>VDFB02256132.1:71943007-72686521 GCA_007258455.2 Sequoia sempervirens | reverse complement strand
AAAGGATAATTATCCCTTACCCAACATGGAAGCCATGTTACAAAAGGTAACTAGCTATGAGCTATTTTCAATGATGGATGGTTTTTTAGGGTATAATCAAGTAAAAGTGAAGGATTCTGAGTAGTACAAAACTGCATTTACTACTCCTTAGGGTACTTATGTGTATGTAAAGATTCCTTTTGGCTTAACAAATTCTAGTGCTACTTTTAAGAGGGCTATGGATGTAGCTTTCTCAGATTTTATTGATCTATTTATGGTTGTGTATCAATATGACTTGACCACTTATTCTAAGAGAGAAGAAGATCATTGCATGCATTTAGAAAAGGTTTTTTTCAGGTCATTAGAATATGGAATATCTTTGAATCCGAAGAAATATGCCTTTGGGGTTACTGAGGGAAAACTACTAGGACATATTGTGTCCAGGGAAGGAGTAAGGATAGATCCTGAAAGAGTAGTAACTATTGATAAGATTCCCTAGCCAAGAAATTTCAAGGGTATCCAATCCTTTTTTGGGAAAAAAATAAAATTAAGAAGATTTGTAACCAACTTTGCAGAGATTACAAGACCTATTTCCAAAATGTTGAAGAATGGTGAAAAGGTACTTTGGAGTGAAGAACCCAGCCAAGATTTTAAGAAGATAAAACAAGCTATTAAAGAGGCTCCAGTTTAGAAGTCTCCCAACTTCTCTAAACCAATGCACTTCTTCTCTTTTTCTTATTTTCATACCATTGTTGTTGTTCTACTACAGAAAAATGAGAAAGGTTTTGAACAACCAATTGCATTTTTTAGCAAATCTCTATAGGCTGCAGAACTAAAGTATGATACTATTGAAAAACAAGCTTATGCTTTGGTAAAGGTTGTTAATAAATTCAAAACCTACTTACAAGGGGATACAATTATTGCTTTTGTACCAAGTGCAATTGTGAAGGATATTTTTACTCAACAAGAGACAATAGGTAGAAGATGCAGATGGATCAACAGGATCCAAGAATTCAATATTGAGGTTCATATTACCAAGCTAGTACGAGGACAAGGCCTAGCCAAATTGATCATGGTAGAGGAGAACTTAGAAGCTAATCAAGTGAATCATGACTAATGTGGCACCTCTTTGGCTTGATATGAAAACATAATGGATGGTGCAAAATTGTCAGTGTTCACGGACTTTGTAATGTCTTGATATGGCTAACATGAAAATGGACATTCAAATTACATATTTATCAAGTATGTGATCATTGATATTGAGTTATGGTGGAGAAGCTTGGATGGAGTGCTTATGAAATGTATGGTTGGAAAACAAGTATTGGAACTTATGAAAGAAATGAAAAATGGGGTGTGTGGTGGTCATTATGTGGAAAAGTCTACTACACATAATATTTTAAGAGTTGGATTCTGGTGGCCTACAATTTTTAAGGATGCTCACAAATTTGTTAAAACTTGTGATGCTTGTCAACGATTCTCAGGAAAACTAAAGTTTTTAGGAAACCTGCCACTCAGACCTATGACAGTAGAAGCCCCTTTCCAGCAGTGGGGGATTGATTTCATTGGGGAGATACCTTAAAATTCTAGTGGAGGTCATTCATGGATTCTTCTTGCTACCGATTACTTTAAAAAGTGGGTAGAAGCTATACCTACAAAGAAGGCAACAAGCAAGGTGGTGGTTGATTTTCTATTGAATCATATTCTTATCAGATTTGGAGTCCCTTAGAGGATTATATTAGACAATGCTATGTGTTTTAGATCAGATGGATTCAAGGACTTTTGTGAGAAACACGACATACAAGTCTCTTACGCTTCACCTTACCATCCCCAAGAAAATGGTCAAGTGGAATCTAGTAATAAGAGCTTGATGAAAATAATCAAGAGAATTATGGAGAAAAAAAAAAGGGCTTGGGATTCAAAATTAAAATTGGCACTCTAGGCAGATAGAGTGATTGTGTAAAAGGCAACTAGTTATTCACCTTTTGGTCTAGCGTATGGTCTGGAGGCAAGATTTCCACATAATAACTTGCTCAAGATGTACAAGTTTGTGCAGGAATATGATGAAGAAATCTGTGATGATATGCAGTACATGATAAATAATCTGGTATAGTTAGATGAATCTAGGAGGGAGGCTCAAGATTAAAAATTGAAGATGCAATTGAAGGTTAAGCACTTATATGATAGAAGAGCTTCTCCCAGGAAATTTGAAGTTAACAATATGGTGTTAGCTTGGAATGCAAGAGTTCAGGATAAGGGAAAACATGGAAAATTTGAAGCAGTCTGGATTGGCCCTTATTTGATAGCTAGCACTCATGGAGAAGATTCATATTTTCTTTAGAGCCTGACAGGTGAACTTTTTCAATTTCCAGTAGATGAAGAGTTCTTAAATCCATACTTCTCCTAAGTATGTTATTTTCCATGTACGTTCTTTTTCTATATTGTGTATGTAGGTGTGTATGTTTTTGTTTGGTTTTTGGGGCTTGCTACCTTGTCTAGGTAGTTCCCCTATTTGGGTCCTTTGGTTTTAATCCATGTTTTGTTCTACTTCAACCTGAGATTCTAGTGATCTCACCATGCCTACAAGATGCATACATCCCTAGTCAGAGCCACTAATGGAAACTTAGTTCTCATGTCTCATAATAAACCCTTCTCACATTTAGGAGGGTTTTTGAAATGTTTGCTTCCTTAAAAGTAGTTAAACGTTCTATTTGGTTGTTGACTTCCTATTTCCCACTGTCGATCACTATTTTAATACTATTTATTAGGCAGTCGGTTTCCTCATCATAAGTTCGAGAAAACTAAGCTTTGTCATGATTTTGGGGTTCTTAAGGTTATGTTTTATCTAACATATCATCCTTGGAAGGTCTCCCCATCATAAAAAATATTGAGCACGTGTATGAAAGTATTTACTTAAGTTCATCTGGCCTTATGTCCTTATTGCTCATCGTCGATTACTTTTGGGATATATATTTTCAACTAGTGATGAGCGATGAGGTGATATCTCTAAGATATCGCCCATCGCTAATTGTTCTCTAAGCTTTTGTCTGTGATTAGCGATGAGCGATGTTCCTATGGGATCACTTATCACTAATATATTTTGGGTTCTTAAGGTTGTAATAGCGATAAGAAATTACTCCTCACTTCGTGATCCTAGTTTCATTGCTCATCACTAGTATGTTGTAAAGGGACTGTTTACAATTAGCGATGAGTGAGATTATGAGTTCCCAATGATATCTCACCTCGCGGATTTACTTTGAGCGCTAAGGTTATGATTAGCAATGAGTGATATGCCCCTTATGATAAATTTCCTCCTGCTAACTTGACTACATCCTTTTTGCGATGTCTTTTGTATTGTTAATTGTTATGCAAGTTTACATATCAAATTGTGGTGCTTGCATCTCTTGTCGCTAATTGGAGTCAAGGGGAAAATATGAATTAGCGAGGAGCGATGGAGATAAAGATGATCAGGGTCTAGTAATTAATCTAAGGGTTGAGATTTTATTGTGCAAGGTACTTACATCGCTGATAAAGGTGGAGGAAAATGAGATGAACCGGCGATTGGCGACAAATGCTACATGAAAAAACATGTCAGAATCTTAAGGATTTCGTATAAAGCATAAAGAAAAGTAGCGAGGTGGATTATCTACCATTGATACAGTCTTAAAGCTGAAAGATCAATGATCAAGTTTCAAAATTGAATGACTAATTGTTAGTTCACTCACGTGAGATAACTATCAAATATTAATGGTGACATGCTCCCCTCTCGACTGTAACTTAAAGTAGATATTTGGTTTATCATGCATCTTAGTTCACTAGCTAGTGGAGGAAATATTAGAGGCTGAAGAATTTTCTAGGAAAACTCTAGAGATTATCTACAACAAGGGTGGCACAGCTTTTGTCCAGGTAAGCAAAAATGATACCTCCTATTAATCAAGGTGGTAGGATGAATTCCCATGAAAGATGATAAGAAAATTGATGAAAAATGCAATTTAGTCTATTTTTGGTCCTTTCAATTTGATAATTGAGTATTGTCTAAATTGTGAGGAAAGTTATCTTGTTTAGAAGTAGAGTTTTTCCTTGTAGTAGTTGTGAAGAGTTGTTCCTGGCTGTAATAAATTGTAAACCCTAACCACCATTCGCATTATAAGCATGAGTGGCCCATAACCTAGTAAGTCCATTGTTAGACCTAAATGGAAACTAAATCAAAAAAGGGTCAAAAGACCTAAAACTCAGCATGTTTCAGCTGAGGTTGATCCCAAACCAATAGATGTGTCTAACCCTTTGCCTAATACTCATGCGGCTTCCAAAAGGTCTAGAAGTGCGAAGAAAGAAACATAAAAGTTTATGCAAGAAACTTATGGAGGTATCAAAGAGGGAGGGTCACAAATTAGGAAAAGGCCCATAGGACAAGTTGTTGTTACCACTAGGTTGATTGATGATGCTAGTGAGATTGGTGAGAAACTCCAACCCCAGAGTGGATGGAAATTGCTTAAGTATACTTTCAACAGGCGTAAGTCTAATAAGCCTGCATGCTTCTTGTGGGGATTGAACCTAGGAAAGTTAGTAGTTCCAAATGTGTTTGTGGCGGCTGATTTAATGATGGAGCTAGCAAGGAACTATGACCCTATTGACAGGAAAATCAAGAGTGAGAATGGTGATATGATTTTGGAGGTGACTAAGGATAAAATTTTGGATGTGTTTGGGTTGAATCCCAATTACACTACAAAGTTCAAGCATGTTGACTTGTATGTTGAATATCAAGGAAGAAAATTTGCATAAAAAGAATCAATACTTGTGCAACATAGAAGGAACAAAAAGAAGTTCACTGTTGAAGATGTTGAGCCTTTTGAGTGTGAAGAGTTTGAAGACTATTTCAAGAACAATTAATATTGTATGAACCGGGTGCTAGCTTAGGATTTTGAGGTTAGAATAGCTCTTGATTTGTTGGTGATGGTGCAAACATACAGGAGTATAATCGAAAAATGGATCACTCCCTCCATATTTCCCTCATTATTCCTTTCTGATGCACATGCTCTTGTGGGAAGGATATTTTGAATGGAAAATAAAATTGAATCTAAGGATTGTGAATAATGAAAATGAGGCCATCCCTGTGCAAATGTGGACATATAGTTTGGATCGGGATTGCCCCAATTCTAACTAAATTTTTTTAGGGTATGTGAGGATCATCATGAAAAAATAGGCCTTAAGTGGCAAAAAAATTAGAAAAATCAGAGTTAGGCAACTTGACATAAAAATTGAATAAGTTATCTATATTATTAAATTTGAAATTCATTTTTTTAATCCTATAGTATATGAAGCATAGAATATGATACATGTTTTGGATTCAAAAATGTGATACAATTTGAAAGCTATAGATGTTTTCAATCAGTCTATCAATCAAAATTTAGTTGTAATTTGAGTAGAAAATGAATATTAATTACTTATTAAATTCATAGTAAAGAATAACTTATATTGGTGGAAATATGAGAATCTCCTTAAAAACCCTTTTCATTTCAAAAATTTTGGCTAAAAAAAGTAGTCAACCACATACCCATCATATTGCCACTTTTTGGCCCATCATGATCTTGCACATACCCTTTGCAAATATTATAAGACATGGTATTTTAGAGTCATTAGGTGTGGCACCTAGATGCATACTTTCTCCATAAATCAAGAATGTCATGTGCCCAATGGATGTACCAGGTTCTGCAACCATGCATAATTGGGCTGACTGGTTCTTACATTCTAAATATTCTTTGATTAGAGTTTATGGAGCTAAAGTGGTGCTCCATTCCTTAACCTTGTATGTCTCAGACAGATTGGCTTCATGGAATTCATGTGTCAAATGGAGTTCATGGATTTTGAAATGTTTAGAAAGGACAGAAAGGGCTCTGTGTTATTTCCCCAGTGCTCCTTTGCTTATTTTAAAGTCACTACCCTTGAAGGGTATGATAAATTGGGAATTATGGTAAATAGTCTTAGAATTCCTATAGATGGGGTTAGAAATTTTGACCTAGAAGGATTTGTGGCTAAGAAGAGAAGAAAAAAGAACTTAGGCATCATACATCATGAGTTTTTCTATAAAGATGATGTACTAAGGAACCTGACAAATGATGAGGCTGTTATGGATAGAAAAAGGGAGTGAACTGCAATGAAAACCTTGAAGAGAAGATTGTGAAAAGGAATTCCTTCTACATCAGTCCATACAATGAAATTGCAAAACCCTTGGAGGGAGCCTTTGCTATGATAAGGGATTATCATTTTGGTCAATTTAAAGTAAAAGTAAAAGAGGTTGTAAGTAGGGCCCAGATCCTTTTAGAACAACAACAACAACAATAAGCTATGGATATCCCAAAAAGGTTTGAAGATGTTCAAGAGGTTGGAGAGGAACAAGTGGCAGAGCATGCACCAAAAAATGAAGAAGTTAAATAGACTTTTCCTCCTCCCCATATTGAAGAGACTCCTAGTTCAGATGTTCCTTCTGAAAGGTTTGTCTAGTGGCATTATGATAGAGAAAATGATGATGATCCTAGGACTAGGGAGTGTGATGAGTTCTTGGCTAATGATAAATTTGTGCAGATCAAAGATTTTCAAGAATTTATGATCGAAGAGAGGAGTAAAGAGATAAAAGAGAGACTGGAAGCAGCTCAAGCCAATGTTGAACCTTCTCATTAGGAAGAAGCTGAGAAAGCAAAAGAAGAAAAGATTAAGGCTAAAATTGTGGCCATTACTCCTATTGAAGCTCAAAAAATTGTTAAGGATAGTGGAATTATGGTATTACCAGGGTGTACCATTACAACTGCCATAGCCTATGATGTAGTTAGAAGAGATCCTCAAGCTCTAATATCAGAAGATTAGTTTGAGAAGAAAGTATTTGGTTCCGAGTATAGTCTAAAGTTGCATACCCTTGCAATTTGGTCTATGGCACCTAATACTAACAAACATGAGGTTACTAAGCCAATTAAGAGGTCATGGGTTCACTAGTGGTCAAAAGAGCTACTAACATAACCCCTATCTAGGAAGCTAAATTAACTGCACATGTTGCAATGCTTAGTGTGGATACTACACATATTTCTAAAAAGAAATATGAATATTTGGTCAAAGAATATAATGATGCTTTGAATCAATTGAGTCAAATGAGTGCTACCATTTAAGCTACCCAAAAGATAGTGACTCAGCCTTCTCCTTCTTCCTCATTTGATATGTCCACACAAGATAGAGAAACTTTGGGCCTCAGAATTGATGATTTAAGAGGAAAGTTAACTGTTGAAGAGGAGAATGTCAAGCAGGCCAAGTTAGAGACAGTTAAGGTGGCCAATGATATTTTTAGTGATGTGCTTAAACATAGAGTGACCAAGTTGGTTCACAAGGCTAATGAAGTGTGGGCCACATATAAAAGAATTCATGAGGAAAATACAAAGTATCTGCAAGTATAGGAAGCCTTTAGGAATGTGTGGAATAACTGGATTGCTAGAGTAAGTGCTCAGGAAAGAGATGATGCAAAAAATAGAAGAGGATATTGAGGCCCCCATGAATATTTCTGACATATTGAAGACTATTGACTCAATAAACGAGGTAACAACTTTCCATGGAAAATTGGGAATACAACTCTAGAGCAAGTTGAAAATGTTCAAGGAGATGGAGAACCATGGCATGCCTCAAATATTGAATTCCAAGGGTGAATTACATCCGTTTGACACCTAGAAGGAAGATTTGGGAAGATTTCTTTATACTGCTATGAAAAAATTTTCTGTCACTAATTACCTCTTGCTCAATTCAGACATTGATATGATGGTAGAAATTGAGTCAAAAATGGATATATTTGTTAGGGAAGCCAGAGTTTTAATTGATGCAAGGTACTCCCAGTATACTACTAATGTGTAGGATTTCTTTACTATTAAATAGCCCATTGAGGAGGGTTATAATGTTTGGTTGGAGAAGTATACAGAGTGAATAAGAAGAATAATGGATAGGAGAAGAATGATACATAGCCTCAAAATAGTACAGATTAGGCTTTTGATGAAACATAGTAAAATATTATTCTCTCCTCAATGCTCAAAGTGATTAGCACGTGGTGTCTTTTAGGGTGGAACCTATTTTCCATGAAGATTTGAGGACATTTTTTCCTGATGTTTATTTGTTTCACCTGAAGACTTAAGTGTAATCATGAAGGGAATATTGTTGCAATCGATCCTATCAAATCATGACATGTGTGCTATCTTTTCTGAGGCTTGTTTTTCTCCTTCATCTCTATAAGAAGGAATTCAGGACTAGAATCATAGAGAGTTAGAAAATTTTGAGTTGATACTGTTAGTGTTATCAAGGAAATACGAAGAAAGTTTTAGGGTCTTTGTTTTAAGTTCATTTTGGAGTTTCATACTAATGCGTATAAGACTGGTAATGGTATAACATTTATGATACATATTAATATTGGTTTCATGGTTATTTTCTCTCCCTGTATGTGTGTTATGAGTTATGATTGAAAGTAGTCAATGATTTCTTTCATTTGTCTCTGTCATTCTCTGATGGATTTTTAGTTTCATATTTTCTTATAGATTCAATGAATTGATGTAAATGCTTATATGAAAGTGATAACTTATAGTTACCACGTGCTAGTATATTTATAAGAAGTAATAATCCTAAAGTCACAGAGAAATACTATAATGCAAGATTTCTTGGGATTATATGTGTTACTATTTGAATTGTTATCAGTTTATGTCAAAGGATATTGACTCTGTGCTTTGGATAAAGACACTGGTTCATGCAGGATATTAATACATTACATTTTCGGTGTTGATTCATTACTACTCAATCTTTTAACTATAAAATTTCAAGAGGAATACTATTGTTGTTCTTTTCAAGTGTTTTCTCTCTCATAATCAACTTATATAACATTAGCATGGTAAGCTTCCAACTTATTTAGTGTTGCTATTGAGTGGTATCATGAGAGATATTTGTTATTAACAATGTATTTGGGTTGTAATTGTAAAGGATTTTTAAGTATACATTGTGGGATCACCCTCTCAAGTTTCACAGAGCCCAAAGAGTAGGAATAGAAGTCTAAGCAACATCTATTCATTTGTTGGTCAATCCCTTTAGTATTACTAATAATTGGAAAATGGAAAAATCCATAGAGGTGTCCAGAGATCAGTTTGGTTCTTATAAAATAACCAATAGAAAGCTTTGTTGAGACAAGTACATTTCTTGTGACTCATCGCTACTTGATACAAATCTCATCAAAATGCAAACACACCATCATACAAAGACCTGCAAGAAATACATAAACTCAAGTTGTAGATTTAGTTTTTCATTGCCTCCCATGAGCAAAACAACAATATTAGAGCCATTACCCATGCCTCATCCTTCAATCAAGGATAGAGAAAGAATTTTTTTCAAGTAATTGGAAAACAAACACTACACAAAAGAGGTTTCATTTCAAAATTTCTTGGACGAATTGCAAGTGAATGAAATTAATTACATTGTAATGCTCCGATCAACATTGACATATAAGATTTTCATGCTAAAAAGAGAACCAATTGATATTTGGATAAATTCATTTACAAAAGAATTACCCAGCCTATGGTATGCAAATACAGACAATTTATTTTAGATGCATATGTTGTTGCATCTTACTATAGTTCATATATGACAAAAGAAGGTGTCACGTCTCAGACTTTGATGATGTTTTGCCCATGGCTTTGTGTGGATTTATTTTATGAATGATGGTGTGTGCTAGAGTAATATGATATAATACAATGTTTTGGTGTGTGGAAATGTCAAAAGTATTTACTTTTGAAAATATGAATGCATTTTATTTTGAAAAAATATGCAAGATAGAACAAAATAGAAGTATTGATTTAATTATTGCTTTGATTTATATCTCTATATCGGTTACTAACACAATTTCGTGGTTGCGTGCCTGAGTGCACTTGAGTTGCAGGTGGTCAAAGACCAAGAGTGTGATTGAGGAAAGAAGGCTAGCTTCCCGACAAGGTAAAAGAGGAAGAACTCTCGGTCACACACACAACACCTAGAATCATATAGTCGCATTTAGGCAATGTCTATTCTAAATGGATTGCTTTGAATTATTTGCAAAATAAATAATAAATGGATAAAATAAATAAATAATAAAATAATAGCATAAATGTAAATTAATTATAGCTTTAAAGGATTTATGTTTTTAATTCTATTTTAAAATTGTGACATTTAGAATAATAAATTAAACACAAGTTAGATGAAATATTTGTTTAAAAGGTACGTATTTTTAAATTACCTAATCATCTTTTGTGCAAGTAATTGTAAATCCTTCTTTATATATCCTCTATTTACGAATTTGAAATGCAAATGCATATATTTTAATTATATTTAATTATAAATTCCAAGATTAGGGTTTAAAAGAGAGAAAATTAATATTAAATAGGGAAAAGACATTCCCGTGAGGGAACGGTTCTTGAAATGGCTTCTTGAAAACACTTTCCTCTACAAGTATGTTTTGGTTATTTTTAATGGCTGCCAAGAAGATGTTTCATCGGTCAATTTAGAAGAATTGGAAGGAATCTTTGGAGAATTAAAAAGGAAATTAAGCAATCAGGAAGGCAGGGAAGGAGGAGAACTTTTCCAGAAAACTAGCCCAAGAGGAGGCAGAAAGGAATTCTGAGTACCTTCAGCTGGAGGTTTTTAACCAGGTTTTTCATTCTCTCTTTCTCTTGTTGAGTTACAGAAAACAGCTTAAGAAAATGATTGCAAGAATTAGTGGAATTGTTTGCAAACAATATTTTAATATTTGGGAGAACTTCTTTTGTCTGCTTTGCTAAATTCAGTCCAATTTGTCCATGTAAATCTGGAGTTTTCCCTCTTTGCATTTTGTATATTGGGATTCTACTCTTTATTGTTGAAATAACTGAGAATAGAAAAATGTATTCAAGTACACGTTTTTTGTTTTGTGCACACATATATTTTTATTTATATATATATATATATAAACTTTGAAAGATTTGTTTTCATTTACTAGAGAAGAATTCGAAAATCCTGAATGAATTTTTGCAGTAATCGTAGGTTTTTCGCAGAAGAGAATTATTGTGTAATTCTTTTGTTTTATTGTTTTGGGAAGAGAATTAACCCCAACCCTATCCCAAGGGAAGGGACGGCGCTGTGGGGAGGCCCACGCCCTCCACAAGCCGCGGCCTCCTCATAGCCCGCGCCCTCCCTATGGGAGAGGCGAGGCCTCCAACCTTCCTTTGAGGTACTAAAGTCATTCCTAGAACCATGTAAACTGCTCTTTTCTGTGTGTGCGGCAGTAAAACGTGAGGATGAAAATATCTATGTAAATCTGTATTTATATATATATATATACACAGCTGTGTAAATATATATATATATACATAAATATATAAATAAGTAAATTTTACTCAGTCATGCATGCCCTCAGAAATAGATATATATAACCCTGTGTAACATTGAAAACTTTAGAAGTATTTGTGATGCTGGGAATGCATCAATGAAGTCTTTGTGTCATGCAAATCTGAAGTCTTTCATTTGGAAAAATATGTATAAACATTCTCACATTTGTAGACATTCAGATTAAATACATTATGTATAAGAACTTACAGTAAAACACACAGATGTCAATATGCAAACCTCTGTTTTGTCAGAAAATAGTAGCAATTTTGGTGTTTAATTCTTTCAAATCTGACTGAGTTCTTTAATATGAATGATAAAATGCATGTTTATATATATATATATATACATAGATTCAAATATGTCAAAGTATGAATATATATATATATAAATATATAACCATGTAATTCAATGAACACTATTTTTTTTTATATATTAGAAATATTATTTCAGTTAATGGCAATACCCTAAAAATACCATGATGTACATACATTTTTACATTTGAAAACCAAACTTGAACAAAGGACACTCAAGAGAGTAGCTTGAAGTGAGAACAGATCTTTTACTAAATAGAAGAAAATATGATGTCAATGTGAATTTTCTGAGAAAAGAGCAGGTTTTATTTTAATACTGAAACTTTACAACCTATTCTTTTGTTCAAACGTATTAAGATGGAACTCAAAAGATGCTTTGAAAGTCTCTTTTGAACTCTAAATGTAAATGGAAATCAGTTTGATATATTTTTATGAATATGGGAATATGGAAGAATTCTTTTTAGAATTAATGAAATGCATGAAGCATATAAGGAAAATGTACAATTCTCTGTTTTTGCACTTTTACTGTATTTTGGTAACTTCCGGGACAGGATGCCGAAGGTGGACCCACAGAGACGATAGTTTTACCTTTTCTAAAACTACCATTTGTTTTTATTTATGCTTGGCCAAGCACTTGTACCATTGAAATAGATGGATTTGTTTTAAAAGCCTAGAAATATATGTATTTGGGTCTCTGCCACCTCCTATTGCAAGAAATATGTTTTCTCATGTTAGAAATGCATATAGGCACCAGGCATGCATCGAGAGTTCCCTCATGTTTTACTGTGTCAGGTTGCTAGGCTTTTTATGCAGGGCCGGGGATTTCTTCGAGTTAGGAAGGAACCCGGGGAAGTCATGTACTTCGTGGTTGGGCGGAAAAGGCGCCTTAATCACACTCTTGGCCCCATCTCGCAAGAAGACCGATGGTGTCACAGCAGTTGGAGGATCAGAGTTTTTATTTTACTATTGATGTACTTGTGTATCCTACTGGAATGGCTTGTAAAGCCCATTGTAAATGTAATTGTATTTGCCATTTGTTACTGCAACATTGAAATAGATGTGCTTTATAAGATTTTGATGTAACATTGATACAAATGTATTTATTGAAGTTATCGGTCTCACTTGAATGTGAATAATTATTTATTGGTTTATAGATCCCTTTTGAGTATGGATGAATATATGTGAAAATGCATTGATATACTTGGCCATGTGCACAATCATGATGAAATGCAATGTTATATTTTATATACAAGAAATGCAATTTAATTAACTCTTTTGCATTGAGTTTACTTTGGAAACTCTTATTAATGGCATAATTTACTAAGTAAACTTTTGAAACGGAATGAACAATTTAAAATGCTTTTGCTCATCTCGCAAGCGTTACAATTTGGAGAATCCAACATCGACCTTAGCCAAATTTGTCACGTGTCTATCCATGGCAAGCTTGTCTCAATGCAAATGTATACCCTAGTCTAATTTGTCACTTATTCATTTGTGTTGGGTTCATCTAAATCTAAATGTACAACACTAATTGAATCCGTTATTATTAATTTATGTTGGGTTTGCTTTGGCCAAACATCACTATAACAGGAAAAGGAAGCAAACCCATCTCAAACCCCCATTTTTTGGCTTTGCATGCACCCAAAACTTTGTAGTTAATTGAATAGGCATGTCAGTAAATACATGTGATTAGCATGCAGATAATAAGTTGGCAATCTATAAAGCAAAAACCATTAAAATTATGTCATTTACCTTGTAGTAGAAGTGGCCTTAGAAACATACATAGGCATACACATTCTATACCTAAAAGGTATATAATAAACATATACAAATTTTTTCAGTGCATTTTACTTTTATTTTTGTATGTGTATATTAACATAAAAACATAATCAAAGCAACTTTGTAGAGTTATTGAAATCATGTTATTAGTACTTGCCATTAGGCAATACTATTGCAATGAGTTTTATTTTTCATGTTAGCTTTCAACCAATTAAAAACAATATTTTTTTAAAAAATAAAATAAAATTCAATTTTATAAAGTGAACTTGTAAGATATTTAATTTTATAAATTATCAAACTTATTTATTGTGATTATGATTGGTTAAAAAAGTTTGTGTGTTATTGACAAATTTTCAGGAAAAGTGAACTTGAACTATTATTTTGCCTATTTTTCACAAAACTGAACTATTATCTTGCCTATTTTTTTAGAAAATTGAACTATTATTTTGGCTATTTTTAAGAACTATTATCTTGCCTATTTTTTAGAAAACTGAACTATTATTTTGGTTATTTTTAAGAAGATATTATTAAACCTGGAGAGTTTAAGTTATCTATGTGATCATATTCTTAATGACACGTTGAAAACTCCTTCGGCTGAAAATAATACAAGTGACGTGTCAGTAAGTGTAAGAATTTCGACCATTGACTAACATATTTATATAGAAAAAAGAAACTTCACTGCCAAGGCATGTTGGTCACTTAGTTGGGCTTAATTAGATTATTTGTGTGATCATATTCCAAATGACACGTTGAAAACTCCTTCGACTGAAAATAATACAAGTGATGTGTCAATAAGTGTAAGAATTTTGACCATCGACTAACATATTTCTATAGAAAAAAGAAACTTCACTGCCAAGGCATTTCGGTCGCTTAGTTGGGCTTAATTAGATTGTTAATTATGTAGCTTTGGCTTATCAGGTTTCGTCCTATGCCTTCTTTCTAAGTTCCGCATGGGCCATATTCTAGGGAAGAATGCGTAGTGCTCCAATATGAAGCTAATATATATAAATATAACTATCGATGTTCCCTTTAAAGTTGTATAGGGAAACTAAAGAGAAGCTCGATGGCTAATGGTCTTCCATAACAAAAGAATTAAATATTGTGCAATTATATAATACTCAAATTTTCATATATGTCATTTTTTATTTAGTTTTGTTTATTTTATTTATTTATTTATTTAATGGATGAAATTATTTTTATTTAGTAGTGGTAGTACTTATCTTTATAGTATTTTAATTATAGTATTTAGATTTAATAAAAATAAATGTAAATTTTGTTAATGTGAATAAAATTAAATGTTATTTTTGTTGATTCAAATATTAACAATCATTTAAAAATATCACATTAATGTTATTTTTTATTAAAATTATGTAAGAAATATATTAATCAGGTAAATTGTAGTAATACATTCCTATATTCTAGTTTAATGGAATAAAAGATAGTTATATGCATTTATATTAATATTAATAATTATTAATCTTATCTTAATTATATTAAATAAAAATCAATTATCTTATATAAAAATAGTTATATATTAAAATTTTAAATATTATAAAGATATTAAACAAAATAAAAGAAATCAAATGATACTATAATATAATTAGAAAAAAATGATAATTATATAAATATAAAATTTATCTAATATTTATTGATTAGATAATATAAATTTAAATATCAAACAAAATAAAAGAAACTCAATAATTTTTAAAAAATTATTTAAATTTATATTATCTAATCAATAAATATTAGATAAATTTTATATTTATATAATTATCATTTTTTTCTAATTATATTATAGTACCATTTGATTTCTTTTATTTTGTTTAATATCTTTATAATATTTAAAAATTTAATATATAACTATTTTTGTATCAGATAATTGATTTTTATTTAATATAATTAAGATAGGATTAATAATTATTAATATTAATATAAATGCATATAACTATCTTTTATTCCATTAAGCTAGAATATAGGAATGCATTATCCTACAATTTACATTATAATGATTAATATATTATTTACATAATTTTAATAAAAAATAACATTAATGTGACATTTTTAAATGATTGTTAATACTAGAATCAACAAAATTAGCATTTTATTTTATTCACATTAACAAAACTTACATTTTTTTTATTAAATCTAAAATACTATAAAGACAAGTACTAGCCACTATGTGGCACTTGTTTACCTCGCAGTAGAAGTGGCCCTGAAATTTGTTCTTGATGAAATGATTATTAGGATCGAAAGTGGCCGTACAACTTCATACTCCAAACTTTATTGAGATGGCCATAGCTACAATTTGAATATGTGAACATTGAGCACTACTTAAGCCATCTTAAGATAACCAAATGAAACGGGACCCAACAAGCAGGCTACCATATTCCACAATGTTTTTCATTAGTTGCATGCCACAATTTTGAAACCAAATCCCTTCAAATCCAATTGAACCATGAATAACATTGACTGTGACATTCCACAACTGAAAATTTATACTACTACTTTATATCATATACATGAATATAAATTTGATTTCTAGGCTAGAAACTACTGCATTTTAGAACTCAAGGATAGATTCAGAAAGGTTACTTCAGACTGAAAATCAACAAAATAACTTTGCTCTCAAATTAAAAGTTAAAACCTCGACAGTTAAGAGTTTCTGGAATTTTAAACATCATACTGTTTGTCATATCCAACAAATGTGGAAAATGGGAGCTCCCTGTCATCCAAGCCAGAAACGTGGGATAATAAAGGAAATAATAATCGAATAAATTTAGCTGATCATGTCAAATGCCACCTTAGGGATTATTAATTTTCATCTATTTCTGAAAGACAACCTTTCTGAAGGAACGGGAAATGAAAGCATTGGAAGACAATTTCAAACTACTCTTCTTGCAAAGCACCCTCTCACATGTTGAACAAAATTAACCTCTTTTGTTGAATTAAATATCATAATGCTTCCATCTCTACATGATTTTGTTGGTCGCTGTTGCCATTGCCTGGATTCTTATTCTCAGAAACCATTTCTTGAGGAGGAGGGGGATTTATGATTGTCATGGGCATTGCAACATCATCTGACAAACGCCCTTTCATTTCACGATGCTCTTGACAAAGTGCACACCAATGCATGCAGCAATGCACCAAACAAGGATCACAAGGAGAGTTCTGCACAAAGTTTACAAAAATGTCAGAATAATAGCATTGAAATCTACCAATACCGTCTTCAGTTGAGAATTATTTTAGTAGTATCCTAAGGTAGTCACCCAAAAGACCTTGGAAAGAAATAAGCAAGGGAACGGCATATGTTAAATATAAATGTGCAGATTGCTGCCACCATCATGAATCATGCAATTTTTACACATTCCATAATACAAAGTTCAAACATCTTATCTGACCTACTAAAAAATGGAAAGAGTAATAATCTCTAAAGAGGATTTAGTTGTACACTATTCACCTTAAGATGATATTTCTTTTGTAACTCTTGCCGAAAGAGTCCTGTGTAAATGCCACACATCCACCATGCAAAAAATAAACCTTCTCCTATAAGGAAAGCAACACGAGGATTCACACCATGGAATACTGCTGTTGCCACAGCTAATGCCATACCACCTTCAACACAAACTGCATGGCAAGTGCATGGTGTCACCCATGATATGTCCATGTCTTTCTTCATGTTCTCAATATTACGCCCAAATAGAATGCATGGACAGAACAAGCCAAGCCAACCTGAAACAGAGGATGACAAGTCAGTGATTTTTTACTCACAATTTTCAAACAAGATATTAATGAAAGGTTATTAAGACTAAATGAACCTTTTCACAACAAGCTTCACATCTTAGACACATATTTGAGGGGAAAAAAAGAATTAACTCTTTGATACATATGTTTCTGGAAAACTTCTGAAAATAATGTTTTCAAACTTCAAGCAACATTTGTTTGTCAGGGCATATATCCATAGTTCTTAAACACCTTTTCATTGTAAGAAAGGACTCTGAAAAAATGCAGATAACATTAATATTTTAGTTACACAGAACTAATAGAAAGTTGCAGTTCTTAGAACAAAGTAAAAAGAACAGCCCACTAATATATGGTAAACTTGATATCTGTATCGAGAAAAATGGGATCCCGATCACAAGGATAAAATAAAAAAATTATCTCTACTCCATCTTCTTGATAGGTGATATCAAGGTAAATTCAGATTAAGATTATGAACTAGGGCCAAATATGAAAAATACAAGTTAAGGGATCATGCATGAGGAGGATTCTGCTATAACAGGCATGGAAGCTGGACCCTTATATGGCAATGACACAGCATGACTTAAGTATGAGTGTCTTTCAATTACTTGGTAAACTAGCAAGAACTCAGAAAATTAGAACTAAATTTATTATATAAAAATGAACCAAAACATCTAATACAGGGTTAAGTTCAGTTAGGGCTTAAAATCCTGTGATGTTTTGGTCTCCTCCTCCCCAGGATGCAATTGAACTCAAATTTGAAGTGCAGTCGAAGGCAGTCATGGTCTGGCAGATATTGGAGAAGTTTTTTGAGATAAAAATTGTCAAATAAGCTCTGGACATGGGGAGAAATTCTAACAGCCAACGCAAAGCTATGTCATAATTAAAAGGTATTGAAGTTATATCATCAGTTGGACAAAATTGATTGTGCAATAACTCTCATATCACAATTAATGCCATGAATTGTGGTAATATAAAGCCATGAAGCTTGCATGCTATTATTGAGGAAGCTAACTGGTTGGCAAGTATGTTGTAAGTTCTCTCCACCCCACATCCACTCATCCCCGGTGCAGTAGTACCCACACCCGTCCCCATACCAAGACCAGCAACTTAGCTTTTTTATTTTGATGATCATGGTGAAAAGTACTCTCCTTTCAGTTTTCTTTTCTGGGTTTTTCTCCTCACATGCAATGGTGATTGTGCTGCATGGAAGCGTTTTACAAGGTTTGAGACATCCTTTCTCATCTTCCTAAGGTCTTTGAGGGTGTGTTTGAGAAAGGGGGCACTGGTCAAAGTTAATCGCTTTCTGCTGTGTCTCTTGGGAGGAAATGAACTATTGTAACCCTCCCAGGAAAGCGAATAAAGCAACTTGCCAATCATTCTTCCAGTCAGTATTCTGGGTGGAGTCTGACCCCTATATGTAAGAATCATAATGATGGTTTGTTATGGGGGGATGGTCAATCCAAAGCTGCAGAAAAATTACTGCATGAATGATGAAACCAATTTGGCAGACAAATTCAGTAAGCATTTCCATGGTCTTACAAAAAATAATTAGGTCTGTGCTTGGCAAAGACTGACTGAGATTCTAGGAAGGCAGATGCAGAATAATATACAGTCCCTAGGCAGAAGAAATGTGTATGATGTGACCCATAGTCACATCAATCATTTCCATGGTCACAACAGCTGGCAGATTCTTTCCATAACAACCATAATATACTTGTAAGTTGTAGATGATTCTAAAAGTCCAATAATATCATAGCAGAATCAATAGGGTGAAGGAAATGAATTTTTGACTTAAGTATCTTCAGTCTTATGTGGACAAGATGACTAGAGCTATCAATCTCCCATTTCTTGTTGATCTTTTTTTTCATGATGAGGATTGACAGTGTGAAGAAGGGCAAGGCACTGCTCTGGCTGAGCAGACTGAGATGGACTAAACTGATTGTGGCACTGACCAGTCTCAGACTATTTAAAAATACCAAGTGTACTTTTAGCAGTTTTAGGTACTGTCTTTTAGGCCGATATTCCACTATAAACATTGTGACCGATTCTGCCTTTATGTGTATTTTATAAGAATGCTTTTGAGGTTTATTTTCCTCTTTAAAAGGGGCAGTCTTTTTTTATTCTTTTTGAGAAGCAGTGTAGATGGATAAAATCTGGCAACGACCTAATATAAAACCATATATTAAGTAGACAAGAATGTCTCTAAAGAATCTTAAGATTTGTTTTTATTTGTTTAGAAAGGAATTTCGAGTGAGGAGTGTGGTTGATGTTTGGTCAAAAGTGGTGAAAAGAGAGCATGAAGGATATGGTTTCTTTCTGTTTCCTTTATAGAAAGGAGATTTGGAGTTATAGAATGCTTGTCTTTTTGGCTGAGAGGAGGGAGGAGAGAGCTTGTAAGAAAGGATTTTTTACATAAATGGGTGGAGTTATTGTGGTTGCTTCTCTGCTTTCCTTTTTTAATTAAATACCTGAGGATGAAAGAGAGGAGAATTGGGCATATTTCAGTTGAGAGGAGTGATCTGAAAAAAGTTTGATGGAATTCCTCTTAGTTCTCTGGCTTTTCCTTTCTGTTCTCTGTTTGTAGAGTGATATTAGTTTGAGAGTGTACAGAGACTATTGAGAGATGATAAGAGGTGGGATTTTTATTTTATTGTGCTATTTATCTGAAGGTAGATAAAGGTCTTCCGAGATTTCCCCCTTATGGTATTATGTGCTGCTGTAGATTTTTGGTAAGCTGTGCCAGTCACTTGAATTATTTTACTTCTTTTTTCTTCACGAGAGGAATGACAAGTTCTAGATGTATTAGGGGAGGATTTTTATTATCTCTTGCTCCTGTCAATCAAAAGCATGGAGGCTGATTGTCTGTTCGGGTCTTTCTTGAGCATTCCCTGCATTTGGTGTGAGAAGATGGCCTGATTGAGTGACTGTAGTCTTCAGTTTTGGTTCTACCACTGATTTTAGTGGATTGGATAGCAGGAGCTTCTATCATCTTCATGGTGGATCTGCTGCCTTGTCCAGGCACCCATTCTGACTTGTTTATCTGGTATCTTAATTTGGACGGATAGAGTGTTACTGTTAACATTAGCCTCGGGGATTAGTTGTTCCCTTTTGTGTGACAAGATGCCTGATTGAGTGACTATAGTTTTGAGGATTTTTTTTTCTACACCTGGATTTAGTGGATTGGATAACAGTAGTTTCTATCATCTTCATGGTGGAGCTGCTGCCTTATCCAGACAGCCGTTCTGACTTGTTTTATCTGATATCGTAATTTGGATGGATAGTGTCTTAACGTTAGCCTCTGGGATTACTTCTTCCTTTTTATGTGAGAAGATGGCCTGATTGAATGACTATAGTCTTGAGGAGTTTTGATCCTACAACTGTTTTTAGCAGATTGTGTAGCAGTAGCTTCTATCATCTTCATGGTGGAGCTGCTACCTTGTCCAAGCAGCCATTCTGACTTGTTTTATCTGATATCTTAGTTTGGATGGATAGAGTGTTCACATTAGCCTCTGGGATTACTTATTCCTTTCTGTAATAGACTTGGCGTGGTCTAATCCCTCCCAGCTCCCCTGAAAAGCTCACCGTTGGTTCTCTAGCCCACAGGGCCACTTCTAAAACAAGTTTACTGTTCAATAAGTAGTGAACCATGGAAGCTCACAAGCCAAGAATAGAAATCTTTGTAGCAAATGGTTGGCTATCAGCCTCAAACTAGGGACACAGTCACTCCAAGTTCATCCTACATGGCTCAAGTAACAAGTCATACTCCTGAATATCCACCGTGGTGGACTTATTGGCATGTCACCATTGTTTAGGTGGTACCTAAATTGGTAGTATCATGGAAAGGAGGATCACAAAACAACAAACTATCTTCCACCCTAAATCCAACATCAACAGATTTAGAAGGTTCACAGTAATGTTCAACCCGATTTTCATTATCCTCAAATGATCATGGCTAACTACAAAGAAACTTCCATGATAAATGTACACCTCAATCAATTTGGCAGGCTTAACTGAAATGTGAAGGCATGGGATTGTGAGGAAGCAGATGGTTAATTGTACCCCTACAATCATATTTTCACACCCAATACACATTACATAATCATCTGCCACTTTGGTGTCAAGAAGAAAGAGTGGAAGGGTTTGGAAGACACAAGCACTGCAAATATTAATGGCAGTATTAGGATCCCAGATGGATTCGTATCATGTGCCTACTAGGTACATACACGATAAATATATAATATTCATATATTTAAAATAAAATAAGAATATGACAATAAAGAAATGTATGAATGAATAGGGTGATAGATTATTAACTATGTTCCATGGAGTTTTGAGGATGAAGATGGCATGGACTGTGTAACATGTTTCTGAAACGGCATGGACGAGAGGCCGTTTTTAAGGAATGGCAGGGGATGGCAATTGAAAATATAAGGAAAACTTTAAAACTACAGGAAATTTCAATTATTCATAGATAGGGTATGATGCACTATAGAACCATACTACATTAACATTAGAGCTGAATTGAGAATTCAAATGAGAGTTAACAAACAAGTTAACAAAATTTCATTGACTTCATTGTCAATTTACATATATATTATATAAACACTAGCAGTGAAAAAATATTATATTGCTTTCATTGCTTTCTTTGCCATCACTAGGTTTAGAAGGAACAATCTGTTACAAGCTATTACATACTACTTCAATTCTTAGGCATGAATTAGATTTGCGTAAGCATTATTAGATTAAAAGAAAAGGGCATTGACCTTAATGTCTTGGGATAAGCATTATTTCACTTCTTACCATGTAATACATCATACAATCTATTCTCTGTTGTTCCCTGATGAAACCCCTGCCATAACTATGCTTACTTGGATATGATCAGTAATATTCATTTCCTGCTGGCACTTTATGTCAACTCCTTTGTCCAAGAACTTGACTTTAGGCCTCATTCAGGTCAAGTTGGATCTCGCCTGCTTCTCCTATTGATTTCTCTAAAGATGCAGTCTACATCGACTGATAACTCACTCTTAAAGATTAATCGCTCTGAATATGCCTCATAACTGCAGAAAGAATTCTAACTGTTCAAATAAATAGTTCCAAAAAGGCTTATATTTAATCAAAGCTCCTAAAATGATGGCACACTAGAACGACATTACTGTGAATGGTGAGTGCTAAGGCACTAATGCCATTCACTGATATTAGTATGAATTTCATTGAGCGCTGCTCCTAGACTGAATGGTGCTACTCTAGAGATGATCCTATCATGAATAGTAATACTCTAAAGATGCTAATAGCATGAATAGTGTATCCTTTATTTTTTCTTTTTTTCTCCTTTTTTGATTTTGTCTTTTAGAGTGCTGGGCCATATGGGATGGCTAGCTGTCTCCAAGACAGTCAGGGTGCATCTAAGCATTCCCTGGCTGTCCCTGGCTGCCCCCTCTTCTTTTTTGGCTGTCCCAAAAATGTTTCCAATTTTTTTTACATAGAGAACTTACCCAAGGACATTTCATAGAGATCCCTATGTCCCCAAAACATCCCAGGGACAGGCACGGCAGGATTTTTCCAAGGATCATGTCCTTGTGTAACATAGGTTATTTATATGTGGATTAAGGAGCACGCTGGAAAGGATGTGTCCCAGCAAAGTGAGAAGTCATATTTCATGGTACTGACAATTAATAACTAATCAATATTGATTACATATAATATAATAATTCACAGAGGTGTAAACTAGATTTTCGTGTCAGAACCTTCTCATTCCCTACAATGCCATCATTCTGATGCCATGAATGAGCCCATCAACAATCTTTTGACCCTGCAATAATGATCTGGCTTCTAGTCGAATCCAATGGTGATGAACTATGGATTTTCCGCATTCAGTTGGGTTTAGCAATAAAT
The DNA here is from genome assembly GCA_007258455.2 of Sequoia sempervirens. Classification (NCBI taxonomy): domain Eukaryota; kingdom Viridiplantae; phylum Streptophyta; class Pinopsida; order Cupressales; family Cupressaceae; genus Sequoia; species Sequoia sempervirens. The sequence continues at coordinate 72,663,416 of VDFB02256132.1, read as the reverse complement.
GCCCTTCATCATCCTACACCATCACCTACAATTCCATCTGACCATCCTCCTAACAGCCTCCAATTTCTCCACAGTGAACTTGCTAAACAGCTGAAGTCAGTAGTTTGCAATTATAGTGCAAAATTTAGGAGATGATTTGAATTTGACATCACAACTTGGAAACAATATCAGATCGATCATGAAAATCAGGAGCAGTCTTAGGCTGTTAGAAAAATCTATGCAAGCACCATTTCCTATTGCACTTGCGAATGCCTCAAAGCTAGCAATCAGCCATTCAAAACAAACAAAAGGAAGGGAAAAGGGTTTGAGAAAATGAGTGCAGAAGCAAAGGAAGGTCACCAATATGATGTTTAGTCTCCTGCCACCTTAATTCTTGATAAGGATTGCAAAGGTAAAGACTTACCACTCTATCAAGTTTTGATCCTACCAAGAAACCACATCCACCACATGTACACACAACAGCAAAAGTGTGAGAGTTCTCTTGTTTCTATTTTTTCCCCTGCATCTACAACTACTTAAGAATGGTCGTGTATAAAATCACTTCTTTTGTTTGTCCATTGCTCTCCAGTCAAATCAACAATTAAATAAGTTAATCTGAATAATCTTCTTGCTCTTTCTATTATTTGGGAAGCAAATGTAGCTAATTCTGACACGCACCTGCCCAAACCAATCAAATCTCATGCTGATATATCTTCTGATGTTTTTGAGGAACCTTAAGAACTTTAGAATCATCTAGGCTGTCGGTTGCAATTCTGAACCTCATTTCATCCACAAACCAATGACCATGCTGAGGTTGTTCATACATTTTGTATTTCTCAGCAACAAAGTAAACAATAGGACAACTATTTTCATGTCATAACATAGCTACAACCAGGCTACCCATGTTTCTATGGACATATTCTCCCATCAATGTTTGTTATAACTTCAAATATTTATGGTCTTATTAGATTCTAGTTACTTGTCCATCTCGAGATGTCTCCACTTCAAGATTGACAGTAACTACCTCATTCTTTCCAAGTTGGGGATCGTTTTGGCTTCCCTTGAATAAACTGAGGTTTCACAACAAACATGGAAAGATGAAACCCATCAGATATGGCCCTCAGACTTTGTTTGTCTATCTTTCATCTTGACTTGGCATCCATGATAGTATCATTGTGAGAAAGCTCAAGTTGTAGGAACTATCTCACTCAGAGGAGGTTTATAGACTGCATATACTTATGATGTTCAGACATAACCCTATCACAAAGGCTGAAACACTACTTACTTTGCTAAATGCAAAGGCACTCCAACTCAACTTTTATAGAGAAAATCAAAAATCTCATTGAGAAATTGTGTACAATTTTGTCTAAGGAAGGTATGATGACGACAGCCATTATAGGTAGTATTTTAACTACAGTTGTTTACTATAAATCAGCCAAATATAAATACAAGTGAGGTAATGGAAACACTAAGACAAAGGGTAGATAAGGTTGGCTTTTGTGTTTCTTATGATCCAAAAGTCATTGTATGTGTTTGTGATTGTGCTAGCCTGCTAGGTATGTTGGAACATAGGTTATAGTTATAACTTATAACTTATTAGCCATTGTTCTTTTGTGGGAGTGTTACGTTAGATTGATATATCTAATAATCTAAATGTTATATTAGTGTTGTTAGTTGGGTAGTTAATAAGTAAGGTGGTTGGGAAGTTAAGGCGGTTCATGGGATATTATGGGCTTATAGAACATGGAGCACAGAAGGAGCTTCAAGCAATATTTTCTCAATTTGTGAAGTTTACATAATACAGACATCATATGGATTTATTATAAAAGGTTAATTTCCTGTTTACTGAAGAACAGTTTGTGGCTAGTCTCTAGATGATTTTTTCTTCATTTGTACATGTTGCATATGACATGATGCAGTAGAGATAACTGCATCTTTCAGAGTGGTTTGTAAAATCATTGTGATTGGTCAAATTTGGGTTGTCCCTTGAGCTCAGCATTACTTTGGTCCTTGGGTTTCTGTTCAAGAGAGTCTCATCATCAAGCCCATCTCAAATACTAGGTGCTTGCTTGTTATATGGCTTTTTGATTATTAAATACAAATTTTTAATGTATGAGCTTTGAGTTGTACAGACATGATATGTATGAAATAAATAGAGGCACTTCTTTTTATGAGTAGATTTGTCATTTGGTGCTAAAAAGTCTGGCTTGGGTTTATAAAGAAAAGAGAAATAATTCTCCAAAGTTGCTGGAATTTTTTATTTGCAAAAGAAAATATCCAAGTGAATGATTTGTTTGCAGTGTGACTGCAACTGCCTACTCTCATGAGGAATTAAAGTTTTTGATTTATGCCATTTAAGGCATATCATTAAGTGTGGGTATATACACTGTAAAACCATTGTCTGCTCTTAAAGATTCACTGTAATGTATTGCTTGCTATAAACTTGCTGAATGGTGGACCATGTGTAAGCCAAACTTGTTTCTTAGTTTTTATTTTGCATTAAATATGGACATGTACTTTAAAAGTTTAAATGATTGGATAAAATATTACAGTTACAAAATCTTAGAGCTATGTTAGCCGAATTGGCAGTAAAATTTGTGTTAAAAGATATTGGATTGATTTTTAAAAGCCCAAATTCCTAAGTATTTGTGTAGATGCATTGATAAGAGTAAGTCTAGTGGTATGCACTCACTGTGACCATTTGTCCTGGAGGTATTGGCACATTCTGGATCTATCCATAAGATTATATTTTTATTTTCAAATCTCCTACATGTGTTTTACAGACATATAATGGGTGCATTTTCAGGACAGTCCAACAAACCATTATTTTTCTCTTTGTTTTATACATGGGCACATTGATTATCATCATGATTGTACTATTGGAGCTATCAGTGCATTTCATGCTTCATCTGGCAGATAAGCTACAGGGGAGCCTAAGAGAAGGTTGGAGGACCCACTAGGAGGATGGAGGACCATTCACATCTCCAATTAGGTTCTCACTTAGAGATCAAAGTGCACTTCTTGAGAGACAGTTTTGGTAGGAGTAGATGGTTTTCCATTTCCAATTCATTGTGTGTTGCAATTTTGGCTTTCCAGTCTTCTCATTTTGGTTTTCAGTTTTTTACCTCAAGATTGATGAGGGGAGGTCGAAGGTATTTTGGTGATCAATCATTAATTGTGATTGGTACAGATTAACAGGTGTTGCTCACAAAAGAATGTGGAGCAAAGGGATCAGGTAATCTTAGGTGGATGTTACCTGAGGATTACATGCACAAGTTGATCAGCGAGACAGGGTCACTACAGTTGAGCAGCTCATATGTTATTAACTTATTTATACCACATACAGGGTATAGATTGTCAAAGTCATATTCAATTGATGATACTTCAAAATGATCATGTCAAAGGTGAAAGGCATGGATTTATGATTTACCAATGCTAGTTATAGGAAACTAAGCTTACAAAGTTGCAAAATAGTTATTGGGTGCTGCAATTCATCTGATTTTCCTCTTTTGAGTCAATGGGGGTTTGTTGGTTTTTGTGGTCTTCATGATCCAAAAATCATTCTATGTTTGTTTGTAATTGTGTTAGCCTGTTAGGTGTGTTGAAACATGGGTTATAGTTATAATCTATTGTTCTTTTGTGTTAGTGTTGTGTTAGATTGTTATATCCCGATGTTATATAGTGTTGTTAGTTGGGTAGTTAATAAGTTAGCTGGTTGGGAAGTTGAAGGTGGTTCATGGGAAATAATGGGCTTATATAAGCCATTATATGTATTGTAAATGATCCCCCAGCATAATATTGTTTGAAATCTTTGATTTTATCCATACATAGAGTATTCATTTCATTCTGTGTTTTCCTGGCTGTTACAGTATGCAGTAAATTAAAATTGAGGTTGACAGTTGGATGTTGAAAGTAGGAATTGGATACATTAAATGTAATTGTAAGATCTTCAACCTATAAATATAGACTCATCTTTGTTAAATATCCATTCACAAATATAATTGTATTGTTTCTATTGATGTTTAGAAGTGTTGTCAGCTTATCTCTTTAATTCTAAATTGACAATTTCTTAGAAGCCACAACTACTGTTAAAACCAAAAACAATCCAGAGAAGAGATTACACGTGAGAGAAGAATAACAACCTGCAGGTATAGGAAACAGTGAAGATTCAAAATACCAAAGGTGCAACTAAGGACAGAGGAATTCTAGATGGGTTAGATGAATTGCTACTCATGAATATGTGAGGCTGATGACAGAACACTTGAAATCAAGGAAATGCATGAGATATCCTTTCTAGCACAGACTTGAGTTTGATTTGTATCTCAAAAGCTTCAACAATCTTCCAAATATATAAAATTCTTTCTCCAGAGATAAAAAATGCTCAATGAGAATCTCCTTAGATTCTAGAAAGTAGAAAGTAACTAAAACCATGGAAAAAAATGATGATGGAAACAGAAGTTTACAAGAGCATTGCTACAGAATCAAATTTATATTGTACAATGACAAATTATAATAAAAGAAACAATAGGGATGCATAATTTGTAGCCCAATCTCTATCACAAAGGCAACCAAACCATCAATAAAGCAATGTAACTTACAACTATCAGGATCTTCAGCACAGCCACAGATTCCAGTTGTCCAAGGTTCATTGGCAGGTGGCTCATAACTTTCAGGAAGTGGCTGTCCACACTCTCGACATCTGTGTACAACCAACTGTTCCATATAAACCGCAGCTGAATTTTAGCATAAGTTGTTAAGATAATTTGAGAAAAACAACACAAGAAACAGTTTAACCATAGATGTTTAAGAAAACAAGAACAGGTTATCATTTATAAGGTATTCCATAAAATACTTCACAAGTCGTGTTCCCTTATTCTGGATAAACACAATCAAAAGATGCCTATTTGCATCCCAATGTATAAATCATAACTGCTACACTAACAGACTTCCCCAAAAAACATTGAACCCTCGGATTCATATAAGGATTGAAAACTCACAATAGAGAATATGTAATCTCAAATGACCATCAAACATTACTTTCTAATTGGAAAACTCCAAAAAACCTTTCAACCTCACTTCAAGGAAAATTAACCATTGTAGGAAAGAAACTCAACAGAAAATTGATAGCAATCAACAAAATAGACAATCTGTGCAAGCCAAAAGTTCAAACTCTGTTGTCCAAGTTATAACAGGAAGCACACACAATGTTAGAGATCATGAAGTTAAGAGACTCTAAAGATAGAGAAACAAGTGTGACTAGCACAGGTTACAAGGATTAAAAAACTTAAGAATAAAACCTCAGAAGTCAAAAAGTCTGACAATAGCCCTCTCAAAAACTTCAACCAACCAAACTCTCCCTCATCAAAGGTTCAAAACAATTTAGAAGCACAACATTTGGTAGACTTAATTTGTGCTCACAAACACTCTCTAGCAAATTCATTCCAAAAGATAACATACCAACAAGGGAGTTAGGATTGAATTGCAAAGTAAAACTGGCCAATTCAGACACTATTCAAAACTGGGTTACCTATGAATGCATCATCAAAATAAAAATCCAGCAATACAGTAACTAGTTAGATTTTGATGCAATGAAAAGAGGAAGATATTAACATGATTCACAGATGCAAATAGATGTACAATTATTCTGTCATAATTGAGACATAGATCATTCCCTTGAAATCCAAAAAGATCGAAAAATCAAATTCTATAGAGATACTGGAAATTTAACCATGAACTCAGTATGACATGTTCAAGTTGAAAAATTAATGAGTAAACATAGTTATTATTACATAGCATTAAGTAAGGGAACTTTTTCACAGAAACAAGGATGGCTTCTCAAACAATTTATCTTTTGGACTCCTACCCTCAATGGATGTAGACCATCAAATTGAACTTGAACTTAATGCTAAACCATCATTTAGTTCTCCTAGTAAATCATGCTATGACGAAATAACATTAAGTCAAAAATTTAGGTGCAATATTGATTATAATTTATGCTCAAGGGGGATGATACTAAATTAATAGTGAGTTATTATAAAGGGTTGTTTATAAGTTATAAAGGGTACTTCAACTACCCATCAACATCACAAACAACATAACAATCAGTATGTAACATCTATGATCATAGGAGGTATGTTTGAAATCTCTCTCAGGCTAGTGTAAAAATAAAAGCATACTAACAATAAAATGTCATTCTTTCCATAACAATCGATATGTAACATGTATGATCATAGGAGGTATGTTTGAAATCTCTCTCAGGCTAGTGTAAAAATAAAAGCATACTAACAATAAAATGTCATTCTTTCCATATCTTGTCAATTCATGTGTATGTGTATATCATTCTCTGATTTAGATCCTTATTTATGAAGAAGTGCCTCCATATGCTCCTTATCTACGAAGAATCGTTTCCTTATGCTCCTTATCTATGAAGGCATGCATCCTTACACTCATCCAAAAGGATTGCAGTGACAACATCAGATAAAGGACTCTCTGATATTTGGTTCAAATACATAAAGAGCCTTAAACAAACAAATAACAATAGATTATTGATAGCTACTATAATACAAATTGCAGTCTATAGCAACCACCTGGACCAAGTGGATTGAAAATTTGCTAAATAATTTTGCAAGTACCTTTACAAAACATTTCCAACAGTTTTAATTGGCTATTTGTTTGGAATGTTGGGTAGTACTACAAGCCAATGCACTCCCCATCCTCTTAAAGAATTCAGCCAAAAATTTATCATTACACTAATGTCCTGTGAGTTCTCATTTGCTTTGGAAGCTCATATGAAATATAATCTCCCCAAGGAAGATGTTTTCTTCTTTTTTTGCCAAAACAGCTATGACATGAGTGAAATTCATGATTTCATTAAAATCTATAAAATGGCATTCCTCCCTTCAAACTTAGGAGAAATTGTTAAATCCATTAGAATGCTTATCATATTTGTTTTGGAACCAGAAACAGCTAGACAACTCCTGGACTTTTTGTTAAATCCTCTTGCACCCTTCAATAAGCTTCATGAACCCATATATCCAACTAAAGGGTACCTCTTGATTCTTATAAAGTTTATTCCTTTATCTTGAAAAAAATGATAAGATCCTTGCAACAAGAGAGATCATTCCACTGACTGTTCTTTCCAGCACGGGACCGCACAGCTTGTTCTTTATAGAAACTTATTGTAGACATATTATCTTTGAATACTATTGAGTCTTATTAGATTCAAAATATCCAAATAGTTGATATAAATAAGTCATGTTTGTGTCTACAACTCCATACGTTGTAGCTAAACTATCAAAATTGACAAAATACTTCCATTTTTAAGACCCATCTAAAAATCTAAAGAATGGATTTTCTCATCCAACTTTGTTGCAATGAACTAAGGATTTCTTAGAAAAGACATAATTCTTGTTGTTACAATCTGATAATTTAATGAATTTGAAGCCTAATGTGTATTGTCAGAATCTCGTAATTCATATTCAAATGATAAGAAAAACAATCATAAAATTTCTTAGATAATGTTAATATACCTTATTCATTTTGACGGCAAGGGTGGCAATGCCATTAAACAATCCAAAGGCATCGCATGAATTCATTTTGTTCTCTAACGCCAAAGGGAATCTTGTAGGTATCTTCACTTTGAATTAGTTGTTTACAAATAAGTAGCATGTAATCTGAGTCAACCATGAAATTTGTTTGGTGATGTGGGTACCAACAGATTCTACACAAAGAAATTAACAAAAGTAGTAAATCTATCATAATACACAAGTCAATTTCTGCCATTGATAGATACCCATTTTGTTGAGCCCTTAGCTTAATGGTTTGGAGCTGCACAAGTCTAGTTATTATGGAATATTTATATATACATATATGAGTAAATACAAAACAAATTTAATCTTTTTCCTCTTCAAAAGTAGCAAAGCCCTGGTCTCAATGCTCTCTATATCCCTTGTTTTGTTCATATTCATGTTCATCATATAGAATCAAATCTGTAAGGCTTGGAACATGTATATACCAGTTCCCAGCTTCCTCTACACCTTAAAAAACCATTTAGAATTAGAACTATCATCCTCTTACCAGTACTCGGCTTCCCTTTCTAATCTGCATTCATTATTGTCATAATAGCATCCATTATAGATCTATCTGCATTGTTCAATGTTGACTATCATTGTTGGTGATTGTTTTATAACAAACACCCACGTCCTACTATGAATTCCCCGCATTCTTCAACTTGCAAAAGCTCTTCTGGATAACCTGGGTAGAAGTTTTTGTCCAACATTTTGAGAGACCTAACTCACCCATCATTAGGGAAACCTAATAGATGGCTTGAAATGTTTTTTATTTCAAACCAATTACATGCTGCTTAATGTCTTATTTGAATCCATTAACAATTACAGCTAATCTACATAGGCACCTGCTAATGCCTTAATCATAAGGAAATCTTTTAGAACTACACCCCCTGTTTCTTATCATATTTGATTAGTGTACCAAACTCTTCAGTTAATTCCAATTGTTTTAATTGGCTATAATAACCCTTTTTTCAATTGAAAACATTTTGTAATTTTTCTATTTTTTCCCAAGTTTCCCCGATTAATCTTTTTGGTCTCCTTACTGACTGTCAGTATTGGAGTTCTAGGGAAGTATCCCTTGATTTATGGAGACGACTACATCACAGCTATAGGGGAAGACATATCCATCGACCAAATGGGGATAGAGATTTGTCAACATAAAGGCTGTATGTCCAAAGAAAATCCTTTATTCTTTCAGAAGTTGCCACAACTTGTCCATAAATTTCCCAATCATTATAGAGGCATTGATGACCTAACGTGATTTTAGAATCTCTACGTTATGCCACTACGAAATACCCTGAAAATGTTCAGGTTGTAGTTTGCAGACTCAGAAATTTCCCCCAAAGTTCTGCAGAGAAATTCATGAGTTTTTTGACAAGACTTGCCTTTTTCTGCAGACTCGGCCACCAAAAAAATTGCAGACCCTTGATAAAACCCTGATTTTTTGTCTTTTTGTTTCCCAGGTAATTGAGTTCCATTTTTCTTTTGGTTTGCTGAATCAAACCCGATTTTGTGTAATACTACTATGATCGAAATACACTTAAGTTTCTCTTAATTCATTTTTTATGCATTTTTTAGTTTAATTTTTGAGTATTTATTTAATTTTTTACTTGTCGAGTTTTTTCAGGATCCCTAGTAAATTTTGGGCTATCGAGTTTTTGCTGAATTGACCTTAAATGCTTCTTGCAATTTCACATGCTTTCTGAAGCATGATTTGTTTTGAATTGGTTGCTGCACAAGTGGCTTTTGAATTTCCCTTTTTTCTCAGTACCATATTCTCGGTCTAACAATGGACCCGTGGGAAATATAATTACAAAAACCAATCAACAGGTCAAATCCGTCAAAACGCAACCACTGAACAAGAAAGAAGACAATGGCACTTACAAAAGGAGATTATTAATCTTTTACCATTTATCAGAAAAGATGATTACCCCTGCAATTGACCGTAGTCAATAAGTTACCAGGATCGCTTGGCAAATAGCAACTGGTGTGTAAACCCTTTGCCAAACCTTGAACTCAAGCATCTTACAAAGCGTGGCGTGGCATTTGACACCTGAACCTCACCAGCTCAAAATCTAAAAATTAAATAGACAAATAAATGCCGACCCAGTATACCCCTGATTCCCATCTATATACCTTAAATCCTAATACCAGTGACAAATCGCTCACTATTAAGCAATGGCGCCCAATCAACCAACAGCTAATGGTGGCCTTATAGATTTGCGTAACATTAAATCCATTTTATCATCTCAAATCATTGTCCATTTTGACAAACAATGCTATCAAGCCGCATAATTTCGATGGGAATACAACAGCAGATATCAAAATTCTACAACTCTAATTCAATGCATTTGACTGCTCCTGCATAACAAATAACCAAATAAGAACAGTAATGATCTAGATCTGACCGTTCATGCCCAAGGAATTCAAATCGTGAACAGGGCAATTAGACCGCTTGGCTTAGGCCAAACTCAATTAAACAAACCCAAGATGCAAACAGAAGAATCCATACAGGATGAAAAATATAATTTAGAGGTTAAATTAAAGAGAATGTAACCAACCTGCGGAACGTGCACAGGCTGATTGAGCTCCCCGGGGTGTATTTCTTCCAGAGGTGCATCGTGGTCCTTTGTTAGCTTCACATACCGCGATATGTTATCATCCTCTGCCATATTTGGCCCAATCTGCTCTCACACTGCTCCAAATCTAATTAAAAACTCAATGCTTCAACAAAACTCTTGGGTTTGCTCCAAATTTTATGAAATTTTCAACAGGATCTGAAAATTAATGATCCCACTTATAGGCCTTGATCATCCGAACACGATTCTAAAGAAAGGAAAAAATGTATCTGAAGACGAAGAGAGAAAGGATGGAAATAAATGAGTAGATTAACAGCAGTTGACTAAGAAAGGCTGAATGTGCTCCTCAGTCCTCGCCCGCCTCGTCGTGTGTTGAGGTGCATTGACAATATTATGTTAAACCTCTTCTATTCGGCCACACTTACCCAATGGGCATATATTTTCGTAAGTTTTGTTTGGTGGCATGGTGGGTCCCATTCAATCCTTTTAACGTTTGATTCGAAGTCATTTGTCTTAACTAAAATTAATTATTCATTCATTTAACCCTGTTTTATTTGTGATATATGTATAGTTTTGGAAATTATTAAAGACATTTGATATTAGTTTTAGTTTGTTTTTTGTTTTTTGTTTTTTGTTTTTAGTTTTTAGTTTTTCCTTTTTCATTTTTTGTTTTTTGTTTTTTTTTTGTTTTTTCAATCATATTTTGTGATTTATTATTATGATGAGGAGAAAAAAATACTAAAATATGTGCATGTACAAATTAATTTCATTTTTAAAATAAATGAATCTTTATTTTTAGTTCAAATGTATTTATAAAGAAAGATTGATATGTTCTAACAAGAAAGGTAGAAGCAATTATCTAAGCTTGCAATTAGGTAAGGATTGGATAACATAAAAACTTTTTAGAAAATGAAATTATCCAGGAGGGGAAAGAAGGTAGATGCAATAAGGATAAACTAGGAGAAGAGGAGGATTACACAAAATGTTTATATTGAAGAAAATAATTAATTAAGTAGTACTTAGTGAAAGGAAACACGGGTGGTGGACATAGTTTCCTACACTAGATCTATCAGGAGAGAGTTGCAAAAAATTCTAAACTAATTAACATTTACAGATTCAGATGCATATCTAAAAAACACATAAACAAATATTCAAAACAGAATAAACTCATAACACAGCATATACATGGGAAAACCCTTTTGAGAAAAAACCCACACTCCAAACACTCAACTCAATTGTATTAATCAGCAACAACAACAGTTACAATACAATCTCGGAGCTAATCCATGAAACGTTGCGCATAGCAACTTCTAAAAGCAATAACACCTATCTCATCTATAACAGTCATCTTGCCAAATACAATGTAAGTTCAACATAAAAATTGCAATAACTAAGAATAGGTGCTTTCCTTACCTCACACCACTTAACAAACGTGAACACCATAAATGTCAGCTGCTAAAATACAACTCCAATCCATAATAGAATTTGCAAACCAAGACTCTTCAGTCAACAAAGGAAATTGTCAAATCAATTTCCACTCCAAAATGGAAATATATGACAACATCTCCCCAAAATATAATATCTTCCAAGTGAGTTCCAACTTCCTAAAAAAGGGATTATTCCATCTCATCACCTACCATGTATGATGCCACCTCACAAAGAGGTCCCACAAAGATGAATGACAACTTAGGAAGTTAATAACTTAGGATAAAAATAATTATGCAACAATTAATTAAAATTAATTCACCATGCTGAGACTCTAAATTTGAGACACCTTAATCCCAACATTCTCCCACTTGACAAAGACCTGTCAAGAGTCTACAGCATCAACTACTCAAGGCCCCAAGGCCCATGGAACTGGCACACCATCTGAACTTCTCAATGCTCACAAGATTTGTCAATGCATCTGCAACATTCGCCAAAGTATCAACCTTTTCCAACTTCACCTTTCCATCTTCTACCATATCACGAACAAAATGAAATTGTACATCAATGTGCTTTGTTCTAGCATGAAAAGTAGGATTCTTAGCTAAGCTAATGGCACTTTGACTGTCACAATAGATTGTAATTTGTCCAACATCGAAATCAATATCAGAACACAACCGTTTAAGCCAAATGGCTTCCTTGCAAGCATGAGTGGCTATCATATACTCTGCTTCTGGTGTGGACAAAGCGACTACAACTTGTCGCTTACTCTTCCAACTGATAACACCACCAAACATTGTGAAACATATCCACTAGTGAATCTCTTACTGTCAACGTCACCAGCCCAATCTGAATCCACAAACCCACAAATACAAAATAAATGTTGAGCTCCATAAGGGTAACCATGAAAACATAAGGAATACTTAAAAGTACCCCGCAAATATCTGAACACTCTCTTCACCACATCCCAATGCACTCGTCCAGGATTAGCCATAAACCGACTTAGGACTCCCACTGCTTGGGCAATGTTTGGCCTCATACAGACCATCGCATACATCAAGCTACCTACAACACTCGCATATAGTACTCTGGTCATGTCCTCAATCTCAATAGGATATTTTGGACAATCCTCAACTGATAACTTTGTCCCTTGCAAAACAGGAACTACCAAGGATCTACAAGATGACATGTTGAATCTCTCCAACACTGAGTTCACATACTTGCTTTGGATTAACCAAAGCTTTCTGCTAGATCTATCTCTTTTGATCTCCATCCCTAGAATATAACTTGTTGCACCTAGATCTTTCATATCAAACTGTGCTAACAACTGGAACTTTAAATCTAAAATCATACTACCATTCCCAAAAAAACAACATATCATCTACATACAATGCAATAATGAGAATGTGACCATTTTCAATTTTGAAATACACACAATGGTCAGATTTAGATCTCTAAAATCTCAAACTCAACACATAGGTGTCAAATTTTTGGTACCACATCTTAGGAGATTGTTTCAAACCATATAGATATTTCTTCAACTTACATACCAGATGTTCTTTATGTTATCAACTAGATTGCACCTGTGTGCGAAAGCAAAGATGCTTTGCAATCCTGTGTAACATGGGAAAACTTTCAGGTTGTGGGTATCCTACGTTGAAAGTTAACCTCTGAATTATAGGTCAGCTTCTTATAATATTTTCTAATGATGGATTGTAACTTTTGATGGAAAAGGGCAGAAGGCTTGAATTGAATGCATAAACTGAAATTTAAACTATGGTGATGCACCTAAATGGTGATAAAGCATGCAATTAGATTCACAACTATATCTCCTACAATCTATTTTCACAACTCAAATTGAATAGCTTAATCACATAAGTGTTTCACATAAGGGCCTAAAAATTAATCCTTTATGAAGGAAAATAATATTTCCACAACCTAAAGGGAAAGACAAAACTGTAGCACGATCTATGACTTGTGATTAAATATGTTTGCGTGTACATGCCTCCATTAATGAGATCTAAACTTAAAGGTTTCTGATTCAAAACACATTAAATTCACATCCAAATCATTATTAGAAGCAAAACACCTGAATGTGAGAAGGTAAACACTTGATTTCAATAAGAAACAATGAAGGAATCTCTGCAAAAGATAACTAAATTAACCTGTAAAAAGTTGTTGCATAATATTAACTGTAAAAATTTGAGTTACAAGATCTCTCTCTGCAAAGTGCAAAGGGCAAACAATCAAGAACAGAGAAAAAAGACAAGTCTTTTTCTCAATATATACAAAAGGGCTTCAAAAAGCCAAGAGGAGATAATTGAAGTCAAAATATTTGAACTCCAAAGCTATTCACAAGCAAAATCAAAACTGCCTGAAAATGGGACCCACCAATGTTGCAAATTGAGCTTAAACAGCTCAAAACTCTATGTCACACTGTATATAACTGAAATGCATCTCAAAATGGATCCTGAATGCATAGAGATGACACCGAAAGTGAACTGGAAGTGAAAATATCCTCCCCACGAGCAAACATGAGAACCCTCCAAAAGAGGAATCAAAACTGCATGAAAAGAGCCAAAATATAGGCTCAACTCCTCCTCTCAATTAGTTAGACTGATGGAGAACCCAAAACTATATGTAAATGACCTCAGTTGCACTCCAAAATGCATGAAAATATCTCCAGTTACACTTATTGGACGATCCTCAGTTCACTTCACTTGTCCTTTCTCTTGCATGATTTTGATCAAAGGTAACTATTTGATTAAATATTAAAGATAATCAATTATGATTATTTTAATATTTAGTATGTAATAGTTCTTTTTCCCTTTTGATTATTGCATATTAAATATTAAGGTAATTTTATTGGTTATTACCATTAATATTTAATTACAATATTGAATTTTGTCTATAATCATGCAAAATAAACAAGTTAAGTTTCTCCACCATTTCAAAATCAATGATAAATTTTGAAGTCATAGATTATAAGCCCATGAGCTTCTTCACTGTCATTAGGTCCTTTGATTTGAATTCATAGACCATGGTGGTAATTCAAAATGATTTTGTTAAAACATAATAAAAAATCCCATCATTGAATTAGGGCTAGAAGTCAAAAGCATTTGAATTCCTAAACACTCTTTCACTTTGCACTTGGAGTTTTCTGGAGAAGATAGAGTGCCACCATACCTAGGTAGGGTTTTGAGCCTGTCTTTCACCATTCGAGTTGTTCTTGTTGATTTTCTAGGAGATTTTCAATGAAAAATACAAAGGTAAGCTCTTCTTCAAACAAAAATTTGGAAATTTTCTTAAGATCCTTCATTTCGAAGGCATTATTGGGCTTCCATAGTCGCGGTTGTAGTATAATTTCTGATGTATCTTTTGATTTTGTTGATGCCCTTCTGATTTATGGCTGCCATGGTGAGCTTGGTTTGAGTTTTTTGGAGAAAACAATGGGAAAACCCCGTGGCCTTATATGTGATTCTTTCCTTTAGCAAGCATCAAATCCTTCTCTATTCATCTTTAAAAAAATGCTTCCTATAAAAGAAAGTGAGGAAACTTCTATGTATTTTGTTTCTGCAATATGATGGTCGCGGCCATGACTGTGTTTCCTGTATATTCCCTTCATTCATGATTTCCATGAGGATCTTTCTGGGTTTTCTTCTTTATTTCTCTTGCAGGCCTCCATGATATTTTCCATCTATGTAATTTTGTATTTCTCCTTCATGAGAGGCCATGGCTATATGATGCTTTTATTTTAAAAAACTTGAAGGCTTTCCACTACTGTGAGCTTTATCTCTATATTTTGAGGGTTCAAAAACTCTTGGGTTTGGCCATTATAAAAAAAAATTGGGTATTTGTTTTTCATTGTAATATCACCATATAAGTAGTTGCTGGACGAGGAAAAAATGGTTTGTAAAAAATGATTCAATACCATTGCACAGTACAGGTATAAAATCCTACACATATTTTTCATTCCTTCATAAACACTACTTCTCCACTGTCATGCTCTGTGGGTTTACTCTTACTTTTTCAAAACCCTTGCTAAGGTTCCATTTCTTGTTCATGACTTGTAGTTTCAACTTGTATCCCTTTATATAATAGTTGTCTCTTTTTCGCTCTTCATGCATATCTGTCCCATTATGCTCTCTGGTATATCAAAGATCTTTGTAGAAACTGTGAGTATTAAGTTGATGTGAACTTCATAATCAAGATATGATTATTGCTTTTCATGCAAAATTTGTTGTCTTTTCATTCCCCTCATTCATGATTGCCTTATTGATGCAATTGTGTTTTGACCATTTTAGCCCTTACTATTGAATGAAAACTTGTTTGATTCTTGTCAATCCAATATTACCAGGGTTGTAACTGTTTGAATGAGAATCGTTCTTTAGTGTGTTTGTATATGACTATCAGCACGGTGATCTCATTTTGTCACTGTCCCTTTCTCTTGGGTCTGGCACTTTATTCTTAACAGTCATAATCTTTGTATGTAATTTATATCTTCTTGTAGATTTGCTACTCTATTGACTTATTATCTCCATACTAGCATGATTGTTTTACTCAAAGATTGACAAAAATACAAATATGAATCTTTTTTTATTGCTCTGTACCTTGTCTTCATTCTTGTGAGCATGTTATCTACTCTTTGTGGCTCTGAACATTGCTCCTTAGCTCTTCTTAACCACTATGATGGATGTTGCTTCCGAATCTTTGTGGGCGTGTTGATGATTTGTAGTAGTTGCCTACAGCTCATGTATGACTTTCCTGTAGATCATTGTGAAAGCAGAATTGATCTTTACATGTATTGTTGTTCTTTATGTAATTATCCTTTGTTAAGAACATGTTTGACACATAACTATGATATACATTTCGGTTGATTGTGACCTGCATGAACATGTAATTTTGATGCTTTGACTTGTGAAGATTATAATGACTATTTCCTCCATTATATATGACAGCATTGCTACTGTGAAAAGATATGAGCACAAAGCCATCTTTCTTTAGCATAATCACTTTAAAACTGTGGCACCTTTGATTTTGTGACTGTCTTATTCCACCTTTATTAGCTTTGTAGTAGCAGTCTTAATGTATGACTTATTTTACATCTATTGGGCATGCCTTTCATGTGTTGATGCATATAGAGAGTGTTTCCTTGGTTACATACAATTACCTGAGTAGGAGAACTTGTTTGTCTTGTTAAATGATACAAGACTACCTGTTGTTATGAACCTTCAATGATGATCCACCTTTCTAATTAGATGAACAGTTGCTCTGCTTAGGTAATTGTGTGCTATCATTGCATACATCTTTTATGTATTATCACCTGAAGACTGCAATACCCTTAGTATGCTGAGCTCAACCCTTGTGGGAGCCACATTTTATCCCACATATTGAAATGTTGAATCATGATGCATCGGTAATGAAATATGTACCTACTCCTACACATTAAACAAACAAATTAGATAAAAACAGTGGTACTCAATGTTCTTTTTTATGGTGATTTCATCTTTTACTTGATGATATGATCTTGACTCCTCTTTATATATTCTTGATATGGATGAATTAGATTGATAGTTCACTGGTTTAGGTTATTCAATTGTTGATAACGTATGATGAAACGTTATGTCCCGAGCTCTAACAAAACTCATCAATAATCTGCAGGTACACCTGAACCTGGGGCATGAAGGACCAAAGATAGGAGGGAAGTTGATGATGGAGTTGAAGATAAAACACTGACACCTCATTGAACAGGAAATGACAGATATGATATTTCATTATATGTTTTCTTTTATCTTCAATTGAATAGCTTAGTTCTTATGTTCTATCAATGTAATCCAGTCATTCCCACGGCTTGTGTGGGACTTCTAAGCATTCATTTATCCTTCCTAGCATGAAACAACAATGTTTATGCCATTTTGTATGTTCCTTGATTTCAAAAATGAATAAAATACAACATACTGTGCAATTTTGATGTATTTTATGTGTTGTGAATCATGCATAATAAACTGAACCTTATTTTAAATCCTTCTTTTGTAATGAGCTATCAACATAAAAAGAATGTACCTTTCACCTTAATGCATCAAACAATCCTAGCTCCACCAAAATGAGATGAGGTGAAATTTTGGTAACACTTTACCTTCAACCACAAAGTGCTCTAGTTGTGACATGTAAATCTCTTCCTGCAGGTCACCATGAAGGAATATTGTCTTCACATACATCTGCTCAATCTCTAAATCATACATTATAGCAAGTGATAACAAAAAATGAATGGATTTCAACTTCGCTACATGAGAGAAAATCTCACCAAAGTCAAGTCCCTCCTTTTGATAATACCCCTTCGCGACCAATTGTGCCTTATGCTTCTCAACACTACCATCAGGACCTAATTTCTTCTTGAACACCCATTTACAACCAACAGGTTTATGTCCTTTAGGAAAAGGTATCAGATCCCAAGTATCATTTTTATTTAATGCATCCATTTCTTCGTCCATGGCTTTCAACCAAGAATCTGCATCATCCATACCCATAGCCTCTCTAACAGTCCTAGGCTCATCAATGTTAGCAATCAAAGCAAAAACACAATTTGAATCCAACAATGAATATCCAAACCTCTCTGGTGAATATCCAAATCTATCTGGTTGTCGCTTCTCACATGTAGGCCTCCTCACTAATTGAGGTTAAGGTTCTTCTTCTTCTTCAGAACTTTCTGAGCTTCTCAAGTTCTCCTCATCATCAGGTCCATTATGGGCTTCAGGTTCAGCTTTCTTAAAGTCAAGAGGAAGCTAAATCACATCTTCTTTCTTTTGTTCTTTTGTAGGCTACAAAACTGTGGAAGAAGGTTTCATCTCTCTGAAGATAACACTTCAACTGTAGAGAACCTTTTCTTCCATTGGATCCCAAAGCTTGTACTATTTCACACCAATACCATATCCGATGAAGATACACTTGAAAACCTTGTTTTCCAACTTCAACCTTTTCTCCCTTGGCACATGAGCATATGCCTCACAACCAAACACACAAAGATGTCTCAATGAGGGATTCTTTCCTAACCACGCCTCCATAGATGTCTTATCAACAAGAGCTGATGAAGAAGATCTATTTACTAGATAACATGCAATGGCAACAGCTTCAACCCAGAACTTTTGTTCAAGGCCAGCTGCACTTAGCATACTCCTAGCCCTCTCTATCAATGTCCTATTCATTCTCTCTACAAGTCCATTCTATTGAGGGGTATATGGGGTTGTCTTATGCCTTTCAATCCCATGTTCTTTATAGAACCATTGTCAGTCCTCAAACACTTTATCTTTCTACCAGTTTGATTTTATACCAAGGCCTTAAACTCCTTAAACTGACTGAAGACTTCATATTTGCTTCTAAGAAAATAAATAAATAACCTTCTACTGTAATCATCTATGAAAGAAACAAAATATACAGATTTTGATAACGAAGGAACATTCACAAGACCAAAAACATCAGAATGCACATAGTCCAAAACCCCATAAGACTTATGAGAACTTTTATAAAAGTGTACATGGTTTTGTTTACCAAAGATACAATGTTCACAGAAGTCAAACTTGAGATTTCAATCTTCAAGGCCTTCTACAAGGCTCTTAGATTTCAAGGTTTTGAGACCCTTCTCACCAATATGGCCAAGTCTCTGGTACCATAACATCATCTTCTCCACTAGTAGCTTCATCTCCAAAGAGTTAGCACCCTTTGGTACCCAAAAAGCATGACCATCGGAAGTAGATGCAACAGATTTCTTCACTACTTTCTTCGATGGTGAGGATGAAGAATCTAAAAATTTCTTCTTTGAATTGTCAGAAGAACTATTGCACTATACCGCACATGCATCTAGCTTGTATAGGGTTCCTATCTGGACTCCTCTAGCCAAAACCATAGCTCCTCTAGTCATCTTACATCCTCCACTCGAGAAGACAACTTGTACACTTGCATCATTCAATTTACTCACTAAAAGTAGGTTTCATGCCAAACCCGGGATATGCAACACACCATCAATTCCCTTCACTCTACCATCCGGGAATTGTATCCTGACTCTTCCACGGCCAACTATTTTCAAATGAGAATCATCACTAAGATACACCTTTCCACCATCATATTCTTCATATTTCAAGAACCAATCTTTATGTGATGTCATGTGAAAAGATGCCCCAAAAGCAATTGACCACACATCTTTTGATGCCTGCATTGTCAAAGCTACAACCAATGCTTCACTAAAATAATCATTCTCCATCTCAATCCTTCCAAATGTTCTTGCCATATTTTTCTACAATAGGATATCAAGAAAGTCACTTTTGCAAAACTCCCACTGAAACTTAGATCAGTACAAAAAACCCAACAAACCCCACAACTGAGATCAAAGGTGATCAGGCTCTGATACCAACTAAAAGGAAACATGGGTGGTGGAAATAGTTTCCTACACTAAATCTATCAAGAGAGAGTTGCAAAAAATTCTAAACCAATTAACATTTATAGATTCAGATGCACATCTAAAAACACATAAACATGTATTCAAAAAAAAATAAACTCATAACACAACATATACGTGGGAAAACCCTTTCGAGAAAAAACCCACACTCCAAATGCTCAGCTCAATTGTATTAATCAACAACAACAACAGTTACAATACAATCTTAGAGCTATGCTCTTCAGGAGTTTTCACACTATTACAGGATTCTAGAATAATTCTGGTAGCATAACGGCCTCTCTGAAAAATCTTCAACCTATCTCATAAAATGTGCTAAGGCACCAACATATAAATAGAGCTCAACATGAAAAGGTAGGCTCCCATGGTTTCCAAAACCAACTTCAAATCCCAAGAGGTAAGTTGTGTCAAAAATAATAACTTGCTAATCCATGAAACATTGTGCATAGCAACTTCCAAAAGCAACAACACCTATCTCATCTATAAGGGTCATCTTGCCAAATACAATGTAAGTTCAACATAGAAACTGCAATAACTAAGAATAGGTGCTTTCCTTATCTCACACCACTTAACAAACATGAACTCCACCATAAATTATAGCTGCTAAAATATAACTCCAATCCATAATAGAATTTGTAAACCAAGACTCTTCAGTCAATAAAGGAAACTACCAAATCAATTTCCACTCCAAAATGGAAATATATGACATCTCCCCACAATATAGTATCTTCCAAGTGAGTTCCAACTTCCTAAAAAAGGGATTATGCCATCTCATCACCTGCCATGTAGGATGTCACCTCACAAAGAGGTCCCACAAAGATGAATGACAACTTAGGAAGTTAATAACTTAGTGTTAACACTTCGATTTTTTGCACCCTATTGAATGTGGAATTCAACAATCCAGTGTAACATGGGAATGATCTTAAAAGGTATGAAATTTGAAAAAGATCAAACCTCTAGGAAAGGTCGGCTTCCTATGCTGGTAATATCACCTAAACTACTGATTTTGAAGGAAAAAGGATGAAGATTACTAATGAAAACAATTAAAATTAAATCCGGTAACTGGTATTCCTTGTGGTGATACACCTAACTGACAAGAATTATGAAACAAAAGATAAACACACACTAGAAAACTGATGATAGTTTCTTGATAAATTTTGTAAGGCTTATGCATAAAGATTTCATGAAAAGGCTTGATTTGCATATATTTTCAAGAAGGAAAGATAAATTCCACAACTTTTAAAAAATTTAAATGCAAAACTAATAAGCATAGTTCACAATCTGCATAATCCAAAAGAAGAATGAAGGCAAGATGAAACTAACACTGGATTCCAAGGTAATTTATGTACTCCATATTCCCAAATGAGTTACAAAACATACATAAGTTGAGAAAGGTTTGTTGAGAAATCACTAACTCTCCAAATCTGCATAATTAGAACTAACTAAAAAATGAGTAGCAAATGTGACTAAGTATCCAACACTCAAGTTGTTCCACAAAACAAGGCTCTAGAAAGCCTTGGGTTGGATGCAACCATCATGCCTAAAATCTAGGCTCCAAATCCACTCAAAAAGAGCTCCAAATGTGAGAAAAAGTCAAAACATGACTTAATCCATCAAGGTGACTCATAAAACTGCCCTCAAAAGACTCCCAAGAGCAATAAAAACCTCCTAGATATTCTCTCAATGTTTGCAACAACCTCATAACCTCCCTAGATGTTCTCATTATCATAAATTAAAGCAAATCCCTCATTCCCTTATGACTTAGTCATAACAAATGTGTTTCCATAGTTTTGCATTTTGAAAGAAATACTTTAAGTAAAAAGTGATTTATAAAATATCACTTTACTTAAGTATTTTACAATGAATAATAATGCCAAAAAACTTACTATGTATTTGATCATTAGGGAATACCAAGGTGCAGATTCTAAAGTCTTAAAGAATTAGACATGGTATAAAGGGGCCACGGTTTCCAACAAAAGTGAATTAAAGTTTTAAATTAAAAGAAAAAACTCTTGGAAAAAATGCCTCCCTTGCATGGATGCATTCATCAGGGTAAAACCCTAAGACAAAACAAAAGTGAACAAATGAAAAATATATTCATCTCTTTTTGAAGATTCCTGAAGAAGCTTGGCCACCATAGGGTTTTTTGGAACTCCGCTTCAGACTTTCTTCGTGGATTCAAGGGCATAGAGAGGCATTTTATTGCAAAAATTGATTTGTAATCGAGCTTTTATGGAGCTTCTCATGGCATTTTTGGAAAGAACAGAAGCTTCGTTCTCAAATCTTATGCCGAAAACAGCATGAATCCTGGGTAAGCTTTCTACTATGTGGAATGTCTTGTTATTTTCTGCATACTTTCATTCTTTGCAGAGAACTTGAGCTCCTTAATATTTCTCTGCATTCTTTGCTACAGCTGTTTTTGGTCCCATAGGTGTTTAAAAAAAAATTATGGGTTATCAAAATCCATTTCTTTCTAGCTCTCTTAGCTCTTTATGGCCGCGACTGCATTCTTTTTTTTTCATTTAAATCTCTGTTGATTTCCTTTTATCTGCAACCAAATACAGAGCTTGACTGTGGCCTTTACATGGTGATTATGGCTCTTCTTACATAAGGCATAATATTACCATCTTCCCACTTGAAACCTTCTCTGTTTTTGTTATTCTCTTATTTATAGAGTGCTTCTTGGTTTTCCTGTCTTTTTGTAGAATCATTACTTGTGTGATTTTCACCATGTTCTTTGTATTTGGCGTAGAATCAAGCTTCATTTTAGGTATCATTCCACAACTAAGAAGGGTATTAAAAATTGGGTTTAGATGATTTTTGTTGATAGAACATGGCATCTTCACCATTAATTGCAGAGTTTTGTGCCTTCCTTCCCAAACTGCAGGAACCATTATGAACTGATGTGTACTCATGAAAATTGTTGTGTACCATGAAATTTCTGTAAGTATTAATTGTTTCTGGGATCTATCACAATAGAAAACCTACGCCTCAACATTATCATGGTTATTTTAGTGAGTTGTGGCCATACTGTTGTCCTATAAACAGAAAAGAAACCCTTACTGTAGCTGAGTTTATCTTCTCTTGCATGATTGTCTGACTTCACTACTAGATGTAAAGATCCTCAAGCCATTCTATTACATCAGTGTCTCTAAAAAGAAAAACATAAGAATTGGACACTATATTGTGCTATTACTGTAGCTTGCATTGCACAAACTGTCTTTTTCCTTTATCTTGCTCAACTGATATGTTCAAGCAGTTGTATGATTTCAATATAAATCTTATGCATGGTGAAACCTCCTCCTAATGCATAGTATAGTTTCTTGCTCACTATTCTTGCATTATTCCCTGTTGACTGTAGCATAAGTATATGAAAACCATACTCTCATAATCCCCTAAATTGTCATATCTTAGCAACATGCTTTGGATTCCTTGATACTCAAAAATGCAAATGTTTTAATGATGTGATTCCAAGTCTTCATCATCATAATGGCCTTGAAGATATACTTCATTTCACTTGTCATTGATAACTTTTTACAGTTGTTTCTATCATGGCACTATATTGTAGTCTTTATGATTGTTGTATCTGTTGTTTAATGATCCCCCTTTAAATTGTAAAGGCTCTATCCCTACTGTAGTGTCCTAATCATTGTATGAATTTTATTCTTACTTTATGAACTAAAAGAAAGTATAACCATCTTTTGCTATGATCAGGAATTTATGGTTGTCCTTTGATGTGACTGCTATACCCTGTTGAAGATATCAATTATCTCTATCTTTTAGAGGACTGTAAACTTTTTACTACCATTGGCTCATATGACAGTTCTGAAATCTACCACTTATTTATGATCTTTTATTGATCAAGGGATATCACACTCATCTTGAAGTTTGCATTTTAAAAGATTCCTAGCATTGTACTCTTTTGCATCATGATTATGAAATAATTGTACTTGATATCAATTGTCTTGCACTGTAATCTCACATGCACTTAGAATGTTCGTAAAAGATTGTGCATAGATTAAAATAATGCAAACATTGCTATGAGTTGGGCTCAACCCTTACGGGAGCCACATTTACCCCACTCATTTGATCTGATTAAAAACATAGATGATTATACTTGTAACTACACATAAAACAAACAGATTAGAAAAACATATGTGCATTTCAAGTGTGTTTGACAATTTTAATGATTTTTTGGCAACACTTGTAATGCACATGTTTATGGAATGCGGATCAGGACTAACTTATGCATGTATGGGTAAATGAACATGTATGGTGTGTAACCTATCATTGCTTAGAGAACTGCTCTAACACATTTCTCTGATTAATTGCAGGAAATAGGAACCTTAAGGAGCTAAGAACAGACCAGGACAACTGAACAACAGCCAACTAAGAAGACTTCGACAAATAACCAGTCATTCATAGGCAATGACTAGTTACCCTCCCTATATGCACCTTTTATTCATCTACTCATTCATGTATATGTTAATTTTGTTTTGCATTGAATAGGCAAGCCACAGTTAAACTCATGGCTTGTGTGAGTTAAATGAATATTTCTCTCAATAAAATAACTTTTCTCAAAAAAGATGTGCAAAATCTTTCTATGTTTCATACATTTATATAAATGTAAAGATTTAAAATTATTGCAATCTTTTAAGGTTATTTCATTTGTATGATTGAATGCAACATAGGGAGGTTAAAAATGTACCATTCACATGAAAGTTTAAAGGGTTCTACTTGATTGAACCTGTAGGTGAAAATCTTGTAACACTTAGGATAAAAATAATTATGCAACAAGTAATTAAAAAGAATGCACCATGTTGAGACTCTAAGGTTGAGACACCTTAATCCCAACCCTTAGAGAGGAGAGGAGTGATCTAGAGTATTTGAAGTTAAATTTTTCATCTTTGATTTTCAATATTAATTGGTAGTAATAAGTAGAACTTAATATACGTAGAGAGTACTAATATTGAAATGGATAAACATGTTGTAGGAATATGAATACCATGTGGATATGAAGTTGAAATTTGTTGTTTGCTTATTCCCTAGAATTAGAATTTACAAATTGAGAGGTTAATTTGTCGAATATTTCAATTAATCTTGTTTCTAGATGCTTCATTTGTGTTACAACATTTTGTCAAATAATTTATTTATGGAAGGGCATATATTGTCCAACAATTTAATTTGTTACACGCTAAAAATAGGTCACAATGTAGGAATAATGAATATGATGGAATAGAATAAATAAATCACCATGGATTGATAGTAATCAATGAAGACAAGTTGAGAAGAGGAGAAGAAAAAACCTTAAATACATCTTAGAAACAAAAATCAAAATAAAAAAAAACATAACATATAACTAAATGAAGATATCAAATGTTTGAAAATAATAAATCCATGAGGTCTTACATTCACTATTACTAAACAAAAAAGAAGGTTTTTTCCTTAAATTGATGTCATGAAAGCTTATGACAAGGTGGAATGGGATTTTCTTTTAAAAGTCTTTCATAGATGTAGTTTTGGGGACAATTTTTTAAGTTGAATTTTGAAATTATCTCTACCCCCAAATTCGCAGTTCTAATCAATGGTTCTAGATCTTTTTTCTTCAAAAGATTAAGGGGTATTAGGAAAGGAGATGGTATATCTCCATTCCTTTTCATCATTATGGTAATTTAGATCTTGGTATCTCACACCCCATTGTATTATTACTTATTTACTATTACTTTGATGAGTTAAAATGAATATATATCTTAATGAAAAATGTGATAAATGAATGTGCAATGCAATGTGAATGCTTTTAATGCTTTGATAACGCAAAATGATATTTGATTCATGTGAATGTAATTTTATCGGCTAACTACCATTGTGATGCACTAAGTTGGATGTAGGAAAAGAATCTAGCCTCTAGAAGAGAAGGGGAGTATCACTCAAGAGAAGAACTCGGTTTGGTAACCCTTAATGAGTCTATTTGAGCTATCACACACTCGCATCCTAGTTTGGTCAAGTTGAGTCAAGTTAGTTCGAGGAATGGTAAGTAACCTTTAGTCATAGTTTGGAGATGTATTGTAATGGTTTTGGCTTTAGTCTTTGATTGTTCTTGATTTGAGATATGTAATTAAGTCTTTGTGTTAAGTGTAAGTTCTTCTTCATGTGTTCATATTTATATATTAATTGATGAGTATATGCATAGAATGTATATATGTACATGTTTACAATAACTCATACATGTGAGTATATATGTGCATGCATATACGTAAGTAGATGCATTTATGCATACTCATGTATGGATATACCATATGCATGAGAATATTGATTGGACATATACGACACATATATACACATTTTGTATATATATATATATATATATCGATGAATATCTAAATATATGTGTATATTTTTGGATACTAAAATAATGGTATATGTATATAATATATATGTATAAGGGTGTGTTAATGTATATACCTATACATACATATTAATATATGTATATATATATATATATTATTATATATAATTGTGAAGATATTTAAATATCGACTAATGATTTTATGTGTATGTATATATGTCAATATATATATATAACGATAACATCATAATATATATAATATTAAATGCATTTGAAATGTTATAAGTAAACTTGGCACATAAAAAGCATGAACCATATGATGGTAAATGGCTTGAATAAAAGCCAACATCATTGTGAATATATGTAGCGCATATAATGTGCATAAAAGAAGAGTTTAATGTTAGCACATATAAGTGGAAGCTTTATGCAAAGCACATAGTTTTATTCAAGTATGCAAAGTGAATAATATTTACTGAAGCGCTTAAGCTACATTATAGTGAAGCAACAAAATATGTTTAAAGTTGTTAATATTAAAATCCATACACAACATGATGATGTGTAAAGTATGCAGTGCCATAATTGGTGGAATAAAGAAAATAGAAGTCTATGAACCAACGCATAGCTAAATATGAGCATAAAGACTTTGTCAACTAAATATGAGAATAAATATGAGCTGGTTGAAGCTTAAGAAGCTAGTCAACTTGCTTAGCAATTAGGAAACCTATAGATAAGTATTTTTGAGTTTGACTCAATAAAAGAGTTATTGTTGTCACTAAGTAATGGTGACTCATTCTCATTGGAGAAGCTAGAAATATATGGACTGTATATGTGTTTGCAAATTGAGAGTTTAAAGTAGCCACATTTTATTCTTGTTGGATGAGTTGATGCATTTAAGAAGGGAATTAGTTTGTTGTTGAAGTGGTGGTGATGGGAAGAGAAAAGTTGGTGGTGTTGTGAGCTTGTTTGTAGCATTGAGTTTCTTAGTTTTTAGTATAAAAAGAGGCAGTCTCTCTACCTTTTGTTTTCTCATTCTAATTTCTTCTTATTCATTTGTAATTCTGTTGTAGGTTTCTGTGCAAGAGAGTTGTTAAGTGCTTTAGTGAGAAAGAGAATTTGTGTTGTGGATTTGCATTGGTTGAGAGTGTTGTGAGAGGCTAAGTTTGGAGATAGGATAAGATTAGAAAGAGCAACAATCATGACTATGGGAGTTGAGCCTACAAAGCAGTATTTTCATTTGGAGCTATAATTCTAGGCATGCTAATTTTATTATTTTATTCTTCTTATGTTGAATGATATTTTGTCTATGAATGTAACTATTTGTGGAAAGGATGATTTAAATGCATGTTGAGCTTGCTTAAATCAATTTAGGGAATTTCCTATTTTAGATATGCTTGCATGATTCTTGGAAGAGTCTTGTTTTGGTGAAACCCTTTTGTTTGGCATATACATATATACTCTATATTGGAATTTATGTGGTTATGTTGCTATTGGAACTATACTTAGTTTGTCAAAGACCATATGTATGTTGCATGGATTGTGAAATATGAGATATGTTATTATCTTGAAGTGCTTTAATGGAAATGTCAGTTTGAACATGGGTGGTTAATTTGGTTGTTCCTGGGGTTAGGATAATCCATGGATGGGAATAAACTAGTTGGTCACTTAATATGTGTGCATGTATGGTTAGCTTGGTTATTCCTAGGGTTAGGATAATTCGTGGATGAAATTAACCTAGTTAGTCAATTTGTTATGCCATCACCTTTTAGATTGAATGTATGTTATGATTGAAAAGAGTATGAATGTTCAAATACCAAATTGAGCTAAGGGGTGGGTGAACATATGACCTACACTCGAAGTACTGGGTGTTGAATTCTTTGGCCAAAGTAGTGTAAGTAGCCACTATTTACACTGTCGGGTCACTGTGATCCAGGTTTACATACTAGGTAGGGAACGTCATACATGTAGGTTGTAGCCAATGTATGGTATCTCTAGTTATGTAGGACAAAACAACATGCTCAGGAAGGCTAGTATTATGAGGTTATCAAACCAATCTACTCGTTGAAGGGTAGGGCCATCTTACTAGTTAGGTAGATGTGTGGGGGACAGTAATAAGTCTATGGTTGGTAGAAAAGAACTTGAGTGATGCTCTCCCTCATACAGTTGGCGATCGAGATTTGAAGATGTAAGCACTAGTTTTGGGGACACCTATGATGTATGTACCAGTAATGGGGACATCTAGGAGGTATGCACCAACATTGGGGACATCTAGATCATTATATTCTATTTGTATATATGTTTCATTAAGCTCATGGAAGCTATGTATGTATACATGTATCTCTATTCTTATTAAGAAATTGTAAATGGGAAAATGTTATCATTGAAATGAAATTATGGAATATGAAATCGTTACTTGGGATTTTGTAATGTTTCTTTGTAAATGCAGTGGGGAGTTTGAAATGGGATTATTTCAATGTGCATCTTTTTATTGAATTAGAAAAGAAAAAAAATGTATTGCTTATGTTGGTAAATGTAAACTATTCACATGTGGGTAAAAACATATAGGTAAATTCATTGGGTTAAACATTGGGCATGTTACGTGGTAGAAGCTTACAAAAAGTGGTCAGAAAGGGATCTTTGAAATGAATTAAACCTACTTATTAATGTAGTGAGGAGATTCAACTCACAAATCCCCTCCAAATTCTCACAACAACACTCAACTAGAATAAAGAAAATTCAAACTAACATACAGAAAACTTCTTGCACAAGAAACCATTGATTTCACCATTAAAAGAAATCTGATTACAAAGGGTTTTAGTCATCAATGGACTGATATGCAACAATTTAACTTCTTACAGACATCAAATATGAAAGGGAATACATTCACATGCTCAGTGATATGAGCTTTTGCAACAAATTCCATCTCCCAATATTGAAACAACACTTGCAACTTTTGAATCTTCTTCCTTGTCATTCTAAAACTTCCATGGGCTGTTGTTTATCAATCCAAACTACAAATAACATCACAAAACAATCCTCCAGAGAAAATCCATGCCTACTTCCTTCTTCCCTCCAAAAATCACCTTCAAAAACCCCTCCCTTGTTTCAAGAAATTGTTGATTATTCTTCCACTGTCAAAGAATTAATTTCACATAATTTTTTTTCCCTTCTTCAACCTAGTATGCCATCCTAGCTGCAAAAATTAGACTTCAAAAGATAATTAAAACTCGATAAAAATCCACTTATAGTAGCCTTGTCAACGATAGGATGTTGTTGATTTTTTATTCCCCTTCTTTATCTCCTAAAAAAGAAAAAATCCAAGGCAAGTCTTGGGCATCCATTTCCCACTCCCTACTTTTTAGGGATCAACATTTTTTTTTTAAACTCCCTTATCCGTTTCCAATGCCTCATAGTGGGTTTTAATTATTTTTCCATTTAAATGCTTTAAATATGTTTTTTTTTGCTTTATACCCCACTAGTCAACTTGTCAAAGTGTAAGGACAATTTAATTGACAAGTTTAAATATTTGAAGATAAATAATTTTCCACCCCTCAAGATGTAATCCAAGCCAAAATTAATTTATTTCAAAAATCCAAAAAAACTTAGCCAAAATTTCACCTGTATTTGTTGATACATGATTGCTAGTTACCATGGATGCTCTTGCATCACTTATGTGTCTCTCCTTTTCTCCCATCAATAGTTTGTGGTTGATACTATCAAATCATGAGTGAAGTCTTTATGAAGGAATCTAGAAATCTAAAAAATATCTTTTCTAATTAAGAAAGGGATTCTAGACAAAAGATTACTTTTTTGAAGAGTACCATCTTTTTCTTGAATACCACAATTTCAAGATAGAAAAAAATTACTTGTATCCTTTGGTTTCAATTGGATGTGCTTCTTTCCAAATATAATACCCTACCTATTTTCCATAGTGAAGTTCTAGATTCCTTTTGGAACAAACATGTGAATAGATTTTAGAGAAATTTGGTTGGTTGGAAGGGATCTCTTCTTAGCCAAGTTAGAACAATCTAGCTTATCACTATGTTTGTAGGCCAAAGAAAAAAGGAGGTTTAGGGATTAGAAAGAAAGAGAGTTCAATTTAACTCTTAATGCTAAAATTATGTGGATAATGCTTTTTTAGCAAAAGGATTAGAATGATATCATAAAAAAAGTATCTCCACCAAAATGATTTTTTTTTTGAAAGCTTAACGTGTTAAAATATTCCTTAAGGATCTTGTTTATGGAAAAATATGATGGCATGCAAATGTATTGTCAATAAAGGAACAAAATGGAAGCTTAGAGATAGAGCTAATATAAATTTCTAGGATGACTCTTGGCTAGAGGACTGTACACTAAGTAACTATGACTTGATTGAACTTGTTATTGAACCTTGTATAAGATTACTTGGAAAAAAAATTAGAGACTATATTAAGGAAAATGATGGTTTCAAAGTTTGGAAGTCCTTGTCAACCTTTATCCCTTTTGGAGAATTGGTGGGTCCTATTGCTAAGGTTCAATCCATGTTGTATCTTTTTCACCTTCCTCAAGCTCCTAGTATGGAAGAGATATTTGAATGATATTTATTGTGTAGCTTTAGGATTTGAGTCTTTGGAGAACCAAACTGAATCTACTCCCTATTAGGCCAAGTTTTGGTATCCATAGTCAATTCCTAAAATAAATATCTTATTTTTTATTATGGAAAAAAATAAAAATTTGCACTCTTGATAATCTTAATAAGAAAGGTTTTGCATTCCCTAACAAATGCACCCTCAATGAAAGGGAGGAAGAAAGTGCTACTCAGATGTTGTTGGAGTGTGACTTCTCTAGAGAGGTATGGGAAATCATTATCTCCCTTTTCAATATTAATTGGGTATTCCTTGACTTTGTTCAAGGTGTTTCAAATAAATGGGATCCCCCCTTTTTGAATCCTTCCCTTATATTATTATGGTCCATCACTCTTCTACATGTTGCTTGGGGCATTTGGAAAGAAATAAATAATAGGATCTTCTGGGAAAATAAAGATGTTTCCAATAATATTTTGGATAGAATCGACTTATATTTTAAGGAAAAATTTATAAAATCTAAAGATAAGTTGTTGAAGGGAACAAATTTGGAGGTTTGAAAGATGGATTGGATGATCTCTAAGGCTTAGAACCTTAACTTTGACATCTCCAACCCTTTTAAGGTGTTGAAACCTATTATATCTAATTTGGTCTAGATTCCCTAGCAATTGAAGCAAAGTGAACTTTGATGGTGCTATGAAAGGAAATATAAGAATGGTAGTGGGTGGTGGTGATTTTAGAGATCATAGATGAAATTTAATAGCTACTTATGCTATCAACTTGGTTCTTCAATCCAAGCACTATATGAAATTAGCACCAATGTTTAGTTCCATCCTTATGACCTCCCAAATTGGTGTAAAAAAAATAATTGTGGAAGGGGAATCGTTGAACATTATAAAATACCTCCAAGGAATCCCAAATCCTAGCTAGACTATCGAGAAGATCATTAAAGATTCCATATTTTTAAGTACTAATAATTTGAAGAAATCCATTTTCAACACATGTTTAGAGAGGGGAATGAATATACTATATTTTTTTGCAAACTAGGG
This sequence comes from Sequoia sempervirens, assembly GCA_007258455.2. Classification (NCBI taxonomy): domain Eukaryota; kingdom Viridiplantae; phylum Streptophyta; class Pinopsida; order Cupressales; family Cupressaceae; genus Sequoia; species Sequoia sempervirens. Next base: position 72,631,465 of record VDFB02256132.1, on the reverse strand, counting down.
ATTTTGTGTTAAATGGAAAGTTAAGTGGAATGACAGTACCATGATTCCCACACAAGCTACAAGTATTATAAAAAATGAAGGGCATAAAGGAAATAGATTTCACGCTATTGAGAAATATCGTGATAGATTATACAATATGCATTAACATAACCTACAATTATGTTATGTACTTAGTCAAGTTTTCACCTAAACTAGAGGCTTCTACATTATATCCTTTATGTGAACAAGATCTCGTTTCTATATGGTGGAGGAAAAATATAATATGCTAAATTAAAAATGGGAGGTGACAAGAACCATGTGGAACCCTCATCCTACAACAATATTTGTAAGAATAATATTTTTGGAGGATCTTGGAAAAGGGAGGGTTGATTCCCTATTTAGAAAGGATTCAAGGACATGACAACCATTTTCAAAGCTTTTTCAAAAGTCTATAAGTGCATGAATGTTTTTATTCAAGTCATTGAATTCCTCTTTACTAAAGATCTTATTGTGTAGGTGACTAGTATTTCTAGTGATGGGGAAAAGGTTTACAAATATAGGAGGGTGGGTGAGGATGGTTTGAATTTGTTTCTAAAACCTGGTTAACCTCCATTCTAGACATACAAGAGACTCTCTCAAGCTAATCTAGGGAGATTTAAATATGTACATGGTTACCATTTTTTGCTCATAAATCATTTTAGACATAAAATGAAGGTGTAATTTCCTTATTATTTTATCTCATCCCTAGAGACCCCAATCAAGGACCATAAACAAGGCCCTAGCTCTACTTTCTTACATCAAGGGCTTATATTCCTTTTGGTCAATTATATGAAATCCCAACACCCCAATCCCATAAACCATATGCCTAGTGTTAAGTCTAGGGAGGTAAAGGTTAGTAGGGTGGTGAATTATTCTAGCACTTATTATAATTTTCAATCCTCATGGAATATTTCTAGTGAGGACCTGAAGAAAATGATGTTCCTATAGGTTCTAACTCTAAAGGTTCCCCTTCATGTGAGAGAAGCCCAAAATTTTATCTAAAAGATGAGACTGTGGATTTTAAGGATTTTAAGAGTCCTAATCTATGTTAAAGAAAGAGAGGGGTTGTGAAACCCAATACAAAAAATCAAGAGGGAGGCCATATGACAAAGAAATGAAAAATGTCATTATATATAAAACTATGGATTTTGGAGATTCTATTGAAAAAAATTGGTGAAAGGTCAGCAAGTGGATGTTCAAATGGGGGATTCTAGGACTCAATTGAAATAAAAAGTGAAGTGTATCCCCAAGCCTTTTGTTGGAGTTCCCTTCCCTAGAATCCTAGACCTATCTCCCAATATCCTTAGTGATTTCTCCTTCCTAATTTCCAATTCCTCATATAAGGAAGGAATTTAAGAGGTTGTTATGACTATCCTAGAAGTGATAGAGACGCAACATATGCTAAAAAAATTATTTTATGTAGAAATTAATAGGTTGAATATGTGAATGACCTTCTTCAAGAAGAATATTTGAGAGTAGACCTATGTTATCAAGGAGAAGGATAAAACAATATTGAAGAATTGGGAAAAGGTTCCTCATATGAGGAAAATTGATCTTGAGATGACTAAGGTGAAGAAAAATAGTGAAAATATGTTTGTTGTTGTAAATAATTGGAAAGAAGACTATTAACATAGGTTGGACAATTTGGAAAAGGAGTAAACAAGCTTTAAGGAGAGCCTCAACAAGGTCATTCAAGTTAGTAAGTTTTTTTTTTTTTTTTTCTAAAACAATGCCATTGGTATTAAGATTTAAACTAAGAATTTATTTAGTTGAAGATCATGAGATCCATTATGTGAGAAATAAAAATAGTAATTTTGGTAAGATGACTAAGGAGAGACCTAGTACTAGTACTAGAAGTAAAAAGGTGAAATCCTTTGAGGAATGAAAGAAAGGCCTCCAAGACTTCGTCAATATACACAAGAAGTTTTATAAACAAGAGCCAAAGGCTACCAATATCTTGAAGCAATTGTAGTTAGATCTTTGTGGTTCCCTATTTTTCTCTTGTGCTTTGGCTCCTAGTTAAGGTAAAAAAATTGTTGGTGTTTGGGTTCACTGGATGAAAACATTTTGTTCCTTGTTTGTTGTGTTTATGTTGATGTAAAGGGTTCCACAAAACCTATTTTAAAGATTTTAATTAAAAAAAATTTAAAAAAAATTGTAGGAAGCACAAATGTTAACAAAATAGTTAGAGGTAATAAAAATATGGGGTGTATTAGTTGATGCAAGGTCATCTCGATACTAAGATCAATCTTACATCAAACAAAAAATACTTTTTTAATTTTTTTATTCTTGTAAGTTTATTTGTTTGTTGTGGTTATCTTTTTCTTATAAAATATGTATTTAGTTACCACAATCTTCATTTAGAGAGCATAAAATAGCAAATTGTAATATTTATATGCAAAAGCAATTGTTCATCATAATATCTTTATAACTTATTCAAAATATTTTAAAGGTGTCTTATGCATGTTCATATATTTATTTTTGTATTTAATGTAATACTACATGAATTGTGGTTTTTTACGCCTACTTAAGGAAGGATATTCAAATATAAACCAAATGATAATGTCCCTTATGCTAAAGTAATCATATACTAGTTAATAATTAATTAATATTTAATTAATTATTAGTCTAATTTATGCTCATACACTTAAGCTAAACTTAGGAGTGCTTTTATGCCTTTGGTTTTGCTCTTATAAGAACTCAACCCTCATTGTATTCTCTCTCTCTCTCTTGCTCTTTTGAGATTTTCTCATCTCTTGCATTTTGTAGCTTTTTCTTGTTGAGGAATATAACAATTCTTTGTTTGCAGATCTCTTGCGTGGAAGGTTCTTTCTTTCGTTGTTTGATCCTATGGCTTCTGTTTTTCACAATTCTAACATGGTGTTAGAGTGTGGATTCAACAAACCCCTTCTTGATTTATGAGGGTTTTTCTTCAACAAGGGTTATAGGCATTAGATCTAGATTCTCCATTGCTTTTTTTGCAATTTTTGGAGGTGGGTGGTTTTTATGTGCATTTTGGCATGAAAAGGACCCCACCATTGAATTTAGAGTTGTCAAGATAGTCAAATTTTCCTTTTGTTTGGCCTGATTTGGATTCCTAAGGTCAGATCTATGAGGGTTTGAAGCAGTTGTTTTTTTTCTAGATCTGGAAGGTAGTTGTGATTTCAAAGCATTTTGAGCTAAAAAGAACCTCACGATTGCGTTGAGGAGGCCGATTCGACAAATTTTGACTATAAATTTGCCTCATTTTGACATCGAGAGTTTCTAAGGCAAAAAAAATTGTTTCAAGGGTCGTATAGCCCCTGTATGGCCCCTACATGCAAATTGAAAAAAAAGGTGAAAATTCAAGGTCTATGTTTTTGGTTTTTAATTTCTTATTTTTTTAGAAATTTTATAAAAATCAAAAAGTTGCAAGCTCGATTTTTTTTAATGGGGGTATTTAAAAAAAGGCATGGGGCAGTTTTTTATGTGGTACCTATAGGTACCATGGTAGGCTTGTGGGCCCATGCAAGTCCATTGGTAGCAGGTCATTTACACCCACACGATGGCCTTTATTGCCACCAACAATGTGTTATGACCGCCGATCAATGACCTTATCCCCCCCCAATGGTTCAAATATTTTTTGGCCGCCGTGAAATTTTTTCTAGCACCCTACAAAAATCTTCCGACATCAAACCCTTTTCCAACAACTGCAATGACCTCGAAATATTTCATTAAAGCTAGAATATGCCATCGTTAATTTTTTTAGGGGGGCCTATATTTTTCTAGCATAGGGAATATTCTGCTGATATCATGCTAATGTCAGCATGACGTTAGCGGTATGGATGCTGACAAGGGCTCCTAAGTCTCTTCTTTGGCCTTCAAGGAGCAATTTTTTTCTTTTGGCTATAACTTGGATGTATGGTATTGGATTTTGGTGAACAAGATATCATTGGAAAGTTGGTTCCACCAAATTTCCAGTGGTGTGGGTCTCATCACTTTTTTCTACTACTAATGCATTTTATAGCTTGTTGAAGTCATAGGTGTTGTTTTTAGTCCCAAGCTCATAAATTTTGATCTATTTCTCTATTTTTCACAATTTCAGTGGCGTTGTGACAGTCTATTAGATCTCTTCACAACCATCCATGCACTTTTTCTAGATTTTTCTTCAGGTACATTTTATTCATTTTTTTGTGTTTTTGCACACTGGTGAATTACTTGGACACTTCAGCTCCTGGAAACTTCTTGTTTGCATGAGACGACTCATTTTTGGTTGTTCTTTATGTATTTCCAATTTTTTGTCCTATTTGAGCATCATAGACATCTTTTTCATGCACATTCTCTTTTGTAGACACACTAAGATAAAGTGTCATTTTGGTGTATCTTTTTTTATTTTTTACACATCATCTTGTGCCTTATTGTACTCGCACTATGATATAAAGTGCCATGGCGGTTTGATGTTTTTCATTTATTTTCCATCCCACCTTTGTCAAGTGAGTGTCCCTTCCACGAAAATAACCTCATGCGTGTGTGCCTTTTGTTTGCACACCTTTAATATGTTTAAGTACTTTCATCTTTGCACATTCAAATGTTCTTGATTCTTCTTCATGCACTTCTTTCTAGCATTCAGTTTCAATGTGTCTGTCATTGCTCTTCCTTGTCAACATTATAGAGGGGTTTCTACTGTTGGTGCTAATGCTTCCTTGGATTTGCATTGGAGTGAGCTATGTATACAGTATTTATTCCTATGTATTTTAGGATGCAACGTACATCAGTTGTTGGTTACATGCATTTTGGCGAGATGGAGCATTTACCATATGGACACTCTTACATTCCTATTTTTAGTGGTGACCTTCCATTCTTCACTTGATCAATGTTCTTCAGACTATTGGTACTTGGAACATCTGTATCTTCAAGCTCCATATTTTTTTCCTTTGTTTTCCATCTAATTCGAGTAGTGTCATTGGGGGCACTCATGCAGATTCTTGTCTTCTCGATCCTAATCATCATCTATTTCAGAGGAGGTTCTTCATTTTAGCAGTCATCTTTCGACAATATTCTACAACTTCTTCATGCTTTTATGATGTTCTGCATGTTCCTATTATTTTTGGGGCATTGTTTTGGAGGCTTTTTAGTCCTTCATTTCACTTTATCTCTTTTGGAGAGGAGTTTTCTCCCACAAGGGTTTTCTTCTTTTCTCTAGTATTGAGAGATCTTTTTTTATACATGGGTACCTCACCAAACCTTGTTTGTCAGGACCCATCTGCATTCAATTTTTTATGGTTTTTAGCTACTCCCTAAGTTCATATTAAGGGGGGTGTTGGAGTAATCATATACTAGCTAATAACTAATTAATCTTTAATTAATTATTATGCTCATACACTTAATCTAAACTTAGGAGTGCTTTTATTCCTTTACGATTTTTCTCTTCTCTTGAGATTTTCTCATCTCTTACATTTTGTAGCTTTTTCTTGTTGAGGAATATAACAATTCTTTGTTTGCAGATCTTTTGCATGGAAGGTGTTTTTGTTCATTATTCGATCCCGTGGCTTGTTTTTTTCACAATTCTAACACCTTAAGCCATTATTGATCCTAGGTAGGTTCATGACTAAGGTCACATTGAGTTTGAAAGCTTACATCTTGTTGCACTTATATAACATAACACATTTCACAACTAGACATCTAGTTCCAATATGAAATCAAATAATGTTGAACCCATGATCTCTATATCAAATACATATGTTAATGTACTACATTTTTGTTGGCCCAAAGAACACTACATCGTTCTTCTCTATAAAATTATAAACCTTTACTTTAGAGAGACAATAAGGAGGTGGTCAAAGGTTGAAGTAAAGCATAGTCAAATCCATATTAGAGAGAGCACTCAATAAAATATTTTCTTATAATCTTAGTGTTTGAGAAGTTAAATATTTGTTTGGGTCTATTTGTGATCCCAATATAAGGCTAATACCTAATTATATTTATAATTCTCAATGATAAAGTCTACCAATATATTTTTAGACTATGAATCAATAGAATATTGTTCTACATATATTTATTATGCAATGCCAAAATATTGTGAGTATTTGTAGTTTTGTTATATGAAATTGTGAGTATTTTTTGTTAGAATATATGGTTGGATAATCCTTAATTGAATCCTTCATCCATGACATCATCAAGGTAGAGAAGAAAATATCTCTAAATTAAATTAATATAGGAAAATCAAATAAATGCAATCAATTAGTAAACAATTGACCTAGACAAAAAAGAGTTGGAACTAAAAATAATAAATCCTTAGTTAAATATAGAATTTGAAATAAATAAATGTGATAATTACCTTGATACTCAATTATGAATAGGTGTTGCAACAAATGTCAAAAATATATTTGTCAAGGTATTGAATTTAGGGCTTGCTTAAATGAATATCTCAAACTTGCAAACTAATTAAATTTTTATCAAGTTATCTTACATGAGTGTGGACCTAATCTCCACAAGTATAGACCTAAACCTACATGCAAACCTAAATTAAAACTTACATATTTGAATTGAAGCATAATGTATACTATTGGATTCACTTGTCTTAATTTTTATGTCTAATTTTTTTAAGGATAGGTGGAGTTTAGGAACACCTTTTGTGAATCTATTGAATTTTAAGGATCAATTTCTCCTTATTAAGACCTCTAACAAACCACATTTATAAATTTGAGTAAAATATCAAAGGGAACAATAAATCATGTAACAAACCTAGGATGATGTATCCTAATATAATCCTATGATATTTTACTATAATAATCTCATGAATATTGTATGATAATTCCTTACATAAACCTTGGGTGATCACCAACATCATTTCAAATGAATGAGTGGATTTCCTTAAATACAACATCTTGGAACTCAAATCAACATAAATGTGTGCTAGGTCAACTTCCAATGGTTAGTGAAAAGATTGATGAGGTGTTAATTTGAAATTTAAATTATAAAAGGTCAAAGTTTTGCAACTACGAAAGTGACATGAGTCAAGTCCACATCCACAAATATAATCCAATGTTTTGAAAGGTAAATCTAGGGATCAAGATCAATCTATGGGATGACAATATTAGGATATGGTGATTTCATTAGAAAATTTTGTATAAAGAATATGCCACTTATAGAGTAATTATTATATTTAGGATATTCTAAATAAAGTGGACCCAAAATATAAGGGAAAAGAACATTTGTATGCAATTTTCTCCATTACATCTTCCCCCACTTTGAAATTGTGCATGTGAACTAGGAGGTGGATGTATGCCAAATAAAACAAGAAACCGAAATGTAAACTAAATATTTTTTAGACACTCAAAGGATATGGATTTTTGTAAAGTAGTAGGTCATTCTTGAATTCTTCTTGCAACGAGTCCTCAACAAAAAACATAAAACAACATGCAATGAGTATCATCTATCATGAATTTTAAATGCAACTTAATTGAGAAATATTTATTCTCAAAAATAATAAAAGTAAAGAGTATAAATGCAAGATATTTGATCTATTACAAGAAATGGTATATGAAAAATATTTTTCCAATGTAAATGGATCGATAAAATCTCCCCTAGGATGCAATGAATTTAAACCTATCAATATGAATCATAACTAAAGTTAGTGACATATATGTCCTTCAATTGGTTGCATATAAATGATGCAAGGAATTATCAGAGAGAAGAAAAATATATGAATATTATAAGGCATGTAATCACAGTAAAGCACAACATCATATGGTAAAAATTTAAGTATGTGAGCATGAGATAATTATGAAATTATATTTGATAAAGGAAAGACAAGATGCCCCCAACATTGCCACCTTTAGACACCTAAAAATGTCCTGAACGTATCAAACATCCTGATCCCGCCTATTAACATCATTTTCCTCATTATCGCCGATTTCCTCCATTTAATTAAATAATTTCCAATTATTTGATTAAATTCATTTTTTTCCTCTATTAATTGAATAATTGATGTTATTTGGTTAATTTCATCATTTCTTACTAATTCCCCCTTTGATTAAATAATTTTGAATTATTTAATTAAATTCAATTTTCTTGTTGCCATCATGATTAAATATTTTTTATTATTTGATTAAATCTAATTTTTCCTCTATCCCACATGATTAAATATTTTTTAATTATTTAATTAAAATCCTAATTTCTTCTCATCCTCACAATTAAATAATTTTTATAATTATTTAATTCCTCAAATTTCCTCCCACTTGCACAAAGAATATTCCTTTTTCAAAAGAGAATATTCCCTTTTCAAAATATATTTTCCCTCCAAAATATCTAATGGCATATTCCCTCCAAAATGTGTTTAACTAATTTTCCATTAAAATAGGGATATTTTGGGCTCTCAAGCAATTTCATTCATTGATCTCCTTTGATCTCCTTGATTTCCTCTCATCTGTCGATCTTGAGATTCAATCCTAACTGTTGATCAGATATTTTCAAATCTATTTAAAACAAACCTTCATCTTCATCAAAACCATTGACAATCTTCATGAGCTTGAGTAATTCATTGTTTTGAGATAATTGTGAGTCATAATTCATCATTCTTGAGCTTTGCAACATGGAAAAATGTATAATAGAGAAATCCACATTCATTTGGAGCATAATACCCCAATGGGGTTGAAGGTTTGCACATTCTTGTTAACTCAATTACTTTGAATTATATGTTTTCATGTTTTGAATTGAATCTTTTTTATGTTACTAACCAATTTCATTGACTATGGGCTAATATGATCTTTCTTTAATGGGTTTTTAGTGTTTTATACATTAATTGATGATTTCTACTTGTTACATCTAACCCATATTTTCCCTTATGATATTTGGCATGCTTGATGGGACTCACATCCCAAAATTATCATTTTTGACATTTTTGTAGACTTACAGGTCACAACGATGCTTTTATCATAGATCGACGCATCTATCTTCTACATAGTGACACCTTTGTAGTATCGTGATGCGTTTGAAAATTATGTAGCAACACTTTTGTATTCTCTTTTGCTTATGTCTGTCTGATAATTCTTTGTTTTTTGTGTAGGTTTTTACACAATGACGCTTTTGAACACGAATCAACGTGTTTGTAGTATCATGCTACTTTTTTCCTCTATTACAACGATGCCTTTTTCATTTGGTGTCGTGTTTTTCATTTTGTGTCACTTATGTCTAACAATATTTTCTCTGTTCTTTGTATTATGAATGAGGTTTCCTAACATATTTCAACCTCGAGTGGCCATTCCTCAGGAGGTATTATGAATTTATCTATACTTTCTAATGATACAATATTTTTAGATGACTATAATGATTATATTTGTAACATCATATACTTTCTCATGGTACATCATCTTTTGAGGACCATAACGTGCATAATTAGCAATTTATCTCATATACATATCTAACTATCCAACATGAGAAATTAGATAGCATCAAAATACATAAAGGAAAATAAATTTATTATGATATATTTCAATCTCACATTAGATTGTTTGAGAATGGTATTGAAAATATTGGTGATCAATCTATTATATCTTACTCAACACTCCTTATCACAACACAACTTCTAATAATACTTCTGATGGGCCTTTACAAATTAAAAATCATAACCAAAACATGCCTATTAATTATCCTAAAGGTGTTCTTAATGTTGCTAAATTTAATGAGTTATTCTTTAATCCTCTTTTACCTATTTTTTATTCTACTCACATGGGAATGGATCCAAATTTCTCTAATGATTCTCTTTATAATAGATCCAAGACACCAAAAATGACACCCGAGTAAACAAAACACATGCTACTCTCTTTTTGAAGATGATAAATTTTGGTTTTACCTTTATTTTTTACTTTCATGGTTTGCATGTTCTTTGCAACTTAGTGGATACATAAACCCACCTTAAATGGAGAATTTTGACACAAGTGAGTGCCAAGTTTCCTTTTTGTTTTATCACATTTTTTCTATGATGCAAAGCAATAGAGTGTTCCCAATACTCTTTCATTCATGTTGTTCAATTATATATAAGTTATTTTGCATTCTAGTGTTACACTTGGTATTTTTAATGGAGTCACATTTCTTATTCTTATTGTTCTCATCTATTACATAACTATTTTAATATTACTTATTTGGCCTTTTTATGCAACCATGATTGTTGCACATTCCTCCCCATTTATTACCTCTCTTTAAATTACATCGCTAATTTGGCCTTTTTTATGGAGCCATGATTGTTGTGCTCATCCTTCTCTTTGATCTTCCATATTTTGACATAATTTATTTTGGTATCTTGTTTATATCTCATTAATTGTGCTTCCCTAGTTTCATTTTGACACTTCTCTTTGTTTACTTCACACTCATGGAAATCACCATCTACACACACCACATTGCTTGGCTTTCATAGTTGGGGGCATATTTTGACACTATCTTTTAAACCAAGTAATCTCTTACACTCCCTTTGGAGACCAATATGATTATACAATACCTTTGCATGCCTATAATTCACATGCCATGTTTTTAATTTGCTATTTCATGATGATATCATTTTCATGGCATTCCTCTTGTGGTACCTCCATGTTTTTATATTACATTACCATGCTTATGCCATCCTTATATTCTCACATTATTATCGATATCTTTATCGTATTGCAAGTACATGATTCTATTTGATATGATTCTATTTTTGTTTGTTTTCTAAAAATATAATTTTTGATTTACTTTATTAAAAATATGTTAAAATGAGGAGTTATACCTACCATGGAGAATGTAAATAATTTCTAAATAATTAAATATTCCCTTTTTCACATAACAACTAAATCAAGGAAGATGACTTAGGATTTAACTACTACAAAGGAGGAATTATCTTCCCCTCAACTAGTTGAGGATGAATTTAATAAAATAAAATAATTTTTTTTCATACAATACATTTGTTAACTTGAACTATTAAGTAATTTTAGGAAATTAACTATTGTTTAACTCATCTTATCTTGGAAATAATTAGTTTAGCCCCCTTTAACAAAAAAAAGTAATTGTTTAACTACCATTAACAAAAAAATTATTCACTTAACTACCATTTAATAAAATTAACAATCATTTAATTGTTGTCTTAATTATTTAATTTAATTATATTTTGTATGCTTTATTTTTAATTTATTTTGCATGAATAAAATTATTTTTATTATTATCTAGTATTTAATTATTACTCATTATTATCATTACCACTCCTTGTAATTAAATTTAATTAATACTCATCAAATAATTAGTTTTCCTAGCTTAATGAATAATATTTAGTTTTGTCAAGGGAGGGTCGTGACTCTTGTCCTTATGTATTAAGAAGCGATATGGGGCCCCATTCTCTATACACACTTTTTCACACAATTGTCCCATGATCTACTATCTATTGCAAGCATTTATTTTGTCATTTTTACATTAACATATATTACATGACATAGTATATGGCTGTCATTATGGCATCTCATGACATTGTTATCATGTTTCTTAATGCACACATTTATCATATTGCTCCTACATGATCATTCTTAACACATGGCCACTTTGCACATCTCTTTACACTTTTCCTCACACTTGAGGGTAAAATTCTTATACCTCATCACATGGGCTTTCACATTATTATCATTTGCTTCACACACTAGAGCCAACACATTTGTCTCTTTTCGTGCATTAGAGCTATCCCTGAACATGTACTCATCACTTTGATGTGCTAAATCATTCACTTCATAACAAATTTGGTCCATTTACTAAGGTTTTTTCCATTTGTGAACTATGTAGCACATATTATGTAGTCCTCTAATTTTAAATTCAAAAGTTAACACTTCTAAAGTCGACAATCACAATTTATAATTGTTATTAACTAGCTTGTGTATTGTACTTGTATCGAGTTGTGTGTCTAAGAATTATATTTAAGGACACCATTTTAGGTTGCTTTCATGATAAATTATGCATACATAATTAGGATAATACATCTACATTTAGCACATAATTCACAACTTAATCTCAAATTAATCAGAATCTACTAAGAATCTAGCACTTCCTATTTTCTCTTTTTGATCTTGCTAAATCAATGCTATGACCTAATTAGGTCATCATGTAACTCAATACATTTCCCTCTATATATAAAATTTCCCCAAATATTCTTTTAGCACCACTAGTTCTTAGATATAATTATAAGCATAAGTGGGTGACATTATGAAGGTTGTCAGTTATGTCAGTGATTGACATAACCATGTTGGGAAGAATATAATCAAGTGGAGAGGGAAACATTCACAAAGATAGGTACAATCCACACAATTAGGGACACATCTATTTGGAGATTAAGTGTCCAGGGAATAAACATGAACATGAATTGTCCAAGCCTTAGAAATTACTTCAATCATATTCATCCTAAGCTCTTGATCACATATCCATTACAATTTTCCAAATCTCTATCACAAACATTTTTTATAGTCAAAGTTGACTTTTATATAAATGAGATAAGAACTCTCTCTTCTCAATTATTTCACTTAATTTTATCTTGATTTGTTCAAATTTTTATTTTTTTGTTTAAACAAATCTAAGGTTTAATCCAAGTAACATTTTATCACCTAAACCCCTTTGGATAGGGTTTCTTTATTTCCCTAGATTTTGATGAACCCATAACTACCATGCCTATGTAATTTAATGTAGATTTTCTATCTCCAATTTGTCATAGCGTGCATCTATAGATTTATAAGCCATTGTGTTTAGCTTTATTTCTTAAAAGCTCCTAAGATCCTTAAAGTCCTCTTTGTCAAAGTGCTAAGTTAAACCCTAATCTAGAGGTTGAAACTTTCAAATTTGGATTGTGGTTTATTGACTTATGTGTTAAAACATCTCAATTTGATTAATAGGATCTTGTATTTATAGACAATCATGGTCATTAGTTATCATTGAAAACATTATCATAATCTCACATTAAAAAGTCATATCAAAGACTCATAGGCTTGCATCAACAATATATCAATAGAAGCAACATTATAAAACGTGATGCAGTTGCATACTTAGAATTTCTTTGGATATATCAACAAAGAGGGTTGATCCATTAACAAGGAAGCTCTAAATTGTTCATTTGAATACAACTCCCCCAAGATGCTTTTTAGCATCATTTAATTTAGACAAAAAAAATCACATAAATAAATACATAAAAGGTTAAATATGCATAACATGAATCTACATTGTGATAGAGTATCCCTAAATAGATCTACATGCATAACCCTGTCCCAAAATAAATAACCATCAATCAAATCTATTATAATTTATACAATGAAGATTTTTACTAAAGTCAAGACCAAAACTATCAAACATAAATATATATTTGATTACAATAAATTGTCATAAGAAAACTAGAAACAACTTCTAACCCTCTCATTTACATTTATCAATATCAACTCTATAATTAATATAAAGATATTTAACTCAGATTTATTAATTACACTTAATAAATCAACGAAAGAGGTTGATCCATTAACAAGGAATCTCTAAATCATTCCTTTGAATACAACTTCCCCAAATTATTTTTTAGCATCATTTATTTTACATAAAAAAAATTACACACAAATAGATACATTAGAAGTTGAATAGGTTTGCATGCATAAACTTGTCCCACAACAAAGAAGAACCATTAAGCAAGTTTATTATAATTTATACACTAAAGACTTGATACTAAAATCTAGATCACAATTATCAAACTTAATATTATGTTTGATTACAACAAAATGTCAAACAAAACTAAACCCCTTCTAACACTCTCATTTAAATTTATCAATATCAACTCTATAATTAATCTAAAGACCTATAGTTCATATTTATTAATTACACACATCAAAAGTAAGGTGCATTTTATTTCTCTACACTAAGTAACCATATGGACATATGAAGAGGGTTGTTCTAAAGAGGCATTCCACCAAAGGGGCTCAAATAACCAAGCACCACAATGGATGGATTCATTCTAGAATGCATGGAACACATGGAAACCAACCATAACACCAATTATTTGAGCATCTTCGGGGAATTTTAAAGAGAAAATGAAGAAACACAAAATTTACAAAAACAATAAACAATAAACAAAATCACACAAACACCTTGTCTCACATCCTCACAACACAACATTCGCTACATATCTCCTTACAAATATTCTCATCCACTGGCTCAAAGCTCTCCCACCATTGATCTTTCATATAAAGAGACATGTCAAACACATGAATAGTTATCACAACTTGTGCAATAAACTCATAATCTTGTCCAATTCCTCTAATAATGAGTGTATTCATAGAAACAAATGTGTTGAAGAAAATATTCCAAATTGCTAATTTTTTTGAGTTTACATACACAACAATTGAGACATAAAACTAGAAAATAATATTACAACATTCCTACAATAGTATGTCAGAACCTATACCCTCTTGCAACTATCTTTGCAATTGATTTTTTTGCAAGTTTTTGCTCCTTTGATTATTCCTTTGTTCTCTTGTATCATCCAATGATGAAAATAATAGAAAAAATGCAAATATAACTCAGTGACAAGGGTAAAACCTAAATGAAACATTATAGTAGCTCTAAATCAACACCTAGGGAATATTCCCCCAAAAATGGATGCATCAAATCACAGTGCCCAGACAAAAGTTGTGTGACAGATAAATACATGGGAATTGACTTCAACAACAAGCTATGTTGGGAAACTTGTAGAAGGAAAAGAACTTTGGGAGGTTGGAGAGCCCTTTTTTCTCTTCAAAACATATGCAGAGAGGCAGAGTTATGGGATTGGAAAACTATTCAAACATTGTTTGGGTTGTTAGTTATACCGGTGGTCCTTTATGGGTGTGAAATTTGGGCTAGCAGCACTTCTAACATCTAGTGGGCACAGATAGAGAGAATTCAAAAGTGTTTGATCACAAGAAAATTCAAATTAAAAGCTTTGGTCCCCTATGAGATACTTCTTGCTGAAATAGGGGCAATTCATATTGAGGCCATCGCTATTGTGAGTCTTTTGAGATATTTGAAAAATGTTGAGCAGATGGAAGCTCATTGGTGACCAAATGTTGTTTTTAGAGGTGTCTTAGGGGAAAGAAAAAAGGCATGGATGAAACAAAATTGTAAATGGATGAACAAGTGGGACATTCACTTCAACGAGTGTTCTAATAATAGTAAGGAACTAAAGTTGTATGTGGTTGAAAAGTTTCACGAGGTTATGTGGACAAGAGCAGTTGGGAGAAAGAAAAGGTATTATGTAGAAGTATTTAATCCCAATTTGGACCATCAACAAAAGGCATATATAGAGGAAAATATTTTGTGGAGATCAAAGATTCTCATTGCACAATTGAGGACTAACTCACATTGTCTTCAATGTAAAACGGGGAGATGGAAAAGGCCAAAAGAAGTTTGGGAACAGAGGGTTTGTATCTTTTGTGCAGCTGGGTAGGTGGAAACTGAAAAGCATTTTATCCTAGATTGTAAAGCTTATAATGACATCAGAGGAAGCTACATAAGTGGGTTAACAGCTACAAATTTTCAAGATTTATTCAACATGGAATGGGTGGGCAGAATGGGAGAGCTCATTATCAAGCTAAACAATAGGAGAACAACACTTCACAGTGCTAAAATAGTAGAGATCACTATCCCATAGGCCTTCTTTTGGTCTCGTGGATGTTAAAAGTATTTTATTTTATTCTATTCTATTCTAATGGATGGCAACTGAAATAACTCCTGGTAGCTGAAGGAGTGATGTCATAAATGAAGGTAGATGAAAAAAGGGCGCAACAAGAAATAATGGCAGTTGTTGAGTTTGAAATTTGTAAGTAGACAATTCAGGCACCAAAAAACCATCATGAATTTGCATCATAAATTCTTGGTTGGTGGAATATGCATTAGCTGAAGGAGTGATGTCATAAATGAAGGTAGATGAAAAAAGGGCGCAACAAGAAATAATGGCAGTTGTTGAGTTTGAAATTTGTAAGTAGACAATTCAGGCACCAAAAAACCATCATGAAATCGCATCATAAATTCTTGGTTGGTGGAATATGCATTAATGGAACCTCAATTTCATTGGAAAACCATCTAAGACATAGTCGCATACCAAAATTATGAAAATCAGGACAATCATATTGCTTTGCAACTCAAAACAATGCACTGTCAGATTTTGAGAGTCATCCAAACAAGTGCAGATATTTCACAATCATCATAAACATAACCAATTCATCATCATATTCCCACAAGGTCCTTTGTATTGGATATCAACTTCTATCTGGTATTGGAAGGAAATACACACAAGTCCAAGTGCATGTGAACCTTAGTCTTTGGATACATACCTTGTTCACATAGGCACACCCACAAACCATTATCTTGCTTTAATGGTCTTCATCAACTTCATGTGGGTCAAAAGGCTCGATCGGGTCACTATAGACAATTGTCCTTCAAGTGGAACGTGTGGAGAAACCAAGTGCATCCGTCAAGTGAACAATATATATGATTCATATAATAATTCTTGCAAGTGATGTTAGCATGATTTCATAAAAGAGGATGAGATGGACTAGGGAGCTTTAGATATTATGACATCATAATGATGTAAGCAAGGTGGGATGATGTTAGCATGACATCATCTATGTGTAGACACAAGGGAGTGAAGTGGATCAAGCTTGTGGAAAAGGTCATTTGAGTTGGATGTAGAACCTTGGGAGATGAAGTTCAAATGGATGGGGGAATTCTAGAAGGGATTATGACATCGTTGAGGCAAGAAGATGAGTTAAAATGTGGAAATGGGTCAGTTCACTTGGAAATATTTGTTAGACTACATGAGTAGACCTTTTTTGCAAAGAAAAAAAATTCAAGTGAACCTATTGAAAATGGGCAAAGGGTAGGTTTAAATGGACATAGGATTTCATAGAAGGCACACTTAGGCATTTTTTCATATCTTTTACCTCTACAAGGATTTGATGCCGAACTAAACACTTGTAGGAAGATGGATCAAAACTGCATAATTATGTAAAAATCAAGTGGATAGGACAATGTAGAGGAAAATGATCAAACCAAAGGGAAAGGAAAAACCTACATGGGTATAAATTTCACTCAGCATACTTTTAAAAACTCCAAAAAGCAACTAGGCCTAATTTTCAGTACTCTACCCACTAGTGCTAATATATTTGGCAAAAATCCACTCATGATTAAATTTCTCAAATTGGTTATAAACTTGGGTAAATGGCTAAGGCACAAAAAGGAAAGGGACTTGAGCAAAAAGGTAAGTGTAGAGTTGAGGCCGACAACATCAGGAGACTCGGATGGCGCTCGACTACTCTGCCTACCGAGCTAGGGCGTTCGTGCCCTAGCTCATTTCCTGCTAACTGCTTGCTCTGCGTTGGGAGGGGGGTCTGTTCATGCTTTTGTGGGGGGCGCGGGGTGCACTTTTCTTTTCTGCTGCTTCATTCCTTCTCTGCCTGCGTGTGCAGGTTGTTCACTGGTGTTTGCGGTGAGTTTGGGGTCGTTGGGAGCCTCGGGTGTCTTGCGTGGAGCGGCCCTTTGGGCCTGGTTTTCCTTCCTTGTGTGGCCTCTTTTTGGAGGTGTCTCCTCTGAGCTCTTCCTGCGTCTAGTGGTGCTCGTGGGTTGGGGTTTTTTGATACCCTTGTTGGGGTTTTTTATTTTGGTGGCTTGTATGCTTGCCGTGGCTTGGGCTTAATGTCACCTGGGGAGACCTCGGGGGCTTGCCCCAAAATAGACTTTCGATCTGCTATTGGCATGAAGTCTCCTACGCATGCTTCCAAAGTGTTCAATAATAATTTGTATTTGTTGGAACTGGGTCTAGATGGAGTGGGCTTGTCTAGTGGGGCGCAGATCACGAAAATCAATGGATGTTTGGAACGTTGCAAGGAAAGGCCAAAATTGGTCATCCCATTGGAGATGGTTGTGGAGGATATTGATTATTATTCGAGGCACTCTTTCTATTACAAGTTCTTGGGTATGCGGATATCGATGCAATTTTTAGAGTCTTGGGCCCAACGGACTTGGATGCTGGAGGGTGAAATGGATATAAAGCTTCTGGCGAATAATTATTTCATGGTTACCTTTGATTGCATGGCGGATCATAACAGGGTTTTTGAAGGGGGTCCCTATTTCTATAACCAGGTTGGTTTATTTGTTAAACCGTGGCATGCTAGTTTTAACCCTACTGAGGAGCTTCCGACTCGTGTCCCAGTGTGGGTTCGACTTCCGCGGTTTCTTGTAGAATGTTGGCGGGATGATGTTTTGCATTTGTTGGGGTCGATGCTTGGGAAGCCAGTTGGTTCTTCACAACAGACTCAGTTTAAAAAGGTAATAACTTTTGCTTGTATCTGTGTGGAAATTGACTTAAGTAAGCCATTACTAGATTCTTTGGATATGTCTGTGGGTCCTCATTCTTGGGTGCAGTCATTGGACTATGAAACTCTTCCATTTCGATGTTGTATCTGCCATGAGTATGGTCACCTACAGCGAAGATGCCCAAGGGCTAGGCCTATGGAGCCTCAGGTTTCTCAACCTTCTCACAACCCACCTAAGGAAGATAAGGGAAAGGATCCCATTCCCGGGGATGGGGTTAGTCCAGATGGTTTTGCCCCTGTTAGGAATCGTAATAGAAATTGAGGTCAAAAGAGGACCTTGAATGAAAGACAAGATGAGGAATGTTTTAATAGATTCGAGGTTTTGGAGGATCTTGGCCAGCAGGAAGTGAATCCGAGCTTGGTGAACTTGGATCAAGGTATTGTGTGTTCTGGGCAGGAGGATCCTCTTTTAGGGGTTACTCAGGATACATATGATTCTGGAGTTTTGCAAATGGTGACCGACCTTCAAATGGAGGTCCAGGTGGAGCCGGTTTCTTCTGTGGAAATGAAGAAGAGTGGGGGAGACAACTCTATTCTGGCTTTGCATGCAAGTTCAGATGTAGGAAAGAATCTCAAGTCTTCTCCTTCTCCTTTAGGTCTTCACCAAAAGGATCTCAAAAAAGGATTGGGGGAGAAATCTTTAAAGCTTGGTAGGAAAAAGGATATGGAAAAGATTAAGTTAGCTGGGGAAACTCTGGTGGAGTCAGGGTCGGTTAGGACTTTGGATTCGCACTTCTCAAACTCTATGAAATGATTGTTCTATCATGGAATGCAAGGGGCTTGAACAGTAGCCCTCGACAAAAGGTTGTTCGTGAATTGGTTAAAAGTCAATCTCCTGATGTTTTGTTCCTGCAGGAGACTAAGTTATCTGTAGAATGCATGCTTGGTTTATCTCCTAAGCTGTGGAGAAGTGGTGAGTGCCAATGCATTAGTGCTCAAGGGTCTGTGGGTGGAGTGGCTTGCCTTTGGAATCCGCAGAAGATCCGCCCTCTTTGGTGGATGTCCAGCAAGTCTTCTATCTCGATGATTGCTTCTTGCTTTGAGACTGGGGAGTCTATCCTCCTCACTAATATCTATGCGCCTGTTGAGTTTCAGGGTAAGCAACTTTTGTGGGCTCATATTCAATTTGTCCGAAGTATGGTGCCTTTTTATCCATGGATTATGGCTGGTGACTTCAATGCTATCTCTGAATTGGTAGAGAAGCGGGGTGGTATTGCAAGGTTGGAGCCTTCTGCGTTGCTTCTTTAGGACAATATTTCTGCTTTGAATCTTGTTGATGTTAATCCTAATAATGGTCTTTTCACTTGGAGCAATCGAAGGCTTGGGGATCACTGCATTTCTGAAAGACTTGACCGGTTTTTGGTGTCCTATTTTTGGGTTGGTGGCTTGTGGTCTTCTAGCTCAAAAATTTTGGATTGGAGGGGGTCCGACCATTGGCCTATCAAGCTTGTTGTCTCTTCAATTCATGTGCCTCGATCGCCCCCTTTTAAATTCCAACTTATGTGGCTACGTGAGCCTTCTCTTCATGATTATATGGCCGAATGGTGGAGGAATGGCAAACCCGCTTTTGGTACGGCAATGTATACGTTTGCTAAGCTTCTCCAATTTGTTAAATATCAGCTTAAGCGTTGGAACCAACAGTGCTTTGGGAACATTTTTCAAGCCAAGTTTGCTGCCCAAGCTGAGCTGAATAGCATTATGAGGGTGATCAGGGAGGATGGTGTGACTGCTAATTTACTTAAAGAGGAGGCCAGGGCTTTGAAAGTACTTGAGGAGTGGGAATTGCGTGAAGAGATCTATTGGAAACAAAAGGCACGAATTGAATGGCTCCAGGAGGGAGATAAGAATACCGCCTTCTTCTTCAATTCCGTCAAAGCCAGGCGACATGGGAATTCAATTTTTGTTCTAGTGAAAGACACTGGTGAGCCTCTTTCCTCTTTTAAGGATATTTCATGTGAAGCAGTTCAGTATTTTAATTCTTTATTCAACGAGGATACTCAGGGGTCTCCTGATGAGGAGGCTCAAGTTTTGTCTTGCATCCCTTCGTTGGTTACTATGGAGATGAATGAGTATCTTATGAGTGATATCTCGATGGATGAGCTTGAGGGAACGGTGTTCCAGATGAAGAAAGGGAAAGCTCCTGGCCCTGATGGGTTTCCGGTGGAGTTCTTTCAAGACTTCTGGGATATTATCAAGCTGGACTTATTGGCAGTTGTCTAGGAATCTCAGATGAACAAGCAGATGTTACAGGCTTTGAATGCTACCTTCTTGGCTCTTATCCCCAAATGTGATGGGGCGGATAGGTTAAGTCAATTTAGGCCCATTTCTCTTTGTAATGTGATTTATAAAATTATCTCTAAAATAATTGCGGATAGGATGAAAAAATGGCTCAAAGTGTTGATCTCTGAGGAGCAGAGTGGTTTTGTGGCGGGCAGACAAATTCTAGATGGGGTGGTTATAGCTACGGAAACCATTCATTCTATGGGCATTTCTAGTGATAAGGCAATGTTCATCAAGCTGGACATGGCAAAGGCTTATGACAGGGTTCGCTGGTCCTTTCTTCGAAAGATCCTTGGGGCTTTTGGTTTTGGGGATGAGTGGATTCAGTGCGTCATGAGTTGTGTTACTTCAGTATCCTTCTCTGTTTTAATTAATGGTGAGCCCTCTGAGCTTTTTTGTGCTTCCTGAGGTTTGTGTCAGGGCGACCCGGTTTCTCCGTATCTGTTCTTACTTCTTGTTGAAGGTCTTGGCCGGTTGTTGAAAAGAAATGTTGAGATGGGTCTCATTCATGGGTGGCGATGGGGAGGTAATATTCCCCCATAGTCTCATTTGCAGTTTGTGGATGATACTGCGCTGATGGGTATGGCTACAGTCAGGGAGGCTACAAACTTGCGTGCAGTGCTGGATGTTTATCTTCTGGCCTCGGGTCAATTAATTAATGAAGATAAGTGCTCAATCTTCTTCTTCAATACTCCTGGTCCTATCCAGAGGAGGATTGCTAATATTTTGAGGTTTCAGATTGGGTCCCTTCCTTTGACCTATCTTGGTATTCCTATCGCTGTCAAAAGGATGCCCAGGGATTCTTGGCAGAGTATTTTGGATAAGTTTCAGACGAAGGTTAACCATTGGACCCACAGATGGTTGTCCTTTGCTCGTAGGGTTCAGCTAGTCAAATCTATGGTTCAGGCTCTTCCCATTTACAGATGTATGCTCCAGGTGGCCCCGACTGGTTTTGTTCAAGAACTTGATGCCTTAACTAGACAATTTCTCTGGTCAGGTAATTTATTATCCTCCAAATGGAGTTTGGTTGGATGGGAAATTGTTTGTAGCCCGAAGCACTGTGGCGGTCTTGGATTAAGGCATTCATCTTTGTCTGGGATAGTGCTTGCTGCTAAACTGTTTTGGAGGTGGTGTGTGGAGCAGGATCAGACTTGGACCAAGATTTTATCCCACAAATATCTCCCGGGGATCCCTCAGATGGATATTCCTCGCTATCCCTTGGTGGGGAAAGGTTCAGTGATTTGGGGTACACTCAAGAAAGGGGCTGCTCTCGTCAAGGATGGTTTTTTTTGGATTTGCAAAAGTGGGTTGGAGGCTCACTTTTGGTTGGATTCTTGGGATGGTTTTCCCCCTTTTGTCTCTCAATTTCCTAACCTGTTGCCCCTTTGTCAAAGATTCATTGCAGCTGGTTGGGTTAGGGTGAGAGATTTTAAGTCATTGTCTGCTCATGGCCAGTTGATGGTGGCTAGATGGAAGAATCCTGAGGAGTGGCCTATGGTTGGTATGGAGGAGGAGTGCGCGGAATTGCAACGCATCCTTTTTAGCAGGAGTTGTAGCTCTCTCCCGGATGGAGATGTTTTATCTTGGTCCCCCAACCCTAAGGGTGTTTATACTGTTGCCTCTGGCTATCAGGTTCTTTTATCTCACAAGTTGGATGGGGTGGAGGTTCGTTGGTGGCAGAGAGTTTGGGATAAGTTTTCTTGGCCAAAGTGCAATTGTTTCATTTGGACTTTGCCCTGGAAGAAGTGCTTGACTTGGGACAATATTCAGAAGCGGAGATTTCAGGGCCCATCCATGTGTGTTTTGTGTGGGAATGGGGAGGAGGATTCTGCTCGTTTGTTTTTTCGTTGCTCCTTTTCCTTGAGGCTGTGGCATTTTTGGTGGGAAGCTTGGAAAAGTCCTTGTGTTCATGCTTCCTCCTTGGTGTATTTTTGGAGTAGTCTTGGCAGACCTCCCGCTATGGCATCTTTCTTACAGGACGTGTGGTATGTTGGGCCTACCTTCATTCTCTGGCAGATTTGGTTGGAGCGGAATCGTAGAATCTTCCGAGGTGAAAAGATGGTCATTCAGCAGATTTGGCAAAGAATTATGGGCATGGTTTGGGAGACGGTGGAAGCGAAGTGTGAGGTGGTGTATCCCCTGGAGAAAGGGGATGCTGAGAAGGTGGAGAGACTGGGACTTCAAGAGATGTCTTTGGCTTCGGATTGTGTTCGAAGGGGAAGGAGGGTAAGGAAGAAAGTGATGCGATTGGGTAAGTGGCTTCCCCCTCCTATTGGAATTCTGAAGATTAATACTGATGGCTCCTCAAGGGGAAATCCTAGGCCTGCAGGAATTGGTGGGGTTGGTAGGGATTCTTCGAGGACGGTGGTTTTCTTCTTCTCTGTCTATGAAGGGGTGCAGACTGTCAACCTTATGGAAGGTCTGGCGATCCTCTTTGCTCTTGAACGAGCCTATGCTTTGGGGTGGAGAAAGGTTATTTGTGAGTCTGACTCGCAAGTTTTGGTTAATTTGCTTAATGCTAGGAAGGTGGCTGATGTTAGTTGGTAGTTGGCTAGGATGGTGTAGCAAATTCTGCGGATTAGTTCCTTGATGGAGATGGTGTCTTTTGTCCATATTCCGAGGGAGTGGAATAGGGCTGCGGATTGCTTGGAAAAATGGGCTTCAGAGCATCTTGATGGCTGGAAGATTGAGAGGTGGGAGCAGATTTCCCAGGAGCTCCGCCGTGATTTGGAAATGATTATTGCTGAGGATGGAGATGAGATTGATGATGGATGATGATTGGCTCTTGTGTTGTTTAATTGTTTCTTTTGGGTTCTCTCGGGCTTTGGCCCTTTGCTTTGATGTAATGCTCCTTTTCTGATTTTCAATAAAGTTTTTACCCCTTCTCAAAAAAAAAAAAAAAGTGTAGAGTTGAGGCCCAATAGGAGTGCCCCATATGTTATTATAAAAGTGATGATGTGATGAATGGGAACTAGAGTAAGTGTTAGCCAATTAATTGATTGTATCATTCAGGTGTTAAAATTAATTTTGGCCTAAATTAGTAGTAAGACTATTTAATTGATATTGGAGGGAAGCCACTTGAGACTAGAGTTCTTGTATGCTAGCTTTGGTATTTGGATTCATCTTGGGAGACATGGTGTTGTTGAAAAAATTGGATATTTTAGGTTGACTAAAATGTAACAAATGATTTGTGCAAAGATATAATCACATTTGGATAGGTTTATACATGATGTAAAAACAATTTGAGCTAACAAAAAATGGTTCTTGGATCTATATATCAAAATAATTATTTTGAATAAATGATTGCAATAGAGGGATTAGATCCTCCCATTCTTTAGTCTCTCCAAACTTGACTAACTTAGATTGATTTTTTATGGCCCTACTATAACCACTAGCTAGCCATTAAGGGGGTTTGCCCAAATGGGGTAAAAAATGGCACAAATTTCTAGTAGTATACTTAGATGTCCAAGATTTTGATTGCTTATGCTAGATTTGTGCACATTTAGGGAGAAGAAGGAAATTGCTAGGTTAGGGTGTGTTTGGTATGTGGGCTCTCTGATATACTCACCTTGATAATAAATACAATGAACTTAATATTTCGAAGCTCTAACTATAGATATTACATCATCCCATTATTGCACTATCACATCTTCAAGGTACAAAGAGAGTAACTTCCTAGTGCTAACCACTAAGTAGTGTAATACAAATTTAAAATGGTTGATAGCTTCTTATGAAGATGCTTAGCCTAACTATAGAGGATCTTCCAATATACCAAAAGGTATGTGGAAGCTAAAGTATATCCACATATGTTGTCTAAGGCCTATGTATTGGAGTCTAAGAACCCTTCACTTCATTGAAACCTACAAGAAAATAATAATACATAGATATACATATAAAATAAGAAAAAGAGAATGCTTTTATATTATATTTTTGGTGCCACTATAAGGGGACAATCCTTGCAATAGAGCATTGACTCCAATTACAATATTCAAGATTCTTTCCACTTGCTAAATTATTACAGTACATATAGTCTTGCTAAAGATTACTATACACTTAACTAATCACTGAACTATCATTTAACAAAATTAATAATAAATTAATTGTAGTCTTAATTATTTAATTAAATTATATGTTGTATTTTATTTTTTTTAGACTGCAAGAATCGGTCGGGTATTCAGTACTACGGGGACAGTGGGGAGACAAGACCTTGTGACCTCTTGCCTACAACAAGATGCTTTAGCTAATCGAGTTATGCCCACCGCCCCATATTTTGTATATTTTATTTTACATTAATAAAATGTATTTATTTATTGTTATCTAATATTTAATTATTATTGTATTATATGTTTTATTATTATTTGTATTCCCATTATTATCATTACCTCTACTTAATAATTAAATTTAATTAATACTAATCAAATATATTTTTTTGTAGCTTTACGAATAAGTTCTAGTTTTGTCAAAGGGAGGGTCGTGACACTTGTCCTTTTGTACTAGGAAGCAATATGGGGCCCCATTCTCTATACACACCTTTTCACACAATTATGTCATTATCTTCAATCTATTACAAACACTTATTTTTACACTAACATATATTACATGACACATTATATGGCTATCTCACGATGATATTTCATGACAGATCATGTTTCTTAATGCACACATTTTACACAACATTTACATATTGCTCCTACATGATCATGCTTGGCACATGGCTAGTTTGCAAATCTCTTTACACTTAACCTCACACTTGAGGGCAACATTCTTATACCCCATCACATGGGCTTTCACATTATTATCATTTGCTTCACACTCTAGGGCCAACACATTTGTCTCTTTGGGTGCACTAGAGTTATCCCTAAACTTGTACTCATCACTTTTATATGCTAAATCATTCACTTCATAACAAAGTTGGTTCATTTCCTAAGGTTGTTTTTATCCTTGGACTATTTATCACATATTGTGTAGTCCTCTACATTGAAATTCAAAAGTTATCACTTCTAAAGTCAACAATCCCAATTTATATTGTTATTCACTACCTTGTGTATTGAACCTGTATTGAGTTGTGTGTGTAGGAATTATATTTAAGGACACCATCTTAGGTTGCTTTCATGATAATTAAACATGCATAATTAGTATAAAACATCTACATTTAGCACATAAGTCATAACTTAGTCTCAAATCAATCACAATCTACTAAGAATCTAACACTTCCTAGTTTCTCTTTTCGACTAAATCAATGTTGTGACCAAATTGGTTTCCCTCTATCTATAGAAGTCCCTTAAATGTGCTTTTTAGCACCACTAGTTCTTAGACACAATTACAAGCATAAGTAGGTGACATTATGAAGGCTATCAATGGTTGGCATAACTATGTTGGGAAGAATATAATCAAGTGGAGAGGGACTTGTGCAGAGAGGGGCATATTCACAAAGAGAGGTACAATCCACACAATTAAGGACATATTTGTGTGAAGATTAAGTGTCCAAGAAATAAAATATGGATATGGATTTGTCCAAGCCTTAAAAATCACTTCAATCATATTTATCTTAGGCTCTTGATCACGTATTCAATACAATTTTCCAAATCTTTGTCACAAACATTTTTTTATGGTCAAAGTTGATCTTTCTATAAACAAGTTTAGCACTCTATCTCTTCTCAATTGTTTCACTTAATTTTGTCTTGATTTGTTCAAATCTTTGTTATTTCAATCTCAACTTGTTTAAACAAATCTAAGGTTTAATCCAAGCTCCATTTATCATTTAATCCCCTTTGGATAGGTTGATTTATTTCCCTACACTTTGATGAATCCGTAACTTCCATGCCTATACTTTAATGTATATTTTTTATCTTCAATGTGTCATAGTGTGCATTTGTTGCTTTTGAAGCCATTGTGTTTCACTTAATGCTAAGATCCTTAGGTTCTCTTTGTCAAAGTGCTAAGTTAAACCCTAAATTAGACGTTGACACTTTCAAATTTTAATTGTGGTGTATTGATTTGTATACCAAAACATCTTAAATTGATTACTAGGATCTTGTATTTACAAACAATCACGAATCATTAGTTATCATTGAAAAACATTATCATAATCTCACATTAAAAAGCCATATCAAAGAATCATAGAGTTTGCATCAACATTATCTCAATAGATACATCTTAACATCTTAGACACTTGCATACTTTTTACATAAATCAAAAAAAAACTTGATCGATTAACAAGAAAGCCCTAAATCGTTCCTTTGAATACAACTTCCCCAAAATATTTTTTAACACATTTATTTCAGACACACAAATTTGCACACATAGATACATAAAAGGTTAAATATGCAAAACATGAACCTACATAGTGATCTAAATGCATAACCTTGTCCCACAACAAAGAACCAACATTGAGCAAGTCTATTATAATTTATACACCGAAGACTCGATACTAAAATCCAGATCACAACTATCAAACATAATATATATGTTTGATTACAACAAATTGTCATACAAAACTAAACACCACCTAATTCTCTCATTTAAATTTATCAGTATCAGCTCTATAATTAATCTAAAGATCTATAGATCAAATTTATTAATTACACTTACATGAAAAGTAAGGTGCGGTTTATTTCTCTACACTAAGTAACCATATGATATGGACATATGAAGAGGGCTGTAATCCTGAAGAGGCGTTCCACCAAAGGGGCTCAAATAACCAGGCACTGCAAATGATGAATTCATTCTGGAATGCATGGAGTCCATGGACGCCGTCCAGAATACCAGTCATTTGAGCATCTTCAGGGAATTCTAAAGAGAAAACGAAAGAAACACAAATTTACAGAAACAGAAACAATAAACAATAAACAAAATCACACAAACCCCTGCCCTCACATCCTCACAACACAGCAGTGGCTACAGATCTCCTTAAAGAGATTCTCGTCCACTGGCTCAAAGCTCTCCCACCGCTGATCTTCCGCGTAAGGAGACGTGTCAAACACATGAATAGTAGACTTACAGCTGCCATAGTCCAGAGGAAGGCGATGGCCGCCGAGAAAAAAGAGCCTGTTCCCTACCGCCGCCATTGTTAAGTAGAGCTGCTCACCCCTGCCATTCTCTGGACTCAGGTTACCAAGACCTGCAGGGTTCTGCATACTCCTCAGGTGAGATCCCTCTACAATCTTCCACATATTAAGCTTACTATCATACGCCTCAATATGCCCCTTCCACATATTCAGGCAGTCGCCGGAACTGTAAAGCCGTTCATTTACAGTCAAAATCTGATTCGGCGGCACATCCAGCTGCCACATACCATGAATCAAGCTCCACCGCCCATTCGCCGGATCGAAAACCTCAACAGAGCTCCGGTCGTTAGTATAGGGCAAAATCATTCTCTGTGAATCTTCCGGCCCGGCAAACCCTCCGACTATATAAATCTTTTTCTCCCAGGTCACTCCAACAGATTTGTACCGGCCCGTGCTCATGCTGGGCAGAGGAGTCCACGTGTCGAGCACAGGATCGTACACCTCGGCGCTGGAAACCCCCTTGGCGCACGACGTCTGGCTCCGGCCACCCGCCACGTAGATTTTGCCGTCATAGACGCTGCAGGCGAAGTCCACCCTGGCGGTGTTGAGGTCTGCGCAGCGGGTCCACGTGTTGGTCACGCAGTCCAGCTTGTAGAGCTCGTTGCTGACTCGGATGTCGATTTCAGACGGAGGGGACGGCATGGTGTCGCAAAGGTTTTTCCGGGTAACCCGGCCGCCGGCGACGAACAGATCCGTTCCGATGGACACCATGCCGAAACCCTTGAGGATCTGATCTTCTTCCAGGCCCGGGATTTCCACCACGCGTTGCCACACGTTGTCTGCTGTGTTGTACGCCTCTATCCAGCTTGACATCCCGCTGTGGTATAATCCTGTCTCTGATAATCTCGCGCAGAACGAGACGTATATCCAGTCCACTGCGCCTTTTCTGCCCTCTTTTTCCCGGGAAGAAGCCGGAGTCTTCTGCTTGCAGAGGAGGCCCATGGATTTGAACTCGGGTTGCTGGAGTAGCTATTGAGAACTTCAACTTGGAGCAATTTGTTCCAGAAGTTGAGATTGGTTATTTAAGGGAATTTGTGAATAAGGGCTTTGGCTGCCGCCCTATGTTTCTAGTTTTCTGCGATTTTTACGATGCAGAATTTGAACTTGTGCGCAAATGAGCTTCGGGCTTTACCCTCGGAATGAATATTTTTTTGTTACAGATTTTGTCTTACGACGGCCCTTCGGCGATCGATGCGGCTGACCATGACATGAGAGGACGAGTTCCCCCATGGCGATCGCATTGGACCTTCCTTCGCCTCCATTTGCCTTGTATCCCGATGTCATTTTTATACCAGTCTGTTTTTATTTTTGTTGCCGTTTCCGTCTTATGTTTTGTTTCAGGAAGTGAGGTGAGACAAAATGGGAAATTTTTTATTAAGATTTATATTAGAAATTGGAAATTTTGTGAAGTTCGGGTAGATTCGTTATGAAACATTTTTGTTGCTGTTCTTATTTCTATCTATTTATTTATGCACGTCCTTGAATTTATATTTGAGAATTAAATCTACGGAACAATTCTTTAGTAGATATAATTTTCCCATATTCCATGAAGAGTATAAATCTTTTTGGATTCAATTGTGGGTTTTTTCGTCGATAAGGGTGTGGTTCGGTGATCAAGTCGTTCAGTTGTAGTGACGGCCACCAAGGTCAAACCCTTGTTGGGCCAAAGTGTTCGTAGGTCTTGTGCCTTCGCTGGGCCATTGCCGTTCGGGGGTTTGGTTGTTTCTTGTACCTTGATTCATAGCTCCGGTCAAAAAGTGTTTACCCCTAATAATATGGGTGTGTTGCACCTTTTAAAAAAAAAAAACTATGGGTTTTTTCAATCAATAATTTGAATCACACTCAATGATCCATCGTCAAAAAGAGGAGAGCGTGATCCAGTGTTTGTAGGTCTTGTGCCTTCGCTGGGCCATTGCCGCTCGGGGGTTTGGTTGTTTCTTGTACCTTGATTCATAGCTCCGGTCAAAAAGTGTTTACCCCTAATAATATGGGTGTGTTGCACCTTTTAAAAAAAAAAAAACTATGGGTTTTTTCAATCAATAATTTGAATCACACTCAATGATCCATCGTCAAAAAGAGGAGAGCGTGATCCAAAATGTCAATTGAAAAAGCACACATTTGAATCCAAAAGCACTCATACTACAATTCTTTAGCATTTCCACTTCAAAGTTCCTATGTCATCTACATGGACATTTTGACTAGTTTTTAGTTGGACGGGAAAGCTTTCTACACTTCAAAGGTATTTTGAGATGAGAAAATGAAGTTTATTAAGTACATGTGAAATGAATTTTAAATGTTTTAGTTAGTTGTATAATTTATGAAAGAAATAAGGTAAAAATGGTGAATGATAACAAATTTAAACTTTATATATTATTTTCTATAAATAATCAATTTAGAATATGAGATTGTAAAAAAAATATAATTAATCTAAAGATTTGTAAAAAAAAAAAAATATAAGAGAACATCATAAGAATGACCTTGAGTCCACTTTGAACAAGAATGCATGAACAATAATGTTTGAGTCATACAAAAGTTTGAAGCCTAAGACAACAATGAGAATGACAATTTAATTTAAAACAAGTTACCACTTATAATATTAGAAAAAAAATTAAAATTTTGTGTTGATTGGAAATTTTCATTTTATATTTATATAGATAAATTAATCATAACACATAATATACTTGACATCTCTATTTTCAACTAGTTTTATAAGTTATTGTTATTTCATAAGTATTATTAATATGATATTTACCTAAATACAACTCTTGTATTAAAGGTTTGAGCTTAATTAGTGAGGAAGATGGTAAATCCATTTAATTATGACATCCACCAAAGGTTCAAATCCTTAGAGGTGTGTAATTGGGTCAAGTTCAACCCATAGGTGACTTTGATGAACTAGTTTCCTTGTTCATTTTAGCTCAGTTGAATGAGGCTTTTGGAATATATGTATGCTTACTCCACAATGTTGCAATTTGCTTAAGGAAAAATATTTTGATATTTAGATGTATATGTAAGCATGAAAATTCAAAATAATAAAGGAAATGAACCATCAATATCAAATCCTATTCTAAAAACAATGCAAACCTTTGATTGAGTGTACTCTCTTTTAAGAAGAAGATTTGCTTGTGTTTATCAACATGGATACTCAAATGACTATGCAAGATCTTTACAGTGTATGCATTCAATATGATGTGATAATCGAAAGGATAAAATATATTCCAAAATTATTCAAAGATTCCAAAAAAAAAAAGATTTTCTAGTAGATTTATAGGCTTTTGGATGAAGAAATGAATAGTTGTAATTAATTTACTTGATTTATTTATTTGAGTTTACTTCTTTTTTTAATTGATTTGATTTTATCTTAAAATTGCTTGAATGAGCTTTTTTTTATTTGTTGTATTTAATGTAAGAGTGTGCAATAATAAATCAAGAAATTAACAATTTGCATGATTTGATGAGTGAAAGAGGTTGATTTTGACAATGAGTTAGTTATAGAATGATAAAAGAATAATTAATTGTGTATAGATTTAGTTAGTAATTGAGTAATTAATTAATTAATTGACATGGATTTAATTACAAATTAGTTGACTAATTAATTATTGTTAATCAACTAAAGAATGTGAAGGGATACATGAGATCAATTAATTAGTGTGTCGAATTATTTAATTGACATGGTGATGTTTGGAGCAAATTAGTTAGGATGAATTGATGTGTAGGATTAATGATATAAGTGTTACCCATTTTTTACTCATTGGTTCAAAAGGGTAGAATTTGTTTTTTAAACTGAGAAAAATAAGGTACTTTTATTATCCTCCTTATCACATTCAGATGTATAAATGAAAAAATCTGAAAAGATTGCAACCACAAATCATTACATTCATACACATGCATGTAATAGAGAAAGATTCACATATTTCTAAAAATGTAATCTTTATTGAATGTGATAAGGTACATGTGTCTCACACAGCAAGCTATGAGACTGACTTTTCTTTGATATAAATAAAGATAAATCAATACATGAATAGATGAAGGAAATAAATAAGCATGTAGAAGGGATGACCAGTCATTGCCTGAATGACTAGTTGATGTTTGTCTCGCTTCAGTGTTGTCCTCGTTGCTTGTCCTTCCTGGTTTCCATGCACTCTTGTTCCTGCAGTAGTTAAAGCAATGTGTTAGAGTTATACTCTAAGCAATGAAAAGTCATAACTGTACATGATCATTTATACTATCCCCCTATCCATGTATTAATTTGTCTCCATGTGCATCAAAAGATCAATGAATGCCTTAGGTGTCTAGGAAAACCATTTGGTCAATGTACACACAAAAGACAGTCATTTTTCCTAACTTGTTTGTTCCATGTGCAGATATGTCTTAAATCAAATATGAGTGGAGATCAATGTGGCTCCCAGGAGGGTTGAGCCCAGCTCGTTATTTATGCACAATTTTCTTTTGTGCACTCCAGTGCATCCATGCAAAATACAATAGCAGTTTTATGTTCATTGAAGCTATGGAAGAACTTGAAAACAACATAATCATTCAACAGAGGATACTTGTACAACTCTACTGTAACAGTTGAATAAAATGAGGCAAAACAAGAAATGGTGTTGAATCTAGGAGGGCACGCGATCTGGCATTTGTCTAACATTGGAACCAATTATGATCAAATTAAAATCTGTAAATACATGAAGTCTTGGAGGAAGAATGAAACAGATTTTGAGACAAGTATTTCATCCAAGAAGGACACTGTTGCTAAGGTTTTTTCAAGGGTGCAAGTGATCAAGAGCCTACTAATATTATAAAAGAAAATATTGTTTTTGAGACAGTCATGCAAGATCTACTTGATAACAATAATGTTACACAAAGGAAAGACATATGATCTTGATGTCACTATGGAAAACACATTCAACAAGGCACGCATATTTATGAAAATCAGCTTCTTCAAGTAAGTTTCTTCACAATAAGCAAAGTCAACAAAGTTGAGTCATGGCAGTAAGAGAATGAGAAGAGGATGTGCTTTTAGGCTACAATGCAGTAGTAATGAAGATAAATCCAAAAAAAAAAAGAACAATGCTATTATTACTATTTGCAGTGACTATGTGAATGTAAGCCTCAGAATCATTCAAAATGAGGTAAATATAGTGAATACCACAGTTGCAAGTATTAACATAAATCTTTTGTCATGAGATAACAATCATATAAAGGACAACTACAAAGGGCAATGCTGCTAGCACATTTCAATATCCAGTAAAAATCTTGGCAACAATCCTACAGTAGCAAAATGGTCCCAGCTCGGGGAAGATGGGACAGTCAACAATTTTTTTTGAGAATGGCCTTTGTCGATGGTGACAGTAGAAAGGCGCGTTGATGATTCCCAAACACAAAAAGAGATGAAGATGGTTCCATACAAAATTGTTAGAGCAACCAATGGTGATGCGTGGGTTGAAGTAAATGGGTAACAATATTCTCCTAGTCAGATTGGGGCTTTTGTTTTGACAAAGATGAAGGCACAGAAGCTTATCTTAGTAAGTCTGTCTCAAATATAGTCATTACATTTCCAGCTTACTTCAATGATGCCCAACGACAGGCAACCAAAGATGCTGAAAAAATTGTTGGGTTGGATGTGAAAAGAATTATTAACGAGTCAATAGCAGCTGCACTTTCATATAATATGAATAATAAAGAAGGTTTGATTGTTGTTTTTGAAAAAGGTGAGGAGGAACCCTCAGATTTCACAATGTTTATGGCCACAGTAAAGGGAAATCCTTGAAGCCTCTAAGAGGAGGAAATTAAAACACAGCTGAACTCTTAGCCACAAATGATAGAAGAAATCTACAAGAAGGAACAAAAAAATTGAATTACCCTACAAGCACTATAACCATACAGAGAGATATGCAGAAATTTTCTTCATGATGGTGACGTGGGTTCTAAACAAGTAAATGAAGAGAGAAACAGAGCAATATACTTTTTCAGGAACTTTGATATGCAGCCCAGAGTAGAAGTAATTAGTGCTAGAAGTCTCCAAAAATGCATAAGTTAAAGCCACAGCCAGCCAAAGGCCAAATATAAATGCTCAAAAAAGAAAACCTTCAAAGCTTTTAAGACAAAATTTAAATAGGTAATGTGAAAAGATGTGGAATCTCATTCAAGGAAAGCTTACCTGTCTTTAGCTTCAGTAAACACCATGAAACTTCTTGTACATGAATCGATGGCGGCGGTAGGTTATCTAATTTGCAAAGGTTTACAGAAGCTCCACAAACCCTATGGCGGGTGGAAAGAGGTTTCCACATTCTAAAGAAGATGAAAATGAAACATTTTTTTCGCTTCTTTCATCATTTTTGTACATAGGGTTTATTTTGCTCGATGGCACAAAGTGATTGTCACTTTATCTTTCTTTGAATATTTCCTTAACTATTGTAAGGCGTGGAATAAGACTTAAGTCTTATAGTTTCTAAGGTGTTCCTTTATGTATGCTAACTAAGTCTTTTAAGACTTATGTTTTACTTTTGTGGGCCTAGCCTTTTATTTATTTTTGCATTGCTTTATAATTGTAAAGCATTTGATTTTAATGATATTATAAATCATTAAATCAAATTGCTATTTTCAATGCAAAACCATGTATTATGCCTTGTGGATGTTTTGAATGACTTAGTTGAGTTGTTATGCCTTACAAGTATGTAGGGAGGTTAAGGAGGTTTTTCAAACATATGGAGAGTATATAGGGTTATTTGAAGTCAGTTTGAGAACATTAGGAGGGTATTTAGGAAGGTTTTATTGCCTTTGTGAGCTTTTTGAGGGTGGTTTTATGTGTCATCTTGATAGACTTGGTCAATTGTGACTTTTTTCACCCATTTGGAGCCTCTTTAAAGAAGAATCGGTTGTTGGATTTTAGGGTTTATAGAAGCATACAAAAATTGATGCTTCTAGATGCTATTTTGGTGGACCCTTGTTGGGAGTTGGATATAACTATCATTTGTAACTCATTTTGATGAGTTCTTACTTGGCAGTTTTTGAGAGATAGTGATTTTCTGCAAATCTTTCTCAGATTGGCAAATTTTGTAACTCAGTTTTCTCTTGGATATGGAATTTAGTGGAGACCTTTGAACATTTATTTTCTTGAGATTTTGGCTTCTATTTCTTTGCTACATTGTGTGTATCAATAAGATTTCATCAAAGTTATTTGTGAGGTATTATCATTTCCTTATAGCTTTATCTTTTATTCAGCACCTTTCTGCAAAATGTTGTTATGCAGGTCATAATTTGTGTCAAAATTTGTAAATGGCTTATGGTTGTGAATTCATTTTCCTTCTAGAAGTCTGAACATTATGACCTTATTATGAAATATTTATGTAATGACATATAAGAGTAAGTTGTGCAATCTTCTCTTTAAAAGTTTTCAGCCATTTTAAACAAAGTGTTGAAGTTCTGAATTTCATAGTCCTGTTTTCAATTAGGTGCATCACCATAGAAATAGATTATCTTCATTTTATACATATCTTTCTTCCTTTTTCCTCATCAGTCAATAGTTTAGCTGACACCATAGGAATCCGGCCTTCTCCGAAGGTTAACCTCTGTATACAAATAACTCACAGCTTAGAGGTTTTCCCATATTACACTGAGGTGTTAAACCTTAGGTTCAACAGGGTGCACTTTCAGTAGTTAACAATAAGGTGGTAGAATTGGAGTGAAAAAATCTAGGTGTCTACATTTTGAACCTCTTTTAAAGGGTATTGTGTGTAGAAGGATGCCTCAAGTGGAATGACGGTTAGGAAGATGCCCCATTAAGAGAACATGCAAGGATGAAAGATATAGAGGGGTGATCAAAATGAGAAGGGTAGTAAATTGATAGTAAAATTATAAATGATTGATATAAAAATGAAGGTAGTGGGTGGGAACAAGTAAGAAGAAAGTTAATTATGGATAAGAAATTAGAAGAAATATATTTAAGAAAGAAGATGAATCATGAGTGTTAATGGCATGATGATGAAATGTTGTGAATCTTACATGGAATTTTAAATAAATGAGCAACCTAATTAATTATAGCATAAAACAAGGTGCACCATGATATGGAAAAATCATGATATCATTGTTGTGGTAGGCCATAAGACTAGCATAGATGCAACAACAAATAAATAATAACAAGAAAATGACAAGAACACACACAAATTGAAAGAAGGAGAAAAACATCAAAATGTATGTCCTTGGCTAGGCTAAAACTTGAGATTTGTTGATAATGATAGCCTTCATTTGCCCCAAGCAACAATGTATGCAAGGAGGTTGGACTGAGAATGGTCTATCCCAATAAATTTGTAAATAATTTATTCAAAACTAAATAAGAATTTTAACAGAAAGTTGAGTAGTTCAAATGGTTTTTGTTTTTTTTTTTTTGGATTTTCCAACTTTTCAATTATTTTGTGGATTTTCTAATTTTCTATTATTTTTATTTTTATTTTATTTTCTAATGTTTTTGGATTTTTCATTTTATAGGGGAGTCTTCTCCATTATGATGTTATCATGTAAGTGTTCTTTAAATAAAACCAACTATATCATATGTGTTTTTTGTAATTTCTCAAAAAATGATATAATCTCAAGCATTCCCTCCATCAAGTTTGTATGTCTTTCAATGTCAAGTTAAAAGAATACCACAATAATGTTAAGCTATTTCTTAGGTTTCTAACCATGTTCATATTTTGAGTATATTAAAGTTTTAATTTTTAATTTCTTTTGCTAGTGTCTCCATTTTGTCAAAAACCTACTGACAGTATTTTTGGCTTCATTTTTTAGCCATTCATCAAAAAATGAAATAAATAATGTTTTTAGAAACTAGACTCTATTCCATACACAATCAATTTTTTGTTTCTCGAGATGTGTCTACTTTAAAAATTAGTAAAAAATTATAGATTCACTAAAAAATAGTAAAAAAATTGAGCATAAACTACACGGTGTTAACTACTTTTTTATTGAAGCAATTTTTGAAATACTAAAAATAATTAACTTTTTAGGTGGACCACAGTAAACACTATGTTATTTTTTTGATAAAAACAAAAGAACTTTGTGTGGCCCCCCCATTTGAACCCCTTAATCTCCACCATTTTCAAAAAAATAATAGTTTAAGTAGATTCAAAGCACTATGACTCTTGTTCTTATTGAGTCTTCAAATTTTGAGTGTAACTATCTTCAAATTCTAATCCAAGATCAATTTTTCTTAGTTTGAGAAAAAAGCTGACCACTTAAGACCTCCTTTTGGTCCCTCATTTCCCTACACATACCCATGGGTTGGAGAATTTGATTGATAGGTTTCTAATAAAAATTATATGGGCCATAAATCCATCAACTCCTTTCTTAAGAAACTTTACATTTGATGAGAGCTTATCATCTGTAGGGACTTAGCACACAACCCTCTTAGCTCCACTATATTTCCTTTTGAGTGAAATCTCATGAATAATTAATGGAATTTCATCTTATTTATGCTTAAATTAGTAAGCCATGTACTTCCAAAATAATATTTGTTGCATCCATGGAGATATCAAATACTGGGCAATCAAGATGATAATCTCCCATGGTAATTTAGTGTTGTGACATTTCCCAAATTACCCAACAATACCTCCATTTACAATCAAAACTTAAAATCCCAAATTTGGATATATAAAATAATTTAGATGAGTAGCCAACTTTTTGTTGATAAAATTATGAGTACTTCTTGAGTCTATCAATATTGTTAATTTCTCTTTCTTTAAGAACTTCTCACCACCTTGAGAGTTTATGGGGTGTTAAAACTTGAGAGTGC
Source organism: Sequoia sempervirens (assembly GCA_007258455.2). NCBI lineage: Eukaryota > Viridiplantae > Streptophyta > Pinopsida > Cupressales > Cupressaceae > Sequoia > Sequoia sempervirens. Next base: position 72,593,948 of record VDFB02256132.1, on the reverse strand, counting down.
AATACAAGAAATGATTGGTTGGGGATCTTGTGATTCCTCATTTGACTCCTTGTCACCCTACAATATTGGCTCCTCCTCTTGTTCCTCACTTGGACCTTCAATATAAAATAATTTATTCTCATTGCATTTATGTCCTCTATTGTATTTTCTATCACAATTAAAACATAACCCTTTTGTTGTCTTCCCCTCCATTTCTTGTGGTGTCAATCTAGTAGGTGGAGGAAGTGGAGGTGTTAGGAAGCCTTTCTATCTTATCCCATAAACCCCTTGCCTTCCAGGAATTAAATAATTTCCCTTTGTCTTTTGTGCTAAGATAAAAGATTTAGATATAGAGTTAGGACTAAATATGCATACCTCATGTTGGATGTGATCCTTAAGACCCCCAAAAAATAAGTCATTAAAGTTCTTCTCTCTAAGTGTATCCACCCTCAAGGATAGATTTTTGAACTACTGAATGTAATCCTTGATTGATCTTTTTTGTTGAAGTTTAGCTAGCTGAATGAAGAAATTGTTGGTCAATGCTATTGTTATACCTATGATTATAACTCCTCTATAAAGATTGACCATGAAACATTGAGGCCCTTTTTTTCATTATCAAGCACATAACCATCAATACCAAATCAATTTCTCTGGTTTGTTCTATACAAGGAAGCCATTGTCACCTTTTGCTCGTTTGGGATTTGATCCACATACAAAAATTCTCCATTTTATTTATCCAAGTTATTGGATCCTTGCCATCAAATTTACACATATCCACCTCTAGCAACAAGTTCCTAGATCCCATATGAATATTAGCATTTATATCTAGATTAGCTAGCTTGGATGACCCACCTTGGTTGCTTGAGACCTCCATGTGTGATCTTGATTTGTTTTGTATAAAAATATTTATATTATCCAACATGCTCAACATGTTTGAGATATCTCCTATTAGGCAAAGTATATCTTCTATCAGTTGATGCATATCCTCCCTTATCTCTTTCTTCATTGATAAAATTTCTTCCTTAACCATGTTGATTTCATCATTAGGAATAATATCCTTAATTACTATCTCACCCCTATTTGGAGATTTACTAGATTTGACAAAATTCTTCTTGCCTATTGTTGCAGGCCCTGTCATGATGAAAAATAATTTTATGATAAAACACATAAATAAAATCAAAATGATTTGAAATTTTTATTGTAACTTATCAGGGTGTAGGATGCACTTTCCTAGAAAAATCTTCAAAAAAATAGTTGATTTGCAACCTTGAGAGTGATTTTTTGGAAACCCTAATTTTGAAATAAATCACTTCATTCTATTCTAATTTCTTTAAAATTTGGACTATAGACACTTCAATGTATTCTTGAAATACTCTCAAAAATTGAAGGAAAAATTCACCCAAATTTGAGAGATATGTCCTTTCCAAATAAATTTAGTAGAAACCCTAATTTTGCAATAAATCACTTAATTTTGTTTCAATTCCTCTCAAATTTGGATTGTGGATGCTTTAATACGTTCTCCAAAAACCCTCCAAAAATTAGGAAAAAATCACCAAAATTTGAGACATGCGATTTTCAAAATGACCTCCAAAATTGAAAATAATGTATTTCCTTCACAATGCCAACATCATGCTCTTACACCACTTGTAATGAAATATCTTGTACAAAAGAGGATTATGATGTGAAATATTTTGCAAATACTTGATAATAACTAAGAATAATAAGCAACTTTGACCTAGGGAAAACCTCTTAATATCTCAAATGAGAACACCATTGACAATCTAATGATCAAATGAGGCTCACTACCTTTTATATACTCTACTCATTCCTAGGATGTCACCCAAACTGACTTAGATAACAACATATAATTCCTAGGCCTACTTAAATAACTAAATAAGACTATAATAATGATAATATAATTTAATTAAGAGTTAAATTAGTCACAAGCCAACTACTCATAACCCTATGCATACTCTAAGATTAAGAGTGTAGCGAGTGTCCTCAAGACATCCACATCTAAACACATTTTTTGGAATGAAAGAGAGATTGTGTCCTCATCCCTAGATCCCCAAGGCCTCCCCTTTTAAGGAAATGCTTGAAAAATAGGGGGCACATCCCTAGGTAACATTGTTTTGTACCAAAGATTAGTAGGGTTTAACCTTTTATTATATTTTTTGATTCATAAGCAAGAAAATTTATTAATCAAAAGGAGAGAGTTACAACGAAATGTCACCATGGCTTAACAAGTAGCCACTGCAGAGAACAAAAAAGAAAGGATTACATCAATATGCCACAAGGGCATACCAATTGTAAGCAACCTTTATTGTGGAAAATAAGATAACCATTATATGCTCCCCAAAATATACAAAAAATTGCACAACAGATAGTTGATTGTGTACACCCTTCGTAGATTTGTGAGCTAGCTTGGACGACCCATCGCATAGTAGAATATTGCGAACATAATAATTTGGCCCTACCCAACATAATAATTACTCTTTGTTTTCAGTGATGTTTTGGAGGTATAAAAAAAATGCTTCCATCCATCCCAACCCTTATACGGCTCCAAGTTTAGGAAACATTTCAAAAACTTGACACCTTCCTCAACCCACACCCTATGCCTTGCTAGTGCTTCGCCCTTGATGTCCAAAATAAATGGATAATGCCTGAATCTCACACCTGGTACCATTAGCAGGTGGATGTCACATGGGCATGGGATGCCTTCGCCCAACCTCACCCATACCAACACATCCTCCACACCAATAAAAAAATTCCAAATTGATGAGAAGCCTCGCCATTAATTTCACTCCCTTTGACACCTGAAGATCCAACAACGAAGCAATAAACTGAGAAGAAATGTCTAAATTAACTCTTAACCTTTCGCCCTCCCTCATAAATTCTTTGTCTAATAATAACTTGACCGTGTCTAACTCTAATCCACCATCAACCTTGAAAACTGACTTAAGCCTTTTATCAAATATCAACCCAAGAAAGGAAATTTGCCTTTTCGAGCATGAGAGGACAATTGGGGTGGCCATAAGAGTTTTGTATCATTACCAAACCACTAGAGAAGATGTCAGCAAAATAACTTATCTAGGGAATTTTTAGAGTCTTCACGCACTTTTCCAATCCTCACCCTTGCCTCTTCATGTAATTAATCATCGAGAGGATGTCAAACATATTTTCTTGCCAAAAATTTATTTAATGAACTGACAATGATTAAAATTACCAAGCATGGCAACATTAACTCGATGGGATTGGGGAGTGGGATAGCTTCTTGAGTAACCCATATGCTCCAAAGTTCACTAGCTTGTCTACATCGATGTTAACTTCTTTATGTGAATTGTTTGACCACGAAATTTCAAACTTCCCTAATAATTCAATGACTCTGTCCACCAAGCCTTGCAATTTAAAATTTAAAAAATTTCCTAGCCCAAGAGTGCTAATAACCTGAGATGAATCTCCTTCCACTTCTATGCATTTTAGATTTAGTTCTTGATAGAATTGAAGCCACTAAATTAGAGCCTAGAGCTCTATTGAATTATTTCGCCCATTTGGAAGAGGGGAAGAAAGTTCCTCCATAATGGCACTATCCCAATTGTGAATTATGCAACCCGCATTGGACCCACCTAGGTTTCCTCTCAAGGCCCCATCAAAATTCAATTTTAACCAAGATTGTGCAAGAGGCTTCCAAACTGACTTAGCATGAAGATATTTTGATCTCTCTAGCTTATTACTTCCAAATTCTAGGATGTTGAGACCAAACCACCTAAGTCTCAATTTTGCATCCCACTCTATGAATTCCATTTTTTGGGGATTTAATCTTGAAATCTTATTCTTTACAACCTCGACTATGTTGAAAATGGAGGTAATTATGTAGCTTAATACTTTGTAAAACTATGAGATTGTAGATCTAATTAAGTGTTCTTTGTTGCAATTTCTTTGTGTATGATTATCTATTTAGATTCATTTTACCAATTGTAGAAATAGACAAAATATTGTAGAAGAATAAGACCAGAAGATAGAAGTGACACAACATATACTGTGGAGAAACCCTTTTGAGAAAAAACTCCACCACTAGAATCAATAGTGCTTGTATTATTTAACCTTAGAATAAGATTACAATAATTCTTTATCAATCCTTGCTTGAGATGTTTCCTTTTCCTTCAACAATACTTCTTCACAACCTACAATAAACTCTCATGTGTCCAAGCATGAATCCGCACATCCTATGCCATGCTTCACAAAAGTACTATCTTAGAACTCTCTTCAACTCGCTGCAATAAATAGATAATTGTGAACATTGTAAACTCCAAAGAGTTGACAATTACAAGAGGATAAAGCTCCTCACAAATATCTATGCCATTCTTGTGCAAGTAGAGTTCTTCTGTGAAAAACAATGTCAAACCAAGTCCTTCATCAATTTGGGCGTCCCAAATTGAAGTCTTAACTCAACATTGATTACGAAGATATCTTCCAAGCTTCTCCTCAAAGTTGGTGCCCAAGTATGGGCCCCACTTAATTGAGCCTTGTAAATATCTTCTCATGCAAAGGTGTTAACTCCACGATCTCAACTTGGGCACCCAAGGTGGGTCCAAGTCAATCTCTGTTAACTGAAACATATCTCTCCATCAATTCATGCAAACATGATGCATGATTGATCATCCCCATTTAACTGAATGTAGCTACCTGTTATCTGTCATGCAACTCAAATTATTAGCATGCAACTCAAATCAACTAAAGTCAACTAACATGCAACTCAAACTAACTACATGCAACTGAAGATAACTGAACCATAACTGAACTGAACTCCACTCATGTAAATATCAATTCCTAACTTCTAGGATCTTTACATGCATTACTGAAGTGTTATCTTTCTCCAAACAATTAACTGAAATCAAGGAGGGTTCCACCTTCCATGTGGGTGCCCCATGTGCTCCTATTTTTTAGGAGCTCTTCTTGGACATCCCCACATGTTCCTATCATTTAGGAATAATTACAAATGTCAATTTACATGTTTATTTCATTTGAATGTAATCTCTTTCTAATCCTAGTGTTGGGGAACACTTTCCAAGGACTTAGGAGATACATGAAATATGTTTAGGATTGCAATTAAATGGCATCCTATTCCCAACAGACTATAGTTGCCTCGACATTATTTTAGAAGGATGTTATGTTAATTTCCTTGTCTTGGAATAACCTTCTATTTCGCTCTTTCCAAATCTCCCATAGTAATATAGATAGGATTATCAGCCATATACATGAATACATCACATTCTTTTTAAGCAAATTCCATGATTTGAATAGTGATAAGATGTCATTTGGAAGGGCCCCTACACAACCTAGTTTCATGCATAACGACCTCCAACACATTTATGCGAAAGGGAACCTAAACAACAAATGATTTGCATTTTCCTCATTTGTTTTACACATTGTACAATGCAACAAACCATGATACATGTTGAACCTATCTGTAGTCAAAAATCTCCCTTGAATTGCAATCCAAGAGAAGTCCCCTACTTTCTAGAGACATAGGTTGTCCCAACATAACTTCCAAGGTAATGAGGTCTTCCCATCCATCTTCCCCAAAACCAAGAAGCCATCCTTAGTGTTGTATTGCCTAGAATTAGAAGTTGTCCAAACAAAACAATCCTTGACTTCTCAAATGATAATAATTCTATCTTTGGGAATTGACTGTAGCTGAGCAACTTCAAAATAAGGTAGATTAAGCCTACTGAAATCCTCCCACTACCACCTACAGACCCCACCTTCAAAGATTACTTTCAAACTTAGTATCTTACTTTCACCCCCAAAGCTATGAAAGTTTACCTTTTGTGTGTTGCAAATTTTCCAAATTGTCCAAAGAGGGATACTCCAGCAAGAGTCTTCCCAAAATAGAGTACTACTGCCATCATAGATGTCCTAGGATAAGTATTATATTATCAATGACCAACACTCAATCATGAAGTTCCAAATTCATGATCCTTCAGGAAGATAAGCAGATGACAAGATGTTGCTCTCGTCAGTATTTCCCATATACTTATTTTATAGAATTTGAACCCATTTTGATTTGTTTTCTATGTATATCTTCCAAATGAATTTAGCCCCCAAGGCTTTGTTTTGTCTTAAGAGGTCCCTTAAGCTAGTTCCCCCAACCCCTTTCACCTTACATATCTTTTCCCAAGCAATCAACGTGAATTTTATCTTTTACAAGTTTCCTTTTCAATTTAAGAAGTTCCTCATGCTCTAGTTTAGAGTTTGATATGTCTCCTTGGGAAAACCTAAACAAGACAACAAATACATTAGAATTGCAAAAATAGCAGCTTTTAACATGACTAACCTGTCAACCCATGATATCCATTTCCCTTTCCATGATGACATCCAACTGTTTACTTTGTTTATCAAGGGGTCCCATAGCTTACCATTGCCCACACCTCTTGCTAGAGGAAAACCAAGGTATGTGCATGGGAGCTAACCTTTTTTACAATTTTAGGACTCTAATACTTTCTTTCTCTTTGTGTGGAGGGGTGTGAAAAAAGTAGACCTCTAATTTTACCTCACTTACCTCTTGACCAAAGGCCTCTGGATACCGATCCAAAATTTCCTTGAAGTGGTGTGTTTCACTTCTTTTCGTTGTCCCAAAAAGCATAGTTTCATACACAAACTGCTGGTGAGTTATCATAGACACATTACTTGTAATTTGAATACTCTTTAACCTCCCATTGAACGTTGCAACACTTATTTCCCTATGAAGAGCCTTACCCATGATTATAATTAGAAAAGGTGAAAGAGGATCCCCTTGTCTAATCCCTCTAGATGCCTCAAAGAACCCTTATGGAGTGTCATTCACAAAGATTGAGAATTTGGGGCTAGCAATGCAATTAAAAACCCAATTTACCCAATATTTATCAAAACCAAAAGCCAACAACACTTTGCACAAGAACCTCCAATCCACCTGGTCATATTCCTTTTTGATGTCTAGTTTTAATAGCATGCTTTGATTCTTGTTTTTTGGATGGAGTGAATGGCTTCTTGAGTGATGATGACCCATTCCAATATTGAACTCTTACGAACAAACCCAAATTTCTCCTCGAAAATCACATCTAGTAAAATTAATTTCAATCTATTTGGTATAGTTTTAGCCATGATTTTGTACAGAGTATTACATAGGGTGATGGGTCTAAAATCATCCAACGAGGATGGTTTCTCCTTTTTAGGGATCAAAGAGATAAAGGTGTTATCCATCTCACATAATACTAATCTTGAGCACCTTGAATCTTCAATTGCTACAACCACTTCACTGCCCATTGTGCTCCAACATTTTTGAAAGAACCAGGCAAGAAACCCATCTAGCCTAGGTGCTTTATCAGGGTGTAGCTGGAAGGTTGCAACTTTAATCTTTTCTACAATAAATTTACTCATCAACATCTTGTTTTTCCCTTCATTGACCACCCATGGAATAACACTCAGGAGCTAGTTTTGTGATACTAAACTTGATCCCTCTATATTATTAAAGAGGTTTTCAAAGTGTGAGATTACTTCCTTAGCTATGCCCTCGAGATTTTCAATTTGCAAACCATCAAATTTCTATATTTTTGTAATTATATTTATTTCTCTTTGAGCCTTGGTGTTGTTATGAAAGTATTTAGTGTTCTTTTCCCCTTCTGATATCTGAATCTCCCGTGATTTTTGTCTCCAATACAATTCCTCTTCACTTGCACCTCTTCGTATTATTTTAATAATTCCTACTCCTTTAATAACATTTCACTGTCCATTCTTGAAGATAACACCTCTTCATTTAAAGCTTTTAACTCTTCTTCCAACTTGCATTTGGTCTTGTAGAGAAGGGGGACCTGTCACCCCCAGGACTCCAGGTCATGAGAGAACCCCAAGGAATGAGATGCCCTAAACTACATGGGGTTAGCTAAACAAATTAGAAAGGACAAAGGTGTCAAGGTTGAAAAGGAAGGGAAAGCAACTCACCACTTTCCTTTTGCTAAAACTGAATGTTTACATAGTCAGAACAACCGGTGTCAGAGGTTCGGCCTGCTGCCTAGATAACTGACTGTCTAAGAACGATAGTGCAGATCTTGAACTCTAGCACGACATGCTGGCATCTCAAGGATGTGTTTCCATCCTATATGAACATGAGTCTAGAAAATAGACAAAACACTAAGAATCCTCCTAACTACCTAACTATTTAACATTTTATGTTTTGACAGAGAATAGAAAAGCACAAAAATAGAAAGTACAACGAAAAGGACACTAAAAAGTGTTATGCTAGAAACAAAAAGGAGAAGGTAGGAAAAGGTACCGTGCTTCCCACAACTTGATTCTTCAATTAGCTCCACTCAAACACACCTACACACATAGAGACGAAAAAAATATTGGGTTGTATTCGAGGTTTGCCTCAATTACACCCCCATTTTGGTGTTCCCACCTCCACGAACAACCAGAATAGCCACAAAGTATAGAAATTGTTAAAGGAAATAGAAATGAAGTGATACCACTAGATAGAAATCAAAGACAACTGTAATACTATCCAATAAACAAGATGATGCAACCAAGTAAACAAACACAATATTACCTTCCCGACTACAAGGCCAATAGCAAGAAGAAGAGAGTGACACCATTGCCTGAAGGAGATGAAGCTTGATAATCCTTCAATAGCAATGGTGTTGCAACAAGAATGTGATGTTGGAGCAAAATGAGGATCTTGCAGAAAGAAGAACAATGGTTTAGAATAAATAATGGAGTGAAGAGTGTGAGAATGAAGAGTTAGAGTGTGTGAAATTACATGAAGAGACCAAGAGGAAGAATGAAGTTAGCTTGAATAGGAAAAATTGAGGTAACAAGTCAAATTTCATCGGTCAAGGGAGGCGGGGAATGTTACTCTTCAAAGCCAATGGAAGATATAACGTCTCTACTAATTCTAAGGGCAAGAATCTTGTCAGGATGGCAACGCAACGCACAAATGTTTGTGTGGTGCGCACGTGTCCCTAACAAAAATTCCTCCACCAACGTAAAATGACATGGCTAGGTGGATGGAGCAAGGTGGTGGCAATGAAATTGCATCATCGATTTTATGTTTTCTAAGGTGGGGGAAATTAAATGGGGAATTTGCCTAGGGGTACAAATTCATGCCATTATATTTTTTGCCCACTTTAGCAAGCATACGTGTCAGTGTGAATGCAAGGTAAAGTAGAAATAGATTGAAGAGAATATACCTTAATCGTCAAGGAAGCATATCTCTAATCTGGTGCACCTAAACGTGTAGGAGGTAGCTCTACAGGTTCTCAGTCTCACAGAAGCTGAACAAAGGCTCTACAGGTTCTCAGTTCTGCAAAAAGGAGCTTCACAGGTTCTCAGTTTTGTAAAGGGAGCACCATAGGTTATCACTCTTGCGAGGCTTGACATGAAAGGACTCTACAGGTGCTCGGTCCTAAATAGTTTGATGTGAAAGGCCCTTACAAGTTCTCGGTCCTGTAAGGCAAGCTTGACGAGGTGCTCAAACCTACTAGGAAAGCTTGATAATAAAAGCTGCTTTACAGGTACTCAGTCTTGTAAAGCAACATGTTAAGCTAGATAAAATATGTTAGGCAGAAAATTCCAAACTAGATAGAAATATCATAGATCAAGCAATTGAAGGAGAAGTTTTCAAAGGGTTCTCCTCAGGAGCCCTTAAAGACAACGGGATTGTTCAAAGGGACACTCTGATTTGAAAAGCATGACATTTTTTGCAAATGATTGTCATCAAGGAATCCTTTTGAAAGATCTCTTCATCAAGGAATCTGATAAAAAGAATGCTCCTTCTCAAGGAAAGTTTTTTAGAATTCTTTGTAAGAAAAAAGTGCTCCATTTTCAAAGGAAAATTTTCAGATTCTTTTGCTACAAATTCATTTTCAAAAGAAAAATCTCACTAAGGGGGCCTTGTTGAAGAATGTGTTTTTGAAAAATGAATTTTTTTTAGTAAGGGATTTGTTAGCCACCGAATTCACCTTATTAAAAATCAAAGAAGTATGGTAGCCCCCCTTAGGATGGTGTGCAAAATAGAGGAACACATGGCATCCTAAGGAGAGAAAGAAGAGGCAGAGATGTTGTGGCCCATGATACATTACGAGATGTAAACGTGAAAATGTTTTCATGCACACAAGGTAAAACACACAAGCACCACAACATCACTAAGCAAATAGAGATAGACAAATAAAGAAAAAGAAAATGAGAAACAAGCAAAGACGAAAAAAATCAAGAGACAAGGTGATCTAGGATTTCGGGGTCAAATCTGTTCATATATATATAAAGGTAACACATGATGTATGAACGAATGATCATCAACCCCCAAAGTTCCCAAATCGTGAAGGAAGAGCACATGAAAAAAAAAATAAAAAATTGGGTCAACATGGAAGAGGGCCTAAATGCCCCTAACACTTTGCATCATCCCCAATTGTCAAAAATCAAAGTCACAACATATAGAAGAATGATGAAACATATAGAGAAAGTTCATGACAAATTTTTTAGGCCTGTATCCAAGCACCTACAAGGGTAGCAAGGGTCCTTTAGGAAGGATCATAAACACATAAACACAAGCATGGGGGAAACACAACACACACACAAATCTAATCTATAGATAAAGAAGAGGTACCACCCCTACTCCTCATCAACTAGTAGGTCATCCTACTCCCAATCTAGATCATTATACGAGGATGGAGGATGAGCTTGCAAGGGTAGGATAGTGAGGGGAGTACCCTCTGACTCTCCTGCAACAAGGGCTAAGGAAGAAGGCCCCTCGAGGCCTTCTTCATTGAGCTCTTGTGAGGTAAGGGTCATCAATCTTGCAAAGATCAAGGAAAGAGTTAGGAAATCATCCACCAAGTTAAACATGCACTTCACCAGAGTGTCATGTGTCAACTGGGTGGGAGAAGGAGGCACCCAAGATCTACTATTGACCTCATCGAGAGGGGCAATGGCAAACTCAGGGGACGTAGGGGTTGCCTCCATCACAAGGACGAGATAAGCCAAAATAGGACTAGCTTTTGAAGAAGGTGAGACCTTCTTCTGACCACCACTTAGGGTGAGGTCATCCTTCAACTTGTGCTTCAGTAGAGGATGTTGGATCCCCATAAAAGAAGCGAAAGTGAAGGAGGGATAAGATAGAGTTGTGACAGACACCACTATTGTGTTTGTCATGTTTATGTGCTGAGAAAATAGAGGGATGTTTGGAAGGGACATCGAAAAAGGAGAAATGAACACTTGCACCCTTTTGGGGTAAGGATCATCAGCACCCACCGGGGGAGCCAAAATTAGGATTGAAGCAATTAGAACTAAAGAAAAAGAAGTATAAGGAAAAGATACAACAAAAGATGCAAAAATAGGAGTTACTAGCTCCCCCTCAGTCTTGTACAAGGCAAATTTTTTAGTATTCAAACCTTTTCTCCTGCGCTTACGCTCACACGCAAGCTGGTTATGTCGACTACGAGCACTAGAAGTCACAACCTGAGAAGAGGTAGGAGGCTCCCATTTTTCCATAGGAGTGTCCTCCACAATCGTGGCTAGTGGAAGGGCAACACCCTGGGTAGGGAAAGGAGTAAGGAGTGTAGGAGCGAAAACAACAAGTGGAGAAGCATAAATGAGTGCCTCAACAGCGGGCCTCTTCCCATTCATTACCGGAGGGGCAAGAGGACGAATGATACAAGGCCACAAAGACCGAGAGATGGGGGAACTCCACGAGGACCCTTCCCCTTTTCATAAAAAATGGGTCTAAGAACTGTGGAAAAGACAGGAAGTTTAAACACTTGACGCTTAGCTTTTCGCCAAGCGAGTACCATTGGGCTCCCCATGTGAGGCATGGGAGAAAGAGCCGAGGACATCACAGCAAGGTGAGATGCCAAAGAAGATGGAGCAGAAGACACAACAGAGGAAGGCCCATGATTGTGAGCAAGCTTCCTCTTCCCCTTTTGTTGGGAGGAGGAGGTAGCTTAATGCTACACAATCATAGAACCTTTTACTGAAATAGCTTAGTGAGATACTGGATAGGTCACTTTTGGCATTGTTCCCTGATCTTATACTTGATATAGGCACGATATAACAAGTTTGTTCTCAGAGGGAGGGGTCTGACTGGAGCTGGCCAAAAGTGGTCTAATGAGAAGCCCCCACGCGACACTAGTGGTTTGTAAATAGTTCCATGCACAATGTGCACAAAGCCCTCATGAGAGAACTTGAGACATTTATGAATCATCGAAGTGACACCATTCATGGAAACTAGCCACGGAATGCCCAGTTTCACTCTAAATAGGTCTGACTCAAAAATTATGACAAAAGAGGTATCCACGACCCCGGGTCCTACTAAGACTGAAAGAGTAATAGAACCAATAGGAGGAACTGAGATTCCATCATGTGTGTGTATAGTGGCTTTTGATTCTTTGTACTTCTTCCTATGCAAAAATTTTATCGATAAAGTTTCTTCCATTATAACATTCACTGAGCTTGCAAGGTCAACTAAGACACCAATTACAATGTTCCCATTAACATGAGTGAGAATGTACAAGGGAGAAGGCTCTTTATTCATAGGTAAATCCTGCTAGGTAAAGGTTATGTTTGGTGATCCGCTTGAAAGATGAGAGGGAGGAATACATGTGAATGAGACCATATTAACGTACTCTGATGGAACAAAATTGGTGGACTCCAAAGGTTGAGAAATTAGATAATGACCTATCTAAATTTTGCTCCTAACTATCTAGGAGCCCTTTTGACTATGCAACTAGGGGTCGTAGATTGGGTTGCAAGGTTGTGCACCTTGCAACACACAAATCTAAAACACACCTAGTACATGATAGAAGGTTCTTTGATACCAAGAGATGAAATCAAAACAATTCACATCGTGTTCACCAAAACGTAGAGAATGGGGACCCATCACCCCCGTGACTCCAGGTCATGGGAGAGCCCCAAGGAACAAGATGCCCTATACTACCTCGGTTTGCTAAACGGATTGGAAAGGACCGAGGTGTTGAGGTTGAAAAGGAAGGGAAAACAACTCATAGCTTTCCTTCTACCAAAATAAAATGTTTATAGAGTCAGAAGAGTTAGTTTCAAAGGTTCAGCCTACTACTCAAACAACTCACTATCTAAGGATGGTAGTGCGGATCTCATAATTCAACATGACGTGCTAGCGTCTTAAGGATACGTCGGTGCCATGTACAAAAAAGAGACTAGAAAACAAGAAAAACATTAAGAATCCTATTGACTACCTGAATTTTTAACATTTTATGTTTTAACAGAGAATAGAAAAGCACAAAAATAACAAGTACAACGAAAAGGACACTAGAAAGTGTTATGCTAGAAATGACAAGGAGAAGGTGGGAAAAGGTATCGTGCTTGCCACAACTCAATTCTTCAATTAGCTCCACTTGAATGCACCTACACACATAGAGACGCAAAAAATGTTGGGTTGTATTCGAGGTCTGCCTTAGTCAGACCCCTGTTTTGGTGTTCCCACCTCCACAAACAACCATAATAGCCACAAAGTATAGACATTGATAAAGGAAATAGAAAGGAAGTGATACCTCTAGATAGAAAGCAAAGACAACTACAATGCTATCCAATAAACAAGATGACACAACCAAGTAAACAAACACAATATTACCTTCCCAACTATGAACTCTCAAGGCCAATAGCAAGAAGAAGAGAGTGACACCACGCGTGGAGGAGATGAAGCTTGAAAATCCTTCGATAGCAATGGTGTTGCAACAAGAATGTGATGTTGGAGCCAAATGAGGAGCTTGTAGCAAGAAGAACAATGGTGTAGAAGAAAGAATAGAGTGAAGAGTGTGAGAATGAAGAGATAGAGTGTGTGAAATTGCATGAAGATACCAAAAGGAAGAATGAAGTTAGCATGAATATGGAAAATGGAGGTAACAATTCAAATTTTGTCATTCAAGGTAGGCATGGAACATTACTCTTCACAGCCAATGGAAGACATATAATGTCTCTACAGATTCCAAGAGTAGGAATCTTGTCAGGACAGTAGAATGACACATGGATTTCTACGTAATGCGTGCATGTCCTCGACAAAAAATACTCCATTGATGCAAAATGATGCAACTAGGTGGACTGAGCAAGGTGGCATCGATGAAATTGCATCATCGGATTTATGTTTTCTAAGGTAGGGGAAATTAAATGGGGAATTTTCCTAGGGGAGCAAATTCATGCCATTACAGGTCTCAAATGTATTTTTAAAATGGGTTCTATTCCATTCTTTTAGGTTTTTCTTGCGCAATTTTAGTTTTAAGGCTACACCAAACATCTTGGTGTCATCAATCGTCTACTCATTCCACTAGTTATCAATTAGCCCTAGGAGATTTTGATCCTTGAACCACGTGTTTTAAAATTTAAAACGACATCTCAAAGGCTTCTTTTCCCCTATGATTTCTAGCTTTATAGGGTAGTGGTCAGACCCAAATTGGGGTAGGATTTTTCCTTCAAGGGAATATGGAAAGGAACCCAAGTCACCTTTGAACAAAAATCTATCCAATTTTTCTACAATGTGATTGAACCCCAACCTCCTATCTGTCCAAGTGAATTTTCCATTTTCCAATTAGATTTCAAACATTTGATTCACCCTCACAAAGTCCTCAAAGTCCACTTGAGATTGATATTTCCTTTGCACACCTCCCAATTTATCTCCATTATGCAAAATTGCATTCAAATCACCCCCCAAAATGTAGAATTTTGAAGAATCCATAAAGAAGAAGTCTCCAAGCTCCACCCACAATTCCCTTTTCTTGATGCAGCTTGAGGGGGTATATATATTTATTAGAGTGAAGACCAAATTAGCTAGTAAAATTCTAACCTTACAGGTCATCTAATGATTTTTTTTGGCCAACTTTTCTACATAGACTGCATGAGGTCTCCAGATAGTGAACAAACCCCATAAGCTCCAAACAATGCCACATGCTCAATGTTCCAAAATTTGCATTGTTTCCTTAACAATTCTACCTTTATATTACTTAATTTTGACTCTTGAAAAATGTAGACATCTGCCATTGATGTCTCCATGTGGTGCTTCAAGAGGCACTTTTTGTTAGGGGCATTTAAGCCCTTAATATTCCACAATATGATCCTCATTGCTCCCTAGGAAGGGTAATTCCCTTCCCTGGTGTTAGCATCCTAGTGATTTTCACCTAGCCCTCCCCGTCACCATCCATGGCTCTTTTCTTTGTATTTGTCTTCTTGCCTTTCCTCTTCCCTTCCCCACAATCTAGTTATTTCCTTGCCATGTTCATTTGTTTTATTCCCAATTTCCCCTGAGCCACTGTGGTTGCTAGTTGGTCTGCATTTTCATTTGACAATCTTGACTTCTCTTTCCCCTCTATTTCCCGCAACTCACCCTCTTCTAAAGGGTCACTAAAATTTAATTCATGGGCTTCTTGACAACTATTGTCGTCATCATCCACCTTTGATATCACTCCTTTTGTAACATACCCATTGTTCTATCCATTGTTTTCACTATTTTTTACCCACAAGTGAATAGTTTATGCTACTAACATTATGAGCAATAAATTTTTTCTTTTCATTTGAATAACAAGATGAAAATTTGAAACATAACCATTTCAAACTTTCCCATTGCATAACAAAGAATCATTTCAATAATTCAAGTGACGAATTCACATTACATAATTTTATGATGATATTTACCATTTACAATTTCTCAATAAGAATAGAGATATGTTTACATTCATAGCTTCCATGAGCTTAATGATATAGTTATACAAACACAATACAATGATCTAGATGTCCCCAATGTTGGTGCATACCTCCTAGATGTCCTCGTCACTAGTGCATACATTCTAGGTGTCCCCAAACTGGTGCTACATCCTCAAATCTTGGTCGCCAATTGTATGAGGAAGAGCATCACTCAAGTGCTTTTTCTCCAACCATGGACTTATTGCGGTCACCCGCACATCTACCTAACTATTAAGATGGCCCTACCCTTTGACGAAGAGATTGGTTTGGTAACACCATGGTCTTGACCTTCCGAGCATAGTGTTGTGTCCTACATATCTAGAGCTACCATACATTGGTTACAACTTACATGTATGACTACCCTACCTAGAATGCAATCATGGATTATAGTGAACTGATAGTATAAATAGTGGCTACTTACACTACTTTGGCCAAAGAATTCAACACCGAATACTTTGAGTGTGAGTCATTTGTCCACCCACCCTTAGTTCGATTTGGTATTGACCATAAACACAACACACATTCATTCTAACATGATGACATAATAAATTATTCAACAAGGTTATTCCCTTTACCATGGGTTACCCTAACCCCAGGAATAACTAAGTCTTAACAAATTGATTTAACTAGGTTACACCCCTTCCAATGGATTTCTATAACCCTAGGTATAACCATGCTAACCATACATGCACACATACTAGTAACCAGCTAGGTTATCCCCTTTCCCACAGATTACTCTAACCCCAGGAATAACCATGCTAACCATACATGCACACATACTAGTGACCAGCTAGGTTATCCCCTTTCCCACTGATTACTCTAACCCCAGGAATAACCATGCTAACCTCTCATGTTCAAAATGACATATTTATAAAAATTATAAGATGGAAACATATTCCACAATTCACTTTTCATGCAATATCCATATAGTCATAACAAATTAAGTATAGTTCTAATAGCATTAAAGCCACACATACTTCAACATAATATATATGTATTCCAAAATAAGAGGGTTTCACCAATTCAAGACTCAACCAACAATCACACAAGGTTATTCCAAACTGGGAAATAACTAAGTTCACAAAATCAAGCATATCATGCATTCCAAAACAATCTTTCCCAAACATAGGCATTTATAATCAAATAACCTTTCAAACATAAATAATAGAGGAATAGAAATCAACATGCCTGGATTTAAAGTTCCAACTGATAACATTTCTTTCCAACCTCAACCTCCGCAACCATGATTTCTACTTCTTTAATGCTTAACTAATCTCTAAACTCTAGCCTCCTCTTAAGAACTCTCAATAAACACAATTTCACAAACAACTCTCACTCACTCTCTCTCTCTTACCAAAAACTCTCAAAATAATGCTTGCACAAAAAACTATAGAAAAATAGCAACGAAGAATTTTGAATGGAAATGTGTAACAAATGGTAGAGAGAACACCTCTATTTATACTAAAACGTGAGAATCTTAATGCTACAAATAAGTTGTTAAATCTACCACCACTCTAAAAGCCAACAAAAAATGCATCAAATCAGCTGATATGTGGTTGATTTAAACTTTTAGATTGCAACACATAAAAGTGGACTCTTATTTCCAATTTTATAGAATGGATGAGTCGACTCCCTTCTTGTGACAACATGACTCTTTTATCGAGTCAAGGCACAATGATGCATTACTACATGTTTCCTATTTGGTTTTGCAAGTTGACTACCCCTACAAATTTTTGCCATCTTTGCATTGACTAAGTTTCATGTTTATCATATGGCTTTGCCTAGATATGGCACAGGTAATAAACTTCTATGTTGGGAATAGGATGCCATTTAATTGCAATCCTAAACATTATTTCATGTATCTCCTAAGTCCTTGGAAAGTGTTCCCCAACACTAGGATTAGAAATAGATTAAATTTGAATGAAATGAACATGTTAATTGGCATTTGTAATTAATTCTAAATGATAGGAACATGTGAGGGAATCCAAGATGAGTTCATAAATAATAGGAGCACACGGGGCACGCACATGGAAGGTGGAACCCACCTTGAGTTAAGTTAACTGTTTGGAGAAAAAGATAACACTTCAGTAATGCATGTAAAGATCCTAGAAGTTAGGGATTGATGTTTACATGCATGAAGTTTAGTTCAATTCAGTTCACGTCAGTTCAATTCAATTTAGTTCAGTATCAGTTCACTTCAGTTATGGTTCAGTTATCTTCAGTTGCATGTAGTTAGTTTTAGTTGAATGCTAGTTGACTTCAATTGACTTGGAATGCATGACTAATGACTTGAGTTGCATGACAGATAACAGGTGATACATTCAACTAAGTGGGGATGATCAATCATGCATCCTGTTTGCATGAATTGATGGAGAGATATGTTTCAGTTAACATAGATTGAATTGGACCCACCTTGGGTGCCAAAGTTGACATCTTGGAGTTAACACTTTTGCATGATAAGATATTTTATAAGTATGAGTTAAGTGGGCCAATTCTTGGGCGCCAACTTTGAGGATAAGCTTAGAAGGTATCTTCGGAATCAGCGTTGAGTTATGACTTCAGTTTGGGATGCCCAAATGGATGAATGACTTGTTTTGACATTGTTCTTCACTGTAGAACTCTACTTGCAAAGAATAGGCGTGGGTTTTGTGAGATAAGCATTGTGCTTTGTAATTGTAAACTCTTTGGAGTTTACAAGGCTCATTATTGTCTATTTATAGCAACAAGTTGAAGAGATTTTATTATATTTTATTGCAGGTTGTGAAGAAGAATTGTTGAAGGCAAAAGAAGCATCTCAAGAAAGGATTGATAAAGAATTATTGTAATCTTGTTCTAAGGTTAAATAATACAAGCACTATTGATTCTGGTGGTGGAGTTTTTTCCCGAAAGGGTTTCTCCAATGGTATATGTTGTGTCACTTCTATCTTTTGGTCTTATTCTTCTACAATCCTCTGTCTACTTCTACAAATGGTAAAATGAATCTAAACAGATAATCATCCACAAAGAAATTATTACAAAGAACACTTATTTAGATCTACAGTATAATAGTTTTACAATTTTAAAGCTACGTAATTACCTCCATTTTCAACATTCTATTGGTTCTCATTCACTGTAATTTTTGGCACCACTTTTCATACTTAACCGCCATTTTCATGCACAGGTAAGACTCAATCAACACTATTTACAACATTTGTTTTCACTTGCAACATTTGAATAGTATTCTCTTTCACTTATGCGTTGTGCATGAGTCTTTTGACTTATTCTCCTCTTGCACTTTATGTGCAACATTAAGCTTTACATATGGCAGCGCTATGATAATGCACTATGCTTATTACAAAGCACTTTATAATAAATATCAAACAACTATATATATATATATATATATCCACATGATTACTAAATACATTACTTGCCAATTAAATATATATAAACATATATCAAAAATATATATATATATATATATACATACATATATATGTATATTAATATATATGTATATACGTTTACACTAACGTAATTATATACACATATTAATATATATTATGTATATATATAACATTATTTTAATATCCATACTTAAACACATATATTCTCATATTCATCGATCGATGTATATACATGAAGTGTATATATGTCACATTTTTCCAATCGATATTCCCATGCATATGGGTTATTCATTCATGAGCATGTGTAGATACATCTATCTACATATACGGGTAGTCCCACAATACTAGTTTATAATTCCTTTAAGGAAGGAAAATTTCCAAAATGCTCCCATGAAAAAAAAATTAGGTTTTTAGGGGTTCGCTCAAAGGGGGTTCAAGCAAAACCCAAAAAAGGGGTTCACTTGAACCCCAGTAAACCCCTTTTGGTGATGTCATCCCTTTTGGCACCTTTTTTTAGGAAAACAATGAGAAAAATTCAAAACAAGGGGGGTTCGAGTGAACCCCCCATTGAGCAAACCCCCCTTCACTCGAAGGGGTCAAGGGGGTTTCACTCGGACCCCCCTTTTTTGCCCTTCTCCCCCTCTTCTACCAATTTTCTACAAAATTTTGTCTTTTGAAGCTTGGGTTGAGGTTGAAAAGGAGGAAACATCACAAACCCAACTAGATGATGGTAGTCCTCGAAACAAGCTATCCATTGAAGATAATTTTAATATATTTTGGTTTTATTACATTTTTTTTAGTTTAATTAAACATAGGTTTTTTTTTTATCAAAACTCAAGCTCTTTGTTCTACACATGTGGAAAAATAGCATATTATAAAAAAAAAATTGAAAAATATCTATGCACTAGATATTGATGTCCTCAATCCAACAAAAAAAAAAGAATTTCAATACATACAAAAAAAAGTTGTGTTAGCAAGTAAACCTATGTCTTGAATCGTAATTGGTTTGACTTCAAAACTTAATTAAGAAAAAATATTCAATAAAACACTATGAAATCAATTGCATGCACTAGATATCGTAGTTACGAATCTAAACTTGAAAAAAATAGAATTTTATCCTTCATAGAAAAAAAGTTATGTATTAGCTAGTACACACCACTCTTTAAAAATGGTGTTTACTGTTAAAAACTAGTTTTTGAAGGAGATGGAAAAAGAAATGCAATTCGATTCCAAAAAAAAATATATATATTAGAATCTACAGACAAAATGTCACAAATCACTAGTTTGCATCATCTTCAAATTCCTCATGGTTTAGCAGCTATAGGTGCTTGAAAGTGAAGATTTAGTTAAAAAAAATTAGTTCAATGTCCAGTTTGGCCAAAAATTGTAAACCAGTACTGTGGGATCACCCATACTCATGCACACATATACTCACATGTATGAGTTATCGTAGACATATACATATATACGTATATACTTCATGTATATACTTCATTGATTAAAATATGAACATATGAGGAAGAAATTTCACTCAACATAAAGACTCAATCACATATCCACAAACAAGAACATTCAAAGATTTAAACCACATACCAATACAAAACATACGCAAACCCTGACAAAAGGTTACTTACCATTTCCCAAACTATCTTAATTCAACTAGACCAACTAGGAAGTGAGTGTGTGTATGCTCAATTAGGCTCATCAGGGTTACCAGACCAAGTTCTTCTCCTGAGTGATACTCTCCCTCTCTTCCAAAGGTTTGAATATGTTCCTGCATCCAACTTAGTACATCACAATAGTAGTTAGTTGATAACATTACATTCATATGCATCATATATTCTCATCTTCAAAACATTATAAAATATCAAATTGAATTAAACATTCATTCATCATATTTCCATCAAGATGCATATGCAAAACACAATCATAAATATATTAAAGCATTTTAACCCATCAAGGTAATAGTAAATAGGTAATAACACTACGAGGTGTAACATCTCCCCCCCCCCTTGTGAATCATTGTCCTCGATAAGTATCAAACATGAATATAACATAAAACATAAAACACAACCTCACAAAAACATCATTATTTTTTAGGAGTTTTCAAAATCTAGCAAGACTTGAGGAAAATTTTGCTTCATCTCAGCATAGTCTTCCCAAGTGGCAAAATTTTTTGCTTACTAATCCCACTGGACCTTGCATTGCAGAACTTCTCTATTGTGTAAGTGAAGCTTACGTGTTTTGAGCAACTTGATAGCCTCGATTGTTACCACTCTTGGGTCTTGTACTTGTAAAGCATACCAATCAATAACATGGTTATCCCCTGGCATGTAATTCTTAAGGTACGACACATGAAAGACATTGCACATCCTAGAAAGAGCTGGCAGTAAAGCAATTCTATATGCAACAAGGTTGACTTCCTTGAGAACCTCAAAGGACCTACAAAATGTGGAGCTAGTTTGGATGACTTTCCAAACTTTATAGAACTCTCGTGAGGTTTAACTCTTAACAAAACCTTCTCCCCTACTGAGAAATGTCTGGGTACCTGCTTGGAATATGCATAACTCTTCTACCTGTCATTAGCTTCTACTAGCCTTTGCTTAATAATGCCAAATTGCTCCTCCATTTTTAATAACATTTTTGGCCCGAGACTTATCCTATCCTCTAGTTTATCCCAACTTATAGGAGTTCGACACTTCCTGCAATACAATGCTTCAAATGGAGCCATCTTGATTATAGAATGATAAGAGTTGTTATATGCAAATTCAACCAAAAGAAAATAATCCTCCCACTTGTATTGTTGATCCATGCAATACATTCTCAGTAGATCTTCTAACACTTGGTTCACTCTTTCAGTTTGACCATCCATTTCTGGATGACATGTTGAACTTATGTTCAATTGAGTCCAAAGTGAAGAAAATATGGTTTGCCAAAACCTAGACGTCACACAAGCATCCTTGTCAAAAATAATCTTCTTGGGAATTCCATGCAACCTAAATACCTCTTGAATAAACTTTTGAGCTATAACATAAGCTCCATTAGTCAGATTCCCTAGTATAAAGTGAGCCACCTTTGTAAGCTTATCCACCACTACCAAATGGCATTATGCTTATTCCTTGACATTGGAAGACCTTACACAAAATCCATGCTAATTATTTTCCATTTACTTTTTAGAATTTCATGAGGATACAAAAGACCTGCAAGGTGATGATGTTCTGCCTTCACCCTCTAACATTCTAAACAGATTACCACAAATCTTGTAGCATCCCTTTTCATTCCTTTCCAGAAATACAATGGCTTCACATCAACCAACATCTTAGTCACTCTGGGATGTCTAGAATATGGCATGATATGAACTTCTTTCCACATTAAATTCCTCAATTTCACAAAGTTTGGTACATAGATTCTTCCCTTAAACCTTAGCAAACCATCAGGTTCAAATTGAAATCACTCATACCTTGGGTCTTGCAGATTATCTGAGAGTGCTTGCTTGACTTGTTCATAGTATTTGTCACCCTTGGACTCTTGCAACACTTGACCCTTGAAATCGATTTAAATTGATATCATTGAGGAGATATGCCTCCTATGACTTAAGGCATTTGCAACCCAATTCTCTTTCCCCTTGATATAGTTGATATTGAAATCATAGTCAGATATCAATTCTAACCACCTTCTTTGCCTTGCATTCAGATTCGATCGAGTAAACGAGCACTTTAGACCGTGATGATTGGTCTTCAATTCAAAAGGTTTTCCAAATAGATAGTGTCTCCACATCTGTAATGCATGAACAACAATTGCTAATTCCAAATCATGTGAAGCTTAATTTTTCTCATAAGGATTTACCTTCCTTGACTCATAGACTATGACTCTCCCATCCTACCTAAAAAATCCACCCAAACCTTCTCCTGAAGCATCAGTAATGACTATAAAATCACCCTCTAGATCTGGTACTTTTAGCATCAGAGTTGTGGTCAACTTCTCCTTGAGTTGATCAAATGTCACCTACATTTCTTTGTCCATTCAAAATTTTTCCATTTTCTCTATAAGGAGGTAATGGGAAAGCTATTCTGGAAAATTTTGCAACAAAATTCCGATAGTAACTAGCCAGACCCATAAAACTTCTAACTTTCGACATATTCTTAGGTACTGGCCATTCAAGCACTGCTTTATTTTTGTTGGATCAACTACAATCTCATCAGCTGAAATCAAATGACCTAGATATTGCACTTCCTTCTGAAAGAAAGTACACTAAGAGAGATTCCCATATAGCTTATGCTCTCTCAATCGTTGGAGAACAATCTCTAGATGTTGGAGATGTTCCTCTTCATTCTTGGAATAGATAAGAATATCATCCAAAAAGACCAACACAAACCTGTCCAAGCAGTCTCTGAATACATTATTCATTAAGTTCATGAATGTTGTAGATGCATTCATTAGCCCAAAAGGTAAGATCGTGAACTCATAATGACCATAGCTAGTCCTGAAGGTTGTTTTGAAAATATCTTCATCCTTGATCCTCAGTTGATGATAACCTTATTGTAGATCAAATTTTGAAAATATTGTCACTCCTCACATCTAATCAAAGAGATCATTGATACATGGCAACAAATACTCATTCTTTATTGTTGCCTTATTAAGCAAACAATAATCAATTCACAAACGCAATATGCCATCCTTCTTCACGAAGATTATCGATACTCCCCATGGTGAAACACTAGGTCTAATAAGCCCCTTGGGCAACAATTCCTCCAATCAAGCTTTTAGCTCCATTAATTATGTCGTGGTCATCCTAAATGACACTTTAGATATAGGCTCCACCCTTGGAACTATGTCGATGGAGAAATCAAACACTCTCTTAGGAGGCAATCCAGGTAATTCATCTAAAAATACATCCACAATTTTTCGTAGGATAGGATATTTCTCCATATTTTTTTTCCAGAATCCCCCACCTTACCTTCTTCGGCTTCTTGGGGGTCTTGAGGTCCATAATATACAACATCAACTTGAGAAATTAACTCATTGTATAAACTCGAAAGTTCAACCCTTGCTTCGAATAGACATTGCTCCACCTTAGCTCTTATCTGGTTTGCATATTCATCCATCCAAGACTTTTCCATATAGCCAAATTTTCTAGAAAATTTACTAGTTATACTAGGAGAAACAAAATTTTCAGTGGCACCAATATCAATGAGAACGGAAATAGGTGTACCAAACAATGTACTTGATATTTCCACAAGAGTGATCTGGTACTCCACTTGTCGTGTGTTTAATGCTACATGAATTCTCTGCTGGAATGTTTCTCATTGAGAAGGTAGTTGATTCCCTTGTGGCTGCATCCCTAGTGGTTTGTTGGGACACTGATTTGCAAAGTGATCTCCACCACAAGTATAACATCCTCTCAATGGTTCAATCCTTGACGTAGGTCTTCCAGAATTTCCTTCATTCCTACCATTATTGTCATTATTGTTATTGTTGTTGTTCCCCCTATGGTCCCTTCTTGAATTATTCTAACTATTACGAGATCATTTGTCCCTTTCCTTTGAAAATCTTGCCCTTCACTAGGCTTCTTCGAAGCTTGATTGGCTTGGGACCAATTAAACTTCTTTTGATTCTTTTCACGATAGTTTGAGAAGCCTTTGTTCTTGCTTAATAGATTTTTTGTACACCAAGTCCATGGTAGTGAGACTGTGCACATCTACCTCTCCACCTATTTGGGCATTGAGGCCCATGACAAACTTCCTTATGCGAAACCGCTCATTTTTTGGTACATGGTTACGTACCTTAGGAGATGAGTGAATTTATCTCAATATTCATTAACCGAGGAATCTCCTTGCCTCGAGTTTTGGAAGTTGGTAAGCTTTTGATCATAGAAGAGTTGTGGTAGCCACCACTTTCAAAAAAAATCAATGAATTCACTCCAAGTAAGATTTAAGGAACTTAACCCAAGCTCCATATTTTTATCCATCCACTAGTTGGATGCTTCTCTAGCCAATTGGAATCTCCCCAAATAGCTTTAGTTATCTCAGAGTAATTCCTGATTTCAAAATACTTTTCCATTTTTGTGAGCCATGCCTCAGCCACATCCCCACTAGTACTTCCTACAAACTTGGGAGGAGTGATCTTTCTCATATCTCAAGATAACTCACTAGCAAGTCATTTCTATTTGCTTCCCTTTGATCTAGATTATGATTCATCATCCTCATGTTCACTATACTAAGAATGATCATGGGTATTTTCCCCCTCTTCATCATTATTAGGAACTTCTTGTTCCTCCCTTTCTTTTCCCCTTACCTCTTGCTCAAGGTTTCCTATTCTTTCTCTTGTCTCATCCATCATGGCTAAAATACGGTTCAATTTAGACCCAAAATTTTCTACTTCTTGGCTTCCCCCAAGTTTGGTTCTAGTTCTAACCATTTTCGACAAGAAATTTTACACCTGGAGGTTTCATTTTCAATTAGATTATAGGAATGTTTACATATCATTTAAAATATTTCCTAAGAACAAACATTCATATATATGAAGTTTAAAAGAAGAACTCATACACAATTTTTTGCCAAAACACAATTTTCATTTATATCAATAGAGTTTCAGTATCCTAGCATTTACATGGAATGACTATTCAAATAGTATAGGGGTGATTATCCCTCAGATTCACTCTCTAATACATAGCTAAGTGGGATATACCCCTCTAATTTTTGTTCCCATACATTATCAAAAGGGAAATAACCCTCAGACCTATCCTTAGATACATAATTTCAGGGGGCATATCCCTCTGATTCACCACTTGAGGCTATTACAATGACTTTTGGCATAGGAAGAACATGAGGGTCACTAAAGATCATAGCAAGACTAACACTGCATTCTGAGGGCATATCCCTGAAAAGTGATGAAGAATCTGATTTGGAAGGAGAGATAGGAGGTACAAAGTTAACAACCACATGCATCCTCCTTCTTTCTTGACTAATGCGAGATATAGCATGACTAAAAGTCTCAGTGTCACTTAGCTAAATAGTGTTGTCATAATTGGTCCCCTCTATGGTTCAAACAATGGCTTCCCTCTCTTTATTGGACTTTAGGTAGAGCTCATTAACTATTACTGACTTCCTTGCAGTCATCTTGAGATGCACTATCCTGGCACAAGAATTCCAAACATTAGACTCATATAATGTTGGACGAAAGCATAGCGAGCATATAGGTTCTAGTGCTAAACCTGGCAGCTCTAATACCACATGTTACATGCCCATTGTTCTACCCATTATTTTTACTATGTTTTACCCACAAGTGAGTTCAGTTTATGCTACTAACATTATGAGAAAAAAAATTATTTTCATTTGAATAACAAGATGCAAATTTGAAACATAAACATTTCAAACTTTTCCATTGCATAACAAAGAATCATTTCAATAATTCAAGTAACGAATTCATGTTACATAATTTCATGATGATATTTCCCATTTACAATTTCTTAATAAGAATAGAGATACATGTTTGCATTCATAGCTTCCATGATCTTAATGATATAGTTACACAAACAAAATACAATGATCTAGATGTCTCCAATGTTGGTGCATACCTCCTAGATGTCCCCATTATTGGTGCATGCATTCTAGGTGTCCCCAAACTAGCACTACATCCTCAATCTCGACCACCAACTATATGAGGGAGAGCATCACTCAAGCGCTTTTTCACCAACCATGGACTTACTACTATCCCCCACACATCTACCTAACTAGTAAGATGGCCCTACCCTTTGACAAAGAGATTGGTTTGGTAACCCCATAATCCTGACCTTCCCGAGCATAGTGTTGTGTCCTACATATCTAGAGCTACCATACATTGGTTACAACCTACATGTATGACTTTCCTTCCTAGAATGTAATCATGGATTACAGTGAACTAACAGTGTAAACAATGGATACTTACACTACTTTGGCCAAATAATTCAACACCCAGTACTTCAAGTGTGAGTCATATGTCCGCCCACCCTTAGGTTGATTTGGTATTGACCATAAACATAACACACATTCAATCTAATATGATGACATAACAAATTGTTCAACAAGGTTATTCCCTTTACCATGGGTTACCCTAGCCCCATGAATAACTAAGTCTTAATGAATTGATTTAACTAGGTTACACCCTTTCCCATGGATCTCTCTAACCCCAGGTATAACCATGCTAACTATACATGCACAC
The DNA here is from genome assembly GCA_007258455.2 of Sequoia sempervirens. NCBI lineage: Eukaryota > Viridiplantae > Streptophyta > Pinopsida > Cupressales > Cupressaceae > Sequoia > Sequoia sempervirens. Next base: position 72,566,649 of record VDFB02256132.1, on the reverse strand, counting down.
CTACTAGTGACCATCTAGGTTACCCCCTTTCCCATGGATCACTCTAACCCTTGAAATAACCATGCTAACCTCTCATGTTCAAAATGACATATTTAAAAAGTACTATAAGATAGCAACATATTCCACAATTCACTTTTCATGTAATATTCATATAGTCATAACGAACTAAGTATAGTTCTAATAGCATTAAAGCCACACATATTTCAGCATAATATATATGTATTCCCAAATAAGAGGGTTTCACCAATTCAAGACTCAACCAAGAATCACACAAGGTTATTCCAAACTAGGAAATAACTAAGTTCACAAAAACAAAGATATCATGCATTCCAAAACAATCTTTCCCAAATATGGGCATATTTATAATCAAATAATCTTTCAAACATAAATAATAGAGGAATAGAAATCAACATGCCTAGATTTAAAGTTCCAACTGATAATATTGCTTTCTAATCTCAACCTCCACAACCACGATTGCTACTTCTTTAATGCTAAACTAATCTCCAAACTCTAGCCTCCTCTTAAGAACTCTCAATAAACACAATTTTATAAATAACTCTCACTCTCTCTCTCTCTCACCAAAAACTCTCAGAATAATGCTTGCACATAAAACTACAATAGAATAGCAATGAAGAATTTTGAATGGAAAGGTGTAACAAATGGTAGAGAGAACACCTCTATTTATACTAAAACATGAGCATCTTAATGCACAAAAGACTACAACAAAATAGCAATAAAGAATTCTGAATGGAAAGGTGTAACAAATGGTAGAGAGAACACCTCTATTTATACTAAAACATGAGCATTTTAATGCTACAAATAAGTTGTTAAATCTGCCACCATTCTAAACGCCGACCAAAAATGCATTAACTTAGTTGATATGTGGTTGATTTAAACTTTCAAATTGCAACACATAACAATCCTCTTATTTCCAAATTCATAGAATGGATGAGTCGACTCCCTTCTTGTGACAACATGACTCTTTTACTGAGTCAAGGCACAATGATGCATTACTACATGTTTCCTATTTGGTTTTGCAAGTTGACTACCCCTACAAATTTTTGACATCTTTGAATTGACTAAGTTTCATGTTTATCATATGGCTTTGCTTGGATATGGCACAAGTAATAGGCTTTTGTTGGTTCCCATTCACTACAGATTCTGGCACCATCTTTCATACTTAAGTGCCCTTTTCATGCGCGGGTAAGACTAAGTCAACACTGTTTACAATAGCATTTGTTTTCACTTGCAACATTTGAATAATATTCTCTTTCACTTATGCACTGTGCATAAGCCTTTTGACTTATTCTCCTCTTTCGCTTTATGGATAACATTAAACTTTACATATGGCAACGCTATGATAATGCACTATGTTTATTATAAAACACTTTTTAATATACATCAAACAATAATATATATATATATATATCCACATAATTACTAAATACATTACTTTCCGATTAAATATATATGTAAATATATATCAAAATAATTATATATATACATACATATATACGTATATTAATATATTACATATATATAGCATTATTTTAATATCCATACTCAAACATATATATTCTCATATTTATCGATTGATGTATATACATGAAGTATATATATGTCACATTTTTCCAATTGAGCTTTGAATCAGAGAAAATGAGAAAACCCGGTGGGACAAAACTCCTCCCCAAAAGAGAGAAAAGAAAACAAGTTTCCCAACACAAGAAGAATCCCATGCAAGGAAGAAGTCCCCTCCAAAATAGAAAGGATAAGAAAGACTATGGAGCATTCCCTCAAGTAGTCAACCATACCAATGGTTGATGCTTGAAACTAGATGTAGAAGATGGTCCATGATTGTCAAACAACGTTCCTCCCCTTAGGAAGAAACAAAACCAAAGGTGCATGAAGAATGTCTTCCCATTCTTGAAAGTAATATGAAGGAAAAAAGTGCAAAATGTATGAAGTATCTGTAAACTGCTTGTGTGTCTCCATGTTGATGTCGAAAGATGCCACCATCAAATCAGGTGTTCTAGGCCACATTGACGAATATGACAATCTAGAACCTAGTAGAGATGTATGTAGAACAAGATTCAAAGACTCTGATATCTCTTTTGAAGACAAAGATGCCTCCTCTAAATGCTGCTCAAAAGTATCCACAATCATGTCAAATTGTGGTGAAGGATCATGTGGAGAATGAACAAGAGGATCCAAATGTTCCTCCACAACAACTGAAGAAGAATCAAATTCATCAAAGAGAAGATGAATGTCATGAATAGTGTCTCCCAAGTCTGAAATATGAGACTATATAAACAAACCTGTAACATCTGCCAAGTAGTCATCCTAAGTAGCTATAACTGGAAGATGATGTATATCCTGTTGCACTGAATCACAAGCAACCATGAATGTAGCAACACCAGTATCCTTAGAAGCAACACTAGTATCCTTAGAAGCAACAATAGAGGGAGAAGAAATAATGCAAGGTTCATGAAATTGATCACTTGTGAGAATACCCAAGTTCAAGTAGCCAAAGTTCTCAAAATCAAAATTCACACTACGAGTGTGATCAACAACCAAAGGATCAAAACCATCATTAGGTATAAAGTTTGAAAAGGTGTATAATTGAGATGCATGATCAACCATCCTAGTAGCAATTGTCTCTCTACTTTTCAAGTCTTTGATGATAATTGAATCAAGTGTGAATTCCATAGTCTTCCCTGCTCCACCACGAGTAATTTGATAGATGGAAAGAAGATTATTTGATAAATGAGGCACACAAAAAACATCATTGAAGGTGCCATCCCCAATATCAACAATACCTTTCCCAATTACATCCATGTATGTATTGTTTCCCATCAAAATAGGTAGCATAACACAAGGCTCAAAAGAAGAGAACATAGACTATGTAGAAGTCATAGGATGAGAAACTCAAAAATCTAGGAGCCATCTCCCCAATCCAAGACCTGTAGAAGCACAAGGAGCTTTACCTTTTGATTTACCTGCCCCAATAGTATGGCCTTTTTCCTTATTAGATTCTGATTGTTTTGAATTTTTGGAATTAGAAGAAGAAGCTGAATCAACCATTCGAGAAGGAAAACTGATTTTGTTCTTCTCAAGAAGATGGTTTAGTTCATCAATATCCTTCTTATAACAAGAATGTTCTTCATGTCCACTCCTCTTGCAATATACACAAGTGGGCTTCTCCTTCTTAGATGAATCCTCTTTTGAAGAGAATTTAGATTTTACTTTAAAAGTAGATGGAGATTGATCTGAATTTTTTTTTTATCTCCTTGATTCTTTTGTTTCTTGTTATTCTTATTAGTGCCTTGTTTTGAAACCAAGGCATGATACTTAGAATATTTAATAATGCCTATTTGAATCAATTTATCTTGCTCCTTTGTGAGACTAGAAGCGAACTCACCTAGAAAAGGCATAGTAAATGCTTTTCCTAAGGCTCTTTTCATTGCATGGAATGTAGAAACAAACACTACATAATCTAGACCAAGTTTTGAAAGAATGCTTAAAATAAATTGAGTCATCCTTTCTAATTCCACATTGCTCCAACTATAATCTTATGGCATTAAACTTAGTAAAGAAATCCTAAATGGTGTCAAAGTTGCATGGACTCAATCCTATGAGCTCATTCTCTAATGAATGTGCTCTCAAATCATCTTGTTTACCAAAGAGGTTATTCAAAGTATTCCACACTTCATTTGGTGATTTTTCAGACATAATATGAAAGCATAGATCAGGAGATACAACCATGCATAAGGTGCCAAAAGCTTCATCACATTTGTTGAACCATTTAGGCTTTTCTTCATCCACTGTAGCTTCCTTATCAATACCCATTGTTATTCTATACAATTTTAACTTCCTTAAGTGAAGTTCCATCTCATCTTTCCACTTAAAGTAATTGTATGGTGTGAGTAGAGGAACCGTTTTATCGATTTTGGATTGTTGTTGCAATGCAAAAGAATGAAAGAAGGAAAACACATAGAGACACCCCCCTTTTTCACTCAATGAAGAATTCCCCCAACAAAAAATGATTTGGCACTTTATAAATCAATGCATTTACAATGCTGGAGTTGTTTTCCAGAGTTTTACAGTGTCAAAAAATGGACTCAAATGTTGAAAGTACAATAAAATTTCAAAATGAGAACCTCAAAATAACACAAATGTGTAGTGTTTGGAAAATAATTCACTTTAAAAAAAGAACCACCTCAATCTGAGGTCATATATGAAAGTTAAATCCATTTGAAGTTCCAAAAAATGAGGACTATCGTTAAGATTTGATGAGAAAATTGATTTTATGGAAAAATGGGATTATTTGATCAAAAAATGATTATACCATTGCGAAGAGTGTGAAATTTTACCCTAAATAAAAAAAATTGCTATGAAAAAGGCCTTCATATGACTGAAAATGAGCCCTCCGAAGTTCAGGTGCAAAAGTGAAAACTCCAATGGAGAGGGGTCAAATATTCAAAAAATCAACCTCCACCAAATTTGGAAAATTGCTGCTAAACTTAGAGTTCCACCAAGAATAGTTGAACCACCAAAAATTTATGTTTATTTACTAAATGTAGAAAACTACCAAATTTTGAAACTTCCTCCAAAATTGGCAAAACCGCCAAAACTAGAGAATTGCTAAAAATTGCCACCAAATGTGGTGGGTCGACATGCTAGTCAAGGTTGTAGGTAGAGAGGCCGAGGTTGGTCAACAAGTGTAGTACAACACTTTGAATGCTCTTTTTGAATTTTTAATAAATTAAAAAAAGGTTTTTGAATATTAAAATTTTTAAATAATAAAAAGATTCAATTTTTCTTTAGAGGTGGGGAGCCGAAGCCACATCCCAAATCCTTTTATAAAAGTATTGCAGCTATTTAAATCTATTGTTGTACTTTACAATGTGGTGCAACAAGTTGGGGGACATAGGTATTAATGCTTGTGTACCTCTTGTACTACCCATGTACAAGGGGCCTACGCTGGCGTAGGTACCCTTGGTACCTTAAATTTTCAATTTTTTTGCCTTTTTTTTCCAAAATACTTTTATTTGCAAAAAATATTTTTTTTGATGATGCATAAGATAATAATTTTTTTAAAGATCTGTACCATACACTGTGCAGATGGGTCATACGACTCGCCTACCAAAAAAATTGTGTCAAATTTGACTTTCTTTGTTTTCGATGAATTGATAGCCAATTTTATGGTATTGATGCCTTCTGAGCGTGATGGTGAGGTTCGTTTGGGCCAAAAATGCACCAATTTGATGGCTACCTTCTAGAACCTCTCATAAAACCTCTATCTTCAATCCTTCACAGATCTTGCATCTAATGTCTAACTTGGACAAATAAAAAGCCTAATCTACTTTTTCGGCTATTCTAAACTCAATGGTGAGCTCATAATATCTCTAGGAAGCTTTGAAATACTTGCAATAAAATGCAATAGAAAGGATGCCCCTTAGAAACTGAGATCTCTATCAAGCATTTCTAATTCTCCAAGTCATCGTAGGATGCAAGAGAAGAGCATACTTTGCTTTCAAGAATGGATTGAAAAAATTGCAAACCCACTACTCACAACTAGCTTTGATACCATGTTAGATTTGGTTGTGAAATCACCCAAGATCAAAATGATTGAAGGAAAGCAAGAGAAGAGATGTAGAGATGAATAAACCCAACACTCCCTTAGCACTGAACTAGCATTCCATATTACCAGCCAAGGGGAGGGGTGGGTGCCGTTTGTATAGCAAAATAATGGCAGATAATTCCAAGAGGATTAAAAACTCCCAAGTGCCCATAATAGGTGGGAGTTTTAGCTGCTTGGTAAATGCCAAATTACATGGTTATGCCTACTCAGATAAAGACAAGAAATGGCTATGCGAGGTGGCATAAGAATCCAAAAGAGGGTGTGAGACTCAACTACCCAAAAGTGGGTGTGAGTGACACATATGATTGATGGATTATGCCACATGTCCTCATCCTAACCATTCTAATATAACCTAAGCAAGCTTAATAATGTGTGTAGGAAAAATAAATATTCCCTAGCATAAGGAAAATAAAAAACCTACACTAACAGTTTCTCCACCAATCCACCACCTCCCCATTTGGTGAAAAATGCACTCCTTCAACACATCCTTGGAATTTTGTAGGGATTTGGTGGGGATCACCATTGCTTTGCTATTTCTTTTGGGTTTCGAGAGGTCTATCCCTTTGTCCGACACCTTAGGATGGTTATTCCTCACCTTGGATCTCTCCTACACCCCATCATGTTTCCTCTCCTCAAACCCTTCTGAACCAACATTCACCCTCTTATTCAGGCATATTGTGTTCGACCTAGTGGTAAAGTAGGGAACACGCCTATCCAAACTATCAACCTTTTTATGCTTCCATGGGTTCCAATTGGAAGGTCTCCCTTCCACTGGTTGAAGGATGCTGTAGGGGTTTACCACCATTTTTCCCTAACTGACCATACTGACCTCCCTTTTCAGACATCTTAAAGGGGGCCCTGGAGTGGTTCATTGATTTACCAAATTCAGAACTCTGATCCCTCCATTGATAGGATGGAAACCACACCCACCTAAGATCCCTGCTAGGGTGGCTCCAATATCTTTCCTCTGCTCCCGATCCCTAAGAGCGACTCCAATTGTTAAGGCAATGCCAAACCCATTTAAAAGCCGCAACCTAATCTTCAAGTTGATTTGCCTATTGATTGTCATGCCTTTGACCCAAATTGTCCCTTCTTTGTCCATAATTGTTTGATTGATTGCGACTTGAGATAAACAGAGGCAACTCTGCATCCATCGCATTCGCCCAGGTGCTAATCCACTTCTCGCTTCTCACCATTTTTCCTTCTATTGTTCCTCCATCATGGGTTTAACCTTTTATTATTAATGTGTTGAAAAATTATTAATTATTATTGTTTAAATGTTGAATAAAATATTATGACTTCAAAATGCTTAAATCTACAACTTCAACATGATTTTTTACTTAAAAAGATAATTCGTATGTAGTAGAAATGAATTTGCCTTTTTTTTTTGCATTTATCCCTATCCATTATTTGTCAAATTCATTGAATATAATACATATAAAGGTAAAAACAATTTTGTAGGTACATGCCACAATAATATAAAACCTCCAATTTAAAAAAGCTATGTTTAGTGTTAAATAAAATCCTTGATTTTTGAAGTGTCATGTTGTTCCCCCTCTCTCTTAACCCTAATTGACCATAAATTTAAAATCTTATATTAAAGAAGAAACCTCTAAATTGAAAAAGGCTATGTTTAGTTTTAATTAAAATCCTTGATTTTTGGAGTGGCATGTTGACCCCTCTTTCTCTTAGCCCTAATTGACCATAAATTTAAAATCATATATCAAAGAAGTTTTACATGCTTTGGGATATTTGGTCAAAAATAACTCTATATATCATACTTATTCTTTTCCCAAAATTATTTGTTCAAATTGATTTTGTGCCTTTGTGAAACTGTCCTTTTTTCTTAAACATGATTACTAAGTATATACATATATTTGAAAAATATATTATTATTATTTTATTTTATATAGTTGTATGTATACATGCATATTATATATATTCATCATTTAAATAGCTACTTTTTTTTGTTTTTCCTTTTAACATAGGTTTATAATTTTCAAATTTGTTTCTGTTTTTAAGTAATGACAGTGAAAAACAACGAGGTACCTAGGTTATGATATAGGTTTTGCATTTATAAGTTAGTTTATTTAATTTCCCTTGAGTGGACAATCTTTGATACAGAACACATCTCTTTTGTCATTAACCCTTACATATGAACTAAGTCTTATATTATTTCTTTTTGTTGGAGAGAAAGCCAGGGTTTGTAGCCAAGGAGGATTGGAGCTCCGGATCTACGCATTATCATACCTTCAGCCGCAGTTGTTGCAGCCATGTTACGAGCCAGAGCCTCACGTCTTTATCAATTAGCGGTCAGTATTCCAATCGTTCCTTTCTATCCCTACCTTTGGGTTAACTTTTTTCAAAATCAACGATCATTGAGATAAACTCGGATTTTTTCTAGTATTAGAAAGTTTGGATTCTTTGCAACATGAAATTTCATGGTATTTAAGAGGCATTGGCTAGCGCAGAAGACCTGTTGAGGTCCATAGAAGAAAGAGATTTAAGAGAATGCTAAACAAAGTAGTTTTGGAGAATGTTCACCTTCATAAAATAAACAGTGAAGCCGTTTATCTGCTTGGGTCCTTGTATGCCTTGAAATTGATTGTTTAAAATCAAATGAGTGTCTATTATAAGTCTGTGAATCAATAAAATACTTAATGCCTTTCATATAATTCGATTTGATAATTTAACAAGTGTGTGTTTGTGAAATTGGCATAGTAGTAGTACCTGAATAATTTGACCATTGGCAAGTAATAATGTCCAATGGAAAGCACCGAGAAATGATATTCTGTCTATAGGTTACCTGTTACTAGTCAAAAGCTTATTGTTATGGCCTTTGGGCACTTATGAAAATCTAGAAAAGACACACATTCTGAATTTTGCGTGTGGTTGTAAATCATATGTCGTTCAAAGATTTGGGAACCTTCCATTATTTTTTTTTTGCTTTATTTAGCTAAGGAAGGAAAAAAATATTGCAACCCACAGATATTGAAATGATTGAAACATGAGGGAATTCTTGGTAATGGGTATGAACAGATCTTCAAGATGCATTGCAGGATCACATTTTTGCATACCGATTCTAGATTCTTTGGACTGGACATATTTGTCCTGTTTGGGTTGGGCAAATTTTCATAGGAGGAGATCTAAAAATGTTTTTTTTGTAATCTAATATTGACTTAATAAAAAACCCTAAACCTCACTAATAAAAACAAGAAAAAAAAACATACACTTTCATACATGTCTGCCAGCATGAGACAGAAGAGCGAATTAGGAAAGAGATGCTTTAACGTTTTGATGTTATTGAAGTATGAAGCTCTCTATCATTTCTGCATATCTATGTATTTTATTATTTACAGGATTCTGCTCGTAAACTTTTATGAAATTTTATTTTTTATCTGTTTTATATATAAAGGGATTTTTCCACAACCGTTTTGAAGATTTTGGATTCTTTTGACCTTCCAAATGAATTGAAGTTTTTTGAACCTGGTAACTATGCATTTTTTTACATCTTTAAACAATGATTAGTCAGATGTGCTCCTTAGTCTCCATTAACTCGCAAGGTTTGACTCTTATGTTTCTTGGCATCTTGCACCATTTGTTGAACCCCTCTATGAGACTTATGTCTACTTAGTGTTGACTGTTAGAAATATTATTAATTAGTTTAATCTATTTATCTATATATGTATATATGTATCATATTTGTGCAGCCAGCTGCTGCCTCTCCAACCAACCCCTATATATATATGTATAACTATATATATTATATTTGCGCTGTCAGACCTGCTGTCCCCAAATTTTGGTACATACTCCTCCCATTCCAAAACTACATGGACCATAGATGAATATATACCTAGGGTTTGATAGACGAAACATGTATATTTCATTAATTCCTCAATGACATATAGCTTTTATGGTCACATCCAAATTTTTTCTCGAAATGGCTCAAGGCATGTAGAACTGGATTTAATATTTGCCACTAGTCTGGTCCCTGATAAAAATAAAGCCTAAATGCCTAGATACTTACTAGGACTCATAAAAATTTAATAAAATGAAATAGAAGAACTACAAAATAAAAAAGGAAGTTGAAAGCAAAACATGATGCCCTATAAGGTTTAAAGATTTCCAATGCTAGACTTGGATAAGCAAATCACTTGAAACTGTATAAATAAATTGAGAATTTGAAGAAGAACCTCACAATTAACACATTTGCACTGGGAGATAGAATCTACCCAAAGTTTTTAGATTACTGTGTCAATTATGCCATCAGAAATAATGCAAATTATGCAGTTGAAAAAAAGAAGTAGCTGGACAATACTTGCTCATTCCTCGATTATCAAAATGTACAATTTAATACATTATATCTAAAACAACAAGTATCAGGTCATTGCCAGTTGAAAGTTGATGGAGCATTTTTCATGTCGAAGCATCACATTCTGCATTGTATTAATGTGACATTTTGTATTGTATCTCCTTCACCTGTGCAAACAAGTTACATATTCAGATAACCTTTTTTGCAAATTACAATCAAATTACATATTCAGATAACCATTTTTGCAAATTACAATCCTTTTGGGCCATTATCTACCAAAAGGTGGAAAATGAAGAAAATGTCTGATTTTTTGCAGTGTCTTAAGAGGAGTAAACCCTAATTTTCTTATAAATCTTTCAGACATGACCTCATTTGATAGAATTGGGCAAGGTAGAGTTGCAGAGTGAGTTTTAGAATAATAGAGGGAACAGGTGCGCTGAGCTTTTCAGGTGATCCAGCCAACCTCCAGACACAGCAATGCGAAAATATGTCTACAGTGACAGATTCAACAGCAGTCTACATTCAAAGCTGTTTGTCATGTTTGACCATGGACAAAATTATGGTTATGGAGCAGGGCCATCACAATGGGTTTGGCCATGGTTAAAACTGTTACATGTAAAACTTAAAACGGAAAATTCTGAACTGTCAAAAAGGAGTTTAACTGTTTCATCATTGGTCTTGTGTGTGGGAGACTGTTTATATCTTCATGTCAACCCATCTGCTCGTCTTGACTTACGAATATACCCTTTGTGGGTCTTGTAAGACCATTCTTGGATCATCTTCTTGATCTTTGGATCTTTTGGGGGTTAGCTCTTCGTGAAGTGGGAAAGATCTGCCCATAGTTAGGGGTGTTTGAGGGAGTGCTTTAGATATTAGTTGATTGCACATCTGCATTTGGCTGAGGGCTGCAGTGTAGCATGTTTGTGTAACAAGTATTCTGCCAGCATTTAAAAGCATTTGGATGCTGTTGATGTTGCTGCTACCCTGTTGTGCCTCTATGGAGGCAGCAGGCTTGTAAAGATATTTACTGATAGTGGAAATGAGGTAGCATAGAGCTTCACTCTTGCTGGAGCTTTCCCACATTGGGTTTCTTCAAGGGTAAATTTTTATGTTCATCTCATTTTGTTGTTGTGGTAACTGGTTGATTCATTGCTTGCTTAAATAAGTTAAATACAACTCCTACCACTATTCATGCAATTAACAAAACATCTAATTGCTTCGTAAGTTTGTAGGTTATGCTTCTCAATGTTTGTTGCTGTTGTCATTCATGGACATTGATACCATTTCTTTCTTTCTTTGTATAAGACACTATGTAACGGCATGATAGATAGATAGATGTGCTGGCGACTTGATATTTACCAGATTCTACTTCATTTGATGTCTATTATATTGGACCCTATTGTAGAATTGTAAAATCTTGTCAAAAGGATCATAAATATTGGATTTGTTTAATTAATTTATCATCATTTTACCATGACTGCAAGAGTTTGTAGCAGAATGAAATGTTTGGCTGTTATAAGTTTGATAATTCATAATTGTTTGTCTGACTGAAAAAAGGAAGCATACAATTGGTTGGGTCAGATAAAAAGGGAAGTTGATGGTTGACTGCATTTATAATTTTCTCCAGGCTAGAACACATGGCACAAGGGCTGTTGCAACAAGTACAACAAAGTTTTCTGGTACAGAAATTTCAAAGCAGTCTTCTTCTGGTGGACTTTTTTCCTGGCTTGGTGGAAGCAAGTCCAGTACTCCTCCTCTAGATTTTCCTTTGCCAGGTGTAAAGCTTCCTCCTTCAATTCCAGATCATATAGAGCCAACAAAGACAAATGTCACAACTCTACCAAATGGTCTGAAGGTTGCATCTGAAAACTCGCCGGTATGTTTATCTCTCTTAACTAGTTTATGTTATTTTAATCCCTTTTTTGTGAAAGTAAATCTGTTGTTTCTGATGCCTTATTTACAATATTATCATTTATTTGAATTAAATTCTATATTGAGATGGACTTGTAAGTTCAATTTCTTATTAAACTGTTTGATGATCAGAGTTCTACTGCATCAATTGGATTGTATATTGATTGTGGTTCTGTATATGAGACACCCTTGTCAAGTGGGGCAACTCACCTCTTGGAACGAATGGCATTTAAAACTACAAGAAACCGCAGTCATTTACGGATGGTTCGTGAAGTGGAGGCTATTGGAGGAAATGTTACGGCATCAGCATCCCGAGAACAGATGGGGTATACTTTTGATGCACTCAAAACATACGTACCAGAAATGGTTGAACTGCTCATTGATAGTGTGAGAAATCCAGTTTTTCTTGATTGGGAGGTTAAAGAGCAGGTATTTCAACATGCTTCTCAATACATTAATTGCATTTTTCCTATATTTAGGAAGGCTTACAAATATTCTTTTTCTTGTTTTATGCATTTATAAATCTTTGCTTTAACAAATATTTTGAACACGTATTTGTTGCAGCTAGCAAGAATCAAAACTGAGATTGCAGAGATTTCAAATAACCCACAAAGTTTGCTTTTGGAGGCACTTCATTCTGCTGGCTATGCTGGTGCATTAGGGAATCCTCTCTTGGCTCCTGAGTCTGCCATAAACAGATTAAATAGTACAATTTTAGAGGAGTTTGTTGCTGTAAGTGTTGTTTCATTTTTTTATATTCTAAAAATATGACTTTCTTGATATTAGAAGCAAAGTAAAATGTCTTCACAACTATGGTTTTGTCAAAGAATGTCCATCCTACTGACAGTATGTAAAGGTATGTAAAGTTTCACTTGCTGCTATTTTAATCTTTGTGCGATGATTCATTCACAGGAGAATTATACTGCTCCACGCATAGTTTTGGCAGCATCTGGAGTGGATCATCAACAACTGCTCTCTGTAGCTGAGCCTCTGTTGGCAGATTTGCCTCAGGTTCCTCATCTTGATATACCAAAGTCTGAGTATGTTGGTGGCGATTTTCGGTGTCAGGCAGATTCACAGGTAAGATATGTCATGTATTACATGGTTTACTGTTTATCATTAGAAGAATGCAGTTTTTGATCATTTTGCCGAATATTATTCTTTTTTGGGTAAAGCATTCATTCTTTTATCTGTTTTCATTTTCAGTGTTGCTGCCTAATATGTTTTGCCTTCTGATGGTCAGAGTACTCATGTGGCTCTTGCATTTGAGGTTCCTGGTGGTTGGCACAATGAGAAAGATGCTATTGCTTTAACAGTTCTGCAGGTGCATTTCAATATGCTTTAGGTGTACTATTGCCAAGTATTTTGCACATATCTGTAGTGTTGGTTGTTTGCTTGTAGAAATGACGCCTGTTTTAGATATGCAAGTCGTTTATGATTTTATATGGTAAAGCATTTTTTTGTGCCAATTTCAAAATGTATCTGTTTTGTATACAGACACTTATGGGAGGTGGTGGTTCTTTCTCAGCCGGTGGTCCTGGTAAAGGGATGCATTCTCGATTGTGTAAGTCCTATTGTCGTTAAGCTCCATTTGTGGAAAGCATATCTTTTACTATCCTATGTAATTGAATATGCTAGTAATCAAGAATCTGCTTATTTCATATGCATTATATTTTCTTTGAGTGTATTTTTATATTAGTTTATTCATAGGATATACTTGTAATCCTAGTAATTAAGAGCAGAGGACAGAAACTTGTGCGGTTTCAGCTGTAAATGTAATGGCCAATACTAGTTTGAGTATCAATGCAGTATAATGTTACCTGTTCTGTGTAACATTATTAGGCCTTGTTAGCTTTTGTCCATTCCTTTATTTATATTTTCATTTAACTGCATTGAACTTAGATTTCTTGCAAAGCTGCATTGCATTTACTCTTACCTGTATTTTAGGTACATTATGGAAATACATTTTAGGGTTTTTTAATTTGAGACTACTGTAATCAAATAACAGATCTTCGTGTTTTGAACGAGCACCAAGAAGTGCAGTCATTTAGTGCTTTCAACAGCATGTACAATGACAGTGGTCTTTTTGGCATCCATGCGACTACGGTAAGATATTCTCATGTTGTAAAATCTCATTGGACTAGAGTTTTATGTTGGGTTATGTTTAGGCTATTTTAGTGTTATCATGCCTAACAACACTATTTGTTTTGTTTTGGTATTTGAATTATATATTATTAAAGTTTCTAATATTCAGTATGTGAAATAGTGTGTGCAATAGTGCTTTCTGTGCTCATTGATAGTTAAAAGTTTATAGGCTTTTAAGGATTGAAGCATTTTGGAGTAAGGGAGAGGGTTCAATCGACTCAATACTATTGGGGTCCATTAGTTGCGATGGTATTTGAATAGTGGAGTGCCATTTATAATTTAAAGTTAGAATAAATCATTTGGAAAAATCAGTTTTTTCATGACAAATAGGTGCACCATAAATGGATGACACAATGCACAATCCATGGAACAACCTTATTTTCTTTACAATTAAACTTCCCCTTTTGTTATACTTTCTAAAATGCCTTTTGAAATCACTTGAAGACCTAAAATGAAGATGTGCCACATATGTTTTATATTTATTGTATATTATATGTGATCATTTTGTTTTTGCAGAGGATTTTTTTTAGTATTACTGCATATAAAATTGCTGATATACAGCTACATCTGTTAGGGACTGAATTCAGAGAGTACAGAGCACAAGAAGCCTTTAAACCTTTACTATTTATCTTAAAAACTAAGTCGCTGGTTTGGGAACAGGTTCACCAGTATGGCAATTTTTTCCTGGCTTAGGTGTGGCTGGGTTTGGCTGTACAATATATCAATATATATATTCAAGGAATCAAATACATTTCAATTGTGTATAAAGAATTTAACTACTTTGGAACTCAATGCTCCAGCTTGAAGAAAGGGGAAGCACAAAAAAGAACAAATAAACTCAATGACCCTTAATCCCATAACTTGCAAACACTTCTTACATGGAAATGCAGGGTCATCTTACATTGATCCTTATCCCTTCTGAAGGAAGACTTCTTTTTTCTTGTAACTGTTGTTCAATGAGCTGAACTGTAATCTGCAGAATCATCACTCTCATGCCCATAAATCAGATTCGGATCCCTCAAAGGAGGAGAATCCTCATTCTGAACAATCCTTCTCAGAGTCTTGGGAGAAACAAGTGCCATCTTTAGAGGGGCCAAACCACAGATTGGAGATATTGTGGTCCCAGTAGAATGTTTAGGTTCCAAAAGCACCCATTGAGGTCCCACCAGAATGATTAGGCTCTGAAAGCACCCATCACTTCAGATCTGAAAACACACAACTCAGGATCTTTAGTTTCATCTAGAAAGATTTGTTGGTGGCTTAAATCAGCTCCATTCCACCAAGTAGTTGGCTTCTTTGAATGAATCCCTTTTGAAGTGAAAATATTGAACAAGCCTTCCACCAAAGGCTCCATAGTGTAGCATAGTCTGCACCTAAATGCTACTACTTCATAGTGCTGTTGTTGCTTCCAAATTTTGTTGCCTATCTTGAGTGCTATTTCCGTTGGTAATTATTTGAAGAGATTCATCTCTATGAGGATCCGAGCACAGCTTAAAGTAGACTATAGGTGTGCCGTGTGATTTTTTCGGAATTGCAATAAATTTTCCAATATAATTCCCAATAGCAGCAAGGTCGGAAGAGAACTGATAGTTTGGAAGCGGAACCCAAACTGGGTTTTGCATAGTTACAAGACTCGGACTCGCCTCGGACTCGGCAAGCTGATTTTTGACTCGGACTCGGACTCGGCGCCAAGACTCGGCAAAGACTCGGCAAAGACTCGGCAAATAGAAAAACCCAAGAAATTCAGAGATTTTTAAGGATTTAAAGCTTGTTTCATGCACCCTTTAGTAAATAAACCTTAAATACACAATAACATCATGAAATAGAAACTACTATGATCCTATACACAAACATCTATCGATCACATAAGTATAAACGCAAATTTTAGCTGAAGGAAATAAGTAATTACTTAATACTTAATAGTTAATAACAATAACAGTAGTAAGAGTTTAAAGTTTAAAGTTAAACAGTTAGAACTTAGATATATAAATGTTGTGAAATGTATACAATACTCATGGAATATGAAATCCATGGCATCAAAAGTTCCAAACATATAATAAAAGTAAAACAAAAGCTATAAGTCTATGGCTCAGAGGAGCCTGCATCACTAAGGCTCTAAACTTTAGTCCTCTTGCGTAGACGTCTAAGAGAGGTCCTAGATGATGTTGCAGCCATCATCTCTGCCTGTGTCTCAGTGTCAGACTCAGAGGCACCCAAACCAGCATCCAAGGTGTCTCCTCGTGCTCTATCCTCCTCCTCTGCCATGGCTATTGCCTCTGCCTCTCGATCTGCCTGGTCGACCCAATCAAGGTCCTCATCGGTAAAAATAGGATCCTCGACCTCAGTGATCCAATCTGACTGTGGATCAACCTCCTCCAACGTGATGGGTGACAAGTCAGTGCCCAATATCTGTCTATGGCGAAGGCGCAGGTTGTAATGAACATAAACAAGATCATTCAACCTCTGCACTGACAACCTATTGCGCTTCTTGGAGTGTATGTGCTCAAACATACTCCAATTGCGCTCACAACCCGAGGCACTGCATGGTTGGCTCAACACTCGAATCGCAATCCTCTGAAGATTTGGTACTTTAGCACCAAATCTCTCCCACCATGCATCTGAGATGAGAAAAAGAAAAAAAATAAATCTCATTGTGAAATGTGAATATTTAATTATAATATGAACATTGAATATAAAAGATTGAAAAGTGGTAATTTTTAAACTACTATTATGCCCTTAATAAATTTTTACCTGGCTGCAATGTCGATCGAGTATCTTTGCATATATCTCTTGCAAAGAGATCTCCTTGTGCAAGTCTGAAAATCTCTATCTCAGCAACAATTTGGGCTCCAACATGAGAATCAGACATCCGCTCAATGACTGTGTAGAGCCCACTCAAAACCTCCTCATCTGCCTTGAATTCTTTGCGAAATTGGAATGCCGGATTGAGAAAATATGCTGCTGCGTGTAGGGGCTTGTGAAGCTGGAGGTGCCATCGTCTATCGATGATCTCCCAAATGGGGCGATACTTACTATCAATTCCCCCATAAATGGATCTAATGGCCTCTTTGGCCCTATCCATGCCCTCGTATATGTAGCCCATTGCGGGCTTTTCCCCATCAGCAACTCGTAATAGAACCACTAAGGGCTCTGTGACCTGCAATTATTATGAAACATTGACATAAGTAAGAGTTAACAAAAAAAAGCAAATAAAATAAAAACAAGAATGAAAATAATAAAATATAATGTAGAATTACTAAACTAATTACTTATTAGTTATTAACTTATTACATTTACCTTGACAATCTCCTTAGTAGGCACCCAAAAGCCCTGCTCATCAAAAATCCAACCTGATGCACTTATCCCTGCATTTGTCTTAGAATATGTTGAGGAAGCCCACTCCTCACTAACAAACATCCGCCTCAAAGCTCCCTTTGACTGCAGTAAGGATTGTAGAGTGATGAAGTTGGTAGCAAAGCGTGTTATCCCAGGGCGAGCCAACTCCTTTTGCCCCGTGTATTGCCTCATAAGGTTGAGGACCCATGTGTGATTATATATGTACTTACAAATATTCCTTGCGGTCTCTACACATGCTTTGATCCAGTCAAGCTTGCCAAGATCCTCCAATATGAGGTCAAGGCAATGAGCGGCACAAGGTGTCCAAAATAATGATGGGTGCCTATCCATCAATAGTCTACCTGCAGCAACATAATTTGCTGCATTATCCGTCACTATTTGCACCACATTCTCCTCCCCTACCTCAGCCAAGACACCCTCCAAAGCCTCACAAAGGAATTCAGCATTTTTGGAGTTGCCGGATGCATCAATAGATTTAATGAACATGGTACCACCTGAAAAAGAAACAAAACAAATGATTCAATTAAATATAAATTTAAAATCTTGATTGTTAATCACTAAAGCAATGCATTTTAGTAAGTAAAATATTTACCCGAGGAAGAAACAAGAAAGTTGAGCAATGTCCTATTTCTTCTATCGGTCCAACCATCAGTCATGATGGTGCAACCCTTCGTCCTCCAAATTTCTCGCTGCTCCTCTATTCTGACTTTCACATCAGCCACTTTTTGGGACAAAATGGGGCCTTTTATCTCTTCATCATTAGGGGCTTTGAACCCCGCCCCACAAACAGTAACTGCATCAATCATATTTTGCCAATATGGAGACCTAACACAAATAAATTAAATTTAGTAATTACTAATTAGTATTGAAAAATGTATAATTTCAATTTGAATTCAACATAGCTCTAAAAATAAAATTCAAGAGATAAAGAATCAACTATCAAGCAACAAGCTATATATTTTAAAACAAAACAAAAGAAGAATTACCTGGCTGCATGAAATGGAATGTCGCAATAAAACCAGAAGTCTCCAATTGCAGCTTTGGCTGCATCATGTTTATCCTTGTTCCAACCCATGCTCTCAAGAGACGGTTGGGAACCCGAAGTAGTGCGTGGCAAAATATATGAATCCAGCCTAGATCCACGAACTCTGGGCCCAATGCTAAGTTTGCTAACGCTACCACTGCCACTGCCACTGCCACTACTACTACCAACAACTGAAGGTGAAGACCCTAGAGGAATTTTAGGCCTGGAAGAACTCGAATCTACAACTCCACGCAAGGCTGCCATCTCATCTTTTTGCTTCTTTTTTAACTCTTTTTGTTGCTCAAAGGTTTCCAATTGCACTTGCACTTCATGCATTACCTCAATAGGGACCTTTGTGCAAGGATTAGCATCTCGGCAAGGTATACATGCAAGGTGGTATTTCAATCTATTAATGCCACCCCCAAGAAAAAGAGTTTCGCAATGAAAACATTGTATTTCTCCTTTTTTTTGCCCAGGGGTAACAATGGCATGTTTCCAACAAGGATCTCTTTTACCTTGAGACATGGTGAAATTGAATATGATGGAGACAATTTATAGATATATATTATAAACAATGCTGCAATAACACATAAATTTTAAAAAATTAGCATTCAAAGTATAATTTATAATAAAACTAAAAAACCTAGGGTTTGCAAGTTTGCAACTATAAAACTATTTTTTTTTTTGCAAGAATGCCTAGGGTTTGTTCAACAAAAAACTTAAAGTCTTAAACACACACACCTAGGGTTTGTATTTATTTGTAACTTGTTCTTTGTTCACTAAAACAAAATAGAAAAAACAAAGAAGAAAAAAAGAATAGAAAATGAAGTTTTGGTTAAAAAAAACAAAAAAACCTTCAAAACTCAAACATACCTCTTCAATCTTCTTTGAAATCAATGGAAATCTCTTTCCAATCCCTTGTAGACTCCTCTAGATGCAGCAAAATCACCTACGAACCTGCACAAATGCGATTCAATAAGCATTTGGTGCTCAATCTCTTTGCTGATTTTCCTTCAATGCAAATGTGTTTTGGCTCTCTTCTCTCTTTTTTCTCTCTTACTAGCTTGAAAATGAAATGAAGTGCCTTTTGGAGGAATAGAGGCAAGTATAAAAACAAAAAGAAAAAAAAAATGAAACTTTAAAATGTGTTTTTTTTAACACACATGCCCACAAAACTGACGGCCGAGTCTTTGGCTCGGGACTCGCCGAGTCTGGCGAGTCTCCCGAGTCTCGCGAGTCTCGGCGAGTCTGGCGAGTACTCGGCAGCCGA
This sequence comes from Sequoia sempervirens, assembly GCA_007258455.2. Lineage (NCBI taxonomy): Eukaryota > Viridiplantae > Streptophyta > Pinopsida > Cupressales > Cupressaceae > Sequoia > Sequoia sempervirens. The sequence goes on along the minus strand of VDFB02256132.1, from coordinate 72,546,989 downwards.
GTCCCAAAGACTCGCCCAGCCTCACTCGCCTCGGGACTCGCCCAGACTCGGCGAGTCTAGGCGAGTCTTGTAACACTGGTTTTGAGAAAGTTTCAGTTAGAGAGTTGAAATCAGGATACCAGGGGTTCAGACAAAGATAAGCTTTGGCCTAAGACCAAGGTGCGATCTGGAGCAACAATTCCCTAACCTTTGTGGATCTGCAAATCACAATGAAGAAGCCCTTGGCGCAAGAGCAAATGAAGAGCTCCTCTTCTGGGAAAGCGACAGATAAGTGCATGTTTCATGTGTACCTCAATGACTTCTAATACTTTCACTGCTGACTCTAAAATTATAGAATCTTCAGACAGAACTCCATGATCAAAGGACCTTGTTTTGGCTAGAGAGATTCAAGACTAGGCCAATTGTGAGAGAAGCTTTCCAGACTTGAGCGCCCTTGGGGAAAGCCAACATTTGTAAAATGGATCTGTGGAGTGAGAAAACTTCACAGCTCACTCGCAATTTGGAGGCTCAGGTAGGATGAGAGCATGAAACCTTTCTGGGGGCTATATAAATCAATCTCCCTAAAGAGTTACCAATAGTTTTTAGGCTTGAAGCCTGCCAAAATCTAAACAAGGGCTAAGGCAAAGGTCTCAACAGATGGAACAAAACCCCAAAAACTATGGTTTCGTACTTCATAGAGCTGACCTCCAACTTGAAGAACCTGCTTCTAGAAGATACTGCTGATCTTATTTCATGCCGCAAACTACAAATAAGAAATCCTTTTGCACAAGGATAAAGAACGAGATTCATTCTCCTCTGCTCTTTGATTTGTGAACCCAATTAAAGGCTACGAACCAGGCAGCATCCTTATAAAAATTTCAACAAGTATGTAGCAGAAATTTTAGAAATTCAAGATAACAGAACAAGACTTTCTTATATCAGCATGCTATTACCAGCTCTTATGTACAGATGCTCAGCCTGTGACATTTAACTTAGAACAATTTATTATTCAAAAAGAAAAAGAAGACATTCTGTATTTCAAGGCGTCCTACAGGTTACGGCTCTGTCAAACTGCTCTCCTAGCTCAATACAACATCCTTTTCTTTATGCTTGCTTTCTGTTCGTTTATGTTCAGTTTTACCATTCCTTTGATCAACCTCCAGTGAGCCAATCTCCCTCTACTACCTCCCTTTCAGAAAATATCATTTACTTTTAAAAGGTAAAGGCATCTGAAACCACCCAGTTCAAATTTAGACTTGCCAGCCATCCAACTCATCAAGGATACTTTTATTACTAATAAAAGTTAAACGCAGGGACAGTTACTGTCTGCCAGCCAGATTTTAGACAAAATAAATGATTGCATCAGCATAAAAGTCAACAGTTCAGAGTCGAATAATATTCCTTGAAGCACCCAACAGGTAAGACTGCCCAAAATAGCAAAAAGAAACATCCCAGTCACTTGGTCATTACAGTGGTCAGAGATAATGGAATAACTCAGGCTGTGCTAGCATAACAATTCCAAAAGAGCTAAAAATAGAATGTAACAGCCAGGTGTAGAAATTAATAGGAGTTTTACTCCAACCCAGCACCTGCAACAGCAAAAGAGAACTTGAGAAAAGAAAGCAAACAAAGAAAATCACTGCCAAAATTGAGCAAACAAAACAATCAGCAGGAAAGAAGGGAAGTTTGGATGCTCCCGCATCATTCCTTTTACAGATTTTGGGCATTTTTACATTTCCATTTCAAGTTAAGTTGATGGTTTTGCATATTTCATTTTCAAGTTTCTCGTTGTAGGTTCCAGCTTTCCTTTTCTTAGACTCTACACAGAAAATAAATCTGGACACTCCTTCAAGTTTGACTTCAAAGTTCAAGAACAGACAATCAAGGACAGAGTTCCTAAAAGAGAAAACTGAAAAGAGTTATTGACAGCCTCCTTTCAAATAACATGCATGAATGCCAAATCACCCATCAGGGCAAATAAAATTTGACTAAAGGCAATAAGAAAATTCTGTGGATTACAAGCTATCAGGTAACTTGGAGCTAACAGTTTGGGCAGTTCAGAGGAGTTTGTGAAATGAAGCAAGGTATGTGGAAACGTTTCCTAGCATTGATCGAAGAGGAGAGATGTACAGTTTAAATTCTTTTACAGTTACAATATGAGATGCATAATAGAGAGATTATTAAAATAACATCACATGCAAGTATAAAAGACCACAACACAAAATATACATGGGGAAAACCCTTTTGGGAGAAAAAACGCACACTCCAAAACCCGCACAATGTATTATCGAATCATTGGTGATTACAACACACTTGCAATGCAAGTTCTTCCAAGAGTATACACAAATGTTGAATTTTAGAGTAATTCCAACAGCATAACAATACTTGCAATAAGACCATACTAACTACTCCCACAAACACCTTATTTATAGAGAAATATAAGGATAGAGGAAGCTTCATGAGCAAGCAACAAGGAATGGGCGTCCAAACCCATGTGGCATACTTTTCCAACACGTGGTTGACTTCTGTGACACTTGTCCAATGATTCCTTACCCCCCCTTGCATGCCTCAATACTTGGGTGCCCCAAATATGCCCCAATGTCATGTCCCCAACATTGTGACAATAAGATAAATAAATATATAGTTAAAATATTAACCAATTGATATCTTTATAATTATAATTGTCAAAAGACAATATTATAATTATAATTATTATATTATAAATATTAGAATATTGATACTGACAATTTAAATATTACAAAATTATTATAATATAATAAATATTAAAATATATAAAAATAATATTAAACACCAACATAAATAATATTATAATTATCAAAAATAAAATTATAAATATTGTGATGGAATCATGGATTCAATACTTATGATTAATAACTATTCAAAATGACCGACTTCAAAGAGAGATAAAAACATATTAAAATAAAGCTTATTTGCAGTTAAGGTGGATTATATAAGTTAAGACTGCCGTCACCATAAGAGCATGACAAAAATAAAGTATAAAATAAATACTATAAAGTGGATAGAATAAAACAAAAGATAAAAATTAAGAGGCAGCGAAATATCCTAAAGCTATGATTATCTAAAGCGTCGTCTTCTTCCATGGAAGCATAGTGTATAAATAGAAGAAGGGATTTTAATGTCTGGACTACCTTGAGAAAAGTCATGGCAATGAATAAGGAATCGAGATATCTAGGTACATACCAACGCTAGGAGATCGAAGTCCGTGGAGTTCAATCATTCCCGACTCGGCAAAATAGAGGGAGTCAAGTGACTATCAAATATTAATCTTGCCGTTACCTTTAAGGGTGCCGACTGAAGTTCCTTAAACCGTTTCATTGAATCCATGTTATGAAATGATTGCTGAGCATATTGATTGAATGGATGGAGTTTTTGAAAGAGAATTTGTGGAAGGAGAAGGTGGGCGTTTGTTGCTAAGTATGCTGCTGCCTTCATAGTTAATTTATATCTGCAGTTTTTAGATAAGACAGGGGCCAATAAAGACAAATTCGTTGGAGGCAATTTCTAGCGCTGCCCTTAAAGAGTCATAAGGCATAATATTCATTGAGGGAGGTTCATATTAAATCGTGGCAATCAAAGGAAGACTTCAGGTCAACTAGCAAATGAAAGATACAGCCCAGTTTAAAGTATACTTGGTGCGTGTGAGTCTATTTGGTGCTGGCATGAGCAATTCATACCCAGGCGCAGCCTTACCTCTTCATACCTAATCTTGTTTACTCCTCACGTAGGGTTGTGATTGTATTTGGCACGGTGTGGGAATTGCATGAGGATACTGTAGCTGTGCGAGAAGGGTTAGAGACTTACACTGCTCACTGAGAGGATGCACAATGGTCTATAGGCTGGTCATGGTGAATGTTGATTGTGCAGATGACATTTACAAGCCACTGTTGATTGCTTCCAGACTGGGAGTGTTTACCAAGCCTGAAAGTAGTTCTAATACCTCTGAAAATATATATTTCTGTTACAAGTGTTGGGATAATGCTGTTGTTATTCCTGTGTTAAGTTGACTGGAATCTGCTCAATACCAGTGCTTCCCTGAGCATGTATAGACCCAGGAAATGTATCTGAAATATCATCTATCTATATCAGTTTGGTGATGAAGTTGTTTGTAGAAGTTGTGTATCTATTTACATGAGCACATCATACATAAATTTATCATAGTGCATGAACAAGAAATCATGTTTGATTAAATGGAATAATCAAACCGAAAAAATATCAGAAGACTTTATCACCAAGAAAAGGGGACATTACACCCAAATAGGTATGACAAATTCCTTACAATGTCATAGAATCCGTCATATATGACAACTCTTACAGCTGTAAGAGAATCTGTCATAACCGACTAATAATAGAAGATGCTTCTTATACTCTCTTACAACTTGTCATAGGTCAAACTTGGGCGCCCACTTTCCCATACAAAGATGCTAATCGACACTTGTCCAACCTGTCATAGAATCTGGCTCTTGCGGGTCATAACTTCGTCATAGGAATCCGTCATAAAATCGTCATAGGAATCCCTCAAAGATGCCGACACATGTGAAGGAATCTCTTCCCAAGGTGGGATGCCTACATTGCCTTGTGGGGACCACAACATCCTTGTCACCTTCCATGCCACCTTCAAACATGCCGACAACTCACTGTGCCAATTCATATTAGATGACAAATAAATATGAGCAAGAAATTATGACATAGACATAATTAAATTAATAAATTAATGCTAGGAAATTGCAAAGGTTGAGACAACTTAATTTCCAACAGTTTGTACAACATGAAATACTTCCATTAAGTGGTAGAAACATAAACATTCAACAAGCAGTACATAACCTAAATAGAGCTGCCATTGTCATTAATGCACTCTGTCAGTATCCAGAATGTCAAATTCAATATGCACAAAAGGACATCATTCTAATGAAGTCATTTGCATTGTAGCCAAGATCCCCTTAACATTAATGCACCTACTATCTATCAAATTGTTTATAAGCCCCTGCAAGCCTTACATATATGACTTGTCCATGCACAATGAATACATGATTCTTTCAAGCAGGCCCAATGGATGCCTATTGACCTATGTATTTACAAGTTCATCATTTAACATCCATGCTGGATGTACAAGTTAGTAGTAAAAAAGAATCATTGATTTCTAGACTGATAGTCTGGAAAATTGAAGATAGCAGGAACAAAGCAACAATTTAAAACAAGAAGGCAAGCCTGGGGAAGGTTAAAATGCAGATCAAAATCCTTACCACTAATTCTTTAAGGACAAACTGCTAAGTCTTCCCCAAAATGAACCATTATAATCATGTAACACAAGGATAGGTGATCAGCTTAGATTTGAAAGGGCTCAAATCAATTGTTGAAGAGGATCCTGTTACAGAGCATTGGGACATCAATCTGATAATCAAAATCACACTATTTGTTTGTAAGGTAGATAAGCACAACCTTGGAATCACCAGGGTAGGGTTTCTGAAGTTAGCTGAGTCTGCTACATTGTTTAAGGACTGCCACCAATAAAATAGAAGATGCATTTTATCTTCTACAAGGTCTGGGACTCCTCCAAAAGAAAGGTTCCAGGAAGGTTTTGGTAATATACTTTAAGCTTGTGATCAAATTAGCCACAGGGAAAGCCGTACTAGAAGGGATCCCTCCAGCAAAACACATCAGTGATACTTAGTCTCACATAGCCCACAAATTGAACAAAAATGATGATGCTCTCGTCAACAAAGGGGTGGACAAAAAGGATAGATAAGGGTCAGTGAATCCCTATAGTTAATCTTCTTTCTGAATCTAAACAAGCGTGGGCAGTTATAGAAGGCAAAATGCATCACTCCCTGCCCCCATTCCAAAAAAAAAGGAAGACTAGTTAACAGCTTCTGTGTCTTCTGTTGTTTGTGCTTTAATTTATATATTATGAATTCTGTCATCTATGCTTTTCCAGATCAGTTACACGGGTATGTACTCAGTGATATAAGAAATAAATTAAGAATTCATGCTTGATAATATTTTCAGAATTTAAGATCTTTGTTGCTAGGTTTGGTCATATCAGTTTCCATACCCAGCCTGAATGGGTCTGGGTCCAGGGACTAGTACTCTGGTGGTCTACCCCAGGCACAGCCTGGACTACCTGGGTGTGTCTGAGATGTACCAAAGTAAAATGCAGGCAAATAAAATGAAAACGTATTCTAATAAGAAAAATAAATTCTTAGCCCATTGTCATGTGCATTCATTCACTGCTCTGGTCTGATCTTTGGATGGGTGTTCTGTTCGGTACACGTGTTGAGTTCAGCTCTAAAATATTTCTTTACCACTTTTGTAAGGGGGGAACCCTAGGTGGGTGAACAAGAAGGCAAGGAACCATGAAGGGCTGACGATGCATGTTCAGTTCTGTAAGTTTTCTTTTTGTAAATGTTTTGAGGGTTTCTGATCCACTGGATTGAAATTGAGGCAATTAGACTGAAAGAATGGGAGCTCAATAAAATTTCAATCTTTTGCTCAACACAAAGGAAGGGGAAGAGGAAATTCACATTGACTGTGACTATATCCAACGATTATTATTTCTATAATAACAACTCATAGATTGATCTGGAATATAAATTAATTTCTAATTAATAACTTATTTCTATATAGTGTATACCAGGAATAATGTGCTGATATAGTATAATGGGACGGTTATTGTCTGCTTATGAGTATATATTTATTATCTTAATATAATAAACTAAACTGCCGAATGTGAATGGGATATAAGTATAGGTATGTGGGTACATTATGCCAGCAAGGCATTTTTTTTTGGGGAGGTTGCGGGGGTGGGCCGGCGCTGGGTACATCAGTACAAAAAATAAAAATAAGTACATGTTTGCATGCTAAAAACAGGACAGGAATTGAGTTCACAATACACATATCATGCATCTGCTAAACAAAACTACCATAAATATTACAAATTCAAAATATGATATGCTAGAATAGATATCTATTTGGGTGAGCTCAAGGAGAGTATCTACTAAGTACTTACAGATCAAGTGGTATCAAAGGAGTGTTGAGATCAGAAAATAAGAGTTGCTAAAAGGTTATGCCATCCACAAGGTCAAGTGGAGGTGGAATTTTGATCCCTTACAAACCTAAGATTAGCACAACAGAGTGGACATGAGCAGCCAGGTCAATGGTAAGAGAGGAAGAAGATGATTAGATACATTTCAAGAGACTTGAGGATGATGTTGCAAGGATATCAAACTCAGTTGGGAAGATTGATGCGCTTGACAGCATTGTGTTCGCCTAGACAGAGACGCTCGGTATGGCAAGGTTTCATGAAAAAGAGAAGGAACTGGAGAAGGCCAAGTCCAAGCAAGGAAAAACATCATGTAGAGGCTTCTTGATGCAGTCTGGGTCTAGGAGCCCAAGTAAAGGCTGCCAAACCCAGCAGCTTCTAACAGCAGCACTAATGAAGAAAGAGAAAACTCAGAAACTTTCATTTCATGCTAATAGTAAAAAATCAGCATTTAATTAACAATATTCAGAACTGTATGTAAGGGTTCAGTTTGCTATGCACTCAGCACAGCTGCAAATATCTCATTACCTACCAATTTCAACATCCAATGACTGATAAGAATTAGAACCCCTACAGAGAAAGGAAGATCAGAATTTATATGGGGGAAACAAATTTTTGTTTTCTGTGCCTCACTTCATATAGATATATCTTTTTATAAATAAGGGGTAGTTGGACAAAATAGACCCACCACCCAGCAGTTTTAATACCGCAACAGCTGCCACCCAGCACCAGTAATAGCCTGCCACCAGCATCTGCAGGAACAGCTAGGAGTTATGCCTGCCAATAATAGAAATCGCAGGTCAAAGATGGTATGCTGTGCGCCAGGAATAATGTAACTACCACCAGGAAACTGCCTGCATGGGAAAAGTGCAACAAAAAATAAAAGTACCTCCGGTGAGTCCCAGCAGGAAATCAGCCCTTAGCAAGGGAAGTTTTGAATTACCCAAAGATAGGTGCGGTGGGTCCCAGCAGGAAATCAGCCCTTAGCAAGGGAAATTTCTAATTACCCAAAGATAGGTATGGTGAGTTTCTGAAAATGCAACGCCAAATTTTAAATTTACTAGATGACACTCAGGTATAAAGGGGTTATGTGGGTCCCAAGGAGACAGCTAAGCACAGCATCTTATTCAGCCTGGTTGGAAGGGGACAAAGTGTGTGGGCCCCAGCAAACAAATAAGTCCAAAGGGGTGCTCTAGCTGCTACGTTCCAAAATAAAACAGGAAATCTGCCATGTTACCTCACATAATATAGTGTGTAGGACCCATTTAGAATGAATACTAACAATGCTGAGTGGTTACGTATAATGCCCAAAAGGATTGGAGAATGCAATTTTGGTAAGGCATGTGGGCCTAGGAAAAAGATTGAATCATGCCAAGATAAAAGTGTGGGTCCCATTTCATTATCAGCTCCAGCAGAAATGACCAGCTAGGAAAGAAAATAAAAGAAATTGACCAGCAGAGGAACCTCCAAATACAGGGAGGTTAAAACAAAACCAAGGCCCAAAATGATTGAGCAATGTTTTTGGGTGTGCAGGATTGCCAGAGCCCTGGATGCTCCTGCATCACTTATTCAAAGCTGAAGCTAAGATAGACATACAACCACATGATGGGTGAATCAGCAGTTAGAAACTTTCTCAGTGGATTTCCTAGATAGAGGTCTACTTTAGCCTTGGTAAACTCTCCCCTCATCAACAAATTTCCTCCACATGAATATATATATATATATATATTTATCAATTTAAAAACAACAGATTCAATTGAAATAGACTGATGGTTTGATAGTAAATTCAACTAGTTCAAATTTTATGTTTTAAATTTAAATTCAAATGATATTTTAATTTTACTGAGTCTGATTATTGATATTGATATTCTCTTTTTTAATTCCGAGATAGTTCCGCCTTGTTAAATGAGTCTTTAAAAAATTAAAATGCATATCGAGCATCTAGATTTAATATTTATAATTTATAATTAAAATTTTTACAGTTGCATCAATAATGGCCTGATAAATTCAACTAATGCCCCGGGCTGTAAATAATGCTCTGTAATCAAAGTTGCCAATTTTGACTAGAGTTACTTAGTATTTAGAATTTACATATGTGAATTTTTGCACCTACCTAGCTCAATGTTTGCACCTGCTCATTGGTTGCTAGTTGTGCATAGGAAATCCGAAATAACGTAAAATATAATATCAATTATAATTGTGCTGCTCCTGTGTCTGCTCCCACATGGCATCCAAACTGGTGAATGAAAAATCACGTCCACTCCCACATGGCATCCAAACTAGTGAATGAAAATCACATCTGCCTAGAGTGCTGCAAAACAACCTTGTGTGACGCTTTTTAGGGTTTTCAGTTTTTTTCGTTTTTAATTTTTATGCTTTTTTGGGGCATATACGTATGAGAGGTTTTTTTCATCAAAGACTAAAGGAAACGTGGGCAGGACGTTTTTTGCAAGTAGGGATGTCTCCTTACCAATTTTTGGTATGGGAAACACATCTCAGTCCTTGAGATGCGCCCTAGGGGATCGGAGATGTGTCTTCCTACAACATTGTAGGACATTTTGTGGTGACTAAGACAATTGCCAATCTTCAACGTTATGTATATTGGCCATATATTCAAGTGGATGTATCTAAGTTTGTTACGAGTTGCAAGCTAGGTAGTGTGTGTAAGCCAAGCAATAGGAAGCTTGTGATGTACCAACCATTGCCTAGGCCTACGAGGCCATGGGAGAGCATCCCCATAGACTTTGTAGGTGGCCTTCTAAGGACAAAACATGGGCATGATTACATCTTCTTGTTGTAGATCATTTTAGCAAGATGGGCATCTTGATGGCACATAAGAAAACACTAACTAGAAGTGATGCAACCAAAGTCCTTTTTGAGAATGCATGGATTCATTTTAGCTTTGGGAGAGAGTTTATCTTAGATAAGGATGCTTGTTTCTTGAGTGAGTTTTGGTGTATTATTGGGAAAGAAATTAAGAATGGATATAAAGTTGAGGAGGTCTATTGCTTTCCATTCCCAAATGGATGGTAAAAGAGAAGTGGTAAATAGAACTTTGGTATAATTGCTTCATTGGTATAATTAGAGATTTATGGAAGTTTGGGATGGTCACTTGACTTACTGCATTCAACACTCTTACAACAGGGCAGTCTACTCTTCAACCAATTTGTATTTGTTTGAAGGATGTTTTGGATACTTGCCACCTTGTTTGTTCAATGTTTGTTTGGGACAATGAAAAGGTGGGCTAGAAAATGGAATTATGGAGGTGTGCCAAAGGTCGATAAGATCATTATGCTGATAGGTGTAACTACAATGGGAGCAAAGGTGGTTGTAATGGAGTGAGGGATAACAAAAAACCCTTAACATGAATTTGATGACTATTTACACATCAAACTTTCATTATGCCCAATTATGGTTGATGATAGTGACGTTTTAATGGGTATAACAGGCCTGGAAAGTTAGTAACCTAATAAACCAACACATATTTGGAGGTGTTTGTTTAACTTTTGTCACAAATCCAATATAGGTGCCTCAAAACTTACATCTCTTGATGTCTTTTAGATAGATGTATTTAATATATCTATGCTAGTTGAAAAGGTGAGGCAAAGTCACATGTGTGCAAGAGAAACTCAAGGAGTCTCAAGCTAGGTATGAATATTGGCATGATCAGCATAGGTGGAGCATAAGTTCCATGTTGGAGATAACATATTAGTGTATCTATGCAAGGAGAGTCTTCAAAGAGCTTCAAGGAATTTAAAATCCATCATATATGAGCCATTTCCAATCGTAGAGCAAGGAAGAGAAAATTTATTTAGATTGTACTTGCCTACATAAAAATCAACTTATTCATCAATGTAAAGAAGTCACATTTGTTTGAACTTTGATGTTGGATGAAGAAGAGGATGTTATGTACCTTCAATGAATGGTTTAACTCTTGAGGAACATGAAGTTGGAGGATGACATCATTTTGGACAAGAAGGTGTGGTGAACATGAAACATGGTTGATTGGGCTTAAAGGGCAACTTCCAAGTAAGGCAAAATGGGTTTCAAAGGATGATGTTGGGAGAAATTCTAGTTTTGGTTAGTCCTAGAGATTTTGGAGTCCAAAAAACTCCTAATGGAGGAGGTATGATTTGAAAATCAAGTCAAATGATGTTGGACCAGTGGGATATGGAGAACTAATTAGTCAAGGAGACCTTGGGACTTGGAAACATGGAAATGTCCTATAGTGGTCTGTTTTAATGCATGACAATTTCAAGTGATGTTTGAACACTTTGGAGGGTAGTTCAGGTAGTCCTAAACATCTCTGAGAGATTTTGACAAAGTTATAGATTGTGAAACTAAGTAGAAAATAAAAATGGGCGAAATTTGGAAAACATACAAAATGCATGGACAAAAAACACATGCTAGGCAAATGTGTGGATGTTGAAAAAAATGTGATTGATGGTCTAGCAGAAGAGACAAAAGTGCAATTGTGATGATGATTTTCAAAGGCAATCATCATAAATTCATTGAGCATCTAACTAACTATTGTTTCAGGATTTCACATGATGATGCGATTTTGTTCTCAATTTGTGTTCAGATGAATCAAACTTAATAGAAAACACTTTTGTACTCATTTATGGACTCACTGGGTACATTTTGTCATTGAATTTTGCAAAAAAAAAAACAGTGCTTTTAAAGAAATTTAAGCAATTTTTTAAGTTGTCGAGTTTTTGCCAAGATTTTGCCTAGTCTTTGCTGAGTTGCAAATTTTGGGTCTGCCGAGTTTTTGCTGAGTCAGAGTATGCCAACTACGATTAAAACATCATTTGAAGATTGTTTGTTTGAGTTGGCATATAGATATCTGTTTGTGGTGAGCTCAAGGAGAGTATCTCATGAGTCTTTATGTATCTTAGATCCACAAAAGGGGGATGTTGAGATAGTTTTGTTCTTACTGGTAAGTCCTCAAGTCCTCAATCAAAGGTGACTGAAGATAGCCTCTATAGCAGATACAGCTTATTCTTTACTTAATTATTTTGATCTGTCATGAAGACTGTAAGCACTTGAATGGTTCTCCAATCATATTGGCCACTTAATCAGGACAGAAAGTGGTGCATATGCAAGTTATGGCCAGACTACAGACAGATTGTTCTCCTCAGCATGAATCCCATGAAGAGCTACTAAGGTTATGATTTTTTCTTTTTTAGCAACCTTCTTTAAAAATAAAAAAATATAAGATTCCCTTGACATATTTGTAGAAGCACCTACTATAGCCCAAACCTGGACTTGAATGCTTTGGAAGACCTATTAAGTATTAACTAGTTGAGTCGCCTATACACATATTAATGAGTCAACTCTATCCAGTCTATACAAAGTTTTGACTGGCTGAAGATAATATTCCCCAGGCTTTTTTGAGTCTATCTATCCATTTTATTGATAGAGGAAGTGAAAGGGGTCTCTCTCCCTAAATAGTGGCCCTCTGGTTGGTTGGTTAGTGTGCTCTGCCAGCAGTGAGAAAATATGCTGGTGTTTGCTTCTTGAACATCATATTGGATTCCTGCTTTTGTGTTCTTTCAACTTTTGGACCACATGGTGTGCTCAGTGTTTCTGAAGCTATTTGGTCTAACGTTATCTTCAATTGAAGCAATGCTTTTTTCTGCCTTTTATTTGTCTCTCTTTTTATTGCATCTCTTCTTTACTTATCGAAGCACGAGCTTCTCTATTTGGCATGCCTACCAAGGTCAATTATTTTAACTTTATTTAGCTATCTATTAACTGATATTTAAATAATAAATATTAATGCTATGGCTTTGAGCTAAGAAATTTATGGTGCAAAACTGGCTATAATGATATTGATGTGGTATTTAGGTGCCGTTTTTGATATAGAATTCTTGAAGCTGACTGATATAGCTTCATTAAAAATTGAGGAGTCATCCTCCTTTTTCCTCTTGACATGGTGATAGCTCCTTTCAGCTAAGGTTTATGGTATTTTTAATTTTATGTTGATTCAATCCAATCTTCTAAGTACTAAAGCTGTGGATTCTGAACAATCATATTCTCTTCCTTTCGGTGCTCTGTGAATCTATTATTATTTCCTTGAATAGAATATAAAGTTCTTTAAGGTACTGCCCTACCCTCAAAAGCATTGAAGTTACCATCTTCCTCTTTTTAATTGGTTAAGGTAGTAGCTGCTTCCAGCAGGCTTTGCTGCCCGCTTTTCCTAATCAAGTCCTTTATGCACAGCCACTCTAGACCACTGTATACTGTTTCATTTGGTACATAGGAGAGATGACAAAGCTATATTTTCCTCTTTTATCGTAATTGCTTAAAGTTTAGCTGTAGGTAGCATGCTTGGTAGATGCTGCTCTAAGATACATGAAGTGTGTGTGTCAGAACAGCCGTGGGATTTGGTGTTTTTGAAATCAGTGTATGTGTGTGTATATAAAGAATGCTAGCACAAGACAGATTTATTATCATCACTTGTTCAACAATTGTCATCCCCTCATTGATTTCCTGCACACCAATAGCCAGTTATTGAGATATATTATGCTACTTGTCAGTGCCTAATATGCCTGCAGTGAATATTTTATTGTGCTGATTTATTTCTTGAAGCACAAGATCTGTTGTATAGCTACACAAAGCACATATATCACCTTATCATTTAACACACACACTTGTATACTATGTTACCCCAAGTTTCCAGGACGGGGACGGCAGGGGACAGTGGGACGTGTATCGGGGATGGGGATGGGGACGGGGACGGGGACGGGGACGGGAGGGAAGCCGATTTTTAGGGGACGGCTATTAGAAAATAGGGAAAATTTTAAAAATATAGAAAATTTCAAATATTCATATGATAAAGCAATCATCATATACATCATAGAACCTTAACACATAATATTAGAGTTCAATTGATATTTTCATTTCAATGAAAGCAACATAGAAAGCAATCGTCATATACATCATAGAATTTTAACAAAATTTAGTTGCATTCATTGATAATGTGGCATTTGCATATATATTATATACAAATTACATCAAAATGCCCAAAGGCTGTAAGTTTCAACTAGAAAATCAAAATGACAAAAATATAGAAATATCAAGTATGTAGCTGTCCCTAATCAGCATCCCCTAATACTGCATCAAAATCGGAGTCTGAGTCACTGCCACTATGAGAGGCTATCTCATACTGATCCAATGGAACCCCAAGCAATGCATCATGTGCCTCCTCATTATCAACTTGTGTAGTATCTTTGGGATCAACATCCCAACGTGCAGCTGAAGTCTGATGATACTCAGGTGTCTGTCGATCCTGAAGCAAATGAGTTGTGTTTTTTTGTTTTGAATGGTATATAATTGTTTTTAGGTTTAGGTTTAAAGCAAAGGGGTGTGGGAGTCCTTGTGGGCCCCACACCCTTTTACTTTTTATTAATTTTGTGGTTTTTTTTTTCAGAAAAAGCAACTCAAAACCTGCTGGGCCGTAGGGGATGGCTAGCCCATCCCCTACTGTTTCCAGCATTTTTTCAAACATCCTGAACCGTTTCCGAAAAAGGCGTCCACACCCCTTTACTTTTTATTAATTTTGTGTTTATTTTTTATTTTTTTAAAAGCAACTCAAAACCTGCTGGGCCATAGGGGATGGCTAGCCTGTCCCCTACTGTTTCCATCATTTTTTCAAACATCCCTGGGATGTTTCCAAAAATTTGTTGCAGATTGGGGATGGTGCAAATTGGGGATGGTGCAAGGACGTTCCCAAGGCGTCCCCACATCTCTGGGACATTTCTGGCCAGGGATGCCCCTAATTTTGCCAGGTACACGTCTCCAGGTAACATAGCTTGTATATGAATAGAATATAAAATAAACTTAGAAATTTAGTTGCAATGTTGGCAACTGTTTTCCAGAATTAGTACAGGTGTGCATCAATTCTGCCGTTAGGTTTATTACTGATGAATCCAGTAAGGACTATACCATTTGGACAAATGTTTATTTGCTTGGGTTTGCAGTGGTCTTTAAACCTCCCTTTCAGTTTTTCTGATGCAATTCTCCATTTTTTTAAGTTTGTGACTGTTGTTCCATGAACAGTCAGAAGTTATACTATAGTGGCTCCTGTGGACCTTTTACTTTGAAGAGGAATTTACCTAAAAATAAGGAAAACTAAATTCAGCATATTGTGGACACACATCTATTTTCTGTTATTATTTCAAACTAAATTCGGAATATCGTGGACACATCCATTTTCTGTTTGTTATTATTTCTTGATTGTATTTTATTGACCATGACATTCATTAATTTTACATCTATCCATGGCACTAAGCCTTTTAAATTATATCTGATCAGTTATTTTCTAAATTTTGCAGGGGTCAAACTTTGTGTCAGAAGCTGTAAAGATAGCAGCAGGAGAACTTATAGCTGTTGCAACTCCTGGACAAGGTTTTTTAGTTTTAGTCAATAGTCAATTTTTTGTTGTTTGTGGGTTGTGCTGAACAATTTGGCTTTTAGTTTTAAATCTTAATGGTTGGTTTATTTTGTCTGCATAGTCACTAATGTGGAGCTGAATCGTGCCAAAAATTCTACTAAATCAGCAGTTTTGATGAACTTGGAATCAAGGGTATGTTATTAAGTATGAAGATGCAATTCTCTTAATTTCAATTTTAAAGTGGTCAATATTTATTTGTCACATTCTAAGCTTGGTATCTTTGCAGATGGTTGTGACAGAGGATATTGGCAGACAAATCTTAACCTACGGGGAGAGGTATAATCCTCTACTTGGTGCAATCACATTACTGAAGTTTTGTAAAAGTTTCTGGAGAATGGCTTAACAGAATCCATTCATCATTTTGCTTACCTTTCTGAATCACAAGTATATTTCTAAAATTTGGTTGCTACATGCAATTCTACAACTTCTTTGGAAAGAGATTTAAATTAATCAGGTTGCATTTTAGCTTGAGATTAAGAGCATCTAAAGACTCGAGTTTTTAGAGGGTTAAAAAAGGATCTTGTGGTTTTGCAGTGGTGTCACCAAAATTGTGTGTCAAAACTGTAGGTAGGGGACATATACCAGCCTTAAATATAGGAAGTATCAGCTTTGGTCAAAACTAATTGCTTGCTTAAACTAGATGGTGGGTTCCAAGAAATGTTTGTATTCATATATTTGAGAATGGTTTTTGTTGTTTAATGGTAGGTTACATCTGTAAAAGCTCCATGTTTAGATTCTAGAACATGTTTTAAGTACATTTTAAACTTGCCCACCTTGCAAACCATGCAGTTTGGATATGTCACTTGGCACTCTGGTCAAATCTGTCTATTACTTGGTCAAACCTATGTGCAATTTCAAAAAATATTCATGTAACTGAAAAAATATGAAAAAGCCCTTTCTTTTGCTAATTAAAAAATTTCTCTTTTTCATAAATTACCTTGTTTTTGCCATTTGAAATAAATAATTGTAAAACAATCACGCCAGTGATGCCATGGCTTTGCTGTTTAGTGTCTGCTAGCAACTCAGGTTCTGAGGGTATGCATTTTATAGCTCAGGATATTCTTCAGTATTAGAATGCACTCCAATAGGCATTAACAATAGAGTTCTAATGGAATATAAACATTGTGTTTTATATATTTGAAAGCAAATCTTTTTCTAATTTCTCCTTTTGACTCCGTTGATCAGACATTACATACTAGATCATCTAACTCTTTACATTTTAAACAGTTAAACCAGTTGCCTGTCTTTTGTTGAATGCTGTAAAATATCAACTCATTGTTCTGTCCTAAGGGCTTTGGTGCTTTTATGTGGTATCATTGTGATTTTCACATCTTTATTGAAATTGTAGCCCTTACATCGATTGTGGCTTTTTTCAAAATTTTTATCATATACCTTTCGTTCTAGGATCCTTGACTCCTAACATTTTGAAGCATGATGGTTGTAGTTGTGATAGTAAAATTACGCCTGAATTTGAAGTTTTATATTCTAACTATTTTTGCATTTTTTCTTGAGAACATTAGAACAATAATATCTAGGAAAATTGCATTGAGATCTAGTTTGACATGGATTGAAAAGCAAGCTTTAAAAAGCCAAGATGGCAAGAACCATTATTCCCTGCTCCACTAAGCTGACTCACCAACTTGAGATCCAATTAACAAGGAACTGGGGGTTGGGCAAAGGGCCAAAATTTATTGAGTTTGTAGAATTTCCAAGGGCCATTTTCTGGGCACGGCGGGAGAGGTTGATCTAATATGAATTTTTCTATATATATATATATATATAAAGAGAGAGAGAGAGAGAGAGAGAGAGAGAGAGAGAGAGAGAGAGAGTGTCAAATTTCTACAAGTATAACAGCAACCAAGAGAGAGTCAAATTTCTACAAGTATAACGGCAACCTTACATTTATACCAGTAGTATAACCATTGTATAATAAAGTTTAATCATGACAGCAGTATACCAGCAGAATAACAGCAGTTTAATCATGCCAGTAGTATAACAGTAATATATTATATAACAACAATAATTGATTGTTTAAATTTTAAAGTTTAGAAATTAAAATTAAAATTTGAAGTTTAAACTCAAGTCACAGACTTCAAAATACAACTACGCTTCATTTGGGCTATCAATATCAAAAGACTCAGAGTTTGTGTCACTCTTTGGCTCAAGTTGTGGTCTGTCCAATGGAATCCCGACCAACCTTGGTTGCACCTCTTTGTTAATCTGCCTAACATATTTAGGATCAGCATCTCAATGCGCTGTTGGAGTTTGTAAATACTGAGTAGTCTGCCAATCTTGAAGTCTCAAGGCACTATGAATTGTAACTAGCTTTTCTACTTGTTTAGAGATAAGCTTGTTTCTCTTGATCAAGTGGGTGGAGCAATTCATCTCTGTAGGAGAGGAACTAGCAATTTGTGAGAGTAAATGAATAGCAAGTTGTATCAACTCTGGTGTGTCCTTCCTAGGGAATTTCCACCATCTACTGTTTTTTTTTGTGCAATAGTGGCTCTATCTATCCTAGCCTCTGGTTTGTTGAATGTAGGACCCCGAAGATCAGAAATCTGAAGCCATTCCTTTCGAAGTATGGTTTCCTCCTCAATGCTATACATTTTAGGAAGGGCCTTCATAAACCTCCATTACCTCATCTTCAGAAGGAAGAATTCAGCCAGTTCTAGGTGTGTATCACTTGGGGTTAAGAGCATAGGCAGCCATATCAAGAGAGGTGTTCATTGTGTTCCACCTCTTTGTGACAATATGTTTGATATGCTCCTCATAGAATTTGATCCAAAATCCTTGTCACAAATTGCTTGCTTCTTTTGATCAAGCATACTAGCAAAAGCCTCATAAATCTCTCCAAGGCTAGGAGAGTTTTAAAAATAAAATTTAAAAATAAAAACAGAGTAGAAACTCAAACATATTAATTTAAAAATTTAAATAAATTTTCTTGCTTGATATTGGGGGTCTTAAAAAATGGCCGTATCTGTATCTGTATCCGTATCTGTGTCCATGCAACTTTGGTATTTTCATGCTACTACAATTATGGCAAATAAACCATGTTGAGCTATTAAAACAACCCTCTAAAGGGCAAGGGGCAAAGGAAAAATCTCAAAAATTAGAAGCCATAAAGGCGAGACACACTCCAGTATGCAAAAGGAATAGCTTAAATTCAAGGACAATAGAATAAACCCCAGCAGAGCCTAAATGCTGCTATATTAAATAGATTTTTATATTTTTGCCATTCCTTGTCTAGGATATGGACTTTTAAGTCTGATTTTTCTTTATTTTGATAATTTAAATTTGTTTATATGATTTGGGCCTTTTTTGTTGGAAATTGCCAACTATTGTAAGCAAACTCATGGAGCTCTTTATGTTTTATCTGAATATTTTTCATTTCAGCACTTCTTTCAAATATGCTTCGGATGATGACCTTTTGCAATCAAATATAGTAGAACATACTCTTTTTTACTAAACTAATACTTTTATTAGTAAAAAGGTAGGATTCTTTCTCTTGTAGATTTATGCTTGTGTTTTTTTACCTGCGATAGGTTAGCAGACAAAGAAGTTGTGTTCTAGAACAATCACTCTGTAACAGTGCTGAAGAATGGCCATTTGATCTCTTTTTACTATGCAAAGCTAGATTACAATGGAAGAGTGTCGGATATGCAAATGTTTTTCTTTTGCTTTGGCTTTTTAACTCTTCTAATGTGTTCTACCTTTACTTGGCTACTTATGTTGTATTATGTTGGGTGAAATACTAATAAAAGATTTGTCTTGCAGGAAACCAGTAGAGCATTTCCTGAAGGTCCTTGATCAAATCAGTTTGGATGACATTACATCTATTGCACGTAAAATTATTTCAACTCCACTAACCATGGCAGCATGGGGGAATGGTATGGATGATAGTTGTGTTATGTTTTTTATTTTAAAATGAGTCTTGGGTATGGCCTTTCATTTTTGTGACAACACTTTTGCTACTCTACATCAACTGAAGCTTATTTTTACCTTCATTTTGCAGTTATTAATGTTCCAAACCATGATGCTGTCAGTCGATTCTTTCATGCAAAATAATGGGCGATGACATTGTATTGCCTGCTATTTTTGTTCAAGATATTCAAATACTAGTGGTGAGGAGAATTGTCAATTTTAGATGCCACACATCACAATTCATAAGCCCTTCATGTAAAATGTACCTATGAGATTTTATTCGCTTGATTTCATCTTGGACTACATTGTTGTGGCAACTGGAAATAAAGAGGCCCCAAAAATAAATCTCAAGTGAAATTTTGTTGATTCAAATACATTTGTTTGCCGTTGCAATTTTTTGTATTTTCAACTCTTGACTAGATTGCTTGAGTCAAGATTTGTCTCAGGAATTGAAGATGTGAATTGACTCTATAGATGCCTGAAACATCTTCAAATAAACCAAAAGCATTATATAGACTTTTGTTGTCTACTTGAGCCCAAAAATGAGTGGTATTTCTCTATCCGTGTCTCTATCTATTTGTCTGTCCGTTCATCTGTCTGTCTGTCAATCTATCTATATGTCAGTTTATCTGCCTGTCTATCTCCGTGCCTGTCTGTTTATCTATTTGTCTATCTACGTAAATATTATCTTGTAGACACCCTCATACACCCTCATACCTATATTTTTTTGAAAAATCTTCTGTTCATGTATTTTGGTGACTATTGTTTTTATCAAACATTTGAAACCTTATTCCCACCAAACTTCATGGGATGAGATTAGATGTTGGTCACACCCAACAAAAGTCAAGGATTCTTGGTTTGATAATTAATTCCTTACAGCAATGTGAAGGAAATCGGATCCTTTCTTCTCAAGTCCATAGCATAGGCTCTTCATGCATTGTTATGAGTGAATGCATATAGCCCACAGTAGCATTCCATTTACATGAAATTGATATGATTAATTGAAAGATTAAATTGTATTCAAGTACTTGAATTTGAAACAAAAAATATCCCCATTTTAAAAAGACAATGAATTGTTCAAAACAATGGGAAAACCTGTTATTGTTATCTAATGCAAAATAGAGTGCATAGAAATTGAAACAAATAAACTAGAAATATAGTATCTGTTCAATCTTGTCAATTATAAATAGTAAACTTTGTCTTCAGTCGAGAGTCCCAAATTCTCAATTATGTAATCTTACAATTTAGAGTACAAAACAAAGTATCCCATAGAATGTGAAGCCAATGCTCTAGTATCCCAGTTGTCTTTTCTCTTGGATGTATTTCAACAAGTTGTATAGAACCACAAAAGATGGAAGGAGAATAAATTCTTTATGGTTTGCCAAAGGGAAGCAAAGTTAGCTTCATCGAGCTCTTGCCATATTTTCATTAAAACTCAAAACTGAGTAGTTGTGCACCCTAACTTTGCACCCTCAAGCTTCTAAATGTCATGTTGAATAATTGCAAAAATTCAGCACATCTCTATAGGGGAGTTAAGAGTTTAAAGCTATTGTTTGGGGTTCTAGGGCATTACTGATGTGTCACATCAACTAGGCTTTCATTGAGATGTCCAAAAACTCCACAAAAAGTTAGAGCAGAACATTTGCATCAAGGCATGTATTACCAATTGCCATGTGTGTCACTACATGATGGGTTGTTACTTTGATGTGACTTGTGAAAATGTATACTTTTTGCCCATTTTAGGGCATAAACATAATAACGACTTGTGTTTAACTTCAAAAGTTATTGGTAAGAGTTAGAAAAGGGGATGTACATGCTGTGTAACATAACAGCCTTTGCTAATCTTGCGCGGGGTTGTGTGGTTAGGAAACATGTTCCTCTTGTTGCTTTTGATTGCAAACGAAAATCTTTCTCTGATGCTGCTTGTGCCCAGATTCCTCCTACTCAGGCTAGGGTTTGGCCTTTGCCCTGCGCCCGCACCTCCCTTGTTGTGGTCTGTGGGCCAGAGGTTGCTGAGAATGAGGATTTCTATGTGCATCAGGGTGTGGTCTGTAGGTTTAACGGCTTGTGGCCCTCCCTTCTGGATCTCCATGAGTGGGTTTACGTTTTTTGAAAGCTTATTGTTTCTGGGCAGATTGACCTCTATTCTATTGCTAGGGTTTTTTTCTTTTCAACCTTTACTTCCTTTGAGGATCGTGACTGAGTGCTGGACAGGGTGTGGATGTAGGGTGTTCATTCGCTGTTCATTCGACCTTGGTCTTGCTTGTTCAATCCTTTTACGGAGCTTCTGAATATCAGACCAGTCTGGGTTCGTCTGCCGAATCTCCCTCTTCAGTTTTGGGAGGATTCTTGCTTTGAAGCTATTGGCAATGCCATTGGTAGTTTTTTGAAGGTGGATTCTACGTTTTGAGATTTTGGGCATACTACAGTGGCCCGTTATTTTAATTGATTTGGACATTTCCAAACCTCTCTATGGTGATGTGGTCTTGATGGTGGAGGACAAACCTTGGAAGTAGCTGCTGGACTATAAGGGCCTCCCTTTTTGGTGCAGGAGGTGTTTTTCCATTGGTCATTTGGCCTTTGGTTGCCCTCTTGCTCATCGCAAGGGTGTTGCTACTTGGTGGAAGAATGCTCTCTCGGACCATCTCATGGTTGGCTCTTCCTCGTCAGATGGTTCCTCCGAGGAGGGCGACCCTCCCTTGATTGGTTCTCCCAAGGAGTCGGAGTCTTTCCAGGCTCCTCTTTCGGCTATCCCTTCCTTGGAACCTTTGTTACTTCGATCTGCTGTCGCTGTTTAGTCAGAATCTGCCTGCCCTTTGTTGAACGACTCTGCTGGTCCTTTGATAGCTCCTGCCTCCTCTTCTTCGCTATCGGCTCCCTCGCTACATGGTGGGTCTTCACCCGGGTGGTTGTTGTGGATCCACTCCTCTCGCCTCACTCGGTGGATTTCGATTCCAAGTCTTCCTGGTCGGTTGTGTTGAGGAAGAAGAAGGGACTCCCCAAATCCGTTGCTTCTTCGCGGCCTTGGGTTCAAGGAGTTATATTAGTCCCCTTTGGTTCTGGGGTTGTCTAATCCTTGTTTGCTGTTCTACAGTTGTCGGTCAGCTATTTCTGTTTGTTTTTCTCCTAGTTTATGTTTTGGTTTGAACTAGCTTCTTTTTGGCCCCTTGGGCTTTCTGTGTAAGGGTACAACACCCTGTAAATGCTGTTTATTTTATAAAAAACATAACAGCTATTGGGTTCGCTCCCCTAATATTCACCGAAACATTCAATGTTATTTGCATTAAGCATTTTGCTTAGGATTTTTTAGACTCTTGCATGCATGCTTGATCAAAGTCTAATTCTAAAATCCATCACCATTTTATAACAATTTTATCACAACTTACAAAGAATTCTTGAATAAAATGGAGTCAAGAGGTGGAGTGTGTATCGTATGATCCATGCCCTTGGAGTTTCTTGAAAATTTCCGAGTTTTATTTCTTCAAGTGCTTGCGGCAACCATAAGCCATCCAAAATTTGGCTTTTTTTTTTTAATTACATTCTCTACCTGCCACAACAATTGTACGATACAACTTGGAATGAAAGCAATTCTTATTAAAATTGTATTGGGGGCTTGCTGAATTTGTTTGTGTTCATTTGTATGGTTTCTTTTTCAAGTATGGATAGGGATTTGTTGAGTAAATTGCAATCTACAAATTTTCTTTAGGTATGATGCTGTGTATGACTCACGAAGGTGAGAGTGGCTACATTGTCCTTTGTTTGGCAGCTGCTACGCACGGCACTTTAAGTGTAGTATTTTTTATTTCTTTTGGCTTTGAACTACACACACGTCTTTTGTAGTATAGTATACATATTTTTTTAAATTTGTAAATCTTCAATTAAATATTTTATTATGCCTTTTATATAGTCACTTAAACAAAGTGTTTGAGCTCTTTATATACTACATGATGTATAGGAGAGTTTATATATGTCCTTTTGGTAGAACTTTCCAACAGTTACTCCAAAAGGGGCAAAGTTCAAATTCTTATTAGGCAAATTTTGCACTTTTTGAGTGAGGACAGTTAGTGCTTTGTATAGAATTGTTAATTAAAATATTATTTTGAAGGGATAAGAATTTTGCACTTTTGAGGAGGGTAATTAGTGCTTACATCAAGTTGTCACATTTTGTTTTAAAATATAATTTTAGAGGGATTAGTAAAAGTGTCGTTGATTTAAAGTAAATGAGTGTTGATTTCAACTAATCTTTTATTAGAGACATTATTTCCAAAAATGGTAAATATATTATTGATTTTTATTGAGAACACAAGTAAGGTTGTTTTATTGAGAGCACAATTAAGGTTGTAAAACACGGGAAAAAGGAGTGTTTTGGAATATTGTTGTATGGGTTCATGATTGGTGGTACTAGATATCCACATCCTTCTTGTTAATTATGGATCTTCTAGTGGGTAAATTGCAAGCTTTATATAACCTTTATAAATGATTTAAATTTTTTAATTGATAAATATAAATATTTTTATCACTAGTAATTTAAATGTAACTAATATTCCAATACTTAATGTTGTTGAGAAATGACTATCACAATACATGCATACTTATGTTGGTTCAAATGAAGATTCATCCATAATGCCCAATTTGAATGAAGTTTTGGGTACATAGCGTCATGAGAATTGCGTCTTTTGAGTGACTTGAAGGGACCCTAACTATCATGAATTTGTGATTGACTCTAAGATCAAGTTAGTGATTTGGTAAGATTTTTGTAGTTTTGCTTTAAGTTAGTCCCATAGCTTTTTGAGATTCATGCATTTTGAGAACATAATTTAAACATAGTAAATATATATATATATATATATATATATATATATATATATATATATTGATGCTTAGTTTAGAAGAAACTCACATCATGATATTCGCCACTTATTGATGTTGCTAGTTACAACAGGGATTCATTTGCAACAACTTTTTTTTGTTTTTAGTCCACAAGGCCATGAGATTTGAGTTTTATGATAAATTTGAAAGGATAGTCATTTTCATTATGTTGTTGGCTCTAAGTTTGGGTTGAAGATTTAGTGACAATTTTCTAACTTTGCCTAGGAGTTAGTGCCACAACTTTTGTTATTTAGTTTTGGTTTGTTTTGTAGACTTTCAATGATATAGGGTAGACAAGTTGTTTAGTGATGTATTACATGAACTTAAACATTTCTCATTTTGTAAGAGTATGGTGTGTTAGATCAATCTTTGAGTGATTGTACATGATGTTAGAGGATTTGCATGTAAATGAAGGTAAACATAGTTGGGGCATTAAGGAGATGTTCCATACTAACTATACCTCTATATAAAATAGAGGCATATGTTGAGTGAAGAAGACTCAAAAAAAATAATGGTCATGTTAGGTAGGGTTAGGTGACTGAATGTTTTAGTAGATCCATGGCACAAGATTTCATACTATGAAGAATGAAATAGGTGTGTTGATACAATTGATCAAAGTGTTAGGTTGCAATTAGCTAGTTGATTGGTTTATAACAATTTCATTATATAGTTCTAGAAAAAATGGATTAGGAGTATTTATTGTACCTTTTGATTATTTTTTCCTCTTTTTTTTTTGATCAGTAAAAGCTTTTGATTGGCGCTGTGAACCAATGAGGCCACAAACAAGGGACCTCATCCCCAATATGAACACACAACAACTAACTAGACCCATGAGCACGGTAGCCTGAGGGCACATAGCCCGCAAGCACACTAGCTCAACGAGGGTCTGATATAGGTTTGAACGCCTGGAAACCACCAACATGAACGCCACAATGGTTGACAATCTGTGAGCACACTGGATCAATGAAGACACAAGTCCGCGATCACAGTAGCCCAACGGGGATTTGAACCTTGGTGGCAATATCAACAATGCCATAACTTAACCAAAACACTGCGGGATTAACCCTATTTTTTCCTCTTTTTGATAAAAAGGGTTGTGTTGTCTTTGGTGATCTAAAAGCTAGTATTTAGGAATATATTCAAATTTGAATAATATTGAACTTTAATCACTTAGTAAATTAAACTATCTAGTTTAAGTAGTCATGTTGTAACTATAAGGCTTTCATATGCAACTGTGGAAACATAAACATGAACTTGGAAAAAAGCCATATAATAAAATTATTTTCTTGTTTGCCATTGATCTTGTGTGCTAAAATTGTGTAGATTTTCCTAGCTTGAATTTCAATGTTTAGACAATAATCACAATCATCAAATGCCTCCAAGATTGCCAAATCTTTAATCAAATGATGACTTCTCATTGGTTGCAATCTATGCAGATTTAAAATCAACAATGTAAGGTCAATTGGCTAATCATCTTCTACATAATCTTATATTATCAAACCATAAATAAATGATGTATTAGTATATTCAAGAAATACTTAATATAAATCAAGCAAATAATTTAGTGTTTAGTAGTACTTAATAGTATATTATCCAACCTTTTTGAAGTTAAAAGATAGGTTATGGTTAATGAACAAAAAACTTGTACACCAAGAAGCTATTGATTGTGATCCATTCAAATTTAAGATCAATCTTGTCAAGGTCAATCAGTTGATCATCTTTTGAATTATCTTATATTATCAAGGCATAAGTAAATGATGTATTGGTGTACTAGAGAAATACTTAAAAATATAATCAAGCATAATTTGGAGTTCACTAGTGCTTAATGATAGACTTATTGATTTCTAACATCCAACTTAAAAAAAGAAAAGAAAAAAAAGTTATGGTTAACGAATAACAAAATTGTTCATTTGTTGTTGGCTCATGTATTTGTCTCACTTAAAAGTTTGCATTCAAACACACTTGAAGAAGGCTTCCAAGTAGAAAAACTACAAGGCTGGCTCAAAATGTGCATTGTTATTTATCAAAGCGATTTTACATTTTCACGAAAGTCATCTCACCATTGCTTTGACATTTGATTAGTTGCAAAATCAAAACTTATTAATATTATAAACCCATAATATACTTAAAAATTTCAATGAGTGAAAAGGTAATAATTGATTGCAAACTATTAATGTAAAATTTAATATGTGATTAAACTATTTTCCTTTTTTTTTAAAGTCATACAAGAGTAGAATTCATTAGCTTGCTAGAATATTTACAACTCTGTTATAACTACTTACCAAACTCTTGCATCAAGGAAAAATGTAGCAATACAATTGAAGAAGTCCTTTGTCACCTTTGTATCATTCTTGAATGATTTGCTATATAATATTATTGGATTTAAATAATATCAATTGTATTGAGGTAACAATGCATTTGTTGATCCCATCTCGTACCCATAATCTTTTATCCATGACTTTGTAAAAAAAAAAACCCATGTGAGATTTTCTTATCGTTAAAAAATATCAACACTCTAAACAATGACTCTTAAATTTGCACAATATTATATGTACCTCCATCTAAATAAACTAAAAAAAGACATGTAATGGTTGTCCCATCAATGAGATTAACAAAGCTAGATTCAAATCAATTAAATGAAACAAACATGTTTTAGTTTCATATTTTGTGGTAATAAATTTTGTAATATAAAGAAGTAATGAACCTATTTATACTTGGGAGGATGAGCTCCTTTCCTCTTAGAATATTTCTCAAGAATTCGGTGATGAATCTCCCTCTTCTTATTGGAAGCTTGTTAATACATTCAATGGTTAAATCAAGAGAATATGCTACACATGAGCTTGTCCATTTGAAGTGTTCTTGGGACCACATAATTAGATGCATTACCTATGATAAATAGACATAAGGAAGTTGACCAATAATATGTGGTTCAATTTATCATAGTAGCTCATTAAATAGACATTAAAGTGTGGGTTATTTTATTTTGTAAGATGTATCCTTATATTTGAGGAAGATCACACCACTCTCGAATGCCACAAGGAAGTTGACCAATGTATGGTTCCTTCTATTTGACCACCCATTTGACATTATAATACACCATATATTTTCATACTCATTTCAATGCTCAACAAATAGCTCACATCATGCACATCTTTCAACATATCAACTCTAACACTTTTGTATGTTGGGGCTTTAAGTCTAGAGAAATACTAGTCAATGACTAAAATATAACCTAATAATTAAGAAAAGATAATGTAACACCCCAATTGGGCTACTAGAAAATAAACCCATTTTTTCTACTAACATTAAGCTAGTACCGTTACTATCTATAATAATAGATCAATGATCATACAACTAATTTCCTTTCACAGGTCTTTTTTTGCATCTCAGAGTTAACATTCTAGATTTCACAATGCATAAAGAGATTGGAAGTAGGTTCATGTTGGATTGGGTGCTTGAGTTAGGAATCTTTGAGCACAATTATCTTACAAAACAAAGGGTCTTAGGGAGGTTTTAGAGCTACCATCTCATCGAGATAAATGATCAATGCAATCTCAGTCAAAGACATGAAAATCTCACTTGTTAAAGATGTGGGGAGCCCTTGGTCTGCTTAGGTCATTGTTGGTTCTCATGACCCACAATTCTAATGAGATCATAATCTTACTAAGGGAATAAGGGCCCGAACATAATTTCTTGCATCGATAGGAACATTAGTGAACACTACTAAGCATATTCATCGTGCACATAAAGTAGGGGCCCACTACTATGACATAGATCTAAATTGGCTAATGATGAAACAATCCTTTGACAAAATTGAGGATGACTTCTTTAGATTGCACAAGCCATAGTATCTTCCAAAATAGTTGTAGATCACTAATTTTTCCATCTTTTGACATCATTCTTAGATATTAACTCATAGGACCACCATATTGCTTTGCACCAATTAGGATTTATGTTGATGTCACTAAACACTCACAAGCATATATGGAAGGGATCCCACCACTAGATGACATGGCCATGAACTAACCAATATTATAGTGTAAAGAGCTTGGAGGATTCAATAACCTTTGAGGATTTCAAGATTCATTTGATTAATATCTCATCAATGGCTCCTTTCAAAACATCAAGACATCACAACTTATAATGATAATCTTCACCATGAATGTTAAGCTTCGTTGCATAAATTATTTGATCAAATTAAAATACATACGATCATGGGTTCAATTGACGAGGCACATAACATCATTGATCTCATGTCTTTAAGGCTCATATATTCTAAGGTTCATAATTAGTCAACTATGACTACAACACTAGGGCTCAATAGAAGTATAAGGCTATAAAGTTGCTTATAGGTATGATTTCTTAGCCAATTTATACCAACAATGTAGTTTTTCTTATTGCTACCACACTTGACACTTGACATTAATTTTATTTCCCTATTGGTTTGTACATACACTATCTCTAGTGACCAATTAAATTTCATGAAACAAGGCACTGCCTTCAACCTGGTTTGTCATGTCCATATCAACATCACCTACATAGTTAGACAATTCTATTAGAGTATCACATTTCTTATTGGGATCCATGAGGACATAAATAATATGAGAAATCATGATCTAGATAGTAGTTTATATTGATATATAATCACAAGTCTAATTCAAGATTGTTATAAACCTCTTGATCCTTGATGGAAGGCCTTGTCATGTTTAAAGTAAAGACAACATTATTCTAGATAATTATTCAAATATCAATAGATCTTGAAAAGCATAAATTCCATTAAGACATATGTTAATATCAAGAGGAACTATAATTTATCAAAACTAATTAATATTTTTCATGTTATTCAGTCTTCATGATTTTATCTAGACACTAGCATTTTTAGGAATTGGGAATGATAGGGTATTAATTTATCCCCCCCTTAAGAATCATCATCCCCAAAGTTTGTGTCAATTACAATCAAGTTGGACTTGAAATTTACTATCATGGTCTATTTGCATATTAAAAAATTAGTTTAAACCAAATACATAATTTTGCAATATAAATACATAGAGGCCATTATGTATTTAAATCATGTGCAAAATCAAGGCAAGTATACAAAGTACTAATTCAATTATCCTTAAATTTTTATCTTTTTGGTAATTTACCAATTTGCATTATTAAACATATTTTACCCCTCATAATAACAATTCAAGGAAGTTTGCTTATGTTAGTATCACTTTTCACCTATCTAGTTGTTTCCTCCATCTTTTGTCAAAATTTGGGTAAATTTTGTGAAAATTCAAGAAAATTCATCCATTTTCCATATCATCACATATATAATTGAGCTATTCGATGCTCATGTTGCATGTAATGCCTCGCCAGGGAACCCAGAGGACAACAAAGAAAGAGGAATGCAAAAGACATGGATTTTTTTTTTAAACAAAAAATTAACATTGTCAAGAACCATGATTATCATTAGCTAACGTTACCAAACATAATGATCGGCTTTCCAATGAACATACAAGCTAAAGTTGCTAATATTATTCACAATAAAGTAAACCATTGATAACTCATAAAGCAATAGTGGAAGATAATAGAGCTTATCATTTACATTCTAGTCCTAAGTCCTCCTAAGTTCCCCAATGTTGTTACTAACATCTACCACAAGAAAGGGTTATATTTCTTTTCCCTTTCAACCTACTAGACAAGGATATATAAACATTTAACATTTAAGTACAATATCAAAATCTTTACATAATTACTAAATGAAATGAAAATTTTATAGTTACTTATCCAGGGCTTAGGTACATAATGATACACTCCTAGATTATCTTAATAAAGAATGATATAAAATTTGTTCATTTGTCATCCTATACTAACTCCTACTCCATACAACACTAACCAAATACCCTTTTTCATTACATCAGAGTACAATGTTACATTCTCTCTAAGTAAGTTCATTAACACCATTATGTAGTGTGACATAGACAAAAGATACATAAATGACATTGTCCATACATGAATTAGTAACACCATACCACCACCAATTAATCACGTCACACTCTCTTACTACATTTACTATAAGGAATAATGATGATACCCACATAGCCATGAAGAATGTAAGAAGAATAATTCCAAAGTGAAGATCAATATGATGTGCATCACTACACATTGCCTTAACATAGTTTTCTATTAATCGATAGGATACATCATCATTCCTTTATAACATGCACCAATAAGAATTATGACTAAGACATTCCTCATAAAGAATATGCCTATAGCAATTAACCATCTACTCATTCCAATTATTAGTTTTCCCATAAATACTTATCCTAATACATAAGAATGAAACATCCTTTAAGAAGCATATCTTATAAAGCATCCATCCCATTTAAGATTTATTATCTAAAGTTTATTCCTTAACCAACTCAAGTGCCTAAGGTTAACATTCATTCAGATGAGAAGATATAGATACCCCAAGAGCACATGAAAGGAACATAATCAAATAATCCTAGATAACCAACTATCATGATTAACCTCCTATTACATTACATCTTAATACATTATCCTCCAACTAGGAGCAATCCAAAACTCATATGCAACTATGATAATCCAATACATAATTGACTTTTGAAAAATAAGATCCAAAGCATGAGCAATAAGCACCAGAAGAATCATCACATGAAGACACTCAAACCCATCCACACACTCGAACAAGGACACAAATACTCGATGGAGATAGACAATCACCCAACCATGTGGAACCCGAAGGACCATCCCCCGTGCTAGGAGATAGACATAAGGCCCTCAAACACACAAGAACCAAGGAAGGGAAACTACCTAAACCAAGGGTTATCATACAAGGAATGCAAGGGATAGAATTCAGACAAGGATCATTTCATAACTTACAAGCCATACTCACATGGGTAAGATATGAGCCTATCTAACCCAAGGTTCTAAACAAATAACACATGGATACAACACTATAATTGTATATCAAGTACCATAGATTAAACCACCATTAGGTGCTCAAGGCCCAATAAAACTTTCTGAAACTTATCATAAATGCACCACAACGAAGTGTTAAAAACTCAATATCACAAAGAACCAAAATAGACATCATAAACCATCCATAACATTCTTTTATAACAACATCCAATCTGATTATTCACGAATCAAAAACAAGGCTACTAATAGATGCATGAAACAACTCCAATCTTCACGAAACTCAACACAACTCCACAAAACTGAAAAGAGAACACCACAAAACCATATAGGACAAAAGAATACATCAACAACCTTCCAAAAAAAATAAATATAGATCCAAGAAAAAGAGATAAATTCATTTAATGAGTTTTGCAAACATATTCCCAAAAACCACCCTTAAAAGCCTAAAAACGGAGGAGGGCGAAAGAAACATTCATATGCTATTAAAAGCATAACAACACCATCATTTTCAGAATTAAGAATATATAAAAACCAGCATGAAAAAACTCCACAAATATTCCAATTCAATAGAATTCTAAATAAAGGAGAAGAAGTACAAAAACCCTACCCCAAAATAGAGCTAAATCCCTCTTGACAACAGTCAAGTTTTCCAACCATAAAACAGTCAAATCAACTCAAAATCCAAATATGTAAAAAACCCATTTCAGATTTGACCCTCGACTACTCAAAAAAGTGGGTGGAATTGACCAAAAATTCCTCAAAAGTTTACAAAATGCAAAACAACAAATGGCTCCCTTAAAAACCCTCTTTTCGACATACCCAATTATAGTCAAACATCAAAATGAGAAAACCCGACATATAGTAGCATTTCATCACTTGAAAGAAACACTTAGAAAAATTCAAATAACATATTCTATAACATCCATATAAATCTTTATGAATTTAAAACACAAATTATAAATTAAGTACATAACCTACCTCAAAACATGAAAAATTTGAATACAAGATGCTGAAAATTGAAGAAGCTTTCCAAACCTGAATTTCTAATCCAAAGCACGATCAAAAATCAGAATTCCACACAACCTAGGAGAAAATAAATTCCCATCAAATCATAATTGAATTTCAAATCCCTCTCTTCTAAATTTCAATTCAAATCCGCTCAAAATTTCCCTAAAATCTTTGAAAAATTATTTCAAAACCATGTAAAATCTCTCAATTCTCATCCCTCCCCCCCCCAAAAAAAAAAATCTCTTCCAAATCCTCTAAATTTCATGCACAAAAAATGAAAGTCCCATTCCCCATTTTTCCATAAATAAAACTAATTAAATTCAAAAAGAAAGAAAGAAAGTAACTTTATTTTTCCCCAAAAGACTCTTCCTTTCCAAAATAAAACAAGGAAATAAAATCCTCTCATAAAATAAAATATTAAAATATTAAATTAAAGCACCTATCCTCATCCCACTAATGAAATAATTAAAATAAAATAAATAATCAAATTAACTCACATAATTAGCTCATTTCTTTAGGGTTTCCCACCAAATAAATTCAAACCATTATAAAAGATAAAAAAACCTCCTTAAAAATAACCACTCCACCAAAATAGTAAATCAAAACACAAATATAACATATGTTTAAATATTAATATTTAAATATTTACTAATAAACATATTAATATTTAGTAAATAAAATTAGTATATGTTAATATTTATAACCTTATTTTCATAAAACATAATACACATATATACATATGCAAAAATATAATATCTCAAGGAGACTTTTAACCAACCAAAAATCAAAAGACATAATTAAACACAATTAAAATATTAATGCAACACAAATCACTCCACCAAGATCACTCGCAAACTAGGGTAAAGGATATTTCCGTAATGAC
This sequence comes from Sequoia sempervirens, assembly GCA_007258455.2. Taxonomy (NCBI): domain Eukaryota; kingdom Viridiplantae; phylum Streptophyta; class Pinopsida; order Cupressales; family Cupressaceae; genus Sequoia; species Sequoia sempervirens. The sequence continues at coordinate 72,513,866 of VDFB02256132.1, read as the reverse complement.
ATATCGAACAGGTGATTGCAACTAACAACATCACTTCCTATGAGGCAATGGTTCAAGGCTAGGATATTTAGGGCCCTATGCTATCTCCACATACCACCATTAGGATTGTTTTTAGGCATGCTTAGACCTGTGAGACTAGGTGGTGTCGATGCCTGGTACCTGTAATCCTGCATGACAAATCAAGAACATGTACATATATAACAACATAATATATAACCCACACTCACGCATTGGTGAAGGAGAGTCGTGACATCATGTGTCTCTCCTAAGAGAGTGACATGAAACCATCCCCTCGCACCACAGACAGGTCACACACATGATACATGAAGCACATCATCAAATCATTAGTCCACTATACATATATGTATATGTATATTAGGGAAATGAACATATCTAATAGCAACGTGCACCATAATCATACTACACACTATATTCTAATCTCTATCATGAATAAGGTCACATAAGTAACATCCAACATGAGAGTATCGCACTCCTAGAACATAAGACACACCTTAAGAATTAAGTAGAAGGACTATAATTAATTCCATCACTAAACTAGGGTTCAGTGTCATAATACCTGTTAGCAGTGCCTAGATTGGAGGTTTATTACATCCCCCCCACTAAAATTTGACTTACTCCTAGAAGTCGCAAGGTTCAAAATGGAAACATAAACACATTAGTCCCAAAATTTCTCTACTCTATAATTGATGTACATCCTCTTTCCGAATCATTACAATTAAATTCACTATTTGGCTACACATTTGAAAGTAATATTTTCATAACCACCTTTATTTAGAAATCCATACATCTCTGATAGTAAGGTACTTGATTTTACACTAATAAATATAGTAGGTACTCCAATTAACTCAATTTTCCATTCCCTATACAAACATCTCCATAATCTCATACAAGGAAAATACATCAAATGATTACTTAATATTAAAAAATACACACCATCTCATGTTTTAGAAACACAATTCAAGTTACAATTTATGATTTTTAATAACATCCAATCCATTTAATACCACAGATTCACAATACACTCACATTTAAGGTAACATGGTTATCCATATTTTACATCAATATGCAACAAACTATAAGAAATATACATCTAAAACATACATACACATTCACATCACCAGGACGTGCACAACACAAGGCTACACAAGGGTCCATCTAGACACCAGAAAGCAACATACTAATCCATGATACATAATCCATGAGCCAAGAGCCAATATCCATCTCACATAATCCATACCTCACACTTAGTGGCTTGATGGTGTTAGGCCACACACACATGGTGAGACCATCCAAACAAGACCACAATGACCTATCTCTTGTTGTATAATGTGGTTAGCCTCCAAGAGATAGTCATCACACATAGGTGGGTAGTGGGTCCTAGCTGTGTAACAACCTCACATACTACCATCCTCAAGGTTCCCTGTGTCTGCTTCCTCATATACACTCACCAAGTCTGCCTCATACGTCCTTGGAGAGGAATCACAATACGACACATGAACGACATAAAAAAGAAGGATAAACTAGTTTAGCCACCAAAGTCATAAATAAATATCAAATAAAGATTCAATTTCAGCAATAAAGCAAGAAATGTGTGCAATTTCAACACTAAATCAAATGTAACCATGAGGGCTACACACAAATAAGATCACAAGGTGTGGCTAAACCATCACAATCAAACATAAACAATGTGTCGGACTTCATAATCAATATAAAATCATTAATAACCATAAATAAAGTCCACAATCTTTGAAATTGCACTGTACAATACTACATGACTAGATACTAGCCACCAAACGAGGAAGGAGGGAACAATGTCAGGCTATAAAAATAGCCTTCATGTGGTGCGGAGTGAGCACACCATCCACATGATTCGGTGTGTACTCCTCGGCTACACCTTGCATCACATTGTCACACGACATGGTCATATGCCAGCCGAAGAAGGCACACACTAGTCATATGCCGCATGGCAGTGTGTCTATGGTTTCGCAGAATTAGGCACGCTCAAAACACACCCCACATAGTGATACCTCATGGAGAAGGCACACACAAGTACTCGCCATAGCTAGAGGTATACATGGCTAGGACATACCCATATGCTAACTGACCCAAACATTGTCAAAAGCAAACATGAGTATCCCTCTACAAGTGTGTGAGGCCCCATTAAGCTCATCACACAAGTAGGCTATCATAACACAATCTCATAGTGCATCTTCACGTGTCTATGCATGTGGCATCATGTCCTCGAGCCCAGCTCGCTACCATCAGCAACATGACATCATCACCAACATTGTGTCGGAACATCAGTGGGGTGTGGCATCATACCTATTGCATCATGTCAGAACATGTGCAGATACGAAGTCCGTCTTAGCATGGGTATCAAACTTCCCTCCACATGTTGGACCTCAAAATATACATATACATGGGGCACATGGTCCCACTTTGGTTATCCATGCAGGTCCCTCTCACCCTAGACCCCGACCCTCAAGTGGTGACACATGTGGCATATCATACCTTTCGTGAAGACAAGGTAGATGATCATCCAAGAAACACCAATGTTTTTGTACTCAAAATTGTGGGAATTAGGCTAGCACGTATGGATCAAGTACCCTAATCCATCATAAGGGGAAGTAGTGAGTATGTTTCCTTGGGACCGGTTGAGCTAAGGCCACTCTAGGCCACAATATGCGTACCCTGCACACTCCACCCAAGGAACTTTGTGGCTGCTACTACCCCTTCATGGATTAAGGGACTAGAGAAACAAAAGAAAAGGATTTGTGAAACTATTTTTTGACTACTCTTATATATATAAATTTCAACCACATGTGGGTTGGCCCTCAATCAGGTAACAAACATATAAACACACATAATGGTATGGTTAATCCCACACCAAAAATTACAACATTTTCCCCATGGATGGGTACACAGTATCACCATCCCATGGGCACACAAAGCAAGTACGGGGTATTCACAACACTCAACCAATGCGCAATTATTGGTTTCTCACATTTACAGGGGGGTTACAATTACATACACAATTCCATAAGTACATTTATTTCTTTAACCAATGTGATTCATATCATTACATATATCCATATCCCTTTATCAATTTTTCTTTCACTCTACTCTTTTCCATATATCACATGATGCTAAATGTCAATGTCAAGATCATTGTGATCACTTAACAACTCTACTTAACAAATTCACATTCACTTTTATTCATTCGGTATAACATTCTATCCTCATAACATATGCATATGCAAACTAACGTTTCTTCCATACAATACGAATTTTACATAAGCACCATGAATTTCTAAATGCATCCAAGAATCATTATTAATTTTACATCAACACTCATGCATCCAGAGTACAAAAAATTATACACAAGTTCTATATTTGAAAAAGAATAATAATGATCCTCTACTTAACTCTTACTACTTCATGTAGGTCTTTCCTAAACACAAACAACTCTTCATCACAAGTTATTCAAATTTTCATAGAACAAAAGGATTCACATATTTGTTTCCAAAACACAATCCCACATTCTCTCAAACTTTATCCCAAGTTAGGAAAAGTAACACTAAATCTTTACACAGCGATTATCCCTACTCAAACATCCCCACCCCATACCTAAGCTTAATTACTTCACATGTCACCCACTCATAACAACTCATCATGCAATACATCCAATGCATAAATATTTTCTATTTAAACAATAGTAAGAAAAGAGGAAGACATTACATCATAAGTTTTCGACTACACATAGCAAACAAGATGTTCAATTACCAATATATTCATTTATTAACTACCTACATACTTTTCCCTTAGTCTATTCTAACTACCCATTTACAAGCAGTATATTGTTAACATTATGAAAATGTAGTGAACCACATAAGTAACCTAACTATGCAAAATAACATCTTATCCTAATGCACATTTAGTCAATCAAAAGAAATATGTATGCCAACTTGTCAGCAATAAATCAAAACCCGCACATGCATTCCAAGACTAAATTTGTACCTTTAAAGAACAGGAAGCCATGGAAATGAAACAAGGTCACACAAGAAAAATCAACTAGGACAACATAATGGGCTCATATGAAACCAGAGTACCTAGTGTTAGAACTTGGGCTCTGATAACAGGTGTAACGCCCCGCTAGAAAACCCAGAGGACAACAAAGAAAGAGGAATGCAAAAGACATGGATTTAAAAAAAAAAAAAAAAACATTAACATTGCCAAGAACCATGATTATCATTAGCTAACATTACTCAACATAATGATAAGCTTTCCAATGAACATACAAGCTAAAGTTGCTAATATCATTCACAATGAAGTAAACCATCAATAACTCATAAAGCAATAGCGGAAGATAATAGAACTTATCATTTACATTCTAGTCCTAAGTCTTCCTAGGTTCCCCAACATTGTTACTAACAACATTTACCACAAGAAAGGGTTATATTTATTTTCCCTTTCAACCTACTAGACAAGGATAGATAAACATTTAACATTTAAGTACAATAGCAAAATATTTACATAATTACTAAATGAAATGAGCATTTTATAGTTACTTATCCAGGGCTTAGGTACATCATGATACACTCCTAGATTATCTTAATAAAGAATGATATAAAATTTGTTCATTTGTCATCCTATACTAACTCCTACTCCATACAACACTAACTGAATACCCTTTTTCATTACATCAGAGTACAATGTTACATTCTCTCTAAGGTAAGTTCATTAACACCATTATGTAGTGTGACATAGACAAAAGATACATAAATGACATTGTCCATACATGAATTAGTAACACCATACCACCACCAATTAATCACGTCATGCTACCTTACTACATTTACTATAAGGAATAATGATGATACCCACATAGCCATGAAGAATGTAAGAAGAATAATTCCAAAGTGAAGATCAATATGATATGCATCACTACATATTGCCTTAACATAGTTTTCTATTAATCGACAGGATACACCATCATTCCTTTATAACATTCACCAATAAGAATTATGACTAAGACATTCTTCATAAAGAATATGCCTATAGCAATTAACCATCTACTCATTCCAATTATTAGTTTTCCCATAAATACTTATCCTAATACATAAGAATGAAACATCCTTTAAGAAGCATATCTTATAAAGCATCCATCCCATTTAAGATTTAGGATCTAAAGTTCATTCCTTAACCAACTCAAGTGCCTAAGGTTAACATCCATTCAGATGAGAAGATATAGATACCCCAAGAGCACATGAAAGGAACATAATCAAATAATCCTAGATAATCAACTATCATCATTAACCTCCTATTACATTACATCTTAATACATTATCCTCCAACTAGAAGCAATCCAAAACTCATATGCAACTATGACCATCCATTACATAATCTTCTTTTGAAAAATAAGATCCAAAGCATGAGCAATAAGCACCAGAAGAATCATCACATGAAGACACTCGAACCCATCCACACACTCGAACAAGGACACAAATACTCGATGAAGATAGGAAACCACCCAACCATGTGGAACCCAAAGGATCACCCCCCGTGCTAGGAGATAGACATAAGACCCTCAAACACACAAGAACCAAGGAAGGGCAACTACCTAAACCAAGGGTTATCATACAAGGAATGCAAGAGATAGAATTCAAACAAGGATAATTTTGGAACTTACAAGCCATACTCACATGGGTAAGATATGAACCTATCTAATCCAAGGTTCTAAACAAATAACACATGGCTACAACACTATAACTGTATATCAAGTACCATATATTAAACCACCATTAGGTGCTCAAGGCCCAATGAAACTTTTTGAAACTTATCATAAATGCGTCACAACGAAGTGTAAAAAACTCAAGATCACAAAGAACCAAAATAGACACCATAAACCGTCCATAAAATTCTTTTAGAACAACATCCAATCTGATTATTCATGAATCAAAAACAAGGCTACTGATAGATGCATGAAACAACTCCAATCTTCACGAAACTCAACACAACTCCACGAAACTGAAAAGAGAACACCATAGAACCATATAGGACCAAATAATACACCAGAAACCTTCCAAAAACAAGAAATACAGACCCAAGAAAAAGACACGAGTTCATTTAATGAGTTTTGCAAACATATTCCCAAAAACTGCTCTTAAAAGCCTAAAAATGGAGGAGGGCAAAATAAACATTCATATGTTGTTAAAAGCATAGCAACACAATCATTTTCAGAATTAAAAATACACAAAAACCAGCATGAAAACACTCCACAAAGATTCCAATTTAATAGAATTATAAATAAAGGACAAGAAGTACAAAAACCCTACTCCAAAATGGAGCTAAATCCCTCTTGACAGCAGTCAAGTCTGCCAGCCATAAAACACTCAAATCAACTCAAAATTCAAATCTATAAAAAACCCATTTCAGATTTGACCCTCAACTACTTGGTAACGTGAGTGTAATTGAACAAAAACTCCTCAAAAATTTATAAAATACGAAACAACAAACAACTCCCTTAAAAACCCTCTTTTCGACATACCCGATTATAGTGAAATATCAAAATAAGAAAACCCAACATATAGCAGAATTTCATCACTTGAAAGAAAAAATTCAAAACATTCAAATAAAATATTCTATAACATCCATATAAATCTTTATAAATTTAAAACACAAATTATAAATTAAGTACAAAACTTACCTTGAAACATGAAAAATTTGAATGCAAGATGCTAAAAATTGAAGAAGCTTTCCAAACCCGATTATCTAATCCAAAGCACGATCATAAATCAGAATTCCACACAATCTAGCAGCAAATACATTCCCCTCAAATCATAATTGAATTTAAAATCCCTCTCCTCCAAATTTCAATTCAAATCCACTCAAAATTTCCCTAATTTTTTTGAAAAATTGCTTCAAAACCATGTAAAATCTCTCCATTTTCTCTCCGTTGCTCTCAAATACCCTCACACCTTCTCCCAAAAATAGCTCTTCCAAGATCCTCCTGAAATTTCATGCTTTCTTAAAAGGTGCAAGAGTCCATTTCATTTTTCCCACATAAATAAAACTAATTAAAATTCAAAGAAGAAAAATAAAAGAAAGTAATAACAATACATTTACAGAGACTCTTCGCTCCCAAAATAAAACAAGGAAATAAAATCCTCTCATAAAATAAAATATTAAAATATTAAATTAAAGCACCTATCCTCATCCCACTAATGAAATAATTAAAATAAAATAAATAATCAAATTAACTCACATAATTAGCTTATTTGTTTAGGGTTTCCCACCAAATAAATTCAAAACATTATAAAAGATAAAAGAACCTCCTTAAAAATAACAACTCCACCAAAATAGTAAATCAAAACACAAATATAACATATGCTTACATATTAATATTTAAATATTTACTAATAAACATATTAATACTTAATAAATAACATTATAATATGTTAATATTTATAACCTTATTTTCATAAAACATAATACACATATATACATATGCAAAAATATAATATCTCAAGGAGACTTTTAACCAACCAAAAATCAAAAGACATAATTAAACACAATTAAAATATTAATGCAACACAAATCACTCCACCAAAACCACTCGCAAACCAGGGTAAAGGATATTGCCGTAATGGCATATTGAACAGGTGACTACAATTGACAACGTCACCTCCTATGAGGCAATGGTTCAAGGCTAGGATATTTAGGGCCCTATGCTATCTCCACATACCACCATCGGGATTGTTTTTAGGCATGCTCAGACCTGTGAGACCAGGTGGAGTCGATCCCTGGTACCTGGAATCCTGCATACAAACCAAGAACATGTACATATATACCAACATAATATATAACCCACACTCACACATTGGTGAAGGAGAGTCGTGACGTCATGTGTCTCTCCTAAGAGAGTGACATGAAACCATCCCCTTGCACCACAGACAGGTCACACACACAATACATGAAGCACATCATCAAATCGTTAGTCCACAATATATATATATATATATATATATATATATATATATATATATATATATATATATATATATATATATATATAAGGAAGCACATTAGAAACACAATTCAAGTTAAAATTTATGATTTTCAATAACATCGAATCCATTTAATACCACATATTCACAATACACTCACATTTAACGTAACATGGTTATCCATCTTTTACATTGATATGCAACAAAATGTAATAAATATACATCTAGCATATACATACACAATCACATCACCAGGAAGTGCACAACACAAGGTTACACAAGCATCCATCTGGACAATAGAAATCAACATACTAATCCATGATACATAATCCATGAACCAAGAACCAATATCCATCTAACATAATCCATACCTCACACTCAGTGGCTTGATGGTGTTAGGCTACACACACACATGGTGAGACCATCCAAACAAGACCACAATGACCTATCTCTTGTTGTATAAGGTGGTTAGCCTCCAAGAGATAGTCATCACACATAGGTGGGTAGTGGGTCCCAGCTGTGTAATAGCCTCACATACCCCCATCCTCAAGGTTCCCTATGTTTGCTTCCTCGTATATACTCACCAAGTTCACCTCATACGTCCTTGGAGAGGAATCACAATACGACACATGGCCAACATTGAAAATAATAAGGATAAAGTAGTTTAGCCACCAAATTCATAAATAAATATCAAATAAAGATTCAATTTCAGTAATAAAGCAAGAAATGCATGCAATTTCAACACTAAATCAAATGTAACCATGAGGTCTATGCACAAATAAGATCACAAGGTGTGGCTAAACCATCACAATCAAACATAAACAATGTGTCGGCCTTTACAATCAATATAAAATCATTAATAACCATAAAGAAAGTCCATAATCTTTGAAATTGCATTGTACAACACTGCGTGACTAGATACTAGCCACCAAATGAGGAAGGAGGGAACAACATCAAGCTATAACAATAGCCTTCATGTGGTGCAGAGTGAACACACCATCCACATGATTCAAAGTGTACTCCTCGGCTACACCCTACATTACATCGTCACATGATAGGGTCATACGCCAATCGAAGAAGGCACACACTGGTCATATGTTGCATTGTAGCATGTCTGTGGCTCCATAGAAGTAGACACACATAGAACACGCCCCACATAGTGATACCTCATGGAGAAGGCACACATAGGTACTCATCGTAGCTAGAGGTATACATGGCTAGGACATATCCATATGCTAATTGACCCAAACACTATCGAAAGAAAACATGAGTATCCCTCTACAAGTGTGCAAGGCCCCATTATGCTCATCACACAAGTAGGCTATCATAAAAAAAAATTCATAGTGTACCTTCATGTGTCTATGCACGTGGCATCGTGTCCTCGAGCCCAACTTGCTACTATTAGCAACATGACATCATCACCAACATTGTGTTGGAACATCAGTGGGGTGTGGCATCGTACCTATTGCATCATGTTGCAACATGTCGAGATACGAAGTCTATCTCAGCATGAGTATCAAACTTCCCTCCACATGTTGGACCTCAAAATATACATATACATGGGGCACATGGTCCCACTTGGGTTATCCATGCAGGGCCTTCTCACCCTAGAGCCCAATACCCAAGTGGCAACACATGTGGCATATCATACCTTTTGTGAAGACAAGGTAGATGATCATCCAAGAAATACCAATGCTATTGTACTCCAAACTATGGGAATTAGGCTAGCACAGATGGATCAAGTACCTTGATCCATCATAAGGGGAAGTAGTGAGTACATCTCAGGATCGATTGAGCTAAGGCCACTCTATGCCGCAATATGTGTACACTACACACTCCACCTAAGGAACTTTGTGGCTGCTACTACCCCTTCAAATATTGAGGGACTAGAGAACTAAAAGAAAACAATCTGTGAAACTATCTTTTTGGTACTCTTATATATATACATTTCAACCACATGTGGGTTGGCCCTCAATTAGTTAACAAACATACAAACACACATAATGGAATGATCAATCCCACACCAAAAATTACAACATTTTCCCCATGGATGGGTACACAATATCACCATTCCATGGGCACACAAAGCAAGTATAGGGTATTCACAACACTCAACCAATGCATAGTTATTGGTTTCTCACATTTACAGGGGGTACAATTACATACACAATTCCATAAGTAAATTTATTTCTTTAACCAATGTGATTCATACCATTGCATATATCCATAACCCTTTATATGTTTTTCTTTCACTCTACTCTTTTCCATATATCACATGATGCTAAATGTCAATTTCAAGATCATTGTGATAACTTAACAACTCCACTTAACAAATTCATATTCACTTTCATTCATTTGGTCTAACATTCTATCCTCATAACATATGAATATGCAAACTAATTTTTCTTCCACACAATAAGAATTTTACATAATCACCATGAATTTATAAATGCATCGAAGAATCATTAATACTTTTACATCAACATTCATGCATCCAGAGTACAACAAATTGGGTGCTGTCATAATAGTGGTTTACAATTCCTAAGAGGAACTGATTTTAGCTGAAATCACATATTTTTAGAAAATATAATGATTTAATCATTAAAAAGTTCCATTTTAAGGATTCCAATTGAAGAGGGTTTGATCAAATCACCTTAGATCAAACCCCCTTGGATAAAACCTCGCTAGTTTTAAACCATTCCTATAAATGCATCTCCTTTACACCTATTAAAATGATGATAAAAAATCACATTTAATTTAGCTTTTGGGGGATAAAATGAATTCATTTAAAATTTATTTCAAATGATTATTATATTCCTTAGACCAAGCTATCCAAGGAATATAATTTTAATATGTTTTGGTTTTGTTATGTATTTATTTTTTAAGTTTTATTAAACATAGGTTTTTCATCAAAAATGAATTTATTTGTTCTTCACATCTGGAAAAATAGAAGATTATAAAAAAAAATGAAAAATATGAGTGCACCAAATATTGAAGTCCTTAATCCAACAAAAAAAATTAAATTAAATTTTTCCATATACAAAAAAAGATACGCATTATACGATCGTGTTGTGTCTGAATTGTAATTAGTTTGACTTTGAAACTTGATTAAGGAAAAAATATTCAATAAAAAACTATCTAACCAAGTGGAAGCACTAGATATCAGAGTTACAAATCTAAATTTGAAAGAATTATAATTTTAACCTTCATGGAACAAACTTTATGCGTTATACGGTGTGTGTCACTTTTTAAAAATATTGTTTTCTGAAAAAAAAATATTTTTTGTGGGAGATGGAAAAAGAAGTGCAATTTGATTCCAAAAATTTTGAAAAAAATATTTTTAGAATCTACAGACACAATTTGATGAGACTCTAGTTTGCACCATCTTCAAATTCCTCATGGTTTAGCCGCTATAGGTGCCCGAATGTGACGATTTAGTTAAAAATAATAATTTCAGTGTCCAGTTTGGCCAAAAATTGTAAACCACTATTATGGGATCACCCAATTATAAACAGGTTCTATATTTGCAAAAGAATAATAATGATCCCCTACTTAACTCTTACTACTTCATGTATGTCTTTCCTAAACACAAACAACTCTTACTTCATCACAAGTTATTCAAATTTTCATAGAACAAAAGGATTCACTTATTTGTTTCCAAAACACAATCCCACATTCTCTCAAGCTTTATCCCAATTCAGGACAAGTAACACTAAATTTTTACACAAAGATTATGCATACTCAAACATGCCTACCCCATACCTAAGCTTAATTACTTCTCATGCCACCCACTCATAACAACTCAACATGCAAGACATCCAATGCATAAATATTTTCTATTTAAACAATAGTAAGAAAAGAGGAAGACATTACATCATAGGTTTTCAACTACACATAGCAAACAAGATGTTCAATTGCCAATATATTCATTTGTTAACTACCTACATACTTTTCCCTTAGTCTATTCTAACTACCCTTTTACAAGTAGTATATTCTTAACATTATGAAAATGCAGTGAACTACATAAGTAACCTAACTGCACAAAATAACATCTTATCCTAATACACATTTAGTCAATCAAAAGAAATACACATGCCAACTTTTCAACAATAAATCAGAACCTGCACATGCATTCCAAGACAAAATTTGTACCTTTAAAGAACAGGAAGTCATGGAAATGAAATAAGGTCACACAAGAAAAATCAACTAGGACAACATAATGGGCTCATACGAAACTAGATTACCCAGTGTTAGAACTTGGGCTCTAATACCAATTGTAACACCCTGCCAGGGAACCCAAAGGACAACAAAGAAAGAGGAATGCAAAGACATGAATTTAAAAAAAAAACAAAAAATTAACATTATCAACAACCATGATTATCATTAGCTAACGTTACTCAACATAATGATCAACTTTCTAATGAACATACAAGATAAAGTTGCTAATATTATTCACAATGAAGTAAACCATTGATAACTCATAAAGAATTAGTGGAAGATAATAGAACTTATCATTTACATTCTAGTCCTAAGTCCTCCTAGGTTCGACAATTTTTTTACTAACAACATATACCACAAGAAAGGGTTATATTTCTTTTCCCTTTTAGCCTACTAGACAAGGATAGATAAACATTTAACATTTAAGTACAACAACAAAATCTTTACATAATTACTAAATGAAATGAACATTTTATAGTTACTTTTCTAGGTCTTAGGTACATCATGATACACTCCTAGATTATCTTAATAAAGAATGATATAACATTTGTTCATTTGTCATCCTATACTAACTCCTACTCCATACAACACTAACCAACTACCCTTTTCCATTACATTAGAGTACAATGTTACATTCTTTCTAAGGTAAGTTCGTTAACACCATTATGTAGTGTGACATAGACTAAAGATACATAAATGACATTGTACATACATGAATTAGTAACATAATACCACCACCAATTAATCACATCACATTGCCTTATTACATTTACTATAAGGAATAATGATGATACCCACATAGCCATGAAGAAGTAAGAAGAATAATTACAAAGTGAAGATCAATATAATATGCATCACTACATATTTCCTTAACATAGTTTTATATTAATCGACAGGATACATCATCATTCCTTTATAGCATGCACCAATAAGAATCATGGCTAAGACATTCCTCGTAAAGAATATGCCTATAGAAATTAACCATCTACCCATTCCAATTATTACTTTTCCCATAAACACTTATCCTAATACATAAGAATGAAACAACCTTTAAGAAGCATATCTTATAAAGCATACATCCTATTTAAGATTTAGGATCTAAAGTTCATTCCTTAACCAAGTCAAGTGCCTAAGGTTAACATTCATTCAAATGAGAGGATATGGATACCATAGGTGCACTTGAAAGGAACATAATCAAATAATCCTAGATAACCAACTATCATCATTAACCTCCTATTACATTACATCTTAATACATTATCCTCCAACTAGGAGCAATCCAAAAATCATACGCAACTATGATAATCCAATACATAATCTTCTTGTGAAAAATAGGATCCAAAGCATGAGCAATAAGCACCAGAAGAATCATCACATGAAGTCACTTGAACACATTCATGCACTCAAACAAGGACATGAATACCCGATGAAGATAGGAAAGCACCCGACCATGTGGAACCCGAAGGACCACCCCCTATGCTAGGAGATAGACATAAGGCCCTCAAACACACAATAACCAAGGAAGGGAAACTACCTAAACCAAAGGTTATCATACAAGGAATGCAAGGGATAGAATTGAGACAAGGATCATTTTGGAACTTACAATCCATACTCAGATGGCTAAGATATGAGCCTATCTAACCCAAGGTTCTAAACAAATAACACATGGATACAACACTATAAATGTATATCAAGTACCATAGATTAAACCACCATTAGGTGCTCAAGGCCCAATGAAACTTTCTAAAATTTATCATAAATGTGCCACAACAAAGTGTAAACAACTAAAGATCATAAATAACCAAAATAGACATCATTAACCATCCATAACATTCTTTTATAACAACATCCAATCTGATTATTCACGAATAAAAAATAAGGCTACCAATAGATGCATGAAACAACTCCAATCTTCACGAAACTGAAAAGAGAACACCAAAAAACCATATAGGACCAAAGAATACACCATAAAACTTCCAAAAAAAGAAATAAAGACCCAAGAAAAAGAAATAAATTCATTTAATGAGTTTTGCAAACATATTCCCAAAAACTACTCTTAAAAGCCTAAAAACGGAGGAGGGCAAAAGAAACATTCATATGCTATTAAAAGCATAGCAACACCATCATTTTCAGAATTAAGAATACACAAAAACCAGCATGAAAAAACTTCACAAAGATTCTAATTCAATATAATTCTAAATAAAGGATAAGAAGTACAAAAACCCTACCCCAAAACGAAGCTAAATCCCTCTTGATAGTAGTCAAGTTTGCCAACCATAAAACATTCAAATCAACTCAAAATCCAAATCTGTAAAATACACATTTCAGATTTGACCCTCAACTACTCAGAAAGTATTGGCTGAATTGACCAAAAAGGCCTCAATAATTCACACAATTTGAAACAACAAACGACTCCCTTAAAACCCTCTTTTTGACATACCCAATTACAGTCAAACATCAAAATGAGAAAACCCAACATAGAGCAGCATTTCATCACTTGAAAGAAACACTTAAAAAAATTGAAATAACATATTCTATAACATCCATATAAATATTTATGAATTTAAAACAAAAATTATAAATTAAGTACAAAACCTACCTTAAAACATGAAAAATTTGAATGCAAGATGCTGAAAATTGAAGAAGCTTTCAAAACCTGAATCTCTAATCCAAAGCACGATCAGAAGTCAGAATTCCACAAAATATAGTAGAAAATCTATTCCCCTCAAATCATAATTGAATTTCAAATCCCTCTCCTCCAAATTTAAATTCAAATCCACTCAAAATTTCCCTAAAACCTTTGAAAAATTACTTCAAAACCATGTAAAATCTCTCCATTTTCTCTCAATTCTCAAACCCCCAAAAAAAATCTATTTCAAATCCTCTAAATTTCAAGCACAAAAAAAGAGAGTGAAAGTCCCATTTCCCCATTTTCCCCATAAATAAAACTAATTAAATTCAAAAATAAAGTAACTTTCTTTCTTTTTCCCCCAAAAGACTCTTCCTTTCGAAAATAAAACAAGGAAATAAAATCCTCTTATAAAATAAAATATTAAAATATCCCACTAATGAAATAATTAAAATAAAATAAATAATCAAATTAACTCACATAATTAGCTCATTTGTTTAGGGTTTCCCACCAAATAAATTCAAAACATTATAAAAGATAAAAGATCCTCCTTAAAAATAGCCACTCCACCAAAATAGTAAATCAAAACACAAATATAACATATCCTTACATATTAATATTTAAATATTAACTAATAATCATATTTATATTTAGTAAATAACATTAGAATATGTTAATATTTATAACCTTATTTTCATAGAACATAATACATATATACATATGCAAAAATATAATATCTCAAGGAGACTTTTAACCATCCAAAAATCAAAAGACATAATTCAACACATTTAAAATATTAATGAAACACAAATCACTCCACCAAAACCATTCACAAGCCAGGGTAAAGGATATTTCCTTAATGGAATATCAAATAGGTGACTACAATTGACAACATCACCTCCTATGAGACAATGGTTCAAGGTTAGGATATTTAGGGCCCTATGCTATCTCCACATACCACCATCGGGATTGTTTTTAGGCATGCTCAGACCTGTGAGACTAGGTGGAGTCGATGCTTGGTACCTACAATCCTGCATCACAAACCAAGAACATGTACATATACACCAACATAATATATAACCCACACTCACCCATTGGTGAAGGAGAGTCATGACGTCATGTGTCTCTCCTAAGAGATTGACATGAAACCATCCCCTCACACCATAGATAGGTCACACAAATGATACATGAAGCACATCATCAAATCGTTAGTCCATAATATATATGCATATATATATATACATATACATATATATTTATATATATGTATGTATATATATGTGTGTGTGTGTGTGTATGTATATAAATATATATGTATATATATATATATGCACATATATATGTATATGTATACATATACATATATATACATATACATATGCATATACATACACACACACACACATATATATATATATCTATATATATATGTATATATAAGGGAAATGAAAATATCTAATAGCAACGTGCACCATAATCATACTACACACTATATTCTAATGTTTTTCATAAATAAGGTCTCATAAGTAACATCCAACATTAGAGTATCACACTCCTAGAATAGAAGACATGCATTAAGAATTAAGTAGAAGGACTATAATTAATTCCATCACTAAACTAGGGTTTAGTGTCATAATACCTGTTAGCAGTGCCCAAACTAGAGGGGTATTACAACTCAACTATAGGTCACTCCCTTTCACTATAGGTTCATAGTCCTTTAGCTATAGATCACCAACTCTTGTGGTAGCAAGTCAACAATGTTCTATTGATTTCAATTTACTGCTTCCTTCTTACTACATATATTAGTTTCTACACATGCCACTTATTAATTATAATCAACATAATTCATCATAAAAATTCATTAAATTTAAATAATAATCACATACATATGCAAATATCTATCAACTTATCAATAATTACTTATAATGCTTTAAAATTAAAGATAGAGTCTTTGGGAATGTATAGAAATGTTATGAAAGTAGCATCAAAATAAAGTAAATAAATGAATTATAAAACCCATCAAAACCTAGTGAATAAAATAGTTTTTTTGGAGATAATATTTCAACATCTACAAAATATATTCACACTATTTTTTGATAAAGGAATATTCTAGGAGCTATAATGAATATTTTGGCAATCAGGAATTTAGCAATTTTTAATAGAGGGAATATTTTGATAGGGGAAAGAATATTCTAGTGACAATAATTGTTAATATTAGCATTTTATCTAGTGACATGAACACAATACCCCACCTTGGCCCCCTCTAAGATGTAAATTTTTCCTACAGGGTTTTTTATTTATTCTGGTCATAACTTGGGCATATGGTGTCAAATTTTCACAAATGAAATATTGTTAGAAAGTTGGTTATGCATAATTTCTAATGGTATAAGTATCATCATCAAAAATTTATGTTGGTATATTTTATCAACAATTAAAGTTATATCATCATTTTTTTTCTTTTGATCTCATACCTTTTTGACTTTATTTCCAATTTTCATGATTCTTGTGGAATTGTAAAGGTGCTTCAAATATCTTCATATCTATCCATACATTTTTTCCATAACCTTCTGTAGGTATTTTTATTCCTTTTTTTGTGATTTCACAATTTGGTCAATTACTTAGACATATTGGCCCTTGGAAATGATATCTTTACATGAGATGACTTCATTTTATCTTCTTTATATTTATTGAGGTTGTTGGACTTTGATTTTATCATTTGAGGAGGTATAATGGGTTTTAATGTTCATCCTTCTATGGTCATCTTAGAAAAGGAGAATTATGAGGACCTTGAAAGAAATGAATCCTAACACATCTCAAGTGGCTTAATATTTTTCCCTATCTTTATGGACTCACACTTGAACTAGAAAAATTTGAGAGTAGATAAATTTGGGTAATATTGTTGACCATGTTGTAGGAGTGATTCATTCTATTGTTGATCATTAAATTATATGTGTTGTATCAAACATTGATTATCCCCACACACTTTGGAGTAGAATTTATGAGATCCATTTAGACCCTCATATATCTCCATTCCTAGAGGCTCATGTTGTAGATTGTCTCATTATCCTTGATGATGTAGATTGCATGTCCTTTGATGATGATACTTTAGAGGAGTTTAAGTATATCACAGGTCTTGGATTTTTTGATGGTTTGAAGGCTTGTCTCCTTGTTCCTAATCCTTATATCACAACTCAATCTCTATCTTTTGTTGTTCCTAGTCAAATTAGTATTGCCACATCCATGGCCCCTATTGATTCAATGTAGTGAGACATTCATCTTATTCCAAACATAACTACTTGGGATTTGTATCTTGCAAACATATCATCCTTATTTTTGGAGTCTCAAATTTCATATTTGGAGGATTTTTTTAGGACATTCATCTCCTCTTTCTTGAAGCCACATCATTATTGTTGGACCATTATTATTGTATTTGGAGTTGACTCTACATCATTATTCACATGATTCTAGATTGAAATCATCATATTTCACCATGTGGGAACTTGAGGAGTTTTCAAATGCACAAATCATTTGTATTTGGATTCCCTATTCGTCCATTTTATGGGAATGACTTTTCCAATCACCAGTGCATTTGTTTCTTCCTAAGGTGATACATTTTATTTTTATATAGTGGATTTTGTTTTGTCTTTAGGATTTCATCATTGGCACATAAGCTACTTCTTTATGGGGGAATTCATAATCTCTTTTTTTCTTTCCTATAGTGGGATCTTGACTATACTTATGTGGCTGGAGTAGTATTGGGGGAGACATATTGAGTCCTATTTTTTTTTTCATGTACATATCCTTTTATTTTATTTTTCACTCTTTTGGAGAGGATTTTGTTTTCCATGAGGTTTTATCCTTTTCTTTTTTATGAGAGATTCATTTGTTTGTCCATGGGTACCTCATCAATCCTTGTAGCTTGGACCCATTCTACATATATCATTGACTTCATCATTAGGATTTAGTTTCTACCTAAGTTGATCTTAAGGGGGTGTTAGAGAAAATAGGAAAATCACCTAATAACTAATTAACCATTAAATGATTATTAGGCCCCTTTTACTTTAAACATTTAAGCTAAACTTATGAAATTATTTTTTGATTATTATATTGAGTTAGCTTTATGATGGGCAAGGTCGTTGATGTCACAACTTGCATCAGTTAGTCAATTAATTATTGAACTGAGTGTGCCTTAGAGCTATATGCGATAAGGATGTTTGTCACTAATTTTTGGGGAGTGTTGCACTGTAAACAATGACTTATGGTTTTTGTTTGGTTCCTTTAGGAGCTTTCAAGAGCTCTCAGGAGCTGAACTTCAACAACTAATTCCTAAGGATTAATTCTATCTTATTTCCTAATTTAAAGTTCTTTTGACTTATTTTTGACTTCGCTTGACTTGATTGAGACTGATTAATGAAAAAGACTAAAATTTAACTTAATTCTTAATCTAGAATTTGAAATCCAAATTTAATTCTAATTTACTTCAAAAGAAATCTATTTTAAGATTTGTTGGAAAATAAATGCCATTTTAAAGAACATAAATAAATTGCAAGGAAATAATTATTAACCTAGAAAACATAAATACTAATTTCCATGAATAGGTTCCAAACAAGTTTCAGTTTCATCTTTCCATAAGTTTCCATCATTGCTTCCATTAAACCTAGCAGATAATTGTCAAACCTAATTTCTACGAACATATAAATCTTTATTAACTCAATAAACTTTATAACAAATTTAACAAAGCATTCTAACCATGATGAACTTAGGTTAAAAGTGATTAAACATAGTTGTTGAAAATGATTCAAATAGAATTAACATTCCAAATTTAATATCTAATGAAAAAAAAACTCAGAGAAATACCACACAAGGTCAATTCCTTTGGTTGAACGGGCTTAGCTCTTCCTCCGGTGAGACCTCTAACACAATGATTCAAGTTAACTTCTTATTTTCATTCAAATTGATCAAAATAGGGACGTAGAACAGAGTAGTGCAACCATTACAAATTCTAATCGAAAAGTATCTAACTCCTATCTAAAACCTAAAGATGGATATTTGTAACTATATCCTTATTGAATTCAAAACATGGTGTCAATTGCCAAGAGAAAAGGTGTCTAAACTAAAGATTAAAATAGAACTAAAAATAATTGAAAATAGATAGATGAAAAATGCCAGATCACTCCTAGGACAAGAAGTTCCTAAACTGACTAAGAGGAGCTGATTTGAAACTTCAACGATTCATCATCCAGCTGGAGCGATTAGTGGCGTGATTTCCTTCATGTATTAAACAAGGAGTTTAACTTTATCTTTGAACTAAGTCATCAATCATCAATCTTAAATAATCTGAATAAGATCCTTAAGAATAGAATACCAATTATGATAGTAAAATATTAAGACTAGATAATTAACTCATCATTATTACCACAAAAGAAACACATTTAATATAAAGCATTACCTCTAATATATTTACTAGATTAGCCAAACATAAAGTAAAACAAGTAAATATATCAGCATATAGTCTACTGCTAGTCATGCTAATTAATAATATAACCAAGTATTTTAAACCATAAAATGATTATTTAAAAGTATTTCTGAGGCCCTCATCATTCTCCCCCACCTATTGTGAACCACGTCCTCATGGTTCTCTGTCAATAATTATAGTGGCTTCCTTGTCTTTGTTCACTGCTTCCATCCATATTGCATAGTTGAACACTCCTTGTATTGTGGTGGTAGTCTGGTTTTGAGTGCAAAGCCATTGTTCTCCTTTAGTTTCTCATACCAGTTTTTTAAGACCTTTGCTAGAATAGTGTCAGGTGCATTGAGCTTTAGAGTAGACATTATGATGATCAGCATCCTGAACCGCATACCAACCCAGAATTCTTGTTGTTGCTCTATCAAAGAGATTACATTCGTTACTCTTGTTAAGCTCCATATGATATTATTTAGGCTTATAGGTTCTCTCCTTAATGCTTCAGGGATGGTGTAATATCTTTCTTGACATGCATTTATTGCCATTGGAGGAAGTGTTCCTTCAACATTTTGGAAAGCTGATATACTGTTCAGTAAATTGGAAACATATATAGGGTTGACACTATTTTTTCTAACTATTGATCGGACCCTTGTAATATACTTCTTTGCATGAGGCATTTATGGTCTCATTGGTAATTTGTACCTCTTCTATTCCTCTTTGTATTTTTCAATTCTCTTTGACCATTCAACTTGATTTTGCATCAAAGAGACAAATGACCCGATTTGTAATTCTCTAACATAAACATTTAACAAAGAATTATCATTATCCCCCATCAAAAACCCATGCTAGAAAAATTCACACATTTGGTTCTAAATGTCGGGATGGCTATGGAAATAGTCCTATAGAAAATAATTATCATTGTGATAATCAATGTTTCTGTTTAAAACCAATTGATTTAGCTTCCACTGTAGAAATTTCTCCCTAAAAAATAATGCATACATCTCTGGCGGCCTCCTCATTGACAACATTGCTGAGGATATCTCAATTGCTTGATCAAATCTTCTTTATGCTTCATCTCTTTCTTCCTCCAATTTTTGTACTTGCCTTTTTAACTAGTCATTTTCATGTTTCAATTTCAATGCTGCCAAAGAAAGATATCCAGGTTGAGTTCTTTGTAGAACATCTGATGGAATATCAGATGGAATTAGAGGAAGAGCAAGGTAATTTGGTGGAGCCATGGAAGTAGAAGCCTCCTGAGAGTAAAACGTGATGGATGCTATTTTAATTGTTCTTCCTTCAACTATAATTCCTCTTTTAATTTCATTATTTCCTCTACACTCGCCAATGCTTGCACATTAGCTTGTTGTAAAGCCTCCTTAGTTTCATATAACTTTTCTTCCTTTTGTTCAATTTATTTTTCCATTTCTTGAGTTCTATTGAGATATTGTTGTAATTCCTCCTCTTTTCTTTTCAAAATTTCCTCAAGAAATTGCATGTTCTTCCTTTCCTGCTCTAACTCAACTTCAATATTGGAAATTTTCAGTGCTCTCAACAATTCTGCTATTTCTAATTCTTCCTCATTTTGTATTTCATGAAATTCTTCCTCATCAATTAGCGGCTCTTTTCCTTTTCTTCTCTCAACAATCGGGGAAGGTGAAGGTGACCTTTCGACCTCTTCTTCATCAAATTCTTCTAAGGCTTCCTTTTCTTCTGACTGTGCTTCAGAATCTTCAGCAAAGTCATGGACGTTAGTTATAGAGATTCTTTTAGGAGATGGAATTGGGCCTTTAGGAGGGCTGTGAGGTTGTTCAGGGGACTGCATTGGCATTTGGATTTCTTCATGGACTTCAAAAGTCTCTTTATGGATTTCAGAGATAGGAGTTTCAAATAGAGGTGTTTCCTCAAGAGTCAACACAATAGTCTCAATTGTACTAGGGATTTCTTCAATCAAGTCTTGTTTTCTCTTTTTGGAAGCACTATGGGTCACTCTAGTGGATTCCTGTAGCTTTCTCTTGCCCTTTTTCTATTGTCCTTTAGAATATTCTCCCTTTTCTACTTTTACCCTTTTTGTAGCAGGCCCCTTTTTGGGTTTTCTTGTTTTCTCTTTTTGGAAGCACTATAGGTCACTCTAGTGGATTCCTGTAGCTTTCTCTTTCCCTTTTTCTATTATCCTTTAGAAGATTCTCCATTTTCTACTTTTCCCTTTTTCGCGCAGGCCCCTTTTTGGGTTTTTCTTTATGTTTTTCAATAGGTACCGACAAAAATTCAAGCCAACCTTGTTTCCTAGATTCTTTCTTCAAGAAATGATGTTTAATTATCAAATGAATTAAACCATGATATTTTATGGAAGAATCTCCCCTAGATTTTACCTGGGAAATCATTGAAGTAATTTGTTGAAATAAAAAATACTGGAAAGTTGATTCTAGTGGAAGGTTTTGTGTTTCCATACCTCAAATGTATCAACATTCGCATTCCTGGACCTAATACAGTTTCGTATTGTCCCTCACATGTGAAGAATTTCATTACCCACATTACCGTAGTTCTCCAAGGCTCTTCCAAGCTATTACAAGCTATTCCCCACTGATCTCCTTTATGCATAAGAATCTCAGGCTTCTTTTCTAGTTCTTGATGAAATGTCGACACCAATTTATCAAACTTTACCAAGCCCTTATTAACTATCTTTCCTTCAGCAAGAATACTTGAAATTTCACTTATGATTTCAAGAGTAACTTCAATGATCTCACCTCTAACTCTTGTGACATTCACATGAAAATTCCTTACGAATTCCTCCAGAATTTCCTGTTGAACACCTTCATACTTCATAATAAAATCCAACCATCCTGCTTCTCTCGACAACCTCTTGGTTTTAGAATCAAGAGAAAAATTCTTTGGTTCTGCATTCCTTTTGTTTCCCCTTTTTTTCTATCAATAATGGTGGAATTCAACAATGGCAGACTGAGCTATTAAATTTTTTTCCAAAATGATCTTTTTTTTTTTTTTAAGCAACAATTTTGAAAAATGAAATGATGTGTCATTATTTGTTTGGATTAAATTTCTTTACTGCTCTGAATGCTTCACACACAACAATTTTTCAGTTGCAATTCAATTTGCAAAGTTTTTGGTGCTCCTTACACATGCCATTTTAATTTTGAAAATATTTTGAAAAGACAGATGAATCTCAATATGACTCGTAATCATTACGGACATCATTTGAATGTCACATCACATTTACATCAACTTTTCTATCACTTTTTGAAATTATTAAAAGAAATTTATTACATTTATTAATAACAATATGGCAGAGATTTCTAAGCTCATAAATACTTACCTACTTTACATTATATTAACTACCTTATAAAATAATATTTTGAGCATAATATTCACATTAAATACGTACCTTTATTTGTTTCAAGCCTTCAAGACCTTCAGGAGTCTTTAGGAAGCTTCAGGAGCTCTCAGGAGTTCTAGAGCTTCAGGAGTCTTTAAGAGCTATCGAGCCATTAGGAGTCTTCAAACTCTTCAAGAGCTTTAAGGAGCTCAGGAGCTTTCAGGAGCTTTCAAAAGCTACTCAAAGTTAACCCAGATAGACCACCATTGTTGGTTTTCATTCATCTTATCATTTTTTTATATTCTTTTCAAAAGTAAACCACCATTTATTGGTTTTCAATTTTCTTTCTTTTTCCCAAGGTAAACAACCATTTGTTGGTTTTCAATTTACCTTGTTTATTCATGCCTTCTTTAAATGTTCAAAGATATTCTCTCATGGAAGAGATATCTTCCATGAGAAAATGTTCAATTTTGTGTTGCAAATCTGATAAAAATTCCTCCATTTTCAATCAATGACCATTAACTAGCATAACTCTCTTTTCTCCATTAATTGGTACTAATTGAATAACTCCATTTTCAAATACTTGATCTATCTCAAAAGGTACTAACCATCTTGTATGGAATTTCCCTTTAAACTCTTCAAATATGGAGACAAATAACAATGCCCAATCTCCTTCCTTGAACTTTCTGTTCACAATATGCTTATCGTGCCATTCTTTCCTTTGCTTCTAGATTACCTCTATATGTTGAAGAGCTTCCATTCTCATCTCATCTAGTCTATTTATTTGTAAAATTCTACTTTTCTTAGACTTGGGTAAATCAATTCCAACTTCTAATGTTGTTTTCAATGTCCATAATTCAAATTCTATAGGCATGATTGGTTTTTTCCCATACACAAGTTCATATGGAGAAAATCCAGTTGTTGTTTTCCATGTGGTATTATAAGACCATACTGCTTCTTCTAACCTCTCTGCCCAGTTTATTTTCCTTAATGAAACAGTCTTTGTCAAGATATTCTCCAATTCTTGATTAGTGACTTTAACTTGCCCATTCACCTGAGGATGATATGGTGAAGATTTCCTATGTGTCATTTGATATCTCTCCAAAAAGGATTCCATCATCACAAATACAAATTGTGGTCCTTGGTCTAAAATAATTTCTCTTGGTGCACCAAACCTCTGGAGAATTTGCTTGTACAAAAAATTTGCTACTTTGTCCTCTCTTGCTGTTGGAAATTCTTTCACCTTAGCCCATTTTGTTGCATAGTTTATACAAACAAGTATATAATGCTTCCCTTTAGAAGGTGGATCAACAAGTCCCACAAAATCTATTCCCCATTTTTCAAATGGTTCCAAAGCTATTTGAGGATGAAATGGTATCTCCATTGTTGGCGTAGGTCTTCCCATCCACTAACAGTCATCACATTGCTTAACAAAGAATGAAACATCCTTTTTCATTGATAGCCAAAAGTAACCAGCTCCTAAGATCTTATGAACTATCATAATCATTGAATAATTTCCTCCTTTTGGCTCATGATGGTAGGTGTGTACAACATCATAGACATCTAACTCAACAACACATCTATGAAGAATGTGATCAGGGCACATTTTAAATAAAATTCCATTAATCCACTAAAATCTAGAACTTTCACGAATT
Organism: Sequoia sempervirens; assembly: GCA_007258455.2. Taxonomy (NCBI): domain Eukaryota; kingdom Viridiplantae; phylum Streptophyta; class Pinopsida; order Cupressales; family Cupressaceae; genus Sequoia; species Sequoia sempervirens. Next base: position 72,488,546 of record VDFB02256132.1, on the reverse strand, counting down.
AACCTTCTTTTTTGTTTATGACTGAAGTGATTTGGACACGTCCTTATTACAAGGTAATTTGCAAGATCAAAAAACCATGGTGGATGAATTGATATTGCAAATAAATGTTCATCTAGAAATGTATCATCCACTAGTTCTTGATCATCCTGCAAAACAATTCTGGAAAGGAATTCAACAACAACATTATCCTTTCCAGGCTTATCTACAATAGTCACATCAAATTCTTACAACAATAGTAACCATCTAATAACGTGTCCACCTACTATAGCCTTGTTCATCTAACATCTAATTGCAACATGGTCTGTATGTACATAAACTTTGTAATCTGTAATATAATGTATGCATTTGTTAATTGCATATACTATAGCTAAAAATTATTTTTTTGTTGTTGTATAATTACTTTCAGCATGATTTAGATTTTTGCTAGCATAATAGATTACATGCATGGCATCTTTTTCATATTTTTTTCCTAATACTACACCAATAGCCAAATTGGATGCATCAACATGTATGTGAAATGGAACTCCCCAAATAGGTCCTTTGATAATTGGAGAAGTTTTTAAAGCAATTTTAATTGTCTCAAAATATTTTTCACAATCATCTGTCCATACAAACTCCTCATCTTTTTTAAGCAATGTAAATAAAGGTCCAACAATTTTACTAAACCCTTCAAAAAATCTTCTGTAATATTCGGCATGCCCAAGGAAGTTGCGAACACTAGTTTGGTCCATAGGGATCTCAATGTTTTGAATAATTTCAACTTTCTTGGGGTCAAATTTTATCTCCTCTTTTGAGATGTGATGTCCTAGAACAATACCTTTTGTCATCATAATAGAATTTTTTTCATGATTTAAGGATAACCTATGATCTTTACATCTTTGTAAAACCTTTTCTAAGTTTTGAAGTGCTTCCTTAATTTTTTTTGCATGAACTGTAAAGTCATCCATATAAACTTTGACACACGAAGTGGTGAAATTTGCAAAGATAGCAAGAACTTCTCTCTGAAAAGTGGTTGGCCCATTACAAAGTCCAAATGGTAAAACTATATAAGCTTATTTACCCCAAGGATAGGTAAAAGTAGTTTTATCTTGATCTTCAAGAGCTACTTAGATCTGATTGTATCCACTAAAGCCATCAAGAAAAGAGAAATAATTGCTACCTACTAGGTTATCAAGTACTTGATTAATGAATGGCAATTGAAAATGATCCTTCTTTGTGGCTTTATTCAATTCCCTATAATCCATGCACACGGGCCATTTACCATTTTTCTTGGGAACAATAACCAATGGAGAAACCCACTGAATATCAGATATTGGGTAAATGAACCCTACTTTTAGCAACTTTTCTATTTCTTATTTAACAATATCATGAAGAATAGGATTGATTCATACTTTTAGAAAATTGAAGGATGAATTCTTGTCATAACTGTATACTCCCAAGAAAATTCTTCAGTATGTTTTTCTAAAGTTTCCTTCAATTCTTTTTCTTGTGTTGGGGATAAAGATGAATTAATGTTGAGAGGTTTATCCCCAACTATTGTAATTTCTTTAGTGCCATTTTTAGAATCAAGGGAATTTTCAAAAAGTGCATTCAGAGGACAAGAGTGTTGTTGATGCAATGTTGCTTAGCAATTTCCTTTCTCAATTGGATTAATGCTTTCTAAAATAAACTCTTTTTCTTCACATTCATTAACATGTTCAACCAAAGTAACCATAGCTAACTCTACAATACCATCACCCTCTGATTATATATCCTCATCAACCAAAAGTTGAGTGTTTTGTTGAATTGATGGTTGTGTTGGTGGATAGAGTGACAATTCCTTTTGTTTCTGACCATTTGAAATGATCATACTTCTAGATCTAAAATCTATTAAGGCTGCAGTAGTAGCCAACCATGGTCTACCTAAGATAATTGGATAGCTAGAATATTTATTTTTGGCTTTAAGAACCAAAAAGTCAACTAGATAATCCCATGTGTCAATGGTGACCATGATCTCTTCTATAATACCTTCAAGTTTGGTAGTAGATTGGTCAACCAACTGTAAAATAGTTGTTGTTGGCTGAATAGTTGTCATTCCTAACATTTCAATAGTATCAGACGTGATAACATTTATGGCAACTCCCAAATCAATTAGAACATTGGATATCTCTACTCCATTAATACTCAGGGTTATTATAAGACTACCAAGATCATTATATTTCTAAGGAGGCAATCTTATTGATAACACATCAGTGAGTTTTGTCCCTATTTGTATTGTGGGAGGTAATTTCTTCTTCCTCCCTAGAGTTTTCATGCAAAGGGACTTTACCAACTGATTTATCTTTGGTATTTCTTTAATGGCTTGTAACAATGGTATCTCAATGTTAATCTTATTCAAATAACAAATATGAGAATCAACTACATTCATGTAACTGGGTTGGGCGATTTCAGGAGTGACTTTTTCTTCTTTCAATCTCTTAGTGTAAGGTGCCTGATTGACTTTTTGTTTCTCCTTGGAGTTTCGTTGTTCTTCTGAATTCTCATTTTATTTCCTACCATTATGAACATCCTCTATTGGTGTATATTAAATAGTCCAATTTCTTAGCTAAATATCATTAGTATCAATCATGTTCATATTAGGGGAATTTGCATCATTACGGGTATTTCTTGGATTTGTAACTAGTTGGGCTGGCAATTGAGACTGGTTTACCTATTCATTAGTGGGATTAGGGACATTGATTGCTAGAGGTGTTTGTACCCAGGGATGTTTTTGCCCTTGATTTTTCCAGGTTTGAAAACGTGTCTAGTTTTGTTGACATGATGGCCAATTTGACTGCCACTTGTGGCTATTGATTAGCTTTCCATTATGACTAGTTCCACTGAGGATTCATCCATTCAAGTTGACCCCAATTTGTAGGTGGTGGTTGTGGTTGATATGGAGGGATTCATTGATTCTAGTTTTTCCAAGGGTTCTAATTCTAGTTAGATGTAGAACAATATTTCCTTTGATTAACATTATACCCTGTGTTTTGAGGGACCTTTGGCCAACATAATTAAGCTCTTCCTCTACCATGGGTGGTTTCTTTAGATTGCTCTTAATCCCAGCCAAAAGATTACAGGAACTTGTTGAGTGTTATTTCTCACAAATCTCATAGATATCAACTTGATTCAATGGACACTCTCTTAAAAGATGTTTCCCTCTACACTTGGAACAATAAATAGACAAGGGTTCAATATTCTTCTTATCTCCTTGCATGTTGAGATGAAGAAGTAAATCATTTTTCATGTTTGCTAATTCCTCCATTACTTCTGAGACATTAGTATTATGAGCCTTGTTTCTTTGGGAGTTTCTAGTCCCTACTCTAGTCCTAGAGTAGTTTCTACATATTTCAAAAATATCATCCAAGGAAAGCTTATTAATATCTCCTTTCCCCATAAGATCCAAAGAATCTCTAGATTCATCATCAATTCCTCTCAAAAAATTGTTTTACTATTTTTAGCATCCAACCCTTTAGTACACCTCTAGCACACAAACTGAAATCATCAGTGTAATCTTCCAAACTTTTGTCCTCCATTTGTCTTATTCGAAACAATTCCTCCTTCCTATCCCTTAATCGACATTGATCTAGGTACTTATCCAAGAACTTAGTTTCCATTTGCTTCCAAGTTGCAATTATTCCTACACCCAAACCCATGAACCAACGTAAAGCTGACTCTTTCAAGGTAGAAGAAAATGACTTCAATTTCTAGTTATCACTTATATAATCATAGGTAGTGCATAAAACTTTGAACTCAAAAAGGAATTGATCAGGATCCTCAAAAAAATTTCCCTTGAAGGTAGGAAAAACCGAGGCTGAAATATTCTTCATAAGAAGCTCATCAATCTGTCTTTCAAGATTAATAGGATAAGAAAAGGTCCTATTTGCAAGTGGACGTATCGATTGCTATCCCATTTCTTCTTCTTCTTGAAATGGATCTCTATTATCTTCTTTATTTTTGATCTAATGTTGTTGAATGTCTTGTTCTTGATCAAAATTGATATTTCTTCAAAAATCAATATTTTGTGGAAGAAACCTCTCTAGATGGTCTCTATTTCATCTCGTTGACAATTTAAATCTATCTTCCTTATCAACACTAAGGCTTCACACTTAATAGCCAGATCTTTTATTCCTCAACAACGACACCAAAAATGATGGGCAGGTCGTTGATGTCACAACATGCATCATTTAGTCAATTAATTATCGAACCGAGTGTGTCTCAAAGCTATATGGGATAAGGATGTTTGTCATAGATTTTTGGGGGATTTTTCCCTGTAAATAGTGACTTTTGGTTTCAGTTTGGCTCCTTCATGAGCTTTTAGGAGCTTTTAGGAGCTCCCAGGAGCTAAACTTCAGTGACTAATTCCTAAGGATTAATTCTATCTTATTTCCTAATTTAAAGTTCTTTTGACTTATTTATGACTTTGCTTGACTTGATTGAGACTAATTCATGGAAAAGACTAAAATTGAACTTAATTCTTAATCTAGAATTTGAAATCAAAATTTAATTCTAATTTACTTCAAAAGAAATCTATTTTAAGATTTGCTAGAAAATAAATGCTATTTGAAAGAACATAAATAAATTGCAAGGAAATAATTATTAACCTAGAAAACATAAATACTAATTTCCATGAATAGGTTCCAAATAAGTTTTAGTTTCATCTTTCCATAAGTTTTCATCATTTCTTCCATTAAACCTAGTAGATGATTATCAAACCTGATTTCTACAAACAACATCTAAATCTTTATTAACTCAATAAACTTTATAACAAATTTAATAAACCATTCTAACCATAATGAACATAGCTTAAAAGCGATTAAACACAGTTGCTGAAAATGATTCAAACAAAATTAACATTCCATATTTAGTATCCAATGAACATAAATAAAATAAACTCAAAGAAATACCACACAAGGTCAATTCCTTTGGTTGAGCGGGCCCTGTTCTTCCTTTGGTGAGACCTCTAACATAGTGATTTGAGTTAACTTCTTATTTTCATTCAAATTGATCAAAATAGGGATGCATGATAGAGTAGTACAACCATTACAAATTCTAATAGAAAATTATCTAATTCCTTTCTAAAACCTAAAGATGGATATTTATAACTATATCCTTATTGAATTCAAAACATGGCATTAACTGCCAAGATACAAGGTGTCTAAACTAAAGATTAAAACATAACTAAAAGAGAACTGAAAATAGATAGAGGGAAAATGCCAGATCACTACTAAGACAAGAAGTTCCTAAATCGAGTAAGAGGAGATGATTTGAAACTTCGGTGATTCATCATCCAGCTGAAGCGATTAGTGGCATGATTTCCTTCACGTGGTTAAATAGGGAGTTTAAATTTATCTTTTAACTAAGTCATCAATCATTAGTCTTAAATACCCTAAATAAGATTCTTAAGAATAGGATACCAATTATGATAGAAAAAGATTAAAATTGCATAATTAACTCATCATTATTACCACAAAAGCAACACATTTAATATAAAGCATTACCTCTAATATATTTACTAAATTAGCCAAATATAAAGGAAAATAAATAAATATACCAACATATAGTGTACCGCCAGTCATGTTAATTAATAATATAACCGAGTCGTTTAAACCATAAAATGACTATTTAAATGTATTTTTGAGGCCCTCATCACTTTAGGTCATATTTTCTCATAGAATAGGACAAGAAAACTTGTCATTATCTAACCTAATCCTCACCCAAGGTTTCATTTAGGGGTAAGTGTGAAAAGATGGGGGCCCAAAAAGGGGTCTTAAGTGGCCACTTTTTTTCTGAAATCAAGAAATATTGAGCTTGGATGTGAAATTGAGGATAGTTACACTCAAAAAATTTATATGCAACAAGAACAAGGATCATGGTGCTCTGAGTCTACTTTCTAAACTACTATTTTTTGTTCAAAATGGTAGAGATTAAGGGGTTCAAAAGATGGAGCAATAGAAATTTGTGTTGTTTTTTTGTCAAAAAAACATAACATAGCGAATTTTGTGGCTCCCTCAAAAGGTTAACTTTTTTTGGTTATTTTTAAAATCACTTTGGTGAGAAATTAGCTAACATCATTTAGTTTATGCCTAATTTTCATGATAATTTTTTAACAAATATTTGATTTTTTACTAATTTTCAAATTGGAAAATTCCTAAAAAACAAAATTTTGGCTTGCTACCCCTATAAATTTTGAAAAATAATTGAAAAAATATTTTTTTAGTATGTATAGAATGGAGTCTAGTTTCTAAAAATGTAATTTATTTGAAATTTCAATGAATTGTTAATTTATAAAGAAAAAATACCAAACATTAGTTTTTTGCCAAAAAATAGACACACAAACAAAAGAAATTATAGATCAAAGGCTTAACATTGTCAAAATGTGAAAAAAATTACATTGTTAGATAGCTAAGAGAGAGCCTAACATTACCCAGGTGTTCGATTTGTTCGACCTTGAAATACATGCAAACCTGATGCTTAACATGAATGCAATTATGTGAAATATTGTAGAATTTGCAAAAACACATCTTTGGACATTGGGAAAGCACTCCAAGCCTTTGGGTTGGTATTACAAAACAAATACCAATCCTAGACTTGGGGATTCCCAAAAAAATAAATAACCGGCGTGCGTTATTTCTTAGTTTCAACATTTATTTTACGTTTGTACCTAAGACTTGCCTAAGCAAGACATAATGTGAGTGTGTTAAATTATTTGTGTTAAATGCTAGTCTATTAAATGTATATATATATATTTGTATGTTTGTATGTATGTATGCTTGTATGACATGTATGTATTTATGTATCAATGTTTGTATATGTATGTATCAATGTATGTATATGCATGCATGTATGTATGTATGTATGTAAGATTGTATGTACATATGTATGTATGCTTGTATATATGTATTTATGTATGCATCTATGTATGTGTCTACTTATATGTATGTATGTATGTCTTTAGAGGGAGGGATAATTTTAAGAGAGAGAAAGTTATCTAGGTAGGGTGAGAGGGAGAGACTTGAGAGAGAGAGAGAGGTAGTAAGAGAGAGACCTAAGAGAGGGAGAGAGGGTGCAAGGGAGAGACCTAAGAGAGAGGGAGTGGGAGAGAAGGGGTTGGAGTGAGAGGGACTTAGCTAGATAGGGTTGGAGGGATAGAGAGAGAGAGGGGGGTGGGAGAGAGAGAGAAGGGGGGGGAGAGAGGGAGAAAGAGAGAGTTGTATAGGTAGGGTGCCAGAGGGAGAGAATTGAGAGACGGGGAGAGAGAGAGAGAGAGTAGGAGAGAGAGAGAGAGAGAGCTAAGAGATATGGAGAGAGAGAGGGAGTGGGAGAGAGGGAGAGAGAGTTACCTAGGTAGGGTGCTAGAGGGAAAGACCTGAGAGAGAGGGGGTGGGAAGGAGTGACTTGAGAGATAAGGAGAGAGAGGGAGTGTGAGAAAGAGGGAGAGGGAGAGAGAGGGAGTGATGGAGAGAGAGAGAGTTACATAAAAGATGGGGAAGGTAGATAGAGACAATTAGAGAGTCTAGGAGAGAGGGAGAGAGAGAGAGAGAGAGGGATAGGGGTTAAGGGTATAAGGTTGAGGGATTAGGGTTGAGGTTCCAATGTATAGGGTAGAGGGTTTAATGTATAAGGTAGAGGGTTAAGGGTTTTAAAAGAGTTTAAGGGTTGAGGGTTTAAGATTTAAGGAATGAGGTTGAGGGTTTAAGGGTTTAGCATTGAGGGATAGGGTTGAGGTTGATGGTATAGGGTTGAGTATATAGGTTTTAGGGTATAAGATTGAGGGATTATGGTTGAGGATCCAATGTATAGGGTAGAGGGTTGAGAATTGAGGGTTGAGGGTTTAAGGGTTGAGGGATTAGTGTTGAGGAATTAAGGGTTGAGGGTTTAGGGTAGAGAGTTTAAGGGTTTAAGGGTTGAGGGTATAGGGTTGAGAGATTAGGGTTGAGGGTTTAGGGTTGAGGGTTGAGGGTTTAATGGATTAGGGTTTAAGGATTGAGAGGGAGGGAGAAGTGAGATAGAGAGGAGAGAAGAGGAGGGAAGGGGAGAGAGAGAGATGAGGGTTGAGGATCCAATTTATAGGGTTGAGGACCTATAGGGTTAAGGGTTTATGGTATCGGGTTAGGAGGGTAGAGGGTTGAATGTTTAAGGGGAGGGTTGAGGGTATAGGGTTGAGGGATTAAGGTGGAGAGAGAGGGATGGAAGGAGGAAGAGATGGAGGGAGAAGTGAGATAGAGGGTTGAGGGTATAGGTTTGAGGGATTAGGGTTGATGGTCTAATTTATAGGGTAGAGGGTATAGGGGTTGATGGTTTAGGGTTTAAGGGTTGAGGGTTTAAGGGCTGAGGGTTTAGGGATTAGGAATGCGGGATTAGGGTTGAGGGATTAAGAGTTGATGGTTTAGGGTTTAAGGGTTTATGGTTGAGGTATTAGGGTTGAGGGATTAGGGTTGAGGGATTAAGGGTTGAGGGTTGAGGGTTTAAGGGTTTAAGGGTTTAAGGGTTGAGAGCTTAGGTTTGAGGGATTAGGGTTGAGAGTTTAAGGTTTAGTGTATTGGGTTGAGGGTAGAGGGTTGAGGGTTGAGGTTGAGGGTTTAAGGGTTTAAGAGTTGAGGGTATAGGGTTTAAGTGGAGGTAAGGAAAGAAATATAAGGGCCAGGGATCCAATGTATAGGGTTTAGGAGAGAGAGGAAGTGGGATGGATATAGAGAGAGAGATTAGGGTTTAAGGTTTAAGGGTTGAGGTATTAAGGGTTTAAGGGTATAGGATTGAGGGATTAGGGTTTAAGGCATAATGTCTAGGGTTTAGGGTATAAGGTTAATGGATTAGGGTTTAAGGCATAGTGTCCAAGGTTGAGGGTTTAGGGATAGGGTTTAGGGTTAAGTGAGAGACCTCAATGGATAAGGAGGGATGGATGGCGAAGGAGAGAGAGTGAGTGAGAGAGAGAGAGGAAATATTAAGAAAATCAAAGTTTTCATAACACAAGCACATTTTGAAGAAGTTGAGATATAGTCATTTTGTATAGCAAGACAAAATGTGCTCGCGTTATTCTCGTGATCTAGGCCCACATGCTCTGTTATTCTCCTAATTATGCATGCATTCCAACAAAAAAGAAAGATTTTTGATGTTGTTGGGAAGTGCACATGAAATTTTTTCACATTCTACCACCTTTGCATGAACTTTCAACCACATTTTTATGGCTTTCCAAATTATGAAGGATTAAATAACAAATTTTTCACATTGAATTTGATATATATCAATTCAAGTCTCAATTTTTGTAGTGTTGCAATGTTAATTGTGATTGAATTGTAGGAATTTAACATTATACATTGGTTATTTGTATTGTTGTCAGTAATTCTATTCAAGAGTGATATACAATTAAATGTTAAAAAGGAAACAACCTTGTGAAAAACTCAAATTGTTGAGGAGTTTGATGCAAGAAGAAACAAAGACTACATAATTGGGTAAAACTGCTCCATTTGAATCTTCATTTATTAGGTATGTGATGTCTTTACACATTTTCTTTACATTTTACTTAATTCTATTATGTTTCTTTACCATCCCTTATCATACATGCTTAATACAATGCTTTGATTTTGTTATTATGCATATTCCATGTTCATCATTTTTCTTTGTCATTATAGCCTTAGCCCCTCTTGGAACATTTTAAACTACACAATGCTTTACACTTGCTAATTACATTTTAAACCACATCTCATTGAGGCATTTTGTTAAACCAATTGACCTACCTTGTGTATACTTCCACATTTTGTATACACATATATATAAGAGTAGTTATAAGCATGCAATATAATGCATCATTTCTCAATCCTTTTCTATGGATGTGTATACCCCTTTCCAAAGCTTCCATTTTGGTATAGGCATGGGGTATGTTGGAAAATAGAAGGGAATTTGGTTTTACACCTAGAAATTACATTTTCTTAAAATTTTCTAAATCCTTTTCAACAAATCCATTTTGTGCATATCTTGAAATCATTGTAGTCCATGAGAACATATATCATTGAGGAATTTTGTCAAATAGATAGTTCTACCAAAGAAGTTGATTTCCTTGTCTATGTTACCAAATTTTCCATACATGTCTATCAAAGCATTTCATCAAACAACATAGACAAGACAATCAACTGTTTGAAAAAATTCCTCAAAGAAATGTGGTCTCATGGTGATAAACATCACCTTGAGACCACATTTCTTTAAGGCATTTTTTCAAACAACTAATTGCCTTGTCCATGCTACCAAATTTTCCATGCATGTCTACCAAAACTATTTATCAAACAACATAGAAAAGGCAATCAATTGTTTGAAAAAATCCCTCAAAGAAATGTGGTCTCATGGTGATGCACATCATCATGAGACCACATTTCTTTGAGGAATTTTTTCAAATAGTTGATTGCCTTATCTATGCTACCAAATTTTCCATGCATGTCTACTAAAGCATTTTATCAAACATCATATACAAGTCAATCAGCTGTTTGAAGAAATTCCTCAAAGAAATGTGGTCTCATGGTGATGTGCATCACCATGAGACCACATTTCTTTGAGACATTTTTTCAAATAGCTGATTGCCTTGTCTATGCTACCAAATTTTCCATACAAGGCTACCAAATTTTCTTTTCAAGTAATCCCCCTTTATTTCAATGATATGATTGAAGTCTGGGTACCTTTTTCCAAAGGTAGGATGTCAAGACAAAAGTTGTGGAATTTGGATTTATACTCAAGCCAATTGTATCTTCTTGAAAGTTTGTAATGTCTTTTAAAAAATCCATTTTTTCCTGCCTTGTCCATGCTTCCATTTTGTTCCTATCTTGAAATCATGGAATTCCATGAGACCACGTTTCTTTAAGGCATTCCATCAAGAAAATCATGTGATCTTTGATAGGCTAGTGAGCTCACTAGCTTGTCAATGCAGTAGCATAGACAAGCTAGTGAGCTCACGAGTTTATCTATACCACCACATTTTGCATACATGTATACCAAAATATTTTGTCAATAAATTCACATGCTTTGTCCATGCTTCGATTTTGTGCCTATCTTGCAATCATGGCATTCCAATAGACCACATTTCTTTAAGGAATTCCATCAAAAAAATCATGTGAGCTTTGGCAAGCTAGTGAGCTCACTAGCTTTTGTATGCTACGACATTTTGCATACATGTCTACCAAAAAAAAATTTCAAAAAAATTGCATGCCTTGTCCATGCTTCCATTTTGTTCCTATCTTGTGATCATGGCATTCCATGAGACCACATTTCTTTAAGGCATTCCATCAAGAAATTCATGTGAGCTTTAACAAGCTAGTGAGATCACTAGCTTGTCAATGCGGTGGCATAGACAAGCTAGTGGGCTGTTTGAAAAGCATTCCTCATAGAAATGGGGTCTCATGGTGATGTACATCATCGTGAGATGCCATTTCTATGAGGATTTTTTTCAAACAACCCACTAGCTTGTGTATGCCACTGCATAGCTTGTGTATGCTACCACATTTTGCATACATGTCTAACAAAAAATTTTGTCAAGCAATTCAAATGCCTTGTCCATGCTTCCATTTTGTTCCTATCTTGCAATCATGGAATTCCACTAGACCATATTTCTTTAAGGAATTCCATCAAAAAATTCATGTGAGATTTGACAAGCTAGTGAGCTCACTAGCTTGTTAATGGCACCGCATTGACAAGCTATTGAGCTCACTAACTTTTCAATGCAGTGGCATAGAAAATCTATTGAGCTGTTCAAAAAAATGCCTCATAGAGATGGGGTCTCATGATAAATCACCACGAGACCCCATTTCTATGAGGCATTTTTTCAAACAACCCACTAGCTTGTATATGCCACTGCATTGAAAATCTAGTGAGCTAAATAGCTTGTGTATACTACCACATTTTTCATACATGTCTACCAAAACATTTTTTCAAACAATTCACATGACTTGTCCATGCTTGAATTTTGTATCTATCTTGCAATCATGGCATTCCATGAGAACACATTTATTTAAGACATTCCATCAAAAAATTCATGTGGGATTTGTATATGCTAGACATAATCTTCTACAAGATGATTGTAAGTATTTTTTATGAAGGGTTGAATGACATATATTTCATTTATTTGTATAGATTTTTTTTAGGAACTAATATTTGTCTCTTTATCTTGCTACAAATAAAATTATCCATCATGTCAAGGAAATGATCAAGGATTAACCAACACAAGAAGAGATGTAAGCTAAGAATGAAAAGAAAGCAACATGGATGAGGGAACATCGTGAGAAGAAATTGGAAAAAATTGATGAAGAAATGCTAATTGAAGAGGACCTCAACCATTGAGAAGAGAAATGGAATTAGTGACACAAAGGGAATGAATGCAAAACCTTTGTGCTAAGAGAGATATGGATACTGTAGTTGGAGACACACCCTTTACCACAAGTGAATATGGAGGGACACCATCTACCACATCTCAAGTTGAGAGTACATCATCACTCACATTTGAAGAAGGAGGTATGCCATGATTCCTATCTCAACCTCAAGGTATGTCATCTATTCCATCCTCAATCAAAGGTTCACCATCTAGACCATCTCATTTAAATATTGATGAAATTCCTAATGTTGAGAAAAATGTACCTATGAAAACAACACCTATAATTTTGCATAGAAAGATAAAGTTTTTTATTATTAGTGATGAGAATATTTTGTAGCCAATGGAAGGTAAGATTCCACAATGCACTTGTAGAAGATATGCTCATAATATTTGGAGATTGTTCTCTAAAAAATTAAATGAGACCTCAAGATGCCAACTATTTGTTGAAATGTTGTGAAGTATAAAGTATAGGTCCATCATGAATATTCTTGGGTTGAGAACATCAAATGCTTCAAGTGAAAAAAACTATTGTGAAGAATCTAATGGATTCATATGAGAGTGGGTAAGACCTCATGCTCAAAAGATAGTAATGTCACCCAATGTGTCATTACATTGACTTTAGTAAGTAATCAAACAAGGAAATCTCATCTCATTATAAAGATGAGTCAACAATTAAGAATTAATAGGAAAGATTTATCAAGAGCCATTCAAAGTTGCCAAAGAATTGAGGACACCAATTCCACTAAATTATCATGGGCATTCTTGGGGAGACTCCCACAAAAAGATAAACCAGTTATTGAAGCATTGAGATCACTAATTGAATACTATTGGAAGAATAACACAAGAGTGTCTTTTAATCAAAGGGATATGGTAAGAAGGAGAATTGGTAGTTGAAACAATGAGCCACATCCAAAACATTTTTTGGATATGATTCAAACACATTTTTTTCATAAATTTTTAGAGGATTATCCTCAAATTAAAAAATTTCAAAGATATTTTGAAATAATTAAACCTTTTTATGTCAATATAAATCACACATGCACTACTTCTTGTTGTAGATTAAATATTTAATTTTCTAACCATTTTGATGTTTATCATTCTATATTTTTAGATTTGCATACTAACAATGCTTTGCAAGATTTTGGCATACATGCCCCACCAACATCTTCAAGAGACTTCTTATCAAAAAAATTATGTGAAAAAGAGGAAGGTAAAATATTCTATAGGAAACTATGCTTGGATGGCACATGTCAGCATTGTGGTGGCTTGCAATGTATGCCAATATATGAACATATGGAAAGAACACATGTAGTTGGAAAGGGAATACTAGAGTTCAACAAGTATAAAATAATAACCTACAATAAAAAGGATGGTAATCAAGAAAAATGGTGTGATTTGGTTATTCAAAATATTTTAGTGTATGAGTTTATGTTTGCATTTCATGACAACATTATGTATGAGTATGCAAGGAATGCCCATAGAGTTCAATGGTTGGAATTACAATTCAAGTTATGCAAGGAAACCTTTCCAATTTGTAGCATTGTTTCAGTGGTTGAATTTGTAGAGAACTACATTCTATTGCCACAACATGAGGTGCAATCACAATATCACAAATCCACACAAGTTTATATATTTGTGCACATAACATTCATTTATGCAGTTGATATTATAGAGGATAATAGGAAGGTATTGAGGGAGTACCACTTTTACATTAGTGATGACCACACACATTCTACAAATTTCATGCAAGGTTGTTTTTAGTTGTTCTACAATGATTTGGGTAGGAGGGGCATAACATATAGTCAACTTATAATATGGTCAAATAACTATACATCATAGTTCAATAACTCGTGGATGTTCTATTGGTTGAGAAGGATGCATGTTATTACAAGTCTTCGGAATATGTGGAGCTTTTGTGAGGTTGTGCATGGAAAGGGGGAGCATGATGGTGTAGAAGCATGTATCAAAAGAGCATTATCACAAGAAGAGATAAAGTATAAATACAATGTAAAGTTGATAGATGCAAAATCAATCATCGAGTGGTGTAATGCTTTGATGGGTCTAGGTAATGAAGGTAAGTCTTCAATTCATATTTTTTTTTGGTTGATAGATGATACTAATATTGCACCATGTGAAGATTGTTGTACACTGACAAGATCAAGTGAGCTACACTCTTTCCTTAGCTTGAATGTAGGTTCATGGAGTATCCATATGTGGAAGATGGTATGCTTTTGTTCTTCATGTACAATTCAAGACTAGAATGAGTGCGAGTCAAAGGAGTTGGTTCACAAATGGTGGTTAAGTTATCTTAGACCACTTCACACGTATCAACCTCTAATGGTATTGGAACTAAAATAGATGGAATCATTAGTTGAATTTGATCACATATCAAATCTAGTTCAACTAGGTAATATATCTACTTGCATAGTTTTTTAAATTCCTATTGTTATCTTACTTTGTAGTGTATTTGTAATGTTGACTAATTTTATCTAATTTGTTGCACCTATCAATGTAGGGTATGTTTATGTAGTTATTTTAAATGAAGACAATGAAGAGGGAATGGATTATTACTTGTGTCATTGTGTTGAGGAAGAAAATAAATTGGAGGCACTGGTTATATATGGAGAAAACATCGAATACCCTACAGGCTTAGTGGTTGTTATTGGAAAATGGCTTAGAAGGTACCCACATAAGAGTGTTAATGTTTGGTTATTTCAGGGCTTTGACACACACTGAAAGATTCTTCATTACTCAAACCTTGTTGTGGCATCCAATGTTCATTTGATCAAATATGGGGGTAGGCCTTTGAACAAGACCCATTGGAAGGTGTGTGAGTCTGACCATGAGGCAATACTTGACACAATAAAGAGTAGAGAAAACCTGGATGGTTTGTTGGATTAATTTGTAAGTATGCACATTGGTTCTTATTAATTTATAAGTAGGCACATTAATTTGAATTAAAATTTAGAGTATGCACATCAAAATTAGTTGATAGTTAGACCTTTCATTTCTATATTTCAAGTTTACATATGTTTTGGTTCCAAGTTTGTACATATATTTTGGTTTGACGTTTACATATGAATATTGGTTCAAAGTTTTCAATGTGGTAGTATAGACAAGGTAGTGAGCATTGAAAATATCACTACATTGTCAATGCAGTAGCATAGACAAGGTAGTGAGCTATTTGAAAAATTACTCAAATAAATGGGGTCTCCTAGTGATGTACATCACTAGGAGACCCCTCAAAATCACTAGGAGACCCCATTTCTTTGAGGAATTTCTAACTCACTACCTTGTCAATGCTACCACATTGACAATTTGAAGAGGGAAAAAATATAGTATAGAAATCAATTAAAGAGGGAAAATAGAATAAATTTGGCCATGATACAAGGGGTATCAAACAACTAATTATTGGACATTATCACCAATTATCACTATGAGACCCCATTTCTTAGAGCCATTTTATCAAACAACTCACTACCTTGTCAACACTACTGCATTGGCAAGCTAGTGAGCTCACTATGTATGGTGTCTTATGGTGATCAAGTTGTTGCCCCCTCACATAATTTTCTTTGTACACTTTCAATATGTATTAAATTTTCTTTGTCATTTGGGTATGGTGAGTTTTTTTCATAATCACAATCATAAGTATCATTGTCACTCTAGGTTAGCACTACCACTATTCATTAGCACTATCATTCCATTTATATTCTTCACTGATGCATGTCTACACCTTGGACAGTTGCATATGCTCATATGACTACCTTTTATAATGAAATATACCTCCATGATAATTTCTTGTTGTCCCATGACTGATATACCTTGCTTGGCGATTTCCATAGTTTTCATAGTTTCATGCAACATTATCTTGCTGCCTTCAATTGTGGGTGGATGAAAACATGACTATGTTCTTGATTTGTAGCACCATATTTTCTTGTTCTCTAACCCCATCATTATCTTTGCCCATGTAGGTGTTATTATTCATCAAAAAATGAGATTAATAAGGCTTATCTTTGAACATGAGTATGATTTCCATAGATCTCACCCTTATCATACTTTCCCTTGAGCACTTTTTCAAGGTTGATGTAGGTTCACATGTGATATCCAGTGTCCTTAGGAACCCTATAGGTTATGAGCTTGTAGCCCTTCACAAAGATGATTTTGACATAAATTTATTCTTATACCTAATAATGGGCATCTAAAACTTGATTTGGATACCCTTATAATTCTTATTAGACATTTTTGAAAATCATATGGGGTTAATTTGTATGGAATTGGAGAAAATTACTTATAGTCAAATTAGGCCTCTTCTAAGGATTGTTATGGAACAACAATTACTAAATGGATTAGTTAGGTCTTGAAATTCATATGAAAGGTGTATTTAGACATTTATAACATGTCTAAATAGTCCCTAGTCTTGAACATTATTGAAATACAAGAATTTGCACTAAAAATAGACAAATTGCCATGTAAAAGCTAGGAAATCAAGGGCTTTGTGGAAAAGGAACTTGCATGTGTGGAAAAATCATGAAACTTGGAACATTGTCCCATACACCTATAAGAATAAATAATTCAAAATTTGGGAAAATTTGGTTGGTGGAAACAAAAGTTAAACCTATGCCCTAGTTTGAGGCCTAAATCGATAATTCCAACAAAAGTTAAGTAGTGTAAAGTTGCAAAGGGGTGTAACTTTGATTCTGAAACTCATGTGACTAAATCGATAGTTCTAACACATCCAAATGGGTATGTTTAGGCTGGAAATGGTCCTATTTCACACCCAAACATGCCGAATCGATCTGAGCTACGTTCAACCAACTCAATCCCTTAAGAGTCTAAAGTACAAAAGGGCTGCAATCTTTGACGGGCTATTACTCGGAAACCGTGATGCTTAGAAACTTTCCATATGAGGAAATAGAATAAAATTGGGATCCTCTATAATAACCTCTCTCAAATTTTTATATCTCGGAGGCATTTTCCCATGGTGTTGATTTTTTAGTTGATGGAAAAAGTGTCAAATGCAAGTAGTGTAAAGTTGCAAAGGGGTGTAACTTTCATTCTGAAACTTGTGTGACCAAACTGACTATTCCAACATGTATGGATGGGTACCTTTAGGCTAGTAATGGTCATCTTTCACACCCAAACATGTTGAATCAATTTGAGCTACGTTCAACCAAAAAAATCCCTCAAGAGTCCAAAGTGCAAAAGGGAAACAATCTTTGACGGGTTGTTACTCAGAAATTGTGATGCCTAGAAACTTTCCTTCTAAGGTTAGAAGATCATATTGGTCCCATCTATAATAACCTCTCTCAGTTTTTGATATCTCAGAGGTGTTTTCCTGTGGTGTCGATTTTTAGTTGATAAAAAAAGTGTCAAATACAAGCAGTGTAAAGTTGCAAAGGGGTGTAACTTTCATTTTGTAGATTGTGTGACCAAACCGACTATTCCAACACATCCAAATGGGTAATTTTAGGCTAGGAATGGTTCTCTTTTGCACCCAAACACACCAAATTGGTCTGAGCTACATTCAATCGATTCAATCCCTTAAGAGTCAAAAGTGCAAAAGGTCTACAATCTTTGACGAGCTATTACTCAGAAACTATGATGCTTAGAAACTTTCATCTAAGGTTATGAGATCATATTGGGCCCCTATACAATAACTTCTCTCAGTTTCTGATATCTCAGAGGTGTTTTCCCATGGTGTCAATTTTTTCAGTTGATGGAAAAAGTGTCAAATGCAAGTAGTGTAAAGTTGCAAAGAGGTGTAACTTTTGTTCTACAACTCGTGTGACCAAACCGGCTATTCCAAAATTTCTAGATGGGTATGCTTAGTCTAGGAATAGTCCTCTTTTTCACCCAAACATGCCGAATTAGTCCCAACTATGTTTAATTAGTGAAATCCCTTAAGAGTCCAAAGTGTAAAAGGGCAACAATTTTTGACAGGATGTTACTCGAAAACTGTGATGCCTATAAATTTTTTGTTTGAGGATACAAGATTGCATTGGCCCCTCTAAAATAACCTCTTAGGATTTTTGATATATCAAAGTCTTTGTACTGTGGTGTTGACTTTTCAGTTGATGGAAATAGTGAAAAATGCAAGTAGTGTAAAGTTGCAAAGGGGTGTAACTTTCATTTTGCAACTTGTGCAACCAAACTAATTATTCCAACACATCTAGATGGGTAATTTTAGGCTAGGCATGGTCCTATTTTCTACCCAAACATGTTGAATCAGTTTGAGCTACATTCAACAGACGAAATCCCTTAAGATGGCATGTGAAACAAAGGAAAAGAGAAAGATTCATGTGACAATTAACAAGTATGAGTTTCCACACAAAAGAATATGATTGCATGAAAGAGGTAAAACATTTGGGTGTAAAAATAGTTGTGGATAAGGGAAAATCTAAAAAAAAACCATGTTGAGGAATATGGGAATTGGTGTATGAGGCTCAGGTTAATCCAGAAATCCCAGGCTTCACACAACTTGCATGAATAGTCATGAGTGATGGATTTGATTAATTGGTATAAGAAGGCCGAGGGTTGATCTGTACATTCTTGGCTCCATACCACTTACAAGAATTCATGAGTGATAGTTTCCAGTGGGTACTTAACTGATTCAATAGGTTTTTTCTTTAGATGAACTCACACAACAAAAGAAAATCTTACCTAGATAGGTTTGGCTACAGTGGATGTTACTCTAAATGAGATAAATGGTAGAACCAATTAACCGACATGTAGTTGAATTGATTTCTCTTCCATATATTTATTTGGGGGGCATTTAGAATCTTCTATGAGTTGAATGCTCTTGTGTAAGAATTAGTAAAACCCTTGGAATTCAAATATGGAGGTTTGTGAGTTGCAGTTTCAAAATAGGAATATAAGATGACTATATAGATGAGTACAGGAGAGAAGCAGATTGAATAAGCACGTGATCCACACAAAGGAAAGTTAATAGAAGATTTTATATTCTCTTGAAAATGATCCAATGCATTTGAAAGCCCAAATTGACTTGTAAATGTTGCAAGATGATAGTGGAAATGAGGAAGAACAACTTCATTTTTTCTTTGTAAATCTCTCTTTCAATGTGTGTTTGAGTTATTTACTTTCTTACTTTCATCCAACTAATTCAGTAATTGAAGCACATAAGGAAGCATATGAATGATATGTTCAATTGCCTAGAAGCATAGTTCTTACTTACAAGAGTAAGTAACATTAAAATTTACTAATATACAATCTAAAGAAACAATGTGCTCATTTACTACACCATTATCTTATGGATTTAAAGGGCCACATGTTAGCTGTAACATAAAAGGAGTGTGAAATCTGGCCTATAAGCATTGTAGGCATACGTTTGAGAATGCACATAATTGCATAATGAATATAACATCTAGATGGTAGTCATAGTGGTGGGAAATATAATTTTGTGGCCTTTTATATATTGATTAAGTATTGTAGAACATTGAATTAGCACATAAGTAAATGATAAATCCTTGGTGAATCATTTTTGAAAATATTGAAGTTGTTTAACATCAACTAATAAAGTTTTTTAGCATAAATTAATAACTATTCAAGACAAACCATTAAGGACAACAATGAAAAATGCTAGGGCTAACCAAATGCTAAATGTCAAGACCATGATAAAATGAAAGACAATGATTGAAGTTTTTATGATTGTGAAATATTGACCTTGTTGGTCCTCATAGTGTAAGTGCTTTATGATTTTTTTTTTCATAGACAATGGTGTTAGTCATATTTGATTGTGATTTCATATTATCTCATATTACAATGAAGACACTCAAAGACCAGGAGAAAGGGTAGACACCATCCAGAATACATGTAGACACATGAATCATGAAGAATATATGTGAACACATGAATTATATATTGGAAGCATGAAGCATGCACGTGAATACATGTAACACATGAAATATACACAAGAAGCATGAAGAATACATGTGAATACATGAAGTATACACATGAATTGTGAAGAATACATGGGAGCACATGAATTATACATTGGAAGGATGAAGCATACACATAATACGTGAAGTATACATGTGAATAGGTGAGCCATACATGTGAATAAGTGAAGCACAAGTACTCAAATACACGTAAGCCATGAAGTATACACATGAATAAAAAGTATACCCATGAGTACAAATTATACACATGAATACAATGTATACGCATGAAAATAGTAAGTTGTAAAGTATACATTTGAATACACATAAGTCACAAAGCATACACATAAGTTGTAAAGTATACACTTGAGTACACATAACTCATATCTATTGAAGCACAAATTTATAATGCAAATATGGAAACCATCAATAAAAAGATTTATATTAACCAAATATCCATGTAGGCATACATCAATATATGTCGATATAAGTATAATATATATATAAAATAGCCATATAGGCTATAGGCTTACAAGAATGCCATATAGGCATACAATGTCAAGTATATGCAATACATAATATGTCTTAAAATATCATATAGGCATACAAAAAAGGACCCCAATAAAAATTCATTTCCCTCCAGGTGAATGAAACAAACGGGTGGCCTTTGGTGGTTGGGTGGATGGTGATGTGTATGACACTCATTTACCCTAAACTCGAGGGCTGCTCCTCCTATTTAGTTCCTCATCAAGCGTTATCTATTACAATAACAAGTAAAGACATTAATATATAGAAATTACATTATAAAAAATGATATATTTAACAAAATAATCACTTACAACCACTAGACAATCTCTCTCCTCACTTGAAAGATTCACATGCTCATGTTGTGGTGTGCCCAAGTCCTATAGAAACCATCCAAATAGAAATTAAACTACGAATCAATAATCATTTAATTTTTCACTAACTAACAACTATAACAATGAATACATAATTTGAAATTTACTAATTTTCCTCATACCCCCATGAGAGGCATTGAGCTATCTATTGTAGATGATACACCTTGCTCCATTACCCTATCAACATCTGGAGGTGATTATGCTTCCATCATTTGAAAATAAAACAAAAAATCATTCAATCACAAAAAGTAGAATAGTGATGCAGGTCATGGATTATAAAGTATTTTCCCTATCCATAGCTTGTTCGAAAGCACCTGTTTTAGGCTTTTATCCATAGTAGTGATGTAGTGAACTATTTCATAAAATGCTTTGGTAGACATGTACGAAAAATGTGGCAGCATAGAGAAGGTAGTGAATTGTTCAAAAAAATGCCTCAAAGAAATACGGTCTCATGGTGATGGAATGCCATGAAAAAATTGTTTTTCATGGAATTCCATCACCATGAGACTACATTTCTTTGAGGTATTTTTTCCAAGTTACATTTCATTTCCTTCTCTATGCTATTATGCTATGTTGGGGTGTATTCTATAGTGTGGTATTGGTTATGAGATGGAGGGTGATCATGAGATAAAGAGGGATGGGTGTTTTAATCATGAAGGGAAGAGGATCATTAGATGGGGTGGAAGGTGTGCTTCAAGACCATATTTCAAGAGAAATCATATAATGGAGTGGAAGAGGTACTTTGATCTAGACACAAAAGGATATCATTAGATGAAGTTTGGGAGAGGGGATTGTGAGAGGGGGGGATGAAGGGATATCTTGATCTTGAGATGGAAAGATATCATTATATGAGATGGAATGGATATGTTGTTCTTGATTGGAAATGTAATCATGAGATGGAAGGGGGTCATATGATGAAGGAGAAGGGTTTTCTTGATCTTTATATGGAGGGGAATCTATGTTAGCATGATTTAGATTAGGAGATGGACATAGTTCATTTAATATGGATGGTGTCATGAGGGAGGAAGGTTTTATAGAGTATTCAACTTGGATAGATGGATTGATAGGGGATTCATTTAAGATTCAGAGTATTAGAGTTTATCTTGATGTAGGGGAGATGAAGGTGGATGCATGATATGGGAAGATTGCACTAATTTTTTTTTGCACGGGGAAATTGTTGGCAATACAAGGGAAGACAACTGAGAGGGGGCTGAGTGAATCAATTTTCACAAAAATTCAAAACTTATTCAACTTATTAACCTTGTTCTGAGATCCAATAATTAACCATGAAAGCATGAATCAACAACACATCAAAACACTAGCTCATTTGACTGCAAAATCCAACAAAAAATTCTGATGAAAAATGTATAATTTGATGTATTGTCGGGTACTTGTTATATTTAATGTGTAATTTTCAAATTTTTTAAATTTTATCCCCAACGTTAGTCAAAATTTTGACGAACCTGGTTTCGTCAAAATTTTGACAAACCGTTTCATCAAAATTTTGACAAACATGGAAAATCAAAAAAAAATCAAATTATGGCCAACATAAATAAAAGTGATTTCACCTATTTATTACGAGAGTGTTTTGCTATACTTGCAAATTTTCTCTACTTGTGATAGTTTGTGGAGAACTAAGGACAATTTTCTTGGGCAAAATAAGAAAAAATTCAAGAAGATATTGCTAGGTTGAGGGTAATCATTTTATTTTTCTAGAATTCATTTGTGAAGTTAGATTTGTACTTCCAGGTTTGAAAATCATATTTTAAAGCAACATCTCTTCAGATTTCATTTTTAGACTTGTACATTTTGAGAATTTCATTTCTAGATTTTCTTGTGCAAGTTCAATATTCTAATTTTAGGAGTCTAACGGTTGGAAATCATAGTAAAATAAGAATTTAATAAGTTCCAGAATTGGCATTTTAAAGTGTTTTTGGGTTCATTAACTTTAGACTATCTTCTTTTTTGTAGGGGTGGCTGCATGCTGAATTGTTTTGGTGCAAACTATCAGAATTATTAGATTTTGTTACCTGTCAATGATTAAAAATTATTAGATTTTGTTACCTGTCAATGATTCAGAATTATTAGATTTTGTTACCTGTCAATGATTAAAAATTATCATCCATTGGTAAGTTGTTCATTATATGTCTTTATATTGATTGAATTTGTAAATGTTTATATCATTTTAACATTTATATATATATATATATATAAAATCACTTGATCATGATCATAGTTTATTTGTGTCAATCATTATTATAAAGGTGGGGTGCCCTAGGGCACAAGATATGGATTATCACACCCAGTAGAATGTGGTTTTTCAAGCAAAGGAACATCAAGCTATGAATATCGAAGATGAAGTTAATGATCCTATGGAAGAAGATGATCATGCACTAGAAAACACGATTGAAGATGATGGTACAAATACATTGATCCATGACACATTTAGTGGCGCAACTGATCATGATGATCGAGATGACTTTGATGATGTTCATGATTTACTTGTACTTGATAATGCACATGAGCCCCTTTATGAAGGCTCTGAAACAACTCTTCTCTCTGTTGTATTGTAGGTGAACTTGAAGGTTATGAATGGTTTATCCAACATAGCAATGTCATGGATGTTAAGGTATGTCATATATGTCATCTTTTTTCATCTATTTTAATTGTTGTTAGTTCATCATTAGTAAATAAAGGATGAAATATGTACCATTAATATTCTTTATATTAACAAATTATTTTTTGTTGTAGATTGATTGGTGAATTTTTGTTACCACCATCAAATATTTTACCTCGCTCATACCAAGATTTATCTGCCATTATGAAAGATATTGGAATGGAGTATCAAGCAATAGATGCATGTCCCAATGATCATATTATATATCATAAACAACATGAATTTGCAATAGAATACCCGAAATGTCATTGTTGCCCAATTTTCACCTAAGGGCTCAATCAGGTAGGACAAATCATGTGATAGATGTTCGAGAAGGCCAAATGGAACATTTACAACAAGGGAAAAATCATACATCTGGTGTTAGGTCACAGGGAACTCAGTTGGAAGGCCTACCTAGATCAAGTTTGGCATGAAAATCCTCTAAGGAGAGAGTTGCCAAGACTTTCCAAATGTCTCATTGACTAGAAGGGGCCTCGCTGAATGGAGGCATCCATTGCCATGAGGTTTGACCGACAGAGTGGAGTCTTGGTGAAAAGGGACATCATCGGGTGAGGTTTCACTACAACTGGGTGGCTTCGGTGTAACATCTCGCCAATGAGGTGAGGTCTCACTGAAGCGTATGGAGGTTCCAACAAGGCAGCTGTCATCAGCCAAATGTCTTGCTGAAGGATGATGGTCTCACCGAAGCAGGACGTCTTCGGTATATGTGTGGGGGGCTTTGCCAGGAGGTCTTACCGAGGGCAAAGGTCTCACTAAAAATAATTCACAAGGCCGTCAGCAGGGAGGAAAACATATTTCCTTCAGTATAATGTCTTGCCGAAGGATGGTCACCCCAAAGAAAGGAAGGAAGTCGGCTAAGGGTTCATAACTCGACGTAACATCTCACCGAAAGGAGTCAGGTCTCGGCGATGAAGGAGGTCCCACCAAAGGTCTGAGCCCGGCGATAATTTTTCCTTTGGCAGGAGGTCTGGCCGAAATGTTAAGGTCTCCCCAAAGTACTCTTGGTTCGGCAAAAGGAAGCTTTGGTTGGTATGAAGTCTCACCAATCGAAGGGAGTCTCGATGACATGAAGTGAATTCAGCATAGGCCTTCGCTGAAAATAGGAGTTCACTGAGATGTCTAGGCGAAGCGGAGTGGTCTTGGTGAAGGATGGTAGTTTCGGCATAAGGTCTCCCTGACCACAGAAAGTCTTGTCGACAAAAGGAGATCACCGAAAGATTTAGGGGCTCAACAAAAATTCTCACTGACCCAAAAAGGTCTTGCCGAAACAAGATTGGGCTCAGAAAGAAATAAAGATATCGTTGTGAGGTCTGGGCGATGATGATGGAGTCTTGCCAAACAGAGAAGAAGAGTGAGCTCGACGAGAAAAGGAGGATATCGACATGAGGTCTCACCGATAGGGTGGACTCTTGCCGATAGGAGCTCTGAGCCAAAGAGGGAGAACATTGCCATGATGTCTCACCGACCCAATAGGGTCTTACCGAAAGGAAATAAGCCTGGGGAGAATAAGGTGACATCGCCAAGATGTCTCACCGACCGGCGGGGAGTCTCATCAAATGGAATGAAGGAGCTCGGGGAGAGCGAAATGTGCTTGGTAAAGGGTCTTGCCGAAGAGTCAAGGTCTCAGTGATGAAAGAGATATCTATATGACTCCTAATGGCTTGCCATGAGGTCTTCCCAAAAGCGATAGTCTTACCGATGGTTCCAGCGATATCGGTATGACTTTTGGGCTCGCTATAAACTCTCATCGATGTTTTCAAGATGTGTCGATAATTGTAGGAAGGTATAATCACATCAGGGAGACACGATAAGTGTCTCACCAACATGTGATTTAGTCTAAGTGACCCTTGACCATCTAGCAATCTCGTGTGTCATATGATTGACCAATCAGAGTGAGCTAAGGGCGAGCCATGGTGGTTTGACCAGGGAGAAGAAGATTTAACAGAAGGAAAAGCAACATGCATCTTTTTTGAGCTCAGGAGCATTCAAAGCAGCTTGTCAGGGGATTCAAAGGTGGACA
This sequence comes from Sequoia sempervirens, assembly GCA_007258455.2. NCBI lineage: Eukaryota > Viridiplantae > Streptophyta > Pinopsida > Cupressales > Cupressaceae > Sequoia > Sequoia sempervirens. Next base: position 72,462,685 of record VDFB02256132.1, on the reverse strand, counting down.
TGAGGAGCAGAAGTAAATGTGGTGGTTGCAGAAAGATCTGAAGAAGACCATTCATGGAAGCGACTCTTCACCGACATGGACAGCAAGGATGCAATCGAACACAACATTAACTCCATTAAAAGATCTATGGGAGATTTTTTCTGAAGGGAGATATTTTGTAAGCCCCAAAGGGCCGACATCTTTTTTGTATATAGGGTATTTCTTGCCTCTTTGTAGGGAGTTCAGATATACATTCAAAAGAGTTAGTGATTTTTAGCAATCCTCTCTCAGCTAGTGTATGCTTTGTTACTCACTTTGATTTTTGGAATATAAAGTATAGAGTTATCTTGGCCACTGTTGATGCTTCAAATTTTTTGTCACTGTTCTTGCAAAGCATTGAGCATTTTAGGTTAATGATTGAGTTATCTTGTGAATTCTTTCATTCCTTTATAACTTTATCAAGTGTTTTCATTCCTTCCTTTGTAAAAAGCACCATTACATGAATCACAAACTGTGCTTGCATAATCACACATAGATTCTATTTTGTGAAAATCTTTTCCTTTATTGAAAAAGTGTGTGTATTAAACCTGTTTGTGATATATTAATGCGTAGCTCGTAGAATTTGATGTGTAGCCTTATGATCATTGACAATTTTCAAGTACAGTCTAAGTATTCCATTGATTTCATCAACTTGGTGTATCACCATAGGAGTAGTTTCTAATTTATGTATTCTTTCTTCCTTTACCTTACAAATATTAGTAGTTTAGGTGATAGCACAAAGGAAGCCGGCCTTCTCTGGAGGTTGGCCTATGTCTACAAGTGATCCATAGCTTTGGAGGTCTTCCCATGTTACACTGAGGTGTTGAACATCAGGTTCAACAAGGGTGCAACTTCAGGTGATAATAGTCATATCAGTAGATATCAAATAGATCAACTAACAAAAAAGGTGCCTAGCAAGGTTCTTCGTTACATTCCCATTATTCCATGTATGCAACGATTATTTAGGTGTGAAATCTTAGCACAATTTATGGATTACCATGCATGGAATAGAAGTGGAGATGAAATTCTTTGAATGCCTGCAGATGGTTCTGCATTTAAGGACATGGAGGAAAAATGGCCACACTTTAAAGAAGAACCTCATAATCTCAGGCTTTCATTGGTAGCAGACAGTTTCAATCCATTTGGAGAGCTGATATCTATTTACTCGGTGTGTCCTATTTTTGTTATCAACAATAACATTCCTCCATGGATGTCAATAAAGAGGGAGCACATAATGTTGGCAATGATTGTTCCAAGAATTTGTTTACATCAATTTTTTTTAACATAGTAGCATCTCACTTGTCTTATTTGTTGCATAATGACTTATATGTTTTTCATTTAATAGTCATGTACATTAATTTATATATATTGCAGTAAAATGGCTATAATAATTATGTAATGTTTATGTTCATTCAACTAGGTAAGTACCAAGTTAAAGATATGAATGTATATATTAAGCCTCTTATCGACAAGTTACTAAAGTTATGGAATGGTGTCACTATGTATGACGTCTCTAGACCAATAGGACAAAGACAATTTCAATTCCATGCAATGCTTGTATGGACAATTCATGATGCCCTAGGGCTAACACATTTTTGTGGTATGTTATAATGTTACTGCACTTTAACGATATTTAATTTTATGAAGTAGATATCATGCATGTTTTTTAAATAATCTATTCATTATATATAATTATAAAAATTGACATATTTAATCCAATTATATATGATCTTGTAGGTCCTCAAACAAAGGGAAAATTTGCATGTCCAATTTGTGGTCCAAAGATGAAATCTTGTCGCTCAACAAGCTTAGGAAAGTAGGTGTTTGATGAGTATAGGAACTTCCTCCACAGAAATCATAAGTATCGAGCCACTGAAAAACATCTTTTCAATGGGAAAGAAGGGACTACATCAAAACCATGAAGAATGACACCTCGCCTATGGAAGTTGGAATATAATAGAATTAATCGTCAAGGTTATACATCAGATAAAATTGTTTATCTATCATATATGATATGTTTGGAATTTATATTTTTATATTATGTTTTGTTTGCTCATGCTGTAATTGGCAATGATTGTCATTAATTTTCTTAACTTATATGCTTCATGAAGGTCGTCAAGGCATTAATGGCCAGCTTCCATAGGGAATGAAAAGTTATTCTAGACAATTTAGTCAGTTGCCCTACTATGAGCAACTACAAATTGTGCAATTGTTTGATACAATGCATATCGGAAAGAATATAACATAAATATTATGGAAAATATTGGATGGAAGGCATGACAAAGAAAAAAATGTCAAAATTTGTAGTGACATTCAGGAAGCCAATCATGCAATGAAAAATGTCATTCAATTAAATAGCGATGGAGACCAAATTATTATAAGCGCCCTTCCTTGGTTATTAACAGAGCAGCAAAGCAATGTTATAAAAGAAGTCATATGAAAAATTCGATTTCCCAGAAGATTTGTTGCGAACATAAACAATATCATAACAAAGAAAGGTGAATTTGGGTCAGGGATGAAAACGCATGATTGGCATACCTTCATTAAGGTAATTATTCTGGTATATTATATATATATTTGTATATTGCATGTACTTTTTAGTGTATTATGTTTACTACTTTTGGAAAAATAATGAAAAGATCATTTTATAATTGTTGCAGTACGTTCTACCTCTATCTCTCCCAAAACTTTGACAACAATGTCAAGCAAGTTATATATGATCTTGGAAAATACGTGAGGTAAGTAGTCAATATTTGTTCAATTCGTTGTATAGATCTTATAATTTCCATTTGTTTTACTTGTTATGTAATATATTGTATATTGTTGTTAAATCTCGTTAATATATTTGTGCCTTGAATCACTTGTAGATGGTTGTCATCTAAAAAAATCCATAAAGAAGATATAAATTATTAGATGAGAAAAATTCCTCATCTAATGTGTGAAATGCAAAAGTGTCTACCTTCGACATTTTTCAATGCACAAGAACACTACCTCATACACCAAGTTGAGGAGATTGAATTGTGTGGACCTGTACATACAAGGTCAATGTGGATGGTTGAGAGGCACTTGAAATTTTTGAAATATTTCGTTAGAAAAAGAGCACATCCTAAGTGTTCTATGGTGGAGGGATATATGGTATACCAAACCATGGTGTACATTACTAAATATCTTCCTAAGTTTGCAGCAAAAATCCATGTAGATCGCATTTGGAATCCCAACTCCATTAACAAATTCAAAGGGGAGTACCAGATGGGGAAAGGTAGATTGAGGAAAGTGAGAGGTAATTATAATACATTTTACATTTGGTTTTTATGTATATTGTACTTATTTAATTATTAATCTTCAATATACATTAATTATAAATTAAGGTTGTATACCCTGGTAATTAACTAATTGATGTAGACCTGGGAGGCTCAACTCAACCAACCTATCAACCTTCCTTTAAGAGGCTTCCAAAAGGTTTAGAATGACCACTTTAAACAATCCAAACAACTCTCAAATCCTGACAAACAACAGAAGTCAAATTTCACACTTTGACTCCTTGAATCCTTGTAGAAGTGCAAACCTAGTTTTCCCAATAACTCAAAACTTTCCCAAAACACCAAATAAAAAACTAATGGTTTTAGACACCCATTTTGGTGTTATTAAACATACATCAAGGGAAAGTACAAGTCCTTTGGACCAAATCACCAAAATCACCCTTTCTAGGTTGTCCTGATTAGGTTGATTAGGCCTATTTTACAAAGCAACTAGTCTTTAAACTTTTCATATGCCCATGAAATATTGGGGAAGAAATTTTTATGCCTCCAAACCTCCAAATCCACAAAAAGATTCCACTTGTACAACCAGATTCTTTCCAAACCAAAATACCTTTGTTTTAGGCCAAAATCATGAGGGTTTATTCAATCTCGTACTTCTACGACCTCCCAGACCTCAAAAACAACTCAAACACAACCCATTAGGTCTGCACATGGGTAAAAATTCATAAAATCAGATATCCCATACATATTTTGTTGAAACGTGGGCTTGAACCTCTCATTTCACATGTTTTTCCTCTCAAAACTCTTGAGGACAATAGCTATACCTTCTTTATTTCTCATCCTATGAGGGTTTACAATGATCACTTTATGCCTTTTAAAGGAATTTACACCTCAACTACTAGACAACCACCTCTACAATTGACTTTTTAATCTTTTATGATCACATGAAACATAAAACACACTAATTTCAAGGTTGTTAACATCACTATTGAAATGTTTTTATTTTTTGAATTTGTTAACCTCATTTGTGAATTTCAAATTTTTTTTATACAGTTGGTCGAGAGTGGGATGCACTACATTTGCACATCGCAAACAATCTTGATTGGATGATGGTATGGATTGAACGATGTCAACAATTTGGTCGCACATTAACATGGGAAGGTGTGGCTTCATTGGTTAAAGAAGCTCATCATAATGGAGATTCCAATGTTACACAAAGGGAAATTGATTTAGCATATGGTTTAAGAGATAAATAGGTACATATAAATATATTAATCACCCATATTATTTAATTATTTTCAATTATATTGATGTATATATATGTTGAGATTTTTTTCTTTGCATACATTCAGCCAATAATAAATATGTTTATCAACTCATGATATTGCAATAATTTTTTCATGTTTGGCATATTTCAGGTGAAACACCACAAGGCTATGTGGTGCAATGGTCATAAGTTTTGAATCAAAAATTTGGATGACACAAAGAAAACTTGTGATTCTGGGATAACTACAGTGTTTCAGGTGACTAATGTTTCATATAGAAGCAACATACATCCAGAAGTCTCAAAAAATCAATGCTATGGGATTCTGGATGATATACTTGAGTGTGACTTTAAGTCTTTCAAATTAGTTCTGTTCGTTGTCCTATGGTATAGGCTATGATTGAATGAAAATGATCCCGAGAGAACTATTATTAAACATGATAATGGATTTACCATGGTTAATACAAGGTTGATTGAGCGAGTTGGAAATGAGCCCTATGTTCTTCCAAGCCAATGTGAGTAGGTATTTTACTCAGAGGTTCCAGGTAAACTGGGTTGGTCATTTGTTGTTATACATGATCCAAGAGGAAGGCTGGTAAAGTATAATGTGGTGGAAGAAGAAGATACCGAAGAACTAGAAGATGATGTTAATGATGATCAGGATCAAAAATTAGTTGATGATGTGCCTGACGAAGATGTCGAAGAGGAGGAACTAGATCATGATGATGTAGGAGTTAATGTTCATGAAGATGATATCCGTGTAGATGATGACATTATCGAAACTGATATCAATGACGATGATGATGACATGACCAATCCTTACACTGTCGAATTTGGATTGGATGATATGTCAGACAAAGAGTTTGATGAAGAATAAGATCAATGACATTGAAATGTATGAGTTATGTGATTGTATTATCTATTTGATATTCATTTCTTGATAGAATTATATTTGACTTATGTGGTTACATAATTAATTCATGATGTTTTTAATTTTTATGCCATTACATAATTAATTCAAGATGTACTTTTTAATGTTTAATTTTAATTCATGATGTTACAACTATTTTAGTTCTCCTAGAAATTTCCATATGATCATAATGAAGTGTTTTGGGAAATTTCATGAAAGATGACACATTGATCGTAGTAGTGAAATAATTGCAAAGTCGTTTAGATTTTTTAGACCAATCACCCTTCGCAATGTCATTTTTAGGATCATCTCCAATTTGATTACTAGGACACATAAGGTTGGATTTAATTGGCTTATATTCGAGGAACATTGTGGCTTTGTGTAATGTGAGCAAGTTTTGGATGGGGTACTTGCTATTGCTAAGGTGGATCACTCCTTTCTCCGAAGGCCATACACTTATGATTGGGTCAAGTGTTCTTTTCTTCAGAAAATTCCTATTGCCTTTTTGATAGGTTATGATTTGATTAGATGGGTTATGAAGCACTTATTTCAAGTAATTTATGTCTATTTTAATTTGTAATTTATTAAATTCAAACACATCCAAAATTATGTCCCTTGCTTTAATTGATTATTACGTTATTTAATTATTAACTCAAATGACACCTCCAATTTAACTAAGATCTTTTAAGATATTAAACAAATATGATTTATGAAAGAAGCATATTGGTGTGAAATTAAATATGATTTGTATTCCAATGTAAAAACTACAAAGAATGAAAACAATTCTTTCAACACATAAACTATTATGTAGTAGTCAATTAAAATGAAAAAGCTTACTCTATATTAGTTAGGATACACAACTAGGAAAATGATCTAAATAGTCTAATAATTTCAAAAACACAAACAATATTAGGTAGATAATCAAACGTCTTTCATTTCTACAGTGACTTGTTTATCCTAGGGAAACTAAGTATATAGTATACAAAGAAAACGAACAAACCCACAATTACCCCTATTTTGAAGGAGTTTAGTTTTCTCCCCTTCTTGATCTCCCTAATATTTTCTAATTATTTTAAAGAGACCAAGGGTCATAACACAACTTTATTCAACCCACTAAATATCTTGGTTAATGAAACTTGACAAAAACAACAAAAAAATGCTACATTTGGCATTTCATGTGGAATGAAGAGTGGTGACAATAATCTACTTATAGTTTAATAAAACACTATTTTTAGAAGGCTTGACATTGGAGAGATAGAGAAGAGGGAGAGAGAGGGAGAGATAGGTTAAAGAGGAGGAGAGAGAAGAAATGAAGATAGATAGGATGTAGAAAAGGGAGAGAAAGAAGAGGGGGAGACTAGGGAAAGTAATATGTAGAAAGGGAGAGAGAGAAGAAGGTAGGGGAGAGAGGGAGAGATAGCTCAATATATATAGAGGGAGAGGGAGAGACATAGTAAGGGGGTGATATAGAGAGATAGAGGGGGATGGTGTGAGAGAGAGATATATATAAATGGGAAGAGAAAGAGAGATGGAGATATATGGGAAGAGAAAAGAAGAGAGATGGAGAGAGAGGGAGAATGGAGATAGATAGAAAAGGGAGAGAAATGGAGGGAAGCCAAAGGGAGAGAGAGAAGAAGATTGGGGAGAGAGGAGAGATAGCTCAATATATATATAGGGAGAGGGAGAGACATAGAAAGGGGGTGATATAGAGAGATTAGAGAGTCAATGGATAGGGGGGATAGGGAGGGAGAGATGGTGAGAGATAGAGAGGGGGCTGAGAGATAGCTGAGAGGGGGAGAGAGAAAGGGATATTGATAGGTAGAGGAGAGATAGAGAAGAGGGGGAGAGAGGGAGAGATAGGTTGAAGAGGAAGAGAGAGAAGAGATGGAGATAGATAGGTAGAAAAGGGAGAGAAAGAAGAGGGGGAGAGGGAGAGCGATATGTATAAAGGGAGAGAGAGAAGAAGATTGGGGAGAGAGGATAGATGAGATAGGATGGTGAGAGAGAGAGATAGAGATAGAGATATATGGGAAGAGAAAGAGAGATGGAGATATATGGGAAGAGAAAGGAAGAGATGTGGAGATAGAGAGTCGATGGATAGGGGGATAGGGAGGGAGAGATGGTGAGAGATAGAGAGGGGGAGATAGATGAGAGGGGGAGGGAGAGAAAGGGATATTGATAGGTAGAGGAGAGATAGAGAAGAGAGGGAAAGAGGGAGAGAGAGAGAGGGGGAGAGGGAGAGATAGCTCAATAGATAGAGGGGGAAGAGGGAGTGACATAGATAGTCATGGGAGATATAGAGAGATATTTATATTAATTATATTATAATAATTATAATATTATATTAATATTATATTAATATTATATATGAATATTATATGAATATTATATTATTATATTAATATTATAATAATATATATTATAATAATTATACATGGCGCCACAATTTTAATTTTAATTGACATAATCTAAAAACCTAACTCGTCAAATTGGAGAAGTGAGTCGCACGCCAGTGGAGGAAAGGTTGCAGGAAGCCATTGATTGAGCTTGCTTAGCTGCAAAAATTACAATTTTTGTGATTTTTTTTGCTGTGAAGGCCTCTGCATCTCGTCTGTTGCCAAAATGGTCCATATATTTCATCTAAAATTTATGAATTAGAGTGCTATAGGGAATTTTTGATTTGATTTGGTTTGTGAATATTACTCTTTGTGATTGTATTTTGTATATTTGTCTTCAATGCAGGTGGGACAAACCATAACTGAGTGCTTTCAATCACTTTGCCACTCCATTATTTGTGACTCTGTTGTTTTCTTGTGAGAATCACAAGTTGGAATGCATGTCTATTGTTTGCAAGTGAGAATCACAATTCACCACCTTGTCTATGCTAAGACATTTGGGCCCCAAACTAGACATAATCCTTTTTCACAATCACACAAGCTACTCTATTGCAAGGAGAATACATAGAATCACTACTAATGGGAGCCCATACTAGCCCAACTAGAATAGTTGCACCACCTTTCCCCAAATATGATTAGTGAAAAAAGTTAAACTCTCTCCAAACAAATTTAAGAGTACATTCTAGCTCAAATTTCATATATTTAGTTTCTTGAAAGAGAAATCAATCCATTTTAAGCCTATTATTGTAAGAGGATCTTAAAATGCATTCTTTCTAGAAGATTCCAAACTCTAACATTCCAATTGGTGCATCCTATTTTCATTTATAGTACAACCTATCAAAATATTTGGGTTATTTTTCCTCTCCATTTTTTCCACTCTTGTGATTATTAACACATGAGTCGGTTTGCTTTCTCTTTTCTCATCCATCCACATCAAAACTTGGCCTAGGGACAAAATCTCCCTAGATGGTAGCTTCATCTTGGAATGGATAATTAATAAAATTGAATCTTTCCTCTTAGATTTACTCATGAAAAGTGTATGGGAAAGGTCTTTGGAAATCATAGACTCAATGTTTTGTAGAGCTTGGGGAGCAATGGGAGGTGTAGCCAAACTAATAAACAACTTAAACTCTTTCAATCTTTCTAAGGCAAGCTCTTGGGAATTTTTTTATTACCTAGAATTATCCTTGAAAAAAGAAGAAGAGCAAGCTCATTGTTGACAAAAGGCATATATTCAAGGATACCAACATATGCCTCACTAGAATGAGAGTCCTCCAATTTGTCAAGAATCTCATCTAAAGTATCAAATTCATTCTCGTAAATTTTTCTATTGTCTATTTTATTATTTCCTACACAATCAATAATGAAATTCTATTAGCTACAAGTCTATTAATATTCTTAAGAATTTTTGGGCCATGCCTTCTTTGATGACCATCCATTTTACATAGAAAAAAAGCATTCAAACCTCTCAAAATGTCAATATCATGTTTATTTTTATTATCACTCAATTGAAAGAACAAAATATGTAGAATACACTCATAAGATTTGAGAGATATAAAAACCCTAGAGTTAAGATGGGGAAGAGTAGACCTTGTTTCTTCCACTTGCAACACATACCCAAAGATTTGAGGACTTGAGGGATAAAAGTTCACATCTAAGTAGAGATATTTTAAAATTCTAACCACCTTAACATATAATTGGCTAAAGAATCAAGGGTTCAAAGATGGACCTAAAAAAAAAATTGCTCATATTCTAAAACTCTTTCTTTTAAAACTCTTGATTGCATACCATGATTTTTGAAGAAGAAAGTGAATAAATCTTAATGTATCATTCTATAGAAAGAAACATAGACAAGGCAGTGAACATTAGATTGCCATTTGAACCCTAATGAGGATATAAAAAAATGCTCTAAAATGTTTTTTTTCTACTTGATCCTATTGTAGAAGACTACTCTTTAATCTTTAGATCTGCCACCTAATGCATTTGTCACTATTCTTGCTTTTCAACCTTGGATCTTAAAGGAAATTTGAACCACCTTCATAGATTCCTGTACATGCCTTTTTTTCATAGTCTTCATCCTTGTCAAAACTTCCAAAGCTGTTCATTTATCAAGGTTTACACTTCCAAAGATATGATATAAGGGATGAGGATGGGATCATGTCTCAAATGATTTTGGTGGAATAGGTACCTCTCAGTCTTTAGCTTTCAATGAAAAAGATATCAACATAGACTTGTGTTCCCATAATCAATAATAAAGGAAGTTCTGGAATGATATAAAATCCTCTATTAAAAAAAGGATGAAAACAACTAATCAATATCAATTTCCAGAGGAATTGGTGAGCATGAGAAGCTTCTTTATATGATCAACTAGATGATCAAACCACCAACTTAGCACAACTCTCTCAAATACTCTTTAAGTGAACCTTTCCAATCCACTATTCCTTCAAGGAAAAGACCCCCCAACTAGGGTTGTTGTACTCAAATAATCAAGAGGGCTTGTATCCACTTGGATCATGTCAAATTGGACTAAAAAAAACCATGTCACTCAAGTTTTCACTTAGGAAACTCCATTTTCTCATTGCTCTAACCACTAGGCCTCTTTACCGCCAACTTAGCACAACTCTCTCAAATACTCTTTAAGTGGACCTTTCCAATCCACTATTCCTTCAAGGAAAAGAGCCCCCCAACTAGGGTTCTTGTACTCAAACAATCAAGAGGGCTTGTATCCACTTCGATCATGTCAAATAGGACTAAACCAAACCATGACACTCAAGTTTTCACTTAGGAAACTACATTTTCTAACCACTAGGCCTCTTTACCACTAAAAGGCTTGTAGCCCTACCCAATAGGACAGTAAAAAAAAAAATCCACATATAAGCTTCTATCAGGCCCAAACCACTAAACTTAGACAAGTAATATATGCCCCTACAAAGTCTCAAAACATTCTTTCTTGACAGTGGACAGTAAAAGAGAAATGGACCAAAACAATGCTGCTCCAAGAGGCCTAATTGGCAAGCTACAATAGGATAGTTGACTATCTAGGATCTCCCCTTCACCCCAAAGCCTTGAAATAGGTTCTTATAGGATAGTTAAATGCATTTCTATCACTCCTAAGTGCCTTCATAGTTAAAATCACCCTAAACAAGCAAAACTCAACTTTTTGCTTCATAATCTAGGCCTGCCACATGAGGATGCCAGGCCTAGAACATTGCAAAAATTCCTCCACACAACATGACATTCTCCAAAACCATAAAAATATGAAAACATACAAAAATATATTCCATACCACCAAGAATTAGCATTATTACAACATGGAGATGGAAGAAAGAGCCATTCTTCAATCAAAACCCTAGTTTTGAGGGTTTTCAAACCAGTTCCTGCTAAAATGGCAATATCTTCTTTTATACTTAATGAAAACTTGTCAAATCACCTCCAAAAGAAAGCCAGGTATTCCCTCTATCCAACCATAATAGGAATTTACCCATACAGTGTGCACAGAGGCCGTACCACACAGTAGAACAAGAAATTTACACACAGATTTTCCAGAAAACAACAAGCTTTTGCATTAGAACTTCAAAATGATTGATCAACCCACATGCCTCGACCAAGAGAGGATTATTTATATCTTCAATCAACCTTCTCGATGTCCCACAATTGAAATTTGAATTGGTTGTACGTTGGGAACTAACAAAACATCATTTAGACACCTAATTGCCTACTTAAGGCAAGTTAATAAAACTTCCACAAGCCCAAATACAAAGAGCCTTCAAGAGGTGTCAAAAGGAATCAAAACCATTTCAAAACACCAAGGAAACTCCCCTCAAGCATGTGGTTACATCATGGCATTTTGATTCTTTAATTTTACAAGGTGCACTAAGCTTACAAAGTGAGAATGGAGACCTTGTGATTATATTGAAACTTATCACCAAGACTCAAAACCTACTACAAGCCTTTGAAGAATCAAAATGTTGTTGTTTCAAATGAATATGATCACTAACTTTCACTATTTTAAGATCTTGAAACCTTGTCATAGAGAACTAGAACATTGATGCAACCACTCATACTACTGTAAAACATACCAAAAATCTCTAAGCAATTAGACATAGGAAGATTTAAGATGACTTAAATAATTTTTATTGCCAAAGCATAAACTTATGATGACTTAACCAGTCCTAGTACACACTCCCTCCCCATTAACCACTTAGACATATGGAGTTTATCAGTGGACAACTGAACCACCTCACACGTGCACCTGAATTATGTCTATTAGTGTTCTAATTCATCTTTTTCAAGACAACATAAACCAAAATATTATGTATGGTGGAACCATTCTTCTACACAATACATTTGAGGCCTTGGTTGTGTAACTGGTGGACCATATTCACATTTAACACTTGTTACAAAGTTTAAAGTCATTAATTGTAAGGGAAAATCTCCTTCATACATTGATTTGATTTGTGATGGACACATTTGGATGGTAGTAACAATAACTTGCAATCTATCAAGACTTGGTTACCTTATAACCAGTCAAATTCTAGTGATGAAATGATATATTAATCATAATGTCACCTTGGGATCACATCACCATGAAAGAACTTCATCCAACATCCTTATGAGTGCAGGTACCACCAAATAGGTATTTTTCATATCTCTCTTCCTCGAGCGAGGGAAATTCAGGCAGAGGAGGAAAGCGAGACATGTAGTAGGTCTAAAAGAGGGAGATCAACTAGAGGTCAAAATATTAGTAGAAAATTTTGTAAACGCATGGAATTTTTTCTTGCTTAAGGGGGGTAATGTTCTTATGATGATGAGAGCATAGGCGACATCGAGGTTCCCTTGAGGTACAAACATCTACAGAAATAATGGGTACCCAGGGAACTTCCTCCAATAAACATTGATTTTGTGTCAACAAGAGGATATATCGCATAGCACCATCATCATTACGTGGTTTGGGCCTATTTTACATGGATGAAATAAAGGTCTGTTATGAAAAAGTTACTAAATTGATGTAGTATGTCAAATCCTGTTACAGTTACAAAGATTGGATGCAGCTGGTTCGATATACGTGAAGTATGCATAGGTATGCACTGTCAGCAAATTATATACAACTAAAAGATAAGGATCAAAATAAAGGAGTGACTATGTACATTGATGGAAGGCCAAAAGCATCACAGAATATTGTAGGGTTTATAAATAGTACATGACTTGGGTCAACAAATAAGCAACCCAATTACATATTCGAGGCGCACGAGGGAAACTGTGTATTCGTATGTGCGATAAAGTCAATAACTGCAGGGGAAGAGCTGCTAATCGATTACAATTTGAATTGCTTAGATACAAACACAATTACTATGGGGGTGGTACGTACTATATACCATTTTACCCAACCTCTAATTAATGACTCCAATATACTATTTTATTATTATGTTTTTTTCATAAGTCTATTGGTTTCATTTTAGTAATGTTTTTTTATATTTAATTTTTGTCACAGTAGGACATTGATTGTACGGGGAAGGCTTCAGCCCAGACCATAGTTCACGATGCATCTTCAGGTGCTTCTACCCAATAGGTTTACCTCATTGTAATTGTACAAATTAGATATGAGAAAAATGTTTTATTATTCTATTTTTTTCATAAGTTTATTGGGTTAATTTCAATAATGTTTCAAATATTCTTGTTACAGACAGCTGATCGGGGAAAGGCACTAGCAGTAGAGGAGAGTATCCATAGGGTCAAGGTGCAATCACTGTTATTGGATGATGACATCACATATTTGACAAACCCTATCAATATGATAAGGAAGACACAAAAAAAATGAAATGAAGAAATCCTTCAATTGTCATTCATAGTGCCTCAAACAAATGAGATAAGAGAGAGGGTTAAAATATTGACTAAGAGAGTACAAAACTTGCAAGTAAGTTTTCTTGAGGTCTTTAATTATAACATAAGTTCATTCATGGTTTTATAATTTTTACTCTTTTATGTCATGAACTAAATATGTGTTGTTTTTACAGGATTTTTTGTGTCCTCATGATGTTGCTTCCCATGATCAGGGTACTGCAGATGCTACCCATAGAGTAGGGGTTGGTACAAGTGTCCATATTGATCTTCCTACACATACATCACATGATCATTTGACCCCATCATTCGTGCCTATATTGTTGACTGAAATGTCAGCAACACATAGCATACACGCATTCGGTAGTACTAGTGATGCAAAGGCCACTAGTGTTGGTGATGTTTTAGCAACATTTCCTAAATCTTCCTGTATTACTAGTATGGGAACATTACCAATCACATTTGTGGTGACTGAGGATTTCGTTCCCATAAAGATAGAGAAGGTCCCAGGTAATTTAATTTTTTTTAATTATTATTATATATAATCGAATTGAAATTTACTTATTGATCACTCTTTTTAGACTAATGATCCCAAGATAATTTTGTAGGAAATGATGTTTTTTATAAACATCTAGGTGATATAACATTGGAGCTCTTTGGGCCCACCATATGTACACGGTGGAATGCCCAAAGTCAAGATTTAAAGGATGACATCATTAGCTGTTTAGTTGTGTTGAACATTCAGTGATAAAACATTCAACTGAACGAAGGTCCTTTAGAAAACTAGTACATATCTAAAGTATGTGAGGGACCAATATAAGTCACATTTAGAGAAGAACAAAAAGTACGAGCATCTCCCCATGATTCCATAGAGGGAGTGGAGGGACCTGTTGTCAGATAGAAAGGAGAAGGTTGAAAATAAGAAAGAAAAGACACCACTGGGCCAAGGAAGGTATGTGATACTATCAACAATGTAATTATATACTGATTACTCTTTCTTTTTACATAATCTAACATATTTCAAAATTTTCATAGGCTACCTGACACATCGAAGGAAACAAAGGCAAGACTAGAAAAACAAGGGCAACACAAACTTGGCTATGGTGGTTATATGAAATTAGCCACAAGAATTGTAAGTATCAATAAATGAAATATTGCATCCAAATAATAAATTGCAAACAATTTTGGTTTTATCACACCATAGAAGCAAAATTCATGATCTTATGCAAAAATGCAGGGCTCTAAATTCAACAGAGCACCCACAGAAGAGGAAATGAAGATTTCCTTCCAACATGGCTATGAAGTCATGGCGAACACCTAAGAGTCTTGACTGGGCAAACACAATCTTCCACTGCATCCGACACGCAAGTAAATAAACTCAATAAAGTTTATTTAAAATTGAATACTTGTACAATCTATTCAATATTAGTTTTCACCATAAAGTAATTATGTGCTTTTTTTTTTTAAACAGACATACAATGATAATACGACACCTAACATTGGAATGTAGCCTAGTGAGGGTGGAGCACAACTTGCAGATGAAGGTCATGGTGTGCATCTCGGTACTAGATGTATTCATGTGCTATACAAAACATAGTATGGATTAGTACAATTAAACATCTTTAATTGCAATTGGTGTATTAATTAATGTAACCTTTCGTGTTTCAACTTTAGAGCATGTAGAGTGTGATCAACATGTTGAGCATGATTAGGCTAGAGAAGATCAAAAACATGATGTGGCCCCATCAGGTAAAGAGAACCACTCTTCTTTTAAACATATGAATTGCAATTGGTGTATTCATTAATATAACCTTTCGTGTTTGAACTCTAGATCAGGATTTAGAGGGTGTTCAACATGTTGAGCATGAGGCTATACAACAAGATTGGGAACATGATGTGGCCCCATCAGGTAAAGAGAACCCCTCTAATGTTCTTTTAATTAATAAAATACTTGTAACAATAATAACAAAACATATCAATTTAACATTTCTTTGTTATTGCAGTAGAACCCCCTTGAAGCAGCCTCCACATCATGATCAGTACATGACTAGGCGTACATTAAGATCATGAGTAGAGTGCAGAACAACTGAAGGGGGGACAGATGATTTAGAAAATGATACTCCACTTCAGCTTTTTTTAGCTTCAAAATTAAAGAAACAAAAAAGAAGTGATTGTAATCATATTATGACAACCATATTTTTGATAATATGTAACAACTGAATGAATGAATGTTATATGTTATCAATAGATGAATGAATGAATGTTATATGTTATTAATGGATGAATGAATAAATGTGAATATGTTAATGAATGAATGTTATATGTTATTAATGGATGGATGAATGAATGTTATATGTTATTAATGGATGAATGAATGATTAATGTTATATGATTGGGTATGGGGAATTGAGAGTGATGTGAGGGGGGGGGGAGGGGCCAACTGAGCTTCCACCGTCATTGGTTGGCCTTGTTAAGTAGAGAATATTAAACTATTCTCAAAACAAAGAGAAGCTCAATCCAACTACATGCAAGTATCTTTTTAATTCCTCTATCTTTCATCAATCTCTTTACTATTTGAACCTCGTACAGATGTTTTACATGAAGAACCCATTATTGTGAAATGTGCCTCTAGTTGAGTAAACTGAATCCATGCTCTACATCATAATTTCAAGTTGTTTACATTCCAATGTTCTGAGTTTAGTTTGTTTGTATGGATTTGTATGAATACCACATTGTGTTGTGTGTGGATTTGGTTTCAAAGCTCTATTTCTTTTTTTTTAGTGGTGACATAACTCTAAAATTTGACTTTTTGTGCATAACAGATTAGTGGAAAAATACATAGCTCTGAAGGGTTTAGAGGCTCGATTGAGATAGATACACGGATATTTGGATCTTGTTGTTGATGGGATGCTTCCACTTAACCATGAAATTTTGTACCATTTGCAAGTATGCAAAAAATTCTCTGCTTACATTCATTCAACTTACTATCTTCCTCTCAAATTTATGCATTCATGTGTCATTTGAGAGGGTAACTCCATAAAGGTTTTGTCACAATTGAAGAATAATGCATTAGCTTATGTCCATCATGAAAATAACAAGAGTTATTATGGGGCAATTTGATAGGAAATGAGTAGATCCCAGAGTATGCTATAGGCCTTCATACTACAACCTTGTTCATGATAGAAGATTCTTGTTTTGTGACATGGAAGGAATACATTAAGTGATTGATAGACCAAGGATAGTGAACTATGTAGGAATAAGTGATTGAGAGTGAGAAGGGGAAGCTTCTTTATATGATCAACTAGATGATCAAAATACCAACTTAGCACAAATCTCTCAAATACTCTTTAAGTGGACCTTTCCAATCCACTATTCCTTCAAGGAAAAGACCCAACTCACCTAGGGTTTTTGTACTCTCACAACCAAGAGGGTTTGTAACCACTTAGATCATGTCAAATAGAACCAAAAAAAAACTTAACACCCTAATTTTCACTTAGGAAACTCCATTTTCTCATTGCTCTAACCTTTAGGCCTCTTTACCCTTTTAACCCTTGTAGCCCTGCCCGGTAGGATAGTTAGAATAAAATCCACATACAAGCTTGTACCAGGCCCAAACCACTAAACTTAGACAGCTATTATATGTCCCTACAAGGCCTCAAAACCTTCCTTCATGACAGTGAATAGAAAAAGAGCAATGGACCAAAACAACGATGCTCCAAGAGGCCTAATTGGTTGGCTACAATAGGACAGTTGACTATCTTGTGGATAGCCTTGTGTTGTGTGTACTTCTTCCTCTTATCTTTTCTTTTTTGTACTTCTAAATTCATTGCAACAATCAACAAGCATGGATTCAAATGTTCTAGTTCCTCTTCTAATTCCATTTAATTGTCGATAATGGAAAACTAAGGTTCAACTAATACTAAAGAACAAGAGGTTATATAGAGTTACAATGGGGGTAGAAAAAAAACGTACATATGAAAGTGCTAAAGTTAAGTGGTTCAACAAGGGTAATCAATCTTTTTGATTCTTATTTTATATTGAAGCAACACAGGCCACCTTCTGACCTGAGTTCATAAATCATATTGATGAGTATATTGTCTTCCAATCTTTGGACCATGAACAAATAAGTAGCATTGTGAGATTATAGGTATGTAGATCATTTATTTTTTTGAAAAAATTATCATTTCTAAAGTACAAAAAAAGGTAGAAAATTTGTCTAATTAGTTAATAAAGAATTTATTTGTGACTTATAATAACTGAAGATGCACATAAAATTGTATAAGATCCAAGTACTTTAGGGAATTCATAATAGGATATGCAGCAAGGGGGTAACTCAAGTGCTTAATACACACTCTTTCTATGTTTTATGCATTTTTTGTAATCTACTTTATATGCTTCATAGAAATTAATTTTGGGATAGAAGCAATCAACTCCAATTCTTGTCATCCTCCATTTTTGTTTAGTTGCAAATATTTGGTTGCAGTGATTTGGTCAACAAACCTTATTTTCTCCTTTGTCTGAATGCCATGTTACTATGCATTAACTCCTGAATTATAACCATTAGGAAGCTTTATATCTCATCTGGGCATCTTTAGCTAGATCACAACATCAATTATGTATTTTTCCTAGTATATCTTTTGTTATATGATGAAGAGAGAAAACTCACTCTTTTGTTGTTGTACAATGTGAAAGAACCCAAAAGTTTTCTATCCCAAAATTCCATCCTCTTACAAAAAAGAGAATACATAGCTTTTCAATCTGTTATTGATTTATAATTGATTCTTGAGGTCATATATTAGGGAAGTTAGCATTCCAATGGCCACTAAGTAAATAGATCTTCCATGTAATGCTTTCCCATGTCAATTCCTTCTCAACCTTCTCTATAAATGCATATAGAGTTTCAAAATCTTTAGGTTTATCAACAAATTTTAGAGGAAATTTCTTCCCTAATGCATTCTCAAATACAACCACCATTATTATTATCATTTGCAACCCTTGTGTAGTAACTTTGAAACTTGGTAATTTTATCATTATTTTCTTTTGAAGTACACACATGCAAAATAGTTGTTTATGCACATAAGAGATAACAAAAGTAACCACATGTCAATTGCATACAAATTGATGGGGAGAAGATAAACACCCAAAGTTATTGAAACATCATTAGCATATCCTACAATCATTGCATTCCAAGAGATGACATCTCTTTGAGCCATTCCATCAAATAGTTCACGTGCCTTATCTATACTTCCAAATTTTGAATACATGTCTACTAGAGCATTTCCAACTATAATATTTGACAAAATTCCCCCTTCCATTATGTTATGATGGATGTCCATACCCTATTCCAAAGCTCCCCTTTTGGCACAGGAAGGGAGGATGCTCACAAAGGCTGTTGAATTTGGCTTTACACCAGCCAATTACATTTGCTTTAAAATTTCTAAAGCCTTTTGAACAAATCTATTTTGTGCATATCTTGCAATCATTGTAGTCCATGAGATGACATTTCTTTGAGGCATTCTGTCAAATAGTTCATGTGCCTTGTCTATGCTTCTACATTTTGCATACATGTCTAATAGGGAAGTTGCAACTACAATTGATGAAAATCCTCTATCATTTATGTTTTGACAGATGTCCATACCCTATTACAAAGCTCCCCTTTTGGCATAGGTAGGGAGGATGTTAGCAAAGGTTGTCGAATTTGGATTTACACCAGCCAATTACATTTTTCTAGACTAGCATATTTGCAAATGGAATAATTTTTTTTTAAAAAAATTGCACAGTTTCGTTGAAATTTTGACGAACACATTGGATGAAACTTCAAAAAATGACCGAAAAACTTGTTGTACATCTGATGAAATGTCTGACATTATGACATGCCAATTTCATCGCTATTTCGACAATTTTCTAGTGGTGTTCTGACATTTTGGCTGATTTTCCCCGATTGTTTTCTAGCTAATGTTCATCGATAAAGTGACACATGTTTGGTCGAAGTTCAATGAACAAAAGAACACCTTTACCATGGAGACTACCGATGAAGTCATGTCGTGAGTTCAACATTTTAGGGTTTTTCAGGAAAGTGACGAAAACATTCTGATGAAAATTATTGCAGTGGTTCGTCGGTGTTTCGATGATAGTTTGTCAAAATTTCAACAAATGTTCGTCAGAAATGGGAGATGAATACAATAGTGGAAACACACATAACACCAAGATTTTTTACGTGGAAACCCTCTTAGGGGAAAACCATGGTGGTGGTCAGTCCACAAGATTATACCCTATTAGAAGTATAATGAAAATGAAATATGGGGAATGCACATGCATTCAGGCACACTGCCTAGAGCTCACTACTCAATTACAAAGGAAGAAACACTATCTTACAAAGAGATTGAGATTAAAGCCATCCGGATTTTGAACTGAGAAAATAGCATTTGAAAATTCTTGATTACAATTATAATTAAGCACATGAACACTTCTTCACTCTTCTTCACTCTTCTTCACACTTCACAATTCTTCACACTCTTCTTTTCCTTCAAATGATATTCACACATACACATACACTCGGCATCCATTGGCATACATTTGTGCACTTCAATTTGAATAAACAATTTCTCTTATATATCCAAAACATGAGATTCCATTGCTACAAGTTAGTCACAAAGAAATAATAAAATGAATATGAACTGTTAGCCCAAATCATTAAATATTATCAATGCAAATCAACCAAAGTCAGCCAAAACTTAGTGAGGAGCCAAAAAAATATCTCCAACACAAAAATACTTCAATTAATTACTCCTCGAAGATCCACAACACACTTCAACACCATGTCAACCAAGGACAAGAAAAACATGAACACACAAGAGAAAATTGCCAACCACAATCACAACGATCAATGCGGATGTGAAACAAAGATAGAGCATGATCTAGAAACGTCCACAAAAAACATGAATCACTAGAGAAGCATCCACAACAACTAAACTAATTGAAATATTATTATCCTCAATTAGGAACAATGACTGAAGAAACAAAAAAATTGTTTGAATGGAAATATTCATAACTCGATCAAATTTTCATGCAGATCTCTAAAAATCGATGTAGATAAACTAGATACACTAAAAAAAAACCCTTTATTCCACAACCTCTGATCATCAACATACAAAACATACTGACAGACTGAACTTCACTTTACCATTGACAACCTGCAACTTATTTCTTTACAATTTTCTTAATATCCTCGACATATACAACTTCAAATGCATTTATGCTAATAGTTTTGACATCAATAACAACCACATATCATCAACATAACCAAAACATCCAATAATATCCCCCTTTGGCATTGATGGCAACACATGATGCGAAAAACACCATCAATGCAACTGACTCTTGCTTAGGTTTTGACTCATCTTCTCCTCAACACTTTCACATTATCTTTCTCCCCATAAGGATCTTCTCCTTAGATAATTACCAGTTTTTAACATGACTCTTCTCCCCCTTTGAAATCAATGAATTTTTTTTCTAAGCTCTGAACCACATATCTAAATTTCTGAACATCTGACTACTCCCCTTGAGTAGCAGCCACCTCAGCATCAATTTGAAATAAGATATGACTATGAAATGCACAGATTGATGCACACATTACAATGCATCCTAGTTCTAATTAGGAGGGGTAATCACCCATAACTTCCCTTTGAGATACTCAAAATTATCCTTAGGTAACAGATTGGTAAAGATGTTTGCAAGCTGCTCCTTAGTAGGTACATACTCTAATCTGACTTCCTTTTCACTTACCTTCTCCCTCAAAAAGTGAAAATTGATAGATATATGTTTTGTTTTTTAATACAACAATGGATTCTTGGAAATTTTAATAGCACTTGAATTATCACTAAATATAGCAATAGGCTCATCATATACAACTCTAATATCCTTCAACATCTACTTCATTCATAGGACTTGAGTACAATTATTAGTAGTAGCAATGTATTCGGCCTCTATAGTAGACAAGGAAATGACATTTTGCTTCTTGCTTAACCATCAAATTAGCTTCTTACCCAAGAAAAATGATCCACCACTAGTACTTTTTATGTCATTCACATCTCCTACCCACTCAGCATTAGTAAAGGCACTCAAAGGAAGATCATCATCTTTAGGATACCATATGCCAAGATCAAAAGTTCTCTTCATGTATTTGAAAATTCTCTTCACAACAATCACATGAGATTCTTTCATATTAGCTTGAAATCTTGCAACAATACATACAATATTCATGATATCAGGCCTAGTTTGAGTTAAATACAACAATCCACCAATCATTGATCTATATCTTGTCTAATTTTCTTTCAGAGAATCATCTTCTAATTTCAACTTGCATTCGGTCACCATGGGTGTACCAACTGGATTTGAATCCTCCATACCAAACTTCTTCAAAAATTCCTTCACATACTTGGACTGAGATATAAAAATACCTTTATCTAACTGGGTAATTTGCAATCCCAAAAAGAATTTCATCTCACCAATCATCTAGACATCTCAAATTCATTCCGAATCTCATTAGAAAACTTCATGCACAAAGCATCATCTTCTCCAAAAATAATATCATCAACAAAGACTTCAACAATCAAATCTTTATCATGGCCAATCTTGAAATACAAATTACTATTAACAATACCTTTGTTAAATCCAAGCTTCAACAAATAATTGTCCAATCTTGCATACCATGCTCTAGGGGCTTCCTTGAGTCCATACAATTCTTTCTTCAACCAACACACCATATCTTCTTTATCAGCCAATTGAAATCCACTAGGTTGCTCAACATACATTTCTTCCAATTCACCATTTAGAAAAGTTGATTTGGCATCCATCTAATAAACTTTGTAGTTCTTGTGAGCAACATAGGCAAGAAATAATCTTATAGCTTCAATTCTAGCAACAGGGGCAAAGCTCTCTTCAAAATAAATTCCTTCCATCTGTGAATATCCTTTACATACCAATCTTGCTTTGTTTCTAACCACTTCACCTTGCTCATTCAATTTTTTTCTAAAGACCCATTTAGTTCCAATAAAACTCTTATCCTTAGGTCTGTGAACAAGAATCCATGTATCATTCTTTTTAATCTATTTTAACTCTTCTTTCATTGCTTCAATCCAATGCTCATCTTTACATGCTTCATTCACACTAGTAGGCTCAATTTTTGAAATCAAGCAATATTATTCTACAATCTTTCTCCTAGTCTAGAAACCTTTATTCTTATCACCAATAATCTGATCTTCTAAATGATTCAATCTTACATACCTCAGAGTCTTCTTAGGATTTTATTCAACTTCAGGATCTTCTAATCTCTCATATGCTCTTTCACCATTTTCTCCTTCTTAATTCTCTTGATTTACCGTATTGATTTGCACTTGATTGTAGTCTGAACTTGCTTTCCTTCATTTGTACTGTCATCCTGATCATCAGAGTCATATCCATAGGTTCTGGATGGTGCACCTAAGTCTTCATCAACCTTAACATTTTCACTTTCAACCATTTTATTTAATCTTTTATTGTAGCACTGATAGGCCTTGCTTTTAGTAGAATAACCCAGAAAGATACCTTCATCACTCCTAGCATCAAACTTTCCTATGTCTTCATCTCTCTTGATATAACATCTTCTTCCAAATATATTGAAGTATTTAACAGTAGGCTTTTGACCAGTCCATAGCTCAAAAGGGGTATTACCAGTATCACCTTTGATTTGTACCCAGTTAAGTGTGTACACAATAGTACTCACTCCTTCTCTTAGATATGAGGAACATTTCCTTCCAGCATCATACTTCTAGCAGCATCTTCAACTTTTTTATTCTTCCTTTCCACAACTCCATTTTGTTGAGGGGTCTATGGTGCAGATAATTGTTTCTTTATTCCATACTCTTCACAAAAAGAATTAAATTCACCAAAAGTGAATTCACCACCTCTATTTGATCTCAGACATTTAATCTTCAAACCTATCTTTGCCTCAACCATAGCTTTAAAGATCTTGAACTTTTCCAGTGCTTCAGATTTCTCCCTTAAGAAAGTAATCCATACCATTCTATAATAATAATCAATGAGTAACATGAAATACCTATAACCTTGTAAAATTCTGACCTTAGAGGGACCACATAGATCATTATGCACAAGCTCTAACAATTCATTTGAACAATTATTTTTACTCATAAATGAAATTCTGATTTTCTTTCCCAATTGACATTCCTTGCATATTGCATTAGTAGGTTTCACCAACTTAGGTAGATCTCTCATAGCCTTAGTGGAACTTATCTTGACAATATTATCAAAGTTAACATGACACAACCTCCTATGCCATAACCAACTTTCATCAACTTGAGCAATCAAACAACTTTTACTAGCAACACTCAAGTGAAAGATATTACCTTTTGTCTTTGTACTTGATGCAATTTTATTTTTGGAGCTCAATATTCTGTACTTTCCATCCTTGAACTGAAGATTGTATCCCTTCTCAACCATTTTACGAACACTCAAAAGATTATGCTTCAAGCCTTCTACATATAGAACATCATCAGTATTATGCTTACCATCAAGAGAAATGCAACCTCTTCCACAGATCACACCAGCTGTATTATCACCAAATATCACAATGCCGCCATCATACTTCTCCAAGCTTACAAAATTACTTTTGTCTCCTATCATATGATGTGAACATCCACTACCAATCACCCATTCATCTTTTTCTTCAACTTGAGAAACTAGGGATTTTTCCACATTAGTATAACTAGTAGATTTAGTAGATGCAAGACTATTTTCTTTGATAGCAATAAATACCCATTCATCATCACTTCTATTTCCTTTATCAAATTCATCATTTGTCATGCCTTCATCAACATCATAGTAACACTTCTTCTGAAATCTAGGCTTGTTATGTCTTGGTTTAGCAACTCTTTTCAGACACCTTGATGCAAAATGACCTATCTTATTGCAAGAAAAGAATTTAAGAGGAAATTTTCCTTCATACTTTCCTTTTCCTCTCAGTACTCTTTTAACAATAAGTGCTTCCAACTCTTCTAGCTCTCTTTCTTCTTCTTCAATCTATCTGATTTCATCCTCATACTTGAATGTCTTTCTAGATGAACTCTCACCTGGATCATATCTTTTTCTATCTCTCCCAGAAGTAGTAGCCTTAAATGCAAATTCAACCATAGGAAGGGAATCACAAAATTTTCTCAACTCAAAAGTAGTAAACTTACCAACCAATGTATCTCTGGTTATGTTTGTTACAGTCTAGAGCTCTTCAGTAGCACTAGCTTTGAATTTGTAAGAATCAGGCAGGGATCTAAGCACTTTAGCAACAATCTTAGACTCATCTATCTTTCCACCAACACATTTAATACCACACACAAGTTCATTCACTCTTTGCATGAAAGTATTAATGTTCTCATCATCACCCATTCTCAACCTTTCATATTTCCCTTTCAAGCTCTGCAACTTAGCAATCTTCACATTAGCATCACCTTCATACAAGGTTTCCAACTTTTTCCAGATCTCCTAAGCATTCTTCAAATCCATAACATTTTTCATCTGAGAATTAGTCAAAGCACTCAACAAAGCTTCGTTAGCCCAGATATTATACTCAACATATGTGCTATTCGGTGGGATAACATACCTATTACTTGTAATGCTCCAATAGGGTTCACCAGTGCATCTCAGATGGCACTCCATTTGAGTCTTCCACAGAGAATATTTTTCTCCATCAAATCTCAGACTATCCTTCTTGTAACTTGCTATCCCAGATCACCTTAATCTATTAAAATTCTTCCAAGGAACTTGCTCTGATACCAATTTTTGGCAATATGAGGGAAAACAACTGAGAAGGGGGGTGAATCAATTGTCACAGAAATTTAAAACTTATTCAACTTATTAACCTTATTCTTAGATCTAATAATTAACCATGAAAGAATGAATCAAAAACACATAAAAAACACACATAACACCAAGATTTTTTATGTGGAAACCCTGTTAGGGGAAAAACCACGGTGGAGGTTAGTCCACAAGATTATACCTTATTAGAAGTATAATGAAAATGAAATATGGGGAATGCACATGCATTCAGGCACACTGTGTAGAGCTCATTGCTCAATTACAAAGGAAGAGACATAGTCTTACAAATAGATTCAAATTAAAGCCATCCTTATTTTGAACTAAGAAAATAGCATCTACTAATGCTTAATTACAGTTCCAATTAAGCACATGAACACGTCTTCACTCTTGTTCACTCTTGTTCACACTTCTTCACAATTCTTCACACTCTGCTCTACCTTCAAATGATATTTGCACATACACACACACACTCGACATCCACTAGCATACATTTGTGCACTTCAATTCAAATAAATAATTGCTCTTTTATATCCACAACATGAGATTTCATTGCTACAAGTCGGCCACAAAGAAATAATAAAATGAATATAAACTATCAACCCAAATCATTGAATATTATTAATACGAATCAACCAAAGTTGGCCACAACTTAGTGAGGACCCAAAACAATATCTCCAACACAAAAACACTTCAATTAATTACTCCTTAAAGATCCACAACACGCTTCAACACCATGTCGTCCAAGGACAAGAAAAACATGAACACGCAAGAGAAAATCACCAACCACAATCACAACGATCAATGTGGACATGCAAAAAAGATAGAGAACAATCTTGAAACATCCACAAGCAACATGAATCACTAGAGAAGCATCTGCAATAATTGAACTAATTGAAATAGTAGTATCCTCAATTAGGAACACCGACTAAAGAAACAAAAAAATTGTCTGAATGGAAATATTATAACTCAATCAAATCTTCATGTGGACCTCTGAAAATTTACATGGATAAACTAGATGCACTAAAAAAAAAACCCTTTAGTTCACAACCTCTAATCATCAATGTACAAAACATACCGACAGACTGAACTTCACTTTACAACTGACAACCTACAACTTATTTCTTTACAATTTTTCAATATCCTCGACATATACAACTTAAAATGCATTTATGCTCATAGTGTTGACATCAATGACAACCACATATCATCAAAACAACCACCTTTGCAAATAGTCCTTGGAGGAATTTATTATGAGAGACATGGGATGAATTTGCTTAGTAATAGTGGGGTGATTTGGATTTTAATGATGTGGGATATGAAAGTGGAATAAGAGGTGGAAGATTCCATGGATTGGTAAATTAAGGATGAGGATGTGGACCTTGAAAAGGATTTGGAGGGGAATTTTGGCTAAATGATTGGTTTCTATTCTTAAGGCAATGAGTTGTTTGGAAAAATGCCTCAAAAAAATGTGGTCTCATGGTGATGGAATGACATTCCATCCCCATGCGACCATATTTCTTTGAGGATTTTTTTCAAAAAACTCACTATGTTTTCTATGCTATTGCTTACTATTATGCTTTGATATATTTTTTGCGAGCATCCATAGTTTGTTGGAAAGCACCTATTTTAGGCTTTTATCCTATGTGAAGTAATTGCATCGCTGCTTATGTTGACTTTCTAAAAACCTATATTGCAATTGAAATTTTGACATCTATCAACATCTAGTTATTAGTTATGCAATGTGAAGTAATGCTTTGAGTTTGAAAGATGTGCAATGCAATGTAATCAATGATATAAATATAAACTACACAAATATATTAAGTACAATTCATTAGTTAAAATCTTTATTCTATTGCACGAGTGAAGGTTTTGAACTCCACTACCACTGGGAAGTGTTGTTGTAAAACCTCCAATATTAACCTATTCAACATCCAAAATTAGATATTAGAATACTGTTCATATAAAAATGCTATCCACATGTAATATTTATAATTATTTACTAGTTACATACCTCAGCAGTAGATGCAGTGGAGTAAAAAATAGGTGGAGAGCCGGTGATATGACCCTGAAATTTTATTACAATCATTAAAATAAATTAGTTAATATTGCATTTCAAAAAAGAAATTTAATAAATTAAATTAAATAAACATGATAACATTTGCATGAGTATCAAGGCTAAAATCCTCATTCAAGATGACATCTTCCATTGCTAACTGGGTAGTTGCAGACATATCCTGTGCTCTAGCCTCCTGGCTATCTATGGGGTCATATGTATAGGTTGACCTGAAAACCTAAAAAGAATGAGGTGAAACCCTGCCCCTCAAACTCTCCCTTGGCTAACATTTTACTATAGGACTAGCACACTGGATGATACTCTGGGTCAGAGAGCTAATAGATTGTAGCTCTTGTCCACCTCAACACTCTCCTTCATGACAAAAGGGATAGTAATGTGCTCATAAGTTGGCCTTGTGAATTCTCATCTTGCTTTCTGCTGAGGATTGAGATGTACACCTGATCTATCCTATGCCAACCTACCACCTCTCCCCTGAAATTCCCGCATATCAAAATAGTTGGGGATCTTGTTGAGGTCGAACTCGCAGTAGATTTTCCTCAAGAAATATTGGGGGACCTCGTTATTGTTGCATGGAGGATGGTCAAAAACCATCCCCCACCTCTTCCAAAAATTGTCCTTAATCCCTTGGTGGTTGCACCAATGGATAGGAAACCTCTTGCTATTAAGGTCAAGATTTTTATTTGTATGTGGGTTAGTGAATAGTGAGCACAAGTCATATTTTGTATTTTTTTCATTTTTTACTACACTTCCGCATCTCATCCTCCCAACCACTTAATTTATTGCTAATTGCATCTACATGTGTTAACATGGCTTGAAGTGAATTTGCAAGCGTGGTTCTTTCTGAGGTTGAACTTATAAGATCATTCAACCTCAGAATTAACTCCTCAATTTGTTTTTTGTTGTTTTTAAATTTCCCCCATTAAATTTTGTTGAGTTCCAAGAGGATGTTGAGGAATTTTTGGAGTTTGTTGCTGTGGTTTTTCATCAAGATTTTGTTGGTGTGCTTATTCATGAGGAGGAGAAGGATTTTGAGGAGGATAATCAGGTGGATTTTTAAGTCTTGATAATTAAAGAAATTAACATCAAAAACATATTAAATCTACCTAATTAACAACAAATTCACAAAAAAACCCAATAAAAGCTTACTCCTTTGAGCTGCTCATCGATGTGGTGGCATTCTGGTGAATAAATAGCAGCAACTCAGTGAAGAAAATCAACGAATTTGAGGTCTCCACAATGCAAGCGTGCCTTGGAAGGGTTTGTAGGCTGTGGATGAAGGAATATGATAGTCTGAAATGATTTGGATTTTCTTTTTCTTTTCTTATAAAGACTCAAAATGTGCTTGTGTTATAACATGAGCACGTTATCACACGCTCACATTATGAATTTTCAAATTATTTAAAAAATGTTGGCCACTTTTTGGTCACCTAACTTTTTGCACCCACCGATAGGGTTTCTTTTTTTCTTTCATGAGTGTTCATTATTGTAATAATCCAATCCAATTGTATTCATTCAAATTAATCAATATAGAATCTATCATGCTCTTCTAGATCAATTATCTTTTCATGGTTGCATAAATTCAATAAATTGTTTTTCTCTCAATGTGAAAGGAGTTTTGATCACAAGTGATTTATGGGAGTTGTGGGGTTCACCATTGACACCAACAATATTTTTTTAGATAAATAAGAAATCTATGAACATATAAATTCATATCATGTGTGATGTTTATAACTAGTTTAAAAATAATTAACCAATAACTTTAGTGAATTCAATTTCTATACCTATGTGTAAGGATGAAAAGGAAATATGTAAAAATACTAGTGGCATTGAAGAATCCATCTTGTATACATTATGTATGAAAGTTAAGGTAGTGGAACAAATTCCTACACTAATCTTCAAAGGAGGGTAATGCAAAACTTTATAGATCTTTACAACAGTTATAAAAACTCAACAAAAATAAACATAAATATCATCCATACTACAATGCAATGATTTATGTGGAGAAAAATATTTTGGGAAGAAAACCCCACTCCAAAAACTACCCAATATATTATTCAAAAATCATAAAGTTTACAATATAGTTGTTGATGCAGGAGCATCCCAAGCGAATGGGTTATCCTCATCAACTAAAAAGATTTTTGTTTAATTTTTAGTTTTGATTTGTTTTTTTATCTCTGTTATAGGAAAAAGCAGATGTGAAATTTGAAGGTGGAAAAGACATTCAATGAGAAAGTATCGTTACTGATTAAATTTCCAAAAGCTTAGAGAATCGTTGGTAAAGGATTTGGAAAGGTTTCCTCATGTTTCCATATCACAAAAAATGGATGTTATACTTTCTATAACTTAAAGATCTCTAAATTATATTGTACCTAGGATAATTTTTCATGATAACCATGATGGGGCAACTACAGATATTTGGTCTTGAGGAGTAGTTCTTTACAGACTTCTCTTCTTTTAAGGATGTTTATATAATTGAACTATGGGTAGAGTATTATTTTCCTTCGTGATTCTCTTTTCATTTCGAAGATTCATTTCCAAGATATTGGGTCACAATGTCCAATAATTTTGACTTAACTAACTTGGTTGAAAATAAGAATAAAAATGATGTTCTATCACTTCTTAATTATATACAAATTTAATTAAACGTGAAGGTTTTTCAACCAATGCTTGTATCTTGATCAATGCCTCACATTCTTTAATGCACACTTCCATGCCCCATAATGGAAAATAGAAGGTGGAGGGGAAAACAAAGGAGGGGAAGATGTATAGGTGAAGCGTTACATTTAAAAGAGACTGAGTTGTACATGGAGGAGCTGCATTGGTCTGCAAAGTTGTGAATGAGTGAATATGAGAGATGAAGAGAAGCAGTTAGAGAATGGACAAGTTGTGAATGAGTCGAAACTAGACAAAAAGGGAGAAGACTATCAAGGGTTTACTATTCACATAGAGTTGAGTTGCAGAGATTGCAACAAAGAGTTGAGTAGTTGCAAATATAGTTACAACATTTGAATTGTGTTCAATAGAATAAATTGTATTACTTCGCATTGTAAATATGATTGGTGGGTGCCATCAAATATCTGGGTAGGTGCTTAGTTTAGGGAGTGGGTGCTCCTAAAACTAGGAGATTGGTGTCTCCTTAGGATTGGTGTGCTTAAAATAAAATTATATAATAAAAAAAATTATTGTGAGGTTGGATTAGGATAGTAGATCCTACCAACTATTCTCACAATGGTTTTTCCCAACTTGGGTTTTCCACGTATATCTTGTGTTATGAATTATTGAGTGTGCATGTTTATTTCTCTGCATATTTAGTTTATTTTGCACTAAAGGGCTAGATTTTGATGATCTACTGATTCACCCCCTTCTCAGTAGATTGTTGTGTTTCAACAAATATTTTGGGAGAGATCATCTCAAAACCTTCTTCATAATTTCACTTTCATTTACTTCTCTACAAAGACCAGAGATGTTAGAGATAATTTTTGTCATTCACAGAGTCTCAAATCTTCTCTTGAAGATCTACATCTTGGCTTTGTTTACTTTAGAATCTCCTTCATAGATGCTACTAAGCTTCTCCTAAGGAATGTTTGGAAAAATTGTAATTCATCACCTTCAACAATTTTGAATCAACTAATCCACACAAAATAACATTCTTGGTTTTAGCATTACATTCATATAATCCGATTTTAGCTAGATCTATAATAGGAGTGGTAGGAGCAGTATAACCACTTTTGACTAATTTTCAAACACCAAAACCCAAATAGTTTAGGTTTCCTTCCATTCTCAATTTATAGTACACAAGATTAATTAGTTGCATTAAGCCTAGGACCTTTGTATGAACCATCATGTGCCATCCCAAATCTTTGCCTCAAGTTGTTAAGCTTCTACATAGGAACTTGGCTCTAATACCAATTTTTGAGCACTTCTAGAGACTGAGTGAGGGGTGAATTAGTCTACACAAAAACTTAACCCCTTCCAGAACTTAAAATTTTTAGCACCACTCAAACTCCTTATGTAGAACAAAATATAGCAATTTGAATCTTTATCAACTTCAACAAAATTTACCAATGAAAGATATAAAAATAATTAGATTAAAAAAAAGAGATGGAAAATGATAACACACACATGCACAAGGATACACTACATTTATGTGGAAAAACCAATGAGGAAAAAACCACGGTTAAAGTTAATTCGTAATAAAAGGCTCACTACCAAAAAGACTTGCAAGAAGGATCATTCCCTTAAAGCAAGATACAAAAGACTTGCTAAACTAAAGAAAACATGACTTCAAGAGATATATACAAGGACCTTACGAGATTCACTATCTCAGAGCAAGATACAATATAATTTAGAGAGAACTACAATAATTTTCTAGCACAACACTTTGTTAACTGAGGTGTTACAACACAATTGTTCTTTCCTTTCACAATCTTTATCACTATCTCTGCTGGTTATTTAATACAATCACACACACACACACACACACACACACACTTCTTCACACTTGTACACCTTTCCATCTCATCACATCTGAAATGATCATGCATTTATATCCACCACAACACTTCAATTCTTCAATTAGGTTAGCGGGGAAGAGAATAAACGATTCAAATTCAACTAGTTAGCCACCAAAAACACAATGCACTCCTATCCTAAAGATAGATAAGACTAGAAACAATATTATAACTTCTTACAATGTGATCCAAAACAATTTACACATAGAAACACATCAACCTAATTCTGCATTAAGGAAATGTGTGGATGAAACATTCAAGCGCACAACCTGTAGGCTCAAAGACATACTTTCAATTGAATTTACTTGATGTGGTCCCAATCAAGATAGGTTAGGACCTAAATCTATCATATCTTTCATTGTTGGCACAAACCCTCAAGCACACAGTCCAAACAAAGGAAAAAACCCTATCGGCCAGATATCTATGAAAGACTAAGAAAGCCAACTCAAGATTCAATGTAGTACAAAAGATATTTTATCCAAGAAGCATATAATGAATAATCATGAGATATAACAATAACCTATATCATCTTGCATACCACTTTAGAACATGAGATTAGAATTGAGACATTGCATGAATTTTGAAAACACATTCACCAAGCTGCAAGAGCAAAGACATCAATGTGGAGAAATGTGGAGCATTTCTCGCACCAATCCAAACAATCAACAACATTGCCAACCTTCTACAATTCACAAAAATCTCCTAAAAAACACAAGCAACTTGAAAATATAGGAGTGCAAGATCCACAAAAAATTGAAATTGAATACCAAACCTCAAGGATAGAGCATCAATAGTGGAGGAATGCTGAGAATTCTCCCGGATAGGCTTCAATGTAACTTCTTCAACTAGAAACACTTAAGCAACTTGCAAAGGCTAGAACTTTCTTTCAACAACACATACTTCATTAGGAACATTAGGAGAGAGCATAAGATATATTATATCCCTTCATCAACATCTCTCCACTATTAGTCATGCTTCTAATCCTCATCTAAATATATAATTATGAAATTAACTCTGGTGACAGTAATAATGCATTATATGAACATTGACAATTCTTATTTGATAAGGCATGATATCTAACCATGAAATTCATCACTTCTTCTTTGATAAGGAAATAAATCCAACCATGAAATTCATCACTTCTTCTTTGATAAGGCATGACATCCAACCATGAAATTCATCACCAATGTTAGCCCAAGTTGAATATAACAATGATAACCAGTGCCAAGGACTAACCACCTTCCAATAATTAATGTTGGCACAAATGACAATCAAATATAGCAATATTTGACATGAGAGACAATCAACAAATAGTTTTGGAAACAAAGATAACAACTGCCAATGATCTCCTTAAGTGTTGAGATCCATGGAAACCATCAGCATTGACATCAATGACAACAACTACCAACAAATATATAGTAGAAACAAGGGATATTTTAGCTCAAATTTAAGATATATGTACTATGTTGTCAAGTAGGAAAAATGTTTGAATAAGATTCAAATAAGAAGGATATAAATTTATCACGTGTGGAGGAAGATTATGAATATATAAATGGAGAGGGTAGAGTTGATTCAAAGGATAATTGGAATGGTAGATGGGACAAAGAGGAGGGAAAGTACCTTCTAGGCCTCTAGTTGAAATATTGATACTTGGTATATGAGAACACATATTTTCTTTCACTTTAGAGGCTATGTATGATGGTCTATTAATTTTTACATCAAATAATGATATAAGGGCTTCTTCCTCATCTAGTGTAGGTAGTAGTTTTGATAGGAATTTTTCCTTAGACATTCACATGGAGTGTGGTCTACTTTTTTCTTTAAAAGTTGTTTCCTTATTTTACAAAAAGGTTCAATAATTTTTCCAATGAGTTGGTATGTCCCTTCCTAGTGACAAGGGTGAAATTGTTGGTAGTTAGAATGTATCATAATCTAGTGAGGAGCTATCACTGTAGGTGGAGATTTACAAGTGTCACTTATCTTTAGTAGTGAAAATATTAGGTATAACCTAAAGGGTAAGGAGCTAGTGCTTGAGATAGCTTGGACTTGAGACATGGTGTTAATGGTGTTGCTAAGAATCTTCATTAGGGTGATTTCAAGGGAATGGCTAGAGAGTTTTATTCTTCTCTTAGTTACAAATAGTTTTTGTGAGCCAAATATGGTTAATATAACTTATTATGTTATGAAATATCATAAACCAACTAAGAAATTCCCTCATTGAGAATTATCTAGAGCTATACCTAATAAATGTCTATAATAATTAGGTTCAAAGAAAATGTAGACTTAGTGGACATATTCATAGCTTGGCCATGCACAAGGGTTTAATTTTATATCCATATTTAATCATAAATATTACTCCAATTTACTATCATAGTTGGACCATGGTTTCCTGGAAAAGTTGGGTTGATCCTAAAAAGTGGTATTTGGGTTTGATCTTGAGAAGGAACTATTCAAGAAGGTCCCTATTTGTGTGAAGATCCCTTAAGTTACCTTTACAATATAATGAGGAGGTGTTAGAGGGAATAATAAACTTGAGTAGCTTGTTTCTCTGGAATTGGTATCTAAATCAAGGAGATGTCTTAAATTTTTTGCCAAATTTTATATTAATGTGGATGTTGATGTGATGTGGGAAAAACTGATCTAGGGTCTGAATCAGACCTTCTCCTAAGATTTCACAATGGAAGGAACCAAAAATGATTACAAAAACCGCTACTAACTGCCATGGAAGAGCCAGAATGGTGGATCAAGGTTTGGCTTCTTTCTTTGGGGGGGTTGATTGATTGATTATCAATTGACTTAATTTGATGATGCAAATGTGTACCTAGGTTAACTATGAAACTACAGTGAATTGTTATGATTTAAGAGTCTAATACAAAACAAAAATACATAAAAGGATCAAAGAACAACAAAGTGCAAAAAAAAAGGAACTAGGACATAAATTTGAGCTCAAACTAGGTGGATATGGGCATTGGAACCCTAGACTTGGGAATGGAGATATTTAGAATAAAAAAAAGATCTCAAATGGACACTATCTATAGGTTCAGATTCCCTTCTAAACTTAGCTTTAAGTATTCATCTATATATAATTAATTCTACTTTAAATTGTAATTTTTTAATATGTGAAGCTTGAATGCTTTATCTAGCAATTAGGTCTTCAGTCCTTTCTTAAATTTACTTTATATATGTCACCTGCACATAAGAGAGGAAAGAAAAGGTTATTCCATATAACCTAGCTTGCTTAAGTCAAACTCCATTTTGGTATTTCTACCTCCACAATGATAATGATGATGTAAAAGAGTGTTTACCATAGGTCATGTAGAGGCAAATGGATAAAATAATGATAAATAGACAAGTGTTGCAACTTACCACTTAGATTTTCTTTCCTTGATGGACTAAAGCCATTGTACTCATCACATTCAAGGAGAATTAATTTCTTGATTTGAATTCCTACAAGTGTTAGTGCTCACAAAAAAAATGGACATGAAACATTAATAAATTGACACGAAAACTTGGTGTATTGCTAACATGAATTTTGACAGAGAATAATTACTGTAAACTTTTCTAATTATGCTCTTGACTACTTTTTATGATTCTCAATTGTGATTTCAAATTGCTAGTTATTTCAAATGATGAAAAAGACTTGTATTTATGTGTATGTACAGGATCATCATGGAAAAAATAGGCCCTTAAGTGGCAATAAAATTCAGAAAAATCAAAGTTAGGCAACTTGATGTAAAAAATTGAATAAATTATCTATATATTATTTCAAAAATATGTAAGAACAAAATCTGCAGCAAATTGAATGTAGTTTCTAAACTACTAGGTTTATTTTAAAAAAAAATCTATTTGGTGAAAATTTAAAATTTCAATGCAGTAGCACTTAAATTTCAGTCAAAAAATAAGTAGATGTATGTCTGACCACCCTAACCACAATAAAACAATAATATTTTTTTATAAGATTTTAGATATAAGTAGAGGACTCATGTCCTAATGTGATGCATATTTTTTTGTAATTTTTTTCCAAGTAAATAATTAATTATGATTTTTTTATTACAACTTTTAAAAAATATAAAAACTCGTATGTCTGAGCACCTTAACTTGGTCAAAACTTCATGGAATTCAATTTTTTTTTTTAATTCTATAGTATGCGAAGCATAGAATGTGACACATGTTTCAAATTCAAAAAATGTGATACCGTTTGATAGCTATAGATGTTTTTCAATTAGCCTATCAATCAAGACTTTAGTCATAATTCAAATAGAAAATGAATAATAATTATTTATTAAATTCAAAGTAAAACATAATTTATATTGGTGGAAAGATGAGAATATCCTTCAAAAACCCTTTTTGTTTCATCAATTTTGGATTAAATTTTTTTCCGTTAGCCACATACCCTACACATACCCATCATATCACCACTTTTTGGCCCATCATGATCTTGCACATACCCTTATATGCATTTCTTTAATTCTTACTAAATTAATTATCAAAAGATGATTTAAATGAATTTAAATTTATAAATGTTAAAAAATTGACAATGAAATATTTAAATTGGGGCCAAAATAGGTTGGATAGGGGTGCTAGCACCCTAGTCCAAACCTATTTTGGGTCTTTAGGTGTCGCTAAATAAATATTAAATCATATTCCCAATTTAATTCTATTTTTTTGAATATGATCATAAAATGGGCAATTTAAGAGCATAATTGGGTCCAAGCACATGGGGGAGTTAGACCTAGTGTGAAAAATTTATCAAGGTTGACAATTTATGATGCTACAATTGATAATGCACCTCCATATTTGATCACTTTATCTTCCAAGATGTAGATTTGGGTAACTTATGATTTTTTATGAAGAATCTTTGGTTTTGTTCCTCAAATATAACAAACTCATGCAACTATGAGCTGCATGATTAACCAAAAGAACCAAAATTTATGGATGAAAAGGTTCATCCAAAGCCTTTTCTTCCTTATCAAGATGCTTAGATACTCACGGTTTGATATGGCAAGGAGGTTCCCCTACCTACATATAGGGATTTTAGGCTAAATACATACTTCAGCTTCTACAATTAGGCACCATCTCAAGGGTGGTTGTTTAGAGAAGGTTTAAAAGGAGTTATTTATGTCTAATCCTAGCTTGTGTAGGAGGTTGGCATCAAAAGAATGACTCTTCTCCTATCCTTTATTTCCTCTTGATCCATGTTTATCTTTAAATATTGATACGTCCATCAAGAAGAAAATCTGTATCAATACATCAACAAGTAGGAATGTGTTGAGGATCTACAACACCATAAAGTACTTTAATTTAATGATTCCTTGAGCTAGTTAGTCCTTGGTCATTTTTGGTAGAAGATTTGTTATGTGTTAGTTGGGCTTTCTTTCTAGATTTATCAAATTTTGTTATTTATTTGTTAGATTACAATCTCATGTGATTGTTTTTCTCTTATCATCAATGGGTTGATTTTTCTGGGCTTCTATGTTGTACTCACCTTGTTCTTTGTAAAAGAGTTGGGACACTTTCAAAAAACCCCTATTTACCATTAATAAAAAAGAGGGAATATTTTTATAAGAATTATGTATTAGAAGGGAGATAAAAATGCTAATATAAAGAAGTAAAAATAAAAATTTGGAGTATTATTTAAGATTCCTTGATTGAAGGTGATATAGACTTAGAAGTTTATTAAGTGAACCCCTTAGGCTAACAAAATAACCTTATCTATATATTCATTTCCTATTTTGATATTTGTGCATTGCTTTATTAGGTCAATTCCACAATGCTCAAAATCATCCTTGAGTCACTTGGGATTGACCCTACAATTTTTAAAATTTTAATTTCAAAATTTCCCAACTCTTACCCTTTAAACTAGCCACTAGGTGTTGAATTGGTACTCATTTGCATATTTTATTGCTATGTCTTGGTACAAAATATATTTATTTGTGAATTTATCTATCACCTAGAAAAATGAGAAATAATGAAAGAACATTTGTATTTACATTTATTGCTATGTCTTGGTACTAAATATATTTATTTGTGAATTTATCTATCACCTAGAAAAATGAGAAATAACAAAAGAACATTTGTATTTACAAGGAGTAGCCAATACAAGAACACTTAAATTTGGAGCATTGAAAGGAATCACCTACATGTTTGAGAATAATTTTTGAACACTTTCCAATGCTTTAAAGCTAGTCTATCATGATGGATTAACAAAGGAGAAATGTTCTTCACAATTCTATAGCTTCCCCAAGAAATTTCTAAATACAACCAATCTTACACATCTTCAAGTATCAGTAATTAAAGTGATATAGGTTGTAGGAGTCAATAGCTAGTTAGATTGATGTAGTACAT
Organism: Sequoia sempervirens; assembly: GCA_007258455.2. Taxonomy (NCBI): domain Eukaryota; kingdom Viridiplantae; phylum Streptophyta; class Pinopsida; order Cupressales; family Cupressaceae; genus Sequoia; species Sequoia sempervirens. The sequence goes on along the minus strand of VDFB02256132.1, from coordinate 72,424,204 downwards.
TACATGATGATCCAACACATTAGGCTATTTTAAGGAAAGCTTTAAACCAACCCTAAGAAATGTTAGTTTGAATTTCATGACTATTCAAAACCTGAAGAAGTGAATTGAATAATTTTTATTTTTTTAATTTTAAAGGAAAAATATTAACACTAATAAAGTGATTGATGGAATTATATATATCATGTCATAAGTCTAAATTTTATCCATTTATAATCTATTTTGACTTATATTTTTTTTTACATAACAACCTAGTCAAAGTTGTTAAGTATGTAGTGTGATGGGTAAAAATGTGGTATGTCAACAACTCTATCAAGGTTCAAATGTTCGTTGGAACATTGAGCTTGTAGGCCTTCTACCTTCGTTGAGTGACCAAACTTGCAGGTTTGGATTGCATGTGTTGATATAGGGGATGATCATGTCCAAGAAGAAAAGAAGCTCTCCAAAAATAATTTCTTTGACTTAGATCCAACCAAAAAAACCTAATCAATGTTAAAGAGTAGTTGAATTCAAACAATTGGAAATATCCATTTTTTGTTTATTGATCACAAGATATGGACTGCTTAACTTACAACCTTATTCAACCTAATCAACATTAAAATTGAATTAATTACGTAGATCACATGATAAGATCTAGTTAGGAGTTGGTGTCCATTTGTTTGTGTTAGTGTAGAATATTTTGCCTAGAATATTCCTCTAGATAAGTTTGCTAGTTGTTAAGATAATGATTGCTTAGTCGTGCAATCTTTGTATGAAGTTGCATGCCTATTTTCTAGTTGGTAGTTGTCATTCTAGATGGCTCATCTCCTATATATATTATGCTCATTCCTAAGCTATTAATCAAGGAAATTATTCGTAGTTTATCCTTCATCTCAATTTGTGCAATTGTGTAATTTGCAACTCTACTAGTATTCTTGAATTCTCACATGGTATCAAAGCTGAAGTGAGTTTGAGTGCAATTCATTTTATATTGTAGGGCAGGAAACCATGGAGTCAGATGTAAATTTGTAGATGCACATGCATATCCTCTCAGTTTGCATGTTTTGTATTTATTTTCCATTTTAGTTTTTTTTTTAAACTATTCATGCTAATCAAAAGCACTTCATGATAAAGTACTAAAATAAAGGAAATTTTCAGCATTGTAATAAATTGAACTTTAATAAAGTTCCACATGGGGATTTTTCTTTAAGCATCTAGTATAGGTTTTATTTAAGGTTCATAAATAAACAAACTTAGAATATCAAAAGTTGCTATTTAACAACCGAGCTCTGCACTATTCCTCCAATTGGCAGCCAATAGGGGCCTGGTGCTTTTTTTTTTGGCTTTATACCAACCGACAGGTGCCTATGTAGTTATGCAGTTTGGGACACATCTTTGCAAAATCAAATCTTCATGTCTTCAAACAATTTCTATATTTAGAGACCGTGTACCTATATGCCCATCCAATTGATAGCGCAAAATATGTACAACTGCAATTTTGAGCATTCAAGAGTATCTTAGAGGTACTTGTGTAGTGTTTTCCATGACTATGATATAATCCTGTTGCAATGTGGGTTTATTTGCAGTTCATCAACAATTGTAGCTTTCTTCTTTAGTTTGAATAAATGGTTAGGAGTTTTTCTCACTTAATTTTCTCCTTTCCTCTTTGTAATTGGGTTCTTGATCGAGCTTTGTTGCTATTCACCTAGCTACACTTAAGGGGGGGTGTTAGTGTAGAGTATTCTGCCTAGAATATTCCTCTAAATAAGTTTGCTAGTTGTTAGGATAATAATTTCTTAGTCGTGCAATCTTTATATGGAGCTGCATGCCTATTTTCTAGTAGGTAGTTGCCATTCTAGATGGCTCATCTCCTACTGTATATATTGTACTCGTTCCTAAACTATTAATAAAGATAATATGTAATTTACAACTCGACTAATATTCATGAATTTTCACAGTTTGGTGTTCGAATCAGGTTTTATTGTGATGGCTCATCCGTATCTGTGGGAATAATGGTAAATGTCTCAAGAACTAAATTGAGATGGACAATGAAGTAAACAACAGCCGTCCCCAGAAGTAATTCAAGATAGGGAGTCATTACATGTTTGAGTGAAATATCTTTCTTTCTCGTCTACATGTGGTTTCCTAAGTAATTTCCCCTCACTACATGTGGACAATGAATATTCAATGGCGTCTTATTCAATGAAAACGACAACCTTATACCATAAACAATTAATACTGTTTAAGTCACCCATTTCTTCCACGAAACTCTCCCCGAATAAGGTTGCAATTACACATAACCCATTTCACATCTGTTTTTCCTCAAGGTTATGGCAGTATAAATCTATGAGATTTCATCCATTTACAGAGTTATATTTGCATAAGATTTACTCTAATAGCATTTCAATCATCCACAAGTTTGTTATGCAATGGGCAACTGTGTGCAATCCGGAGTTTGTGCAGAAACTGGCAAGCAGTTGATAAAAGTTGTGAGAAATGATGGAAAGATGTTAGAATACACATCTCCACTTGTGGTGAGAGATCTTCTCAGGGAGTCTGATTATCAGCAGAATTTTATGGTTGTTCACTCAGAGAACTCTGGTTATGGTCTTCCCCAGGATTATAAATTGGTGGGCGGTGAGATTTATCACCTTGTTCCATCCCATGTTAAAGCTTATCACAATGATAGTGTTGAAGATGGAGGCAAAGATAGATCACAGGATGTGGGTTCTTCAGAAAATGTTATCAGGCTCAAAATTGTGGTCTCTAAGAAACAACTGAAGGCTTTGATTTCAGATGGTTTTCAAAGTGGGAGATTAGTGGAAGAGCTTGTGGGGAAGCAGCTAAGATCCCAGGCTTTCTACCAAGGTACCTCTTGTGTTGCAGCAAGAGAATGGAGACCGTGTTTAGATAGAATTCCAGAGGTTAATTGAGTTTTTGAATAATAAATCTTTCAGAGAAAGATTTTGTTTCAATATTACCGATCAAAATCAGTTTTTAATAAGAAAAACCTATTTTACTGATTTGATGTGAGAATTCAAGAGAATTACAATGTTAACCATAGATTCTGATAGAAACTTATATTACAGATTTCATTTTGAGTTTGAAATTAACTTTGATTGCTTAAAATTTTACACTGTATATGTTTTTTAGTTTTATTTAAAGTTGCAATAAACCCTCTGTCTACAACTTATTCACTATACTTGATCTTCCATTCCATTATCCATTTCATTTTCAATTTCTTACACAATTTTTTTTTCATTACTTAACTTGGAAGTACTGTTTTTCTTCCATTGACTGGATGAATGATATACAAATGTTTAACGCCTACAATTTTACATTAGGCGAGAAACGCTCTGTGTTGTTCATTCGTTAGTTTGATTCAATCTTTCCATGAACTTGAATTAGGCCATGAGTACGCATCCCACAGCTATTTTGAATGTCAGACTTGTATAATATTGTTCCTGTTATTGGAAACATGTGGAAATGAATATAGTTTTCTTTTGTCCTAACTTTTCTCTGAATTATTTTTAGAGTTTGAGTTGAATAGACTTACATACCAAGACTAACGAAGTAGATGTATGAATTCAAGGGAAGATTATTCCATTTAAGAGATGTGAATGTCTACACCGTACTTATTACGTCGTGCATTTTGTTATTCGTAGAAGTTATCGTATTATCGATTAGTTATACAGTTCTGATTGGGATGTAGGCGTTGATGAAGGGAAGTTTAACGATAGATTTATTGTTGAGATGGCATGTAGTAAAGATGATTTAAAATATAATTTTATATTATGAGTAAAATGGATATATGAATAATCCAGCATAATAACAATAGATAATTAGTTATATAATTAAGAGATTGGTATGTTAGATATTGTGAATCTTGGTCACAGTGTTTAACTGAGTTACCTGGCAAACTCGGCCTCTTCGCATTCTTCACCTAGCATGTACAAACTTTATTTCCCAAATGACAGTATAGAATTCCATAATTGGCAAAATATTTATAAGATTTTAGAAACATTCACACACAAAAATATATTTATTCTAAATATATTTCACAACAATCCCTTCTTAATGACAAACATTAGAAACTTACATGACCTCACTTAAGCTTAAAACACTTCAAAGATTAAAAATTAAAATGGCTTCACTTAAGTCTTTGTGAAAATATCTACAAGAAAATCTTTTTATCCTCTAATATTCATTTATTTAAACCACTATTATTATATAATTTGCCATTATTATTACATAATTTGTTTGATGTAATATTGATAAAATTCAACATGTTTTGTCCTTGCAAGTAATAATAGATTACCAACAAACTAATTAGTTATTCAATTTTCATAACAGAGCAAAGTGGACCCTAAAAAGAGACCGCTTCAACTACGACATAATAGATATATGTCATTTGATCTCTTTGATTGCATCATAATTAATTGTATATTCCACCTCTATAATAAATAAGACAATAGTAATTTCAAATAACATAACAAACTCAACTAACAAACTACAAAATACAGTGAAAAATTATATCAATATGTAATTTTTCATACAATAAAAAAAAATCATTCTAAATAATTTTTTTACAAACATTACATACCTTATTCCATGAATTTACTCCAAAACATATCTCAACTACTAAAAAAAATCCTCACAAGAGAAACCACTCTAATACCCCAATTCAAACACCCCTTCCACAATAAAATATATCCTCTTGTATGCTTCATCCCTTCCATTTCTATATGTATTTATTGCTACTATAGAAGGATTCAAAAAATAAAACATTCCCTCAATATCCCATGCCTTCCTTTGAAGTTATAAAATTTACAATAGTGAAAGATAAATCCCCTATAACATGAGGCACCTAACTTCTCGTTGCTTCAAATATTGTACATCATTTATTTCATTCCAATCACATGCTTCACCCATATTGTGTGGCGCCTATGATGCAACAATATAATGAAAAGATATATAATAAGGTCCTTTGCTCAACCCTAAGCCATTAGGAGGTTGAAGGAAGTAAGTTAGAAGCACATGTCGATGGAATCACATCACTCCATGTGGTATTCCTTTAGATATATTTGTTGTTGGCCTTCTACTAAGCCTTCAAACCTAGAAAACCACTATGACAAATAAAATAATAGTTTATCAAACATAGTAACAACGAGCAAGTTTCCCTTGTAATACTAAATAAATAATAATATGGAAACCCAAAGGATTTTTATTGCTTAGATATAGTTTAGTTAACGAGACCACTTTGTGATGGAAGAAGATTAAAATGAAATCCATTGCATACTTTATAAGCTCCTCTCTTTTGACTATAATATCATTTATTAAAACTTTAGAACCCCTCACTTTCCTTTACTTTTACTCATGGGCTCGCAGTTTGCTTTGGATGAAGACAAATTAAAACTTTAATAAAGCTCTCCTCACTTGCAATTTGATAATGCTATGCTACAATACATCGTACCTCCACATATTAAATGACTTAATTCATTTTCTTTTCGAAGTCCATTTTGAATAAAATAAAATAAGTATAATCTTAAAGTACACTTATTCAATTTAAGAATAATATAAACAAATAAAAAATAAATCATTTAAACCATGCCAACAATCATCATAAATTGGACAATGAAGATTTAATCTTGAGTTGTTTGCAAACACTATTAGTGCTAGTTAGTAAATCAAGAGTTTGTTATGGGTTCAATATTCTTTTAATTGACCTGAATTTGAAGTTGGAAATTGTTTATGGAATATCTAAGCTCATTATATCACTAGAATTTCAAGAATAATTTGGTTAAAGATGCTAGTCGTGATCAAAATGTTGATTTTTGATTTAGTTTTTTCTTAACAAACTCAAAATTAGAACTGATTAATTAACAAATTATTTAAACTTTTGATGATTTCAAACTTGAAAAATGATTCAAAAATAAGTGATTTGCAAATTAATCATATAGCTAGCATGTCATTTTGTTAGAAAACATCATTGTCACACAAATTGAAGGTTGGATATTCAAGATACAAAGGTGCAAGATTGATGGGCATTAGTTCCTAAGGTTGAAGCTACCTCATTGACTACATAGATCTCATCTTCTTAGCAAGAAAATATAGCTTAGTCAAGAGCTAATTGGTCAAATTCAATAAAAATATTCTACATTTGGAAATTTATCATTGCATTTTAAATCAAGAAATTTTGTTGAGGGTTCCCAATTAGAAAATAAGGATAACTATCAAGTTACTTTCAATAAGAACCTAGTACCTATGAAGATTATTGGGTAGGTTTTGTTAAAGGGGCACATTCATAGGGACAATTTGTGAATTCAAATATTGATTAGGATATATATTAGTGTGATATTAAGGTCTATACTCTTGATTATCTTGATGAAAGAAAAGGTAGAAATAACTTTTTCATACCTCTTATACCTTGTGACAAATTTTAAGGGATTAGAATTATTTAGTATGAAAAAAAACCATATCTTGTAACAAGTGTAAACCCCACAATTTTATTTTAATCTTTTGATCAAATATTTATAGGATTATCTTAATGAAGTTAAGGAAAATATGATTAATCATTTAAGAAATGATGAAGCTTTGTGAGATTAGTAACCAAAAGAATTAAATCTAGACACCTTATTTGAATCGACCAAGGAGCGAGAGATATTGAACCATAGAACCATGCCTAACACTAAATAAATTTGAAAGAAAAAATAGGAATTCTTTATTTTTCCAATAGAAAAATGAGGTATGTTGTGAGATGTACAAAAAATGGTAGAATCAACAAGAGAAATTCTTTAAAGAATTTCAATAATAAAAGAAATTCAAAATACCAAAACTTATAGTCTTACAATTTGAACTAGAAACATGAATTCCCAACCATGAAAGTGAGAGAACTATTGATAGAAACCTTACTTATCCAAGAAAAACCCAAGTGTGCGCACATTATTTATTTCGTTTGTCAAATATAATTGAACCTTAGCACCACAAACTGAGTATTAAGCCACTTAGATTGATATAACCTTATGAACTACTTAGGCATTGCCTCATTACTTCTCAATCATCCATAGCCTTGATGAGGTTGTCTATGTGATTCCCTTAAAGATATTTTTCTACTACCAACTAGGCATCAATAGCCCTACTAGAGTTACCTAACCCAATTAGTCAAGAATGTATTTTATTTTATTTTCTTGTTTCCTCTTTTATTTTTATATTATTTTTAATCTTATTTATGAAACATTTTCAACTCGCAAGTAATGAATCTCACTATTGGGTTGAAAATCATAATGGGAAAAGGTAGACCTTTAAATTTTTCAATTTATACACAACTATTACAACCAATTAAAACTACTCAAGAAATTTTAAATTTTATATATAATGTATAAGGTTTCAATATGTTCAAGATGTCTATAATAGATGAAATAAATTCCATAGGGCACAAGCATACTAACTAGTACTAGTATCCAAACTACAAACCTATATTATAATAATCCTTTCTTACAAAAATACTTAAAAAAAATTATACAATAGAATTACCATAATTTCCTTTATTTAAGAATTCTACTAAAATGAGGACCTATGAACAAAATAGGATAGAGTGAAACAAGGAAAAAAATTAACCTACCTAAAACATGAATAGATGATAAAACAAGGAAACATCTAAACTAATTATGTACAATGTCAATTTCTAGATAAACAAAGTTTATTATTGCAAAGATTGATACCCCCTTGAACAAATTATTCCTTACTATGTGTAAGAATACGAAGTTGTTACTCATGGTTCTAATTTTAGGCAAGTTCATCTTTGTATTCATAAAATTCTAGTTTAGGTATTATTAGGCTCATGTTTTAGTAATTGGGGTAACTCATAATTTCCATGGTTAATACAAACACATGTTTTCTTCCATGAATCCCCATAATAAAATTTGTCACTATCATCATCCAAAGAGAGAATGGATTGTGTACCCTGATTTGACATCTCATTATCTAGAAATATATGTTTGTCACCAACTAGTTCATCATTTGATAATTTCTCATCTTGAAGAGTTCTTAAATCAAGACATTTCATCCCTTGTGCATTAATTAAATTTAAGTTCATAAATTTACTAATCCATTATAATACTTAGATTTAGTATTCAACTTCTATGACATGAAACATTTAACCTACTTCTAGATCATCACATGTTTTACATGGTAAATCAGCATATGTCTTCTCAAGTGATTCTATAGAATTAACTATGATACTTAGAAATATACTTGTGATTGATACTTTACATGGTGGTTTGACCTTGATATTTAAGGATCGGGTTTCAATGTCTTCATTATTTATGAACATATCAACATTATTCAATTGAGAATTTTCATTATTTTAAATATTAGCCAAGTAGAAAGAATAAAAATATGATATACATGAATCTATCCTATTTAGTTTATTCAAATATAATGAAGAAATATTATCTAAAGATGAATAAAATTATTGGCTTCAACTTTTTTGTTGTTATTGGGGTGGTTCTTGATTTTATACAATAGTAATAGGATAATTTGGATTCTCTTAAGAACATTAATCCGTATCATTTATTTTTTCTACTATTACATTTTTTCTTCTATTAATTTATTTCAACTAAATTGTAGTTCATCCAAAATGGTGGTATAGGTCTAATTATATGACTATTTTTCATGATGCAATAGGCTACACTAGTCATGTATTCATCTTTTACCTTCAAATAAATAGATTGTACTTCATTTTTTTTCACTTGTGGTGACTTTCCTTTTTATTGATCATGAAATTTACTTATTGGCTTGGTTGATTTAGGCTAATCTAACTATTGTTCACATTTAATTTTAGACTTCATAACATTAGTAAGCTAAAATAAAATATTATTAAGAACCTCATGATCAAAATTAATCCCTAAACCACTCAATTGATAAGCATTTTCTTACTGATTTGTACAATCAATTTGACATCTAACACATCTAGTTTACTATCAAACCTTTTCTCATTGTAAGGGACCAACATGTCATTATATATCCCTTACTATCCAATGACCAAAAATAAGGATTTTTTCCTTTTGGATAGCCTTTAAATAATTCATTCATGCATTTCATTTAATTTTCATGGTAAAAAATGAATTCTTATGAATATGTACATTATCTCTACAATTTTCAAGAGAAACATTAAGATAAATTTGTTGATGTGGAACCTCCTTGTGTAGTTGTCTTTAAAATATGGTCCAACTATTATATCCTCTTGAAAATGTGCATCCACTTGTGAGAAAGATTAAAAACTCAATCACACCATGTTTAATTATAGCATGTGTCCTAAATTCTCATGACATCTGAGGCCAAATGAAATAAATTTTGTGGATATAGTTGTCCTTTTATAAAAAAAATTCAATATTTCTAGTGTGATAGGTTAAAATTGGGTGCTAGAATATGAGCAACAAACAAGAAGTTACAAAATAACACTAAGAACAACCTACACCTCAAGATTAGCCTAAGTTGGATTCAACACAGAATAAAAGCAACAAATGGAACTTTTTACCTTGCGTCCAATTGATCCTTTGGTTGGCCCTTGATCTTTGATGTGTATGCTCCCTGGATGACAAGAGATGCAAGCTAAATAATGATATGAAGATGGATGCAAGTGGGTGCAAGCATGAAAATGGCTAAGTATGGATTCTAGGAAAATTTTGCAAGAGTTTGGCTACAATGCATGATCCCCCTCCAAATGAGAGAAAAGAGGGGGTATTTATAGAGAATTTGGGATTCTCTTAGGGAAATGGATGGTCAAGATTGAGCCACCAAGATCAAGATGTAGGGCTAAGGTGAGTTGAGAACCCACAATCCCTCACATCTTGACATGTGGCATGTGATGTGGCTTAAAAGGGTGATGTGTATATGAGGTGGAAGGATAGTACACAATACCTTGGGATTCCTCCTCATCCCCATGTGGGTGAGAGGACATGTGGAGAATTAAAAATTTCTCAAACATTCTCATGGCCTTGAGAGAAGGAATTTTAAATCCCAAGGGGTGCATTGGGGGATTAAATGTGAATTAAAGATTCACAAGGGGAAGAGAATGTTTTATGTGGTACCTCTCCCCATGTGGGTGAGAGGACATGTGGGGAATTAAAAATTCTCATGGGGATGAGAGAAGGAATTTTAAATCCCAAGGGGTGTATTGGGGGATTAAATGTGAATTAAAGATTCACATGGGGAAGTGAATGTTTTAATGTGGTCCCTCTCCCCATGTGGGTGAGAGAACATGTAGGGAATTAAAAATTCTTCAAATATTCTCATGGGGATGAGAGAAGGAATTTTAAATTCCAAGGGGTTAGGGATGATCTAGTTAAATGATTAAGGTTGTGCAAGTACTTGATTAGACTAATTAATGACACTTTAGAAGCAAGTGGGAAATTATGGAGGATGGGACCCTAATGATGATTAGGGGTGTACAAATCTTAATCATAAATTAATTATGACTAAATGATTAGAGGTCAACTTGCAAAAGTTGGAGGATGTGACCATGAGAGAGAAAATAAGGAATTTAAGAAAAGAAACTTAAAATTCCAAAGACAATATGACTAAATTAAATAAAGTAATGAATTTATTTAATTTAGGGAAGAAAGAGGGGAAAAGTATTTATTAAATTAAACACTTTGGGAGACCTTATGGAAGATATGGAATATTAGTTAAATGAGGGATTTAATTAATACCAACAAAAGAGGACGATTTGATGAGCAAAGGGATGATTAAGGAGACAACTTTGACCATATGGAAGTGGTCAAATTTGGATGTCTACACTTAGAAAAGAGGAATGTCTAATTGGAAGTTTCCATAAATGTATGACTCACTATGACTAGGAATATATACCAATGACTATCTATTAGAGATAAATTTATCAAAGATTTAACTTATATCAAAACATTAAAATTGGCATGTCATACCAGAAATCAAATTCCAACCTATTTAGGCCCTCCTTCTAATGCCAGTCCTATTGATGTGTATTATTGATACTTTCAAATTAGATACAAATTCCAATGAACTGACATATCTCTTAAAAAAAATAAAACTTTGGAAAAAAATTAATCATCCCAAGGCTTCATATGTTAGGTATTGACATGTGGTTAACTTATTTTCATTATAAATATTGTTTCACCAAAGATACTTACATACCAAAGTCTCAAAAATGAAGGATAGATTTGAAAGAATGATAGAATTTGTACATTAAAACCCTAGATAGGTGTTTTATGATCTAAAATATATTTACATGTATTTGAAACACTTCATGTACCATTTGATCTTCAATATTGTTGATTTTGATTTTAAAATTTTTATTGATACAAAAATTTATAAAAAATAAATGTTGAGGAAGAAAAGGGTTAGAAAATCCTAAATCTAGATCTTTATTATAATTCTTGTGTAAATTAGCATTTGGATGCCAAATAAATATCCTATGATTAACTAGATATTATCAAAATATTGGCTGTCATTTTGGGAAGCACATATATCTCACATTTTGGAAATTTTTAGTTTTTATTTTTAAAGGGTTTTTAAAGAACATATTCAAGAATAGATAGTCCATATTTTAGAGGAATAAAAGAATAATTAAGTGATTTACTATAGAATTAGGGTTTCTTCCAAATTTAAGTGCATATCTCCCAAATCTTGCAGAATTGGTTCTTTATTTTTAGTAGGTTTTTGAATAAGTAATAGAGGAGCCTATAGTTATAATTTCAAAAAAAATGAAGTACAAATAAGTGATTTATTGAAAAATTAGGTTTCCAAAAAATTCTCTCTCTAGGTTGTAAAACACCAAAATTTTGGGATATTTTCTTGAGAAAATGTGACCTAGGCCCTCATAAGTTTTAATAAATTTGTTAGATTATTTTGTATTTATTTGCATGATTTATTGTAAAATTATTTTCTATCATCATGATGAGGCCTACAACAAGAGGGAAAAAGAATGCTACCACACTAGGGAAATCTTCTGATAAAGATGAGGTAGAAGTTGAGGATATTAACCCTAATGATGAAATTAGAAAGGTCGAGGATGCAATTTCATCAATTAGGATTGAGAAACAATAATTTTCTAAGAGGTTGGACATAATTATTTAGGGGATGAATTATAAGGTTGAAGATTCACCTAATAAGGTGGAAGATAGTGATTTTATTGGACATTGGTTCTTTAGGCTTGACTTAGATTTTAAGATGGATCATTCATTTAATAATCCTATGTGTAGCAAATTCATACCCAAGTTGGATAAAATAATTTTTTATGGAAAGGATCCAACCAATTGGCTTTTCCAAATGGAATAATTCTTTGATCTTCATCATGTTGCTAGTCAACAAAAGGTGGATATGGAATTATTATACTTGGAACCATATCAATTTATTTGGTATCATTGATTATGTGGTCAAATGGTAAATCTTTCTAGAGGAACGTGCTACCCATTATGGAGGTAAATTCATGGATAGCTACTTTTTCCAACTTAATAAATTAAAGAAAACAAGTACAATTAATGACTATATTCAACAATTTTAAACTCTTTGTCTAGGAGGAGAATATGATAGAATAAATTTTAATGGAATTACTTTTAGGTGGTTAAAGGATCACATCAAATATGAGGTAGAATTTTCCCAGCCACAATCCTTATCATAAGCAATATTAATTGCAAGACCAGTTTAGGAGAAGTTTTCGACCAATAGGTGATAGGGGATTGTAAATTCAAGAGAAATGGGATCTCATACACATTTATTAACTCAACCTACTAGGTTGAATCCACAAAAAATTGAAAAGAGAACAAAAGGGTTATGTTTCAATTGTGACAATAAATATAGTCGAGGACATAAATTCAACGAAAAGAAATTGTTCTATAGTGAAGGTTTGAGTGAGGAAGAAGAGGATGAACCAATGTTAGAGGGTGATAAGAATTCAAATTAAGAATCACATGGTTTCTAACCAATCATTTCTTTTCATGCACTCAATTTTTAATTCCCCAAAAAATCTCAAGGTAGTGGGTTTCTTAAAGAAGAAAAATACTTAGGTAGTACTCATAATTTCATCAAAAAAGAGTTGGATACTTGTCTAAATTATTTTATATATCTAGCTCTAGAGTTTTAGGTCTTGATTGTAGATGGTGGTACTATTAGTTGTTCTAGAAAATTCCATAGCATTAAATTTTTCATGGGATATTATCCACTTGATGTCCAAATGTATGCTATCTCCATGGGTGCAAAAAATATTGTTTTGGGAGTACAATGTCTTACTACTCTAAGAACTATTGAGATGAACTTCCAAGAACTATTCATGAGATTTCAATAAGGAAAGATAGTAGAGCTAAGAGGGTTGAAGGAAAAGTACCCACAATTGGTAATATCTCATCAAATTCATAATTTTCTTAAGAAAGGAGTTAATTGATTTGTGGCCAAATTATGTTCATTAAAAGTCTATAAATATAATGCTCCCACCCATCCAAATTTACAATCAATCATTGATTGAAACTAAATGATTTTTTGGAGATGTTCCTAAAGGAATTCCTCCTAAGAGGGATCATGGTCATGCCATACAACTAGTTCTAGAGAGCTAGTCATCCAATATCAGGCCCTATAGGTACCCATTATACAAAAAAAAAGATTGAAAAGGTTGTGGAGGAGATGTTAGAGGTATGAATTATTAGACACAACCAAAGTGCTTACTCCTCACCTATAGATATGGTGTGTAAGAAGGATGAAACTTGGTGTATGCTCCCAAACTATAGAGTGTTCACCATGTATATCAACAAAGATAAGTTTCCTATTCCATGCATTCATTATTTTCTAGGTGAATTGAATGGAGCTATGTATTTTTAAAAGTTAGATCTTAGATCAGGGTATCACCAAATTTGAATTAAGGAATAAGATATTTCTAAGAAAATAAATTAGAACTTATGAGGGTCTTTATTAGTTTTTGGTGATTCCATTAAGACACTTGCACTATGTAGATCAATAAGTACAAGTTCATGAAGATCATCAAACTCTATGCTAAGTTGAATCCAAGTATATTTTTGTTCCCAACAACATGGACAATAATGTGCCATCTACATTTCAATTTTTTATGAACAAGACATGAGAAGAACACTTGCACCATGTAGATGGGTATGTGTAGGATCATGATGTGCCAAAAAGTGGCAATATGATGGGTATGTGGCTAACAACTTTTTTTTTACCCAAAATTGATGAAACAAAAAGGGTTTTTAAAGGAGATTCTCAAATTTCCACCAATATAAATTATGCTTTACCTTGAATTTAACAAGTAATTATTATTCATTTTCTATTTGAATTATGATTAAAGTCCTGATTGATAGGCTGATTGAAAAAAATCTATAGCTTTCAAACAGTATCACATTTTTTGAATCTAAAACATGCATCACATTCTATGCTTTGCATACTATAAGATTAAAAAAATAAAAATTGAATTTCATGAAGTTTTGACCAAGTTAAGGTGGTCAGACATACAAGTTTTTATATTTTTAAAAATTTGTAATAAAAAAATCATAATTAATTATTTACTGGGAAAAAATTACAAAAAAATATGCATCACATTGGGACATGAGTCCTCTTCTTATATCTAAAATCTTATAAAAAAATATTATTATTTTATTGTGGTTAGGGTGGTCAGACAGACACCCACTTCTTCTTTTTTCCCTAAAATTTAAGTACTACTACATTGAAATTTCAAATTTTCACCAAATAGATTTTTTCTTTTTCTAAAAAAACCTAGTAGTTTAGAAACTCCATTTAATTTTATATATATTTTATTATTACATATTTTTGAAATAATATAGATAAATTATATAGATTTTTATGTCAATTTTCCTAACTCTGATTTTTCTGATTTTTTTGCCACTTAAGGGCTTGTTTTTTCCATGATGATCCTGCACATACCCAAATTAGTCATTAAAAGTTCCTGAAGATCATCAAACTCTATGCTAAGTTGAATCCAAGTGTATTTTTGTTCCCAACAACATGGAGAAATTGAGACACATAGTTTCACATGAAGGATTAAAGGTGGATCCTAACAAAATTAAGGCTATCATGGAATGCCCTATTCCCAAAACCATTAAGAAATTGAGGGGTCTCTTGAGATTGATTGGATACTATAGAATATTTGTGAAAAATTATGATTGTATAGAAACAAACCTCATAGATTTATTGAAGAATTATTGTTTTCATTGGAAAGAGTCCACTAATGCATCATTTGAGAGATTGAAGGAGGTTATGTGTACAAATGTAGTGCATTCCACTCCAAATTCACTAAGGATTTTATTGTGGAATGTGATGCTTCAAGAAATGGTATAGGAGAAATTCTCATGTAGGAGGATCAATCAATTTTTTTTGTGAGTCATCAATTCAAGGTTAAGAACCAACTCAAACCTATTTATGAGAAGGAAATGCTAAGTATTATCCATACAATAACACAATGAAAGTCTTATCTAATGGGTAGACACTTCAAGGTCAAGAAAGATCATCATAGCCTAAAATATTTTTTGGAACAAAGATTATCTTTTGAAGCACAATAAAAATGGGTCACTAAGATGTTGGGATATGACTTTGAGATTATATATAATAAAGGGAAGGAAAATGTTGTGGTAGATGCACTTTCTAGGAAGGATGAGAAATATGAAGCTTTATTTTGTATCATTTCAATATTACAAGAAGATTAGGTGGTAGAAGCCAAAGTAGAGTGGAAAAATGGCTACAAGTAATCTCATTCAACAATTGAAGAGTGATCATAGTAGTTTAGATAATATTTTTTTGAAGGGAGATACTCTATGGTATAAAGAGAAATTGTATCTTTGCAAGGTTTCCACTCTTGAAGACAAGATTCTCATAGAACTTCATGACTCTACAAAAAGCTACATGGTATGTGCCTAAGGTTATTATTAGTTATTATGATCCTACCTTTACAAGTCAATTTTGGAAAACAATATTCTCCTTTTTGGGTACTCAATTGGCTCACAATTCTTCATACCACCATCAATTTGATGGGAAAACTAAGGTTGTTAACAAGTGTTTGAAAATATATCTACGCACTTTCACTTTAGATAAATAGTCTTAATTGGTAGATTGACTACCACTAGCATAATAATGGTATAACAATTCCTTTCATAGTTCATAAAAAATATCTCAATTTATGGAGCTATATGGATTCAACTTCCTTCCATCACATCATCATTGAAGGTGTCACCAATAGTTCAAGTAGTGGAGTACCACTTTCTTCGTCAATACTAGGTACTCTTAAGACTCAAGGATAATCTAGCCATGACAAGAAATGAAATGAAGTAGTAGGAAGACCAACATCATAGTGAAATAATTTTTGAAGTTGGGGATTGGTTCTTCTTGATATTGCATCCTTATAAGAAAATGTCATTGAAGAAAAAAAAAATCTAATAAGTTGTCTCTAAAATATTATGGTACATACCACTTCATGCAAAGGATAGGTAGTGTCACCTATATGTTGTAATTTTTTCCAACAAAAAATATACATCCATTTTTTCATTTTTGTTGTTTGAAGAAGGTAATTGGGCATAATATCCCTACAAAGATAATATTACCTTGAAGCTCAATGAAGGAAGAATCATATTAGAACTAGAGTTCATTCATCAAACACATATAAAGAAGATAAGGATGAGAACACTCACAAAGTATCTCATCCAATGAAAGAATTTACTAGTTGAGGATGCCACATGTGAGGACAATGTATTCATTTAAAACAATCCACATTTGATTAGCATTTATGACTTCTTTGAAGAGGGAGCATCCTATGCCCTTAATATTACTATACATATGGTTATGAATAGTTGGCATGTGGCTATCTGAAATATTAATTAAGTCATACTATCATTATTATATTTTTATTTAGTAATTTAGGTCATCCTAAGGCTTATATAGGGCTATATAAGTAAGCTTGGATGATATCCTAGGCATAAATAAGGTATATATAGGAGGTAATGATTCATTTTTCATCATCATATCATGAATTGTGTTTTCATTGGAGATATTTGGAGGTTTTCCCCTCCAAGTGGCTTGTTATTCTTAGTTATTATCAAGTATTTTTATCATATTTCCTATCATATTATTCTATTGTGCAAGTTATTTCATTACACCCCCAAATCCCTCCAATCCATTCCATCCATTTTTCATACCATTTTAATCCCACGTCCTTTTTTAGCTCCCACCCATCTCCATTTTAATTGTTGAAGTCATAGTCCTTGTGTATCTCCATTTACTCTTGGTTTCTCTAAAACATATATCAATATACCTCTATTTCATTGTGTAGTGTCAAAAAATATCATCGTGTACATTTTCACACTTAATTTGGGAATAACTAATGATAAGTTGGAATTGATATTGCCCTGATCTAGTGTTGTGATGAGTTTTACACATCCACATGAGGTTTAGGGCCCTTCCAAGCTAAATAAACTTAACTTTTCCCTAATTTAATGTTGTAAAGTGTATTTATTGACACCTTCATATTAAATTTAAGAGGCTTGTAAACTAAAGTGGACCTAATCTAGTGTTGTAATGTTTTTTACACATTCACATGGGATTTTGGACCCTTCTAATCTAAATAGACCCAAATTTTCCTTAATTTAGTGTTGTAAAGTGTATTTATTTACACTTTCACATTGGATTTTGGGCCCTATTACATTTATGACCTTTATGTCATCATTAATATATCCCTATGACCCTATATTATGCATCTTGAGGCATATTTCAATAACCTGACAATATCAACATATAAACTCAATTTACATATTCCCCGACACTTTAGCTAGAAAAATAGCCCCTATGGGACCCATTCACCACTTTAGGTGAATGAGTTCCATCTAGGTGGGACTCATTCGCCTGGCTTGGTGAATGAGTTCCATTTGGCCAATTTTCAAGGTTTTAAGTGAGAAATTTGGGTTTTATGTTCAAATTTCTTCTATGTCGACCTTGGGGATCTAATAAATGGTCATTTGAATTCATTTCCTATATAAAAAAGATTTCAAATCATTATTTGGCATAATCCTACATGATATCAAGATAAGCAAGCAAGAGTTAAGCATTCCAAGTCTTCACAAGGTCATTAAGATAACTTTCAAGATTAATTTTAAGGCATTAAAGGGTTTAATTCTTCATCAATTGTTGTAGCAATTAAAGATCCATCATCATGTCAAGCATATAAAGCATCAAGCATGTTATTGAGCTAGTATAATTGTGATGTAGCATTGAAGATCCAAGATCAAGCATTGTTCTACTCCTATTTTCAACATCAAGATCTACATCCTTCATGGCCATTTCATGTTGAGTTACTGATTTACAAGATATCATTCAAGGTATCATTGTTCATGTTTCATATCCTATGTTCATTTTTCATGTCCTTGTTTCATTGTTTCATCATTTGGTTTGATTACCTAAACTGGGTTTGACCAAGGAAAACCCTTATCATTAACAATCAACAAGTTTTCTCTTTACTTGTGTGATAATAGATATAGGTTTCTTGGAGCTTGAAAGATCATTGAAGATTAGGTTACAAGATTGTTGGAGTTGTCTCCCCAATTGCAAGGTCATAATCTTCACTAAAAGGTCATCTACAACCCCGAAATCAGAGTTTCAGATCTAGAAACCTAGAGGAGCAGATTGAGCAGATTCAAACCTCAAAGTTCCAAAAAATTCAAACTAGACTCATTCACTACAAGTGGCGAATGAGTCCCACTATAGGTTTTTTTCAGAGATTTTTACAGATTCAGATACCATTTTTCCCAAAACCTGCTCCTGTGAAGAAACCCAAAATTGGGACTGATTCACCCAAAATGGCGAATAAGTCCCAGTATGCCACTTATTCCATCTTATAGTTTGTTACTATGTTTTATATACATTTCTAGATCATTTAATTCAAGTTTGCATCATATTAGGATTTTGTGTTCCATTTTGCATGTCATTGTCTTTTCCAAGTTTAAACTTGGTGGTGAACCCCTCTTGTAATCTGAAATCATATCCTAGGACAGTCCCCTAATAGATCTCTTCCCTTTATTCCACCCTTGGGTTGAGATCTCTAGGGAATCCTTGAATGTTAGTTGGAGAAAAGTGATGTTCTATGCCTTAAACCATAAAGCATCCATTTTTCAACTAAACATTTTGGTGAACCTGCATTTAGAACATCATAATTTTGACTTGGAGTGCATTATCACCCTAGATTTGGCTTATTAAATTTGCATTAGTTAATTTTCATTCTAGGGTTTCAAATTCTGCATTAGTGAAAGCTCATATAGCTTGTATTTTTGCATCTCATTTTAATGAAAATCAAACAAAATCTACATTTGCACTTAGGATATACATCATACAACATAAAAGGCGTAAAAATCCATTGAAAACTTCTTAAAATTTTTGAAAAAAAATCCCTATTGGGACTCATTCGCCACCTTGGGTGAATAAGTCCCAATACAAATTTTGAGTTGCATTTTATAGAGTTAAATTCCCTATTTTTAGGCTTCTATTTGCTATTAAAACTTTTTTTTTTTTAGTTTGCATATTGTTTGTTACATTCAAATCATTAGAAGTAGCATAATTTACATTCATAGCAATCGTGGATAGAATTAGTTTCTTTCACTTTTCAATTTCAGCATTAGTTCATAGTTCAATTAGATTAGATTAGAAAACAAAAGATAAAAACTAAAAAAATCAAAAGAAACAAACAAAAAATGGTTAACCTTAGAGAAAGCATATCATTCAAACTCTTTAGTAGTGATGACTTTGACATGTTATATGAACCCATTGATGACTTCATCTCTCCTAGATCATCCATTAAAGGTTTGATACAAGAGGATGCAAGCATTGACAATCATGACAATCATAATTGTTCTTCTCCCAATACCTCTCCTATTATTAATGAAGGTATCTTGGTGATAGGAGATACAATAATTGATAATCCTGAAAGTCTTGGTTTTCTTCCCCTTTGGAAATATATTATGACACATGAAGCTAAGATCATGGCCACTACTTTACCTAGTCTCCATTCATCTCCCAACACCTCTAGTACTTGTGAGAATGATTTAGTGAAAAAGGATACAATCATCAATGATCATGAAAAACAAATTTGTGTGGAGGATATGTTGATATTAAGAGATCCAATAATTGAGAGCTATGAAAATCCTACCTCTCCTACTTGGGAATATAATATAGGAGATAGGGACCTAAATGTAGATAATCATGAAAATCAAATGTTTCCTTCTCCTAATATCTATTCTAGACATGAAGAAGATAGTTTAGTGTTAGAAGATATCCTTATTGAGACCCATGAGGACCTTATCACTCCCTTTCTTGATGAACCATAGATTTTATGGGTGTGAAATTTTATGTCTCTTTTACTCAATTAGGGTATTTCACGTAAAGGAAATAGATAGATCCCACCCAAAATCTAGGTGGTTCAATCAAGCTAATGCAAGTACAATGAAAATATGCCTAAATGTAATGATCTAAATGCAACAAACTGATAAAATGGAGTGATTATTAATGTAAAACTATTGAAATACAAATTGTGGGAATGTGCAAGATCATGATGGGTATGTGGTTGACAACTTTTTTTTACCCAAAATTGATGAAACGAAAAGGGTTTTTAAAGGAAATTCTCAGCTTTCCACCGATATAAATTATGCTAAATAATTTGAATTTAATAAGTAATTATTATTCATTTTCTATTCAAATTATTACTAAAGTCCTCATTGATAGGTTGATTGAAAAACATCTATAACTTTCAAATAGTATCACATTTTTTGAATCCAAAACATGTGTCACGTTCTATGTTTTGAATACTATAGGTTTGAAAAAAGGAAAATTGAATTTCATGAATTTTTAACCAAGTTAAGGTGGTCAGACATATGAGTTTTTATATTTTTGAAAAATTTGTAATAAAAAAATCATAATTAATTATTTACTTGGAAAAAAATTACAAAAAAATATGCATCACATCGAGGCATGAGTCCTCTACTTATATCTAAAATATTATAAAAAAATATTATCATTTTATGGTGGTTAGGGTGGTCAGATAGATGCCTACTTCTTATTTTTTCCTTGAAATTTAAGTACCACTACATTGAAATTTCAAATTTTCACCAAATAGATTTTTTTTAAACAAACCTAATAGTTTAGAAACTACATTCAATTTGCTATAAATTCTATTCTTACATATTTTTGAAATAATATAGATAACTTATTCAAAATTTTACGTCAAGTTTCCTAAGTCTAATTTTTCTAATTTTTTTGCCACTTAAGGGCATGTTTTTTCCTTGATGATCTTGCTCATACCTCATTTGAAAACACATTGTGTAATGCAAAAACACCTAAAAATGAATGCAAATTGCAACATAAATGGATGAAACTGAAAGTGTGCAGCTAAGATCTTGATGGAGACTACAAATGGAATTTGAAATGCTACCGATCTTGATTTTTATCTTGTGGGACTCATTCGCCATTTTGGGAAAATTAGTCCCATATCTAGGAAACTATTTTGGAGCCCATTTCAAAAAAATGGGTATCCAAAACTACAAAAAACTTGTTTCAAGCCTGACAGTGGGACTCATTCACCATCCATGGAAAATTGGTCCACTTTTGAATTTAGGAAAATCCAAAGGTGGAAATTGAAGTCTCTAGTCTACACTTCGGCTCCTGACAAGTGTTCACCTTTGAAAGTCTGATTTCTGAACCTGAAAGTGACTATTTGTTGATATTTTCCTTGGAAAAAAAGGAGATGTCTTCAACAACTTTACAAATTGATGCTTAATGATTTCCAAGCTTCCAAGATACCTAAATTTGCAAACACACAAGAAGAGAAGGAGAGATGTTGGATGTTAGGGCATGGGGGTTTTCCTTGACCAAACCCCTTTGTAGGTAATTAAACCAAAATGATCAAAGAATGTAATGAAGCATGAAACAATGGAATTAATACCTTTACATGATGTTTGATCTTTAATTTCTACAATGGAGGAAGATTCAGCTCTTGAATGTCTTTAAAAGCTATCTTGGTGACTTAGAATGAAAAACCATAACTTGCTTGACTTGATAGAGAAGATAGATGATGAATGAGTTGTGAATGAGTTAAGATATGATGAATTATGGATTAAAGACTTTCTTTTATAGGAAATTCACCTTATTTTCCTATTAATTGGATCCCCAAGGCCGACATGAAGAAAAATTAAACTTAAAACCTAATTTTTCCCGCTCAAAAGTCAAAAATGTCCCAAATGGGACTCATTCACCACCTTGGGTGAATTAGTCCCACCTAATAGGGGCTCATTCACCATATATGGAAAATTAGTCCTGGTGGGGTCCACTAGCTGGGTTGTTGGGGAATGAGGAAATTAGGTTTGTATGGTGACTTTTTTGATTATTTGATCAATTTATGCCTTGGGATGCACAATATTGGATAATAGGGGCCTAAAGGTAAATTAGTGATTAAGACACATAATTAAATGTGAATATGTGATTAAATACACTTTACAACACAAAAATGAGGTCCACACAACCTAGAAAGGCACAACATCCAATGTGAATGTGTAAGAAAAATTACAACACTAGATTAAAGTTAAATTTATTTTACAAGCCTTCTTATATTGATGTGATGATGAAATTAAATACATTTTATAATGTTGAATTAAGGTAAGATAGGTTCATTAAGTCTAGAGAGGCATGAATCCTTTTACAACACTTTACAACACCTATACAAGACATTGTTAAATGAATTTTTAAGGGTCCAAGACATGGTGTGGATGTGAAAAAAACCTTACAACACCAAATCAAGGCCTTATTAAGTTGAATCAATTATTCCCCAAATCAAGGAAGTTTCCTTTTTTCTATGGTACATTTAGCCCCCACTTTAGTAAGAGGATGAACTTGCTTCAAACTCACACTAAAGTAGACATTCAAGAGAGGTCCAATCGTACCAATGTAGATAGTCTAGGATAAAAAAGATCGAGAAAGCGGTCAAGCCCGTAGGATCTAAGATCCTAAGTCAAGCCGACATGAGTGCAGCAAAAGGGACACACACAAGGTGTAGCAAAACAAGACTTGCTATCATGCAATGGAAAGAACTAGAGAAAAGCGAAAATAAGGTGGATCAAGCTTCAAATTTTTTCCAACACATTGTGGATCAAATCTAGGCTATTTTTCAAAAAAATAAAATTCATACTCACTCTAGGGTGATGCAACTCTTGGCTTTTTGTCAGGTGAGAAAGCCCAAAAGGTGAGAAACATACACTTATGGCTGGTATGTACTCACAAACACATAGGTGGCTATGGGGAAAGTCATTCCTCTGAATGGGCTTCCCGCTCAACCATACCAAAGTTATATCTCTTGATAACTTTAATAAGGCGCCACAAAGGAAAATGATTTTTGAGCTCTATGAAGTAAGCAAAAATTCATATGCTTGAAACTCATAGACATTGTTAATGCAAAATAGTGCAAGGTCTGTTCAAAGGGATTTTTTTGAATTCATGCAAGGTCTCATCTTAGGGAACATTATGCTTTATGTTTCCAAGAGAGGATATGTCAAAAGAAGTATCACACTCTTGGAGGGAATCAAGCCCAATGACTCCACCAAGACAAAGATGCATCACAAGAAGAAAGAAATTGCACAATGAAATGTGAGTGGTGCTGTATTCCCCCACTTTAAAGCAGTTGCAAACACCAGTAATGTGGGAAATTTCTTTAAAGTAGAAGAATAGGACATGAGAGATTACTCAGAAATCCCTATGCCAAGTCATATGTTTCCCATAAGCTATGTCATGAAAAGGGGAGTATGTCACATGCAAGCCAACTTAAGGCACATCGTCCACATCCCAAGCTTTCTCTTATATATTCATGAAAGGTTAACAACTAGCCAAAGGAGGCAACGACATATGACATACAAGGAAAAGGATACTTAACCCCTTTCCCCCACTTAGTGCAGGAAAAGGATGAGTCAAAATGGTTGAAAGTAAGTATTAGGTAGAGGAATTAGGTGCTCCAACACAAGGTAGAGCACCACACTCCTTGAGATGTTGAATGTTGTTGTGCAAAGTCTTAGATGAAAGTGAAGATAAGGGAGATACCCCTAGATCTTTCTCGAAAGAGTATGATATGTCAGTTTTTTTTATGTGTTCATTACATCCATGTGTAGGTGGGAGATTGTATCAGATACCATAACAATCTTCCAAGATAGATGAAGGGGGTGTGTATTAGAGTTTTGCTAATAATCACCTTTATCATCAAGGAATCATTCTTTTTTTGAATCTCAAGTGGGGGTAATTCATGTTTAGGGAAAGTGATTTTTGATTGGGTGACTTGTATGGGACGAAGGGAGGATGTTACATTATTCAATTTTATGTAAGATTGTATCTCCTCCTATATTTGAAACATTTCATGAAATAGAAATTTCATTGTAGGTGATAGTTGAATGAGTTTCCATGTAGATATATTAATAGGAGTCTTTTTCAACTCTTCAACACTAGGCATACTATGTGAAAGAAAAGGTAATGGAGTAGGAGTGTTGTGTGGTCCCCTAGATGCTTGAGTCACTAAGTTACAACTTAGTTGCTTCAAAACATTGTGATGATTAGAGTGCATCATGGATTTTAAGGAATCTCTTAGTGTTTTGTGTGATTCATGAATGGGAGATGACTTAGGAAGCTCACTAATTAAAGGAGAGCCCACTCATGTCATCATCACCTCAAGAATCTTGTCTTTATTTGAATGAATTGGTAGTGAAGGGGAGGAAATGATGAGGTAAGAATAACCTCATCATAATTATACCATAAAGACCTATTTCATATATGAAAAATCCCTATCATCTGCCAATTAATTAAATTTTAGGAGAAATAATTGCTTAACTTTTAGTGAGAAATTGTACAAACTTTATTTCTTTTGATTTCTTAAAGTATTTTGCCAATACATATTTAATGGGTTATTTTAAGTGTTTTGTAGATAATAATCAGTCATCAAGTTGTAGATTAGAAGCATTCAACCAACACATGCTCTAGAATAGGTTGAAGGTGTACACTGGAAATATGCTCCA
The DNA here is from genome assembly GCA_007258455.2 of Sequoia sempervirens. Classification (NCBI taxonomy): domain Eukaryota; kingdom Viridiplantae; phylum Streptophyta; class Pinopsida; order Cupressales; family Cupressaceae; genus Sequoia; species Sequoia sempervirens. The sequence goes on along the minus strand of VDFB02256132.1, from coordinate 72,399,158 downwards.
AAAATTTTGGGTGATGGATCAAAGATATAGTTACTCTTTAACGTCTTACTTTATGTTATGCTTTAAGTTAAAAACTTCATGGCTCGACTTGAGCCTCTTTAATACTATTGTAATGGGTTTTAAAAACTTACGAGTTATTTGTAGATATGTTTTAGACATTTTCAATGGTTATCCATACCATAATATAGGGTTTAGTTAGAGTTTTTCTATAAAAGACGTAATCTCCAGAAGCACAATATACAGTGACAAAATTAATGTTATGTTGTCAGTATATTTTCTAAGCTTATGAATAAAGATATTTTTATCTAAAATTTATGAGTTATGAGTTATGGATGATAATTATGGTTGATAGAAGCATTTCCAAATTAACTGTGGATGTGAGCTGAGAAAAAATGTGATAACCTACGAGTTGGCCACTCGAGGGGAGATAACTAAAGTACATGTTATGCCTTGCATAACCACCCCATTTTTATTTTGGAACAAAATGGGTCCCCCTTTTTCTTTTTTTTTCTTCACCTTTGGTTGTTTGTTTGGGTCTTAGGAGATTTTTTGTTTTCCTCCTAAGTCTGTCTTTTGTTCTGTCGGATTTGGTTCTGCCTCAACTAGAGTTGGGTTTCTTCTTGCTAGAAAATTGAATGAAATGGTGAAGAATGATGTATTTTATATGCTTTTGAGAACTAATGGAGGCATTTTTTTGTAGGATTAAATCATACCTCTGATGTTATTTCTCAAGGAAGTCAGTTGGAAAGCATGCCCCAATCAGATTTGGCACAAAACTTATGAAGGAACAAGGTCGGTAAAACCCTCCCAATGTCTTGCCAACTAACTATTGTGTTCTATTAATCCCAACTACTCTAGTCACCAAGAAATTTCGATTGCCATGAGTTTTTCTATTTCTCTTCACTTGGGAAGAAGTCTCACTGACCGTTGTTCACAAGGCTGGTCTCGCCAAAAGAATAGTGGCTCGGTATAATGTCTGGTTGACCAGTGGATGTCTCACTGAAAGAATAGTGGCTTGGTATAATGTCTGGATGACTGGTGGATGTCTCACTGAAATGGTTTTAGTTTTGCATGATGTCTCGCCGATGGTTGTGGTCTCGATGAATGGGTACATGGATATCAGCAAGAATCCTGGCTAAAGGGTTTATGTTCAACGTGAAGTCCTGCCGACTAATGAGGTCTCATCGATGGTTTTAACTCTTCGGTGTGACTAAGGGGAGCTCGTTGATACCTTGTTCCAACTTGTTTTTCTTGCCGAATGTGGATGATTTTCCAATGGAGGAACATAGTGGTATAACCATTAAGGGCTCGCTATGATGTTCGACTGATAACGATGGTCTAGGCGATGGAAAGGGATATCAGTATGAGTCTTGCTACCCGCTATGAATTCTTTCCAACTTGGGAGTCTTGCTGATGGTTTTGGATATTGATATGACCCTCGTAACTCGATATGAGGTCTTTCTGACAGTTGTAAGTTATGTCGATTGCTGCTAAGGAGTATAATCACATCGGGGAGACACGACTAGTGTCTCACCGACATGCAATTTTGTTTGAATAAATTTTGACTTCCTGAAGATCCTACATGGTATGTGTTCAACCAATCAGAGGAGGTTGAAGGTGAACCCTTGGCAGTTTGACTATTGTGACCATTCTTGTGAAGAAGATCAACAGAATGTGAGCGGTATGTATCTGCTCTGTGATCGAAAATGATGAATTGGTTTGGTGAATAGTGGTGTCATCTGTGAAGGGATCTGAAAGGAGTTCGGATGATACTTCTCAAAAGGGTCAACTTGCAGAAAGATCTAGAGCAAGAGGAAGGTAGAAAGGAAGGAGCTGCAAGTCTCAAGGACAATTGGGATCTCTATTGGAAAAAGTAGATCGACATTAATGATAATGTTGTAGAGCATTCAAAGTGGCTCTGATGAAGCTCTCGAGGTTGGACATGAAGGCTGGGAGTTAATGCAATGGTTGCAAAATATCTGAGGGCCACTCTTGAGGGCGATCTTTCACCAACATGGACTGGGGGATGCACATTGATTGCAACATTAACTTTATTAGAAAAGATCTTAGGGTCGACCCTTTTGAAGCCGAATCATTTGGTAAACTCTAAAATAGGTGCCAACATATTCTTTTTTGGCATGTTTTGTAGGTAGTAGAGAAGAAGAAGGAGAAGTAGCAAGGACAGAGAGATAGATTTTGAATAGTAGGGATTTTCTGAAGGTGGAGAAACTAAAGAGTAGAATAGAGTAGGAGTTAGATTCATCAGAGGGAGGTGATGTATCTTCCAAATTCTCTTAGTATAGATGGAGGAAATTTGAAGACATGGGTTTTTTGTACACTGGTGATTTTTCCAAATTTGTAAATGTTGTTTATCTATTTCACCAATAGTAGAAGTAGCTAGATTTAAATCTACTTCATATTATGTTCTAGAATGGTATTTATCTTGCATAAATTATTTGATTTGCAAAGCTTTCAAGGAATGAAATTTTATCTTATGTTTAGTTGAAATGGTGATTTGCAATCTGCTATTGAAATTAGCACTGTGAATAAATGAAACTATGTGTTAATCACAAGTTAATTTTGTTCTGTAGTTTTAGTTAGAAATTTCTTGAAAGGTAGCAAGTCTGATTAAGTTGGATGAACTAACATTCTCTTTAGTTTACAAGCTTTGATCTATCTTTTTATATTTCTTTAAAACCATCGATTAAAGTAGGTTTAATATATGCTTGATCTTATAACAATCTAGAAGCTCAACACCAGTAGGCCCCTTGAACATTATAGTTCACATAAACCAGTGAAATCAACATAGTTAAGAACCGATTACCAAGACCTTGGGGGTTAGATATCCATGTGTTATTCTTTCTCTTTCAGGAGAACAAAATAGTAATATTATGTTTATTGTTGTTGTGTTCATTTGACCAAACAACAAATTCTGGTGCTAGAGGGAGGGCCTAGAAGAGCAAGCTAGATAATACTAATTTTTTCTCATCAGAAAGGTCCCATAGAGTTCTTCGATCAACTAAAAACCCACCACCTTTGATAGAACTCAAGACCCCAATAAGACACAAGATTCACAAGACTAGGGCAACCATCATACCACCCTTGTCAGCTCCGCTCACTCCGCTAGGCTTTTCACCAATACCCTAGTGGATACTTTTCAATCCACAACTGAATCCATCTCTATTGCCATCACAACTGGTTCAACCCATCCAATAGTTAGCTCAACCACCACCACCACCACCAATGGCATTTTTTCAGAATAATCCCTCTCCATTGGGGACTATTCCAGGAGGCTTTCATGATATGCCTAAGAATCCTAAGAAGTTATGTCCCAAACACATTCATGGTGAATCAAGGATTGCTGAAGAGCACATACAAGCTTTTAAGGATGCTTGTACTAGAGCCTAGATAGCTCACCATGATGTAGTTTGTAGGTTGTTCCCTTATTCCTTAGGGGATATGGCATACAATTGGTACCTAAATATTCCACAAGGTTCTATTCTAAGGTGGACAGACCTGGAGAATCCTTTCATAAATCAATTCAGAGTTTATCTAGACCCAACCAGTTTGTTCCACCAATTCACTACCATTAGGAAAGAGCCATGTGAATCCTTGCCCTTGTTTAATACCAGGTTTCAATAAATTTATAGGAGACTACAGGACCCCTATCTAGTTGCTGAGAATAGTGCCATTCAAGCATACTTTAGAGTTATAGACCCCTTGCTTAGCTTGTTCCTACAAAGGACTTATTAGTCGGCGGATATTGATTCCCTGTCTAAAGTTTATCATCTAGCCATTAAGCTGCAACAACAAATTAGCTCTCAACAAGGAAGTTTGGGAGGAGGTTTTCCTTCAATGGGGTATCAGATGCCTAGCCCAACCCCTTTATTCAATACCATCCCAGGAATGTCTCCTTCCCATTATGGACCTATGTCAGAGTTGTAGACTCAACCTCCTATTCCATTCTTTGCCAATGGAGCCCCTGAATTCTTTCAACAATCATAGGCTCATCATAGTCTACATGGCCATCATAACCAAGTTGGAACACCAAATCATGTCAGTCAGCCACCTGCTGCTAAGAATGTTGAGAGTGAAAAGACAGTTCAACTCACAAACGAGGTGGAGACCTTAAAGAAAACTCTGTCTCAAGTCACAAATGACATGGCTTAGCTTAGATTGAACCCTTCTCAGAGCCAAGGTAATTATCCTAATCAAAGCAATAACAATTAGGGTAATTACCCAAACAACTACAATCATGACCAGAGAAATTATCTAGGCCAAAACTCCCCTAGCCAAGGCTATCAAAATCAAAATAGAGGATAAAACCAGAGGAAAAATAACAACTGAAAATAGAAATAGGGCCAAATAGTGGTGGAGTTTCTCATAATTATCAAGCTAATGAGGACAGGTCACATACTGCAAATGTGGCTGACCTTAATTTTATGACTAACTAGTGCAGGCTACATGATACTATAACCCATTCCGAGGTAAACTACCCTGAAATGGAGAAAGTTGTGAAGATGGCATAGGAAGATGCCCAAATGTTCCAAGGGAATTCAAATAAAGAAGGTGGCTCAGTAGATACAACAATGACTTACGACCTCTTTGAGGAAGAACCTTCATTCCCAATGCAAAATGAGAATGAACCAGAGGAAGATATGTATGATGCCCAAGCCTTTCAGATGAAGGGAGGATACTTCCTAAGAAATCAGAATAAGGGTCCATTCACTACATCAGTACCACCTAATCATATGCTGCCTCTAAATCAAAGTGCTGAAAATAACCCTCCTCTACCAAAAGGTCTACCTAATTATCATAACAAAGGTAATTCACTCGGTGTTTTCAAAAGTAATGCAAGCTATAACACAAAATTAGATATTGTTTATGAGATGCAGAAACAAAAAACCTCTTTTTCATACTTTGACATCCTAAAGTGGTGCTCGGCTCAATGAGAGACAGTGTTGAAAGCTTTGGAAGAAGCTGATAAATCAAAAGGGAAAACCAAGGTAGCACCCGCTGCTGACATGAGCACAACTTTGTACAAAAGCAAGGTAGGTACCCCACCATTTCTTTTTAGTTTGAGAATCTATGGGAAGAATCTACATAATTGTTTGCTAGATTTAGGGGCTTCCAGAAATGTTATGCCATTTTATATATGCAAGAAATTGGGATTGAACCCTATCCAAACAAACAAGAAGGTCATCCAACTTGATAAAACAAAGGTTAATGTAGTTGGAGAATTGAGAAATATTCATGTGCATGTAGGGTCTAACCCTAGGATTCAAACCAATATCGATGTTCAAGTAGTAGACATTCCTGAGACTTATGGTATGTTTTTGAGAAGAGATTTTATGAAAAGTATAGGGGGATATCTCTCCCTTGACTTTTCACATATGTGGCTACCATGGAGGGGAATGCCTACACAGATTAGGATTGAAAGTGAACCTCGCCTCAAACATATCATGACTAATTATGATTGTCCCAAGGAGGTAGCTTATTTTGAAACTAAGATAGGGGTTTATAAAAGAGAGGAAATTTTAACCTTTTCAGTTCTTGATCCTAAAGAATTGTCAATACAAAAATTCCTTGATCCCATGATTAATGAAAACCAACAGGTATTGATTAGGAAGCTACAACAAGATCAGCTGGTCTTAGGGGAAGATATCAATTTGTGAAGTCTTCTACTCCCTAGTTGTGTAGGGTACACTACCAAAATAATTTAGAATTGACTTGCCAACCCTGCATTAGCATTTTAAATCATGTTTCCCAAACTGAGGAAACTAGCCTAGGTCACCTTGATGCCATTTCAGATCACTTCTCGTTTGAAGCCAAAAATGCAATAATGTTAACCAGGGATAATATACCTTCAAAGGAATTCCTTCCTCAAATTGAACTTACCCTGGTCACAATATTGGACCAACATAGTTACGAAGAACAACCCCAAGGTCTGTTTGATACCCTTGCACTCACAAGTATACCAAAACCCAAGGGATTAATCAAAGATACAAGTGACTGTCAGAATGATAGCCATGGATTACATGATATATCTAAGTAGGAATTGGAAATTGCACTTGAGGAACCTATTGAACACCCCTTCCCAATATTTGATGCAAAAGATCAAGTGGCCCCACCTATGGCTCATCTAATACAAATGCCCACAATAACCTCAAAGGGATCAACCCTAGCTCATATCAGTTATGGACCCTCACGTTTGATGGATCCAAGTCCAAAATGGGTTGTGGTGTTGGGATTGAATTAACCAGCCCGAAAGGGAAAACTTTCTTTGCTTCTTACAGGTTGCATTTTAGATGCACTAACATAGTAGAATATGAATCAATAGCTTGGGGGATGATGTTCGTACATAAGAAGAAAGTTACTGCCTTGATAGTTAAAGGAGATTCAAAAATAATTATCAGGAAAGTACACAACTAATACACATGTCTTATATGTCAAATTTCAACATCAAAAGAATGCCATTCAGCCATGTCATTGTAGCTTGTTTATGAGGTAAGGCCATTTGCCCAATGGGGGTTGGATTTTATTGGGGTAATTAACCCAATTTCTTTTGTAGGACACAAATTTATTTTGACTGCCAAAAATTACTACACATGATGGAAAGAGGCTATACCTTGCAAGTATAGCACAACAAAGGTAGTGATCAAGTTTCCTCACTTAATGCATCACAACTAGGTTTGGAGTACCCTTCACATTGGTATGTGACAATGGCTCTTACTTTTCTTCTGCTAAGTTCATTTCATGGGCTTATGATCACAAAATTGTTTTAAAGTATTCTTCAAACTATTACCCACAAGGAAATGGGGTTGCAGAATCAACTAATAAGAATCTCTTAGGGGTAATTAAAACAATGTTAGAGAACAATCCTAGGGACTAGCATACCCAGCTAAGATTTTTATTATGGGCAGATAGAACTAGGATCAAGGATGCTTTAAAGACTTAACCATTCAAGCTAGTGTATGGCCAAGAGCCTATGTTCCCTATTCACTTGCAAATACCTATCCTTGAGTTCATGTAGAAATTCTACTCTAGTGATGATAGGATTGAGGTAAGATTAGCTGGTTTGTTGAAATTAGAATAGCAAAGAGATGTTGCCTTGCAGCAGTTCTTTAGACACTAGACTGTTGTCAAACGTTGGTTTGACAAAAGAGCCAAAATCAATGATTTTAGAATATCAGATCTTGTTCTGCTATGGGATAAAGCTAATGAAAAGAAGGGAAATCACTAGAAATTTGATAAGCTCTAGTTGGGTCCCTATCAAATTGCTGAAATCCTAGGAGAAAATGTTTTTCGACCAAGTAGTTTAATGGGAGAACCTGGTCCATTGCCTGTCAATGGACATTTTCTTAAACATTATTTTGAGTGGTAAAGTTTGGTATTTTTGCTGGGTTGTTCTACATGTAAATATTCTGTTGTTTTGCTTGTAAATAGTTTTGTTGTTTGTTTTTTTGTTCTTTCTTTTTGTCCCTTCATTTCCTTTGTTGTTTGGTGTCTGTCTTGTTTTGTTCCTTGGGGTTTCTCTATTCTTTCCATCTTCAAATAATGGGTTTTTATCTGAAGTATACTTTGGTTATTAGGAGAGAAGTTGGCTTAGATATTTTTAGGTTTTCTAATTAGATGATTTTGTCCTAAATTCATTGTTTTATGCCCATTACCAATAAGAGCTGTGGAAAGTCTTGAAAACAAGGTGCAAAGTAAACAATCTTCATTAACTACCTTTGAATCTATCACAAATCATCAAGATCATCTCCTTTTGTAATGGTATATTTGTCCTAAGACTATGGTGTTGTAAGATTTGAGTGAAAAATCTGATTCCCTAGATGCTGTTATGAGGTCCATGGTAGTTTTCAACCCAGAACAGATGTCAGACATCTGACATATTGAGAAAAAATTGAATGAAATATCTGAAATTCCAAGAGAAAAGAAAAGAAAAGAAACTAACTAAAAGAAAATAAGACTCAATATGAATGGGTGATTCTAGTATCTCTACCGGGGCTATGGACACCTGACTAGTAGTAGAGCAATGCTGTGAGAAAACTAGAGGTATCTCCATCAGGGCTATGAACACTTGACTGGCAGCGGAGCAATGCCCAAGATATCATTGCATAGCAGCTAAAGGGAATCAACTCATGTAGTTCAAATCTTGCACATTGTTGTTCAAAAGATAAGGAAAACTTTATAAAAGGGTCATACACCATCAAGCACACACCTAGATTTAGGGGTAGCTAGTGTTGATTTACATTTGAGATTCTAGCTCAATCTTGGTTGTTAAAACTGACCCAATTGGAGTTGTGATTTCCATAAACCAGTAGTTCTGGGTAGCTGAATCCTTTAGTTTCTTGAAAATGGTTAAACCATTTTCCCAACCGAGTTTCCATTGTTATTCCTTGCATAACTACCCCATTTTTATATTGGAACAAAATGGGCCCCCCTTTTTCTTTTGTTTTCTTTGCCTTTGGTTGTTTGTTTGGGTCTTAGGAGTTCTTTTGTTTTCCTCCTAAGTCTATCTTTTGTTTTGTCTGATTTGGTTCTGCCTCAGCCAAAGTTAGGTTTCTTCTTGCTAGAAAATTGAATGAAATGCTGAACAATGATGTATTTTATATGCTTTTGAGAGCTAATGGAGGCATTTTTTTGTAGGATTAAATCATACCTCTGATGCTATTTCTCAAGGAAGTTAGTTGGAAAGCATGACTCAATTAGATTTGACACAAAACTCCTTAAGGAACAAGGTCGGTGAGACCCTCCCAATGTATTTTTGACTAACTGTTGTGTTCTATTCATTTGAACTGCTTCGGTGGCTAAGACATTTCAGTTTTTCGTGAGTTTTTCTATATTTCTCCACTTGGGAAGAAGTATCGCCAAAAGCATAGTGGCTTGATATAATGTCTGGTCGACCGGTGGATGTCTCACTGAAATGGTTTGAGTTCGGCATGATGTCTCGTTGATGGTTGTGGTCTCACCAAATGGGTACATGGATATCAAAAAAACTCCTGGCCGAAGGGTTTATGTTTGACATGAAGTCCTGCCAACTGATGAGGTCTTGCCGATGGTTTTAAATCTTTGGTGTGACTAAGGGGAGCTCAATGAGACCTTGTTCTGACTTGTTTGTCTTGTCAAATGAGGATGTTTTTCCAATGGAGGAACACAATGGTATAACCCTTAAGGGCTCGCTATGATGTCTGGCTGATAATGATGGTTTGGGCAATGGAAAGGGATATCGGTATGACTCTTGCTACTTGCTATGACTTCTTGCCAACTTGGGAGTCTTGCTAATCATTTTGAATATCGATATGACCCTTGTAGCTCGATATGAGGTCTTGTTGATAGTTGTAAGCTATAATGATTGTTGTTGTGGAGTATAATCACATTAGGGAGACACAGCTAGTGTCTCACCGAAATGTAATTCTATTTGAATAACTTTTGACCGCCTAAAGATCCTAAATGGTATGTGTTCAACCAATTAGAGGAGGCTAAAGGTGAACCCTTGAGAGTTTGACTGTAGTGACCATTCCTGTGAAGAAGATCAACAGAATGTGAGGGGTATGGATCTGCTCTGTGATAAAAAATGATGAATCAATTCGGTGAATAGTGGTGTCATCTATGAAGGGATCTAATAGGAGGTCAGATGTTGCTTCTCAAAAGGGTCAACTTGTAGAAAGATCTAGAGCAAGAGGAAGGAAAAAAGGAAGGAGCTACGAGTCTTAAGGATAGCTGGGATATCTACTAGAAAAAGTAGATCAACATTAATGATAATGCTATAGAATATTCAAAGCAGCTTTGATGAAGCTCTCGAGGTTGGACATGAGGGCTAAGAGTTAATCCGATGGTTGCAAAAGATTTGAGGGCCACTTTTGAGGGTGATCTTTCACCAACATAGACAGGAGATGCACATTGATTGCAACATTAACTTTATTCCAAAAGATCTGAGGGTCAACCCTTCTGAAGCCGACTCATTTGGTAAACCCTAAAATAGGGGCCAATACATTCTTTTTTGGCACGTTTTGTATATGATACTTTTTGGGGCCTCTTTGTAGGTAGTAAAGAAGAAGGAGAAGTAGCAAGGACAGAGCGAGATAGAGTTTGAACAGTAGGAATTTTCTGAAGGTGGAGAAACTTAAGAGTAGAATAGAGTAGGAGTTAGATTTAGCAAAGGGAGGTGATGTATCTTCTAGATTCTCTTAGTATAGATGGGGGAAATTTGAAGACATGGGTTTTCTATACATTGGTGATTTTTCCAGATTTGTAAATGTTGTTTATTTGTTTCACCAATAGTTGAAGTAGCCATATTTAAATCTACTTCATATTGTGTTCCAGAATGGTATTTATCTTGGGTTAATTATTTAATTTGTAAAGCTTTCATGGAATGAAATTCTATCTTATGTTTAGCTTAAATGGTGATTTGCAATTTGCTGTTGAAATTAGAACTATGAATAAATGAAACTATGTGTTAATCACAAGTTAATTTTGTTTTGTAGTTTTAGTTAGAAATTTCTTGAAAGGTAGCAAATCTAATTAAGTTGGATGAATTAACATTCTCTTTAGTTTACAAGATTTGATCTATCTTTTTCTATTTCTTTAAAACCGCCAATTAAAGTAGATTTAAATATATGCTTGATCTTATAACAATCCAAAAGCTCAACACCAACAGGCCCCTTGAACATTATAGTTCACACCAACCATTGAGTGAAATCAACATAGTCAAGAACTGATTACTAAGACCTTGGGGGTTAGATATCCATGTGTTATTATTTCTCTTTCAAGAGTACAGAATAGTAATATTTTGTTTACTGTTGTTGTGCTCATTTGACCGAACAATAGTATATAAGTGTTTTTCCTTTATTACATTGTTATTCTATAGAGAATTATCAAGTTTATGTTGTGAAATCTAAGTTCTGAAGTATTTGTTATCTTTCACTTCCATACGTTTTCATTGTTAACTATTAGAATCTTTGTTGAATAAGGAAGATGTTTAATGAATTTTTTATAAGTTTTTCTGCTTTTGAAATTTAGTAGTTCTTTAGTTTAGTTGTTTTTATACTCATTAACTTAGTTGTTATTCTTTTTAGTTTGAATATTTCTTGTTTTTTTTAGGATACTTTTTTTTATAGTTTCTTAGTTAGATGACCTTAGGTTAGAATTGATATTAGTTGCTATAAGAAGTTATAAAATCTAAGGGAGATAGTCTAGATGACTTCTATTGCAAATTTCCTTGAACACTACCTGGTTGACATATTGAATTTAATCTTTTAATGTAATGGAATTTAACGATAGCCTACCACTCTTTGGCACCGTTTCCAAGGACCCTTTAGCTTTCTTGTTTGAGTGTTAATAGAAGATGCCTTGAATACCTCTTGTAGGCTAATTTTTTTTTATCTTTGGCTTCCTTTTCTGCATGGTTAGGAAAAGAGGCCCTCACTGATGATTTATACCAAAGAGCCCCCGAAAATACATTCCAATCATACATAGGGAGGCCCAAGGCTTAGATGACCATTCTATTGAAGACCAACTTGAGCCAAACCCACCTAAGGCTTTTCACTATTTTCTAGAAGATCATATAGTAGAACAACAGTTGTTGAGGAAATTGTTCTTGAGGAACATATTCCTCTAAACATCATGGGAGACCATAGATCTGAAGCTAACTAGAATGATGCCAATTGTAATAATGATCTTCCACCACCTCAGATGTTCACTTATCCTATTACTCTAGATGTAGATGATGATACCATGATAAAAAAAATCTCTCCAACCTTCCTTCCAACCTTTCATTGCTTTCCCTCAGAGGACCTAGATCAATTTCTTTTTGAATTTAAGGTCCTTTTTCAAACCTATGATTATAAAAATGATAATTAAAAACTATTTTTTTTTCCTTCTACTTTGAAGGATTTGGCCATGTGTTGGTTTATGGGACTTCTAGTCGGAAGTATAACATCTTGGGAAGAAATGGAGATGGTTTTCTTGCATAAACATCAGAGTTACTATAGGGTAAGTGATTGTAAGGATTTGTTTAAAATCAGGCAAAATGAGGATGAGAGCCTAGAGGATTATCTTGATAGGTTCCTTTTCTTGTCTAAACGTTGTTGAGAAACAACTATTAGTACTAAAATTCTCAAGACTTTATTTCTTAAGGGACTTGATGATGATGCAAGAAACCTTGATCTGATGGGAAAAGGTGATGTGTCTCAATTAGCCCTTGAGGACATATGTGATTTATGTTTGAATTTCTCATGTACCCATGGAGGAATTTGTAAAACTAATCTTTTCAAATGGACTAATGAAATAGGCAAGCTCCAAGAAGAAATAGAAAATCTCAAAACAGACATACTTGTTCAATTGAACACTACAAATTGGATGGTATAGAAGAAAATACACATAAATCTAATACTTTTTCAATCTATTATCCTAGGTGTCAAAATAAACACCTTTTACTTGAGTATCCTTTAGATAAGGTCAATGTTTTTCAAATCTGTGAGAAAAATCATCCTACCAATTAGTATGATGTTCTTACTGATCTTAAGAATACTAAGAAAAAAACTGCTTAGGATGAAGAAGAAATACATGTGCTAAACCAATGACAAGGAGGTAATTTTTCATATGGGTAGAATTCCAATCCTTCATGGAGACCACAAAACAATTGGGTTGGTAATCAATGGACTCCATCTTAGAATCAACCCTTACCTCCACAACCTAATTGGGGGACTCCATATTGGGGACCTCCTGAATGGTCAAATCAATCATGGGGAACTCAGTAATGGCCAAATAAGTTACAACAACAGTGGTACCCCTAACATACTGCTCCCCAATGGAACCAAGGAAAAAATTAGTTTTATACTGGTCCTAGGAGGAACCAATAGTAGAATCAATTACCACCACCTCAGAATCCTCCTTCGATTGAGCAGATAAATCAACCTCAACTTCCGGCACAACCACTTCCCAATCCTAAGAACAATCGACAGAGTACTCTAGTATATACAAATGGATAAGATAATGTCATAGAACTTAATCCAATTCATTGTGGAAATGCTCAGTTACGTTTGGGTCAAACACTTTAATCACCTACAATTGAAGAAGTAGTGGATGACCCTATTTCTCAAAATCTTAGGAAGGATATTCTATCCAATTAGATTGGTCCTGTAAATAATACAGTGCCTCCTTCAGTAACAAGAGGTGTTGACTTACCTAGGGAGGAGGAAGGCCAGTCTCAGACTGAATTTGGCAAGAATAGCCTTCCAAAAGAGAAAAATCAAGTATCATTTCCAGAGCGTTTGAAACTAATAATTTTAAAAGGTACTCTGAAAATGATTTTGACCTCTGAAACTGCACTGATTCAGGAAATCAAACAATTGCAAATAGAGGTCCCTTTCTTGCAAGAAATAAAGGAAATTTCTGAGTTGAATCAGTTGATCAAATAGTTGTGTATTAAAACTACGGGAAGGAAATTGAATAAGATAAATATTGTGCACATTGATGGCTATTTAGCAGACTTTTTGTCTGGAAAGGCTATTGCTCCAAAATATGATGATCCTAGGAGTCCACTGATAACTGCTACAATTAATGAGATAGCAATACATAATGCATTAGTGGACTTAGGAGAAGCTATTAATGTAATGATTGTGGATGTGATGGAAAAATTAAGTCTTAGGGATTTATGTCTTACAACTACAGTCTTATAGATGGAAAACTAGGCTATAGTTGTTCCAAAGGGTGTTATAAAAAATGTTATTGTCAAAGTTTATGGATGGGAATATCCAGTTGATTTTCTGATAATACAATTGCTAACACCTAAAGATAGCTATCCAATAATTCTTGGAAGACCATGGTTGGCTACTGTCATGGCTAAAATTGATTGTAGAGGAGGAATGACCATTTCACATGGTCCAGATAGTAAACATTTATTCTTATATCCTCCGGCTAAACCCACTAAACACAATAAAGTTTGGGTTGATGAACCAAAAGAATCTAATGGTCAGGACAGTTTGGCCTCCTTGGCCATGGTAGTGATTAAACAACATGGAGAGGAATTAGAGGATGAGTTAGTAAATGATGTAGCACACCTTGCTATAGAATTGAGTGAAGAGGAAATGGTGGATGTACCAGAAATTTTTGGACAACTGATTGATATAAGTGGGATGGAAAAAAATAATGCTACCATGGGAATGCCTTGTACTTTGGCTAATATGATTCCTAGAACAAGCCATTTCTTTGAGGATATTACAATATTTCATCGACTTATACCTCATAGTTGTCCTCTTAATACTTTGTTACAACCGATACATACTGTCACCTCAATCTATCTAGGAACACAAATGATTATGATTCTACTAGGAAAAACTTTGAATGTTAATATTTGGTTGACATAAATACAAGAGGATAAAGTATTTAATGTGTTGGTAAAAAGGTCTAAATCTTTTGCTTGGGACTATACAAACATGAGGGGAATTCACCAGAGTGTTTGAACACATCACATTTATATTGATCATAATATAAGACCTGTACGTCAGCCACAGAGGAGACTCAATCCTACGTTAAAGGATTTTGTTAAAATTAAAATTGAGAAACTCCTCCTTGCAGGATTTATTTATCCTATCTCTAATAGTAAGTGGGTTTCACTTATGGTTGTTGTACCAAATAGAAATGGAAAATGGAGAATTTGTGTGGATTATGGAGAACTCAATAAAGCCACTTTTAGAGATTATTTTCCCTTACCATTTGCTGATGAGGTTTTGGACAACTTGGCTGGAAGGAAATATTTCTCCTTTTAAGAAGGATTTAGTGGTTACAATCAAATTCAAGTGGCACTAGAAGACCAAGATAAGACAATGTTTACTTGTTCATGGGGCATATTTACATACCGAGTCCTTCCTTTTGGACTTTGTAATGCTTTGACAACTTTTCAAAGGGCCATTTTTTCTATATTTACAACACTTGTCAATGATTGTGTAGAGGTCTATATGGATGATTTCACAGTCTATGGCTCAACCTATGATGAGGCCCTTCAAAACCTGGATAGGGTTTCACAAGTTTGTGAGGATAACTGACTATCCCTTAGCCACAAAAAGTGTTTAATAATGGTGGAACAAGGAATAGTCTTAGGTCATCATATCTCTTCAGAAGGAATAAAGGTTGATCCCAAGAAAATTGAAGTAATTCAACAATTGACTGTTCCTCAAACACAAACAGATGTTCAAATTTTTCTAGGGCATGCTCGATACTATAGAAGGTTTATAGAAAGCTTTAGTAAGATATAAAAGTTCTCCTATATTTTATCTTCTCCAAAAGGATGTAGAGTTTAATTGGACACGAGATTGTCAAAAATAATTTGAAATGATAAAGGAGAAGCTTGTATTTGCTCCTGTATTGTGTGGGCCAAATTGGAGTCTTCCCTTCCATATTTATGTTGATGCTTCTGATGATGTAATAGGAGCAATATTGGGGCAAGAAGATGAGGTTGGGGGTAAATATGCCATATACTTTATTAGTAAAAAATTGACATCTACTGAGAGGAATTATACAACGACAGAAAAATAATTCTTGGTTGTGGTTCATGCCATTAAAAAGTTGCGCCATTATATTATGGGGTATAAAGTTACAGTGTACACAGATCACTCAGCTGTAAAATATTTAATGAATAAACTTGTAGTTAATGGTTGAATAATGAGATGGTTATTACTTCTTCAAGAGTTCAATGTGACAATACTTGACAAGTTGAGGAGATTTAATGAGGTAGCAGATTTTTTGTCTCGAATCAAACAAGAAGAGGGTGACAAAGCATTTGTGCAAGATGAGTTTCCAGATGAAAATCTATTTTCCATCTCTATAAAGACCCCTTGGTTTGCTGATATTGCAAATTACTTAGCTACCTCTGAAATACCTCTAGGTTTTACACTAAAACAAAAGAAGCAACTTATTTAGGAAAGTGCTCCATTTAAATGGATTAATGGGATTTTATTCTGTTGCGGACCCGATATGGTTTTGAGAAGATGTTTCAGGGCTGATGAAACTTATAATATCCTAAGGGCTTGTCATGATGATTCTTCTAGGGGTCATTCCTTTGCAAAAAGAACTTCTCATAAAATTTTATGTGTAGGATATTATTGGCCTTCAATGCATAAAGATGTTAAAAACTATGTGCATCATTGCAATGAATTTCAATGGGTAGGAAGACGAACTACTTTTACAAAAATTCCTTTGCAACCTCAGGTAGCCCTTGAACCATTTGAAAAAATGGGGATTAGATTTTATCGGGCCCATAGATCTTTCCTCTCAAGGAAAAGAATACATATTAGTCTGCATTGATTATCTGATGAAATGGGCAGAAGTTCGAGCTTTACAAGTTGCCAGAGAAGAGCAGGTCATTGAATTTCTCTGTAATAAATTTTTTCTTTGATTTGGAAACCCCTGAACCATCGTTACAAACCAAGGACCCCAATTCATGTCCAAATTTCTCTTGGCATTTACAAACCACTTTCAGGTAATTCATAAGAAGTCATCCCCATATCAACCTCAAGAAAATTTTCAAGTAGAGGTGACTAATAGGGATTTAGAAGACATCCTGACCAATTTTGTTTCTTCAAGAAGGAAAGATTGGGCTAGGAAATTGCCTGAAGTTGTTTGGGCGTATAATACAACTTGGAAATCCACAACTAGATAATCCCCATTGAGTTTGAATTGCAAACTCTACAAACAGCCATGGAACTAGGTCTAGATCTAAAATAAGCTCAAATAGAATGAGTTTTATAGTTAGTGAGTTGGATGAGCTTTGTTTGGACGTTATCCATCAAACTGAACTAGTTCAACATCAGAGGAAAGTATGGCATGAAAAACACATTAAGAAGAGAGAGTTCCATAGTGGTTATTGGGCCTTGTTATTTGATTCAAGATATAAAAATCATAAAGGGAAACCCAAGACTCATTGGCTGGGGCCATATGAAATTTCTAAATTTTTCTTGAATGACACAGTTTAGTTGAAACCTATTGATGGTGATCTATAGACCCTCTTAGTTAATGTTCATCGCCTATGTATCTACCATAAGCCTCTTAATAAAGAAGAATTTACAAAATTGGTAGAACAGTAGGGAGAGACCCAATGTATTGACTTTGTCAAGAAAAAGTCCAGTTGATCCAATGATTGTTATCTAAAAAAAATAAAAAAAAATAAATAAATATATATATATATATATATATATATATATATTATGGAAAAATTGTAATAAAAAAGACTTGTGTACCAATTTGTTTTCAAAGCATTTATCATAATATCTATTTTTGGACTTAACTACGTGTGTTGTCATTTTGCAGAACTTATTATAAGGAAGAAGAAAACTTTTGGAGCATGCTCCGGAACTTGTTGGTTCATGTGCATGATACTCCAAAACTTGCTCTTCAACCTATCATGCTAAAAAGAGTCATTTCATAGAATGATTTATCCTCCTGAAGTTATAGTTCATTCATTTCCACCATTTTTCTTCTCTCTAGCTGCATCTTTTGACGATGCTCCAAAATTTTCATTCAGTTGCTCCTCCAGCTGCATCTTTTGATGATGCTCTTGAATCTTCATTTGGTTGCTACTCTGGTTGCATCTTTCGATGATGCTCCAAAATCTTCATTTGGTTGCTGCTTTGGCTGCATCTTTTGACTATGCTCCAGGATTTTCATTCAATTGCTGCTCTAGCTACATCTTTCGATGATGCTTCATAATTTTCATTCAGTTGTTGCTTCGGCTACATCTTTCGACGATGCTCCAAAATTTTCATTTAGCCACTACTCCGGCTGCATCTTTCAACAATGCTCTAGAACCTTCATTCAATCACTATTCTAGTTTCATCTTTCTCTGATGCTCCAGAACTTACTTTCTTTATTTTGCTCATGTACTTTTGTGTGCTCTAGAACTTTCTTGCTAGTTCTGGGCATGTACTTTTCTGTATGCTTCAAAACTTATTCATCATTTCACTCAGCCACTCCTTTTCACAGAATTTCAACTTCCTTTGATGTTTTGCTTATCGTATATTAGTCCACACTCCTTATTTCTTTTTGTTTTTCACCATGATAAATAAAGAAACCTACCATGACAGTTTGTCTTCATTAATTCTTTCATCATTCACAAAACTTCCCCATTCATGTCATAATAAATAAGTTGTCATCTCTGCCAATACCATTGCATCACCCTATCAAGTTGGTAAACGTACGAGATCTTCAAGCGGTCATAGAATATAAGTACAAAATATTGCTTTAAATAAGTAGTTATTTTTGAATAAAATATAATTTATTGGCATGAGTTTCCCTTCCCACTTTAGTAAATTGAGCCACTTGGTGATTAATTGCTAAGTACGGTACTCTTTTTGCAGCCCTTCATGCAAATTAGCATGATTGCACAGTAAGCTTCGAGCAAAGGTAAAATAAATAATTATAGCTTGATCATATTTTCAAAAATAACTATGCACAAGTTTTTGGCATTATTGAAATTTTCAGTAGGGTGGTAGAGACAAGATAGAAAATGGGTGGTACAAAGAAGAAATCTGAGTCGGCTTTTGCAAAAAAATTGCTGGGGTTAAGTAACATTTTTGGGTTGTTTGAGGAAGTTGGTTGGATTTTATCAAAAAGTTTGAAGGATATAATGAAAAGATGGTGAATGCATTTGTAGAAAATTATTCTAATGGTTAGGTGACACTGCATGGGAAGAATTTTAAGGTGAGCCCAAAAATTATCTCTTCTCTTTCAAGGTTAGAAAATTTTAGCATTGGAATATCAGAAAAAACATAAATAACATATTAGAAATTATCATAATTGTTTCTTAGACAAGGGGACCCTCAGCCCGTGATAGTTATCAGTACTAGGGGAAAAAATAAGGGGTTTCAATGAGCTTCTATATTAGAACCCTAGGGCACTACAGTTGCATGGATTATTAAGTATTTTACTTGTGAAGGCCAACCTACTAATGTTGTAGGACTTGCATTCCGCATGTTAATACATTTGCGGCATGGGAAAGAAAACTCTGCTCTTAGGGTTAATTTTCCTCACTTTTTGAATGATTCTATTAATTATTCGATAGAAAGATATAAAATTGGTTTAGGGCCATTAAAGAATCATGGGTTAATTCAATTAATTTTCAAATATCATTTTTGTAACAAACCTAGAAGCAAATGGGAAATTTTTTTGGGGAAGTTTGACAAGTCTATACCAAGAAGGAAATTAGAACTAGGGGAATCTTCAAAACAAGTTGCTTCACCTTCTGGAGCAACTTCCTCTAAGGAACCTAAGGCTCTTGAAACCCAAATTCCCACCATTCCTGGTGAGGAAGTGCAAGAATTTAAAAATGAGGAGTTTGAAACCCTAGGCTAGTCAGAAGATGTTGAGATAATAAATCCAAATGTAAACAATAATCCTATTAAGAAGCGGAAATGAAGGACAATTCTTCCTTATCAAAATGCTCCAACAATTTTAACTTATCAGGATACTCCTCCTTTGAGGAGAAGCAAAATATTATCCTCTAAATCTACAGGAACTCAAATGTAGAGTAGAGGGAATAAATTAAAATACAAAAAGCAAAATAAACCCTTGGAAACCGATGAACAGATTCACCAATCCTCAAAGAAAGAAATTTCTATTGAAGAAATACATTCTCATTTAGTGTCTAAAGAAGAAGCCCTTGACCAAGAAAAATAGAAAATAGAAAGGGGACAATCTCCACCTCCTATGGAGGTTGATGATAGTGTGTTAGGAAATTTGTCTCCTATTATCAATAAAGTTGTTGAAATGGTTGAAACTGAAAACATTAATGCAGAATTGGAAAAGTTGAAACTAGAAATTGAAGAGCTAAGAATTCAGTTGCAAAAAAATAAGGAACATATGGAATTGAAACAAGAAGAAATAATGGTATACATGGTTGTAATAAGCAAAAGGGATCAGGAAATGGGTATGTGCAGGATAATGATGGGCCAAAAAGTGGCAATATTATGGGTATTTGTAGGATATGTGGCTGACGACTTTTGTTTAACCCAGAATTGATGAAATGAAAAGGGTTTTTAGAGGAGATTCTCAGCTTTCCAAAAATATAAATTATTCTTTAATTTGAATTTAATAAATAATTGTTATTTATTTTCTATTAGAATTACGACTATAGTCCTAATCAATAGGCTGATTGAAAAACATCTATAACTTTCAAACGGTATCACATCTTTTGAATCTGAAACATGCGTCACATTCTATGCTTCATATACTATAGGATTAAAAAAAGAAAAATTAAATTTCATGAATTTTTGACCAAGTTAAGGTGGTCAGACATACAAGTTTTTATATTTTTAAAAATTTGTAATAAAAAATTCATAATTAATTATTTACTTAGAAAAAAATTACAAAAATATGCATCACATCCGGACATGAGTCCTCTACTTATATATAAAATATTATAGAAAATTTTATCATTTTATTATGGTTAGGGTGGTCAGACAGACACCTACTTCTTATTTTTTCCCTGAAATTTAAGTATTACTGCATTGAAATTTCAAATTTTCACCAAATATATTTTATTTATTTTAAAATAAACCTAGTAGTTTAGAAACTACATTCAATTTTCTACAGATTCTATTCTTACATATTTTTGAAATAATATAGATAACTTATTCAATTTTTTACGTCAAGTTGCCTAACACTGATTTTTCTGAATGTTTTGCCACTTAAGGGCCTGTTTTTTCCATGATGATCCTGCACATACCCAAATTTAGGATTTAAATTGTAGGTACATGGAAAAGATACATTCATTAGTGAAGTGAAAACACAAATTCATAGTTGTAATCAGGAAAATAGGGTACACAAAGATGGTTTAAATAAAGAAATTCAAGATTTAAAAGAAAATTTTATGCTTATGTTTTCAGCCTTTGAGGAAGACAAGAAATGAAAAAAAAAAGAATTAAATGCTTCTCTTAGTATAATTATGGAATTAGAGAAAGATTTGTAGGAAAGCACAAGTAAACCAATGATGGAATCCAAAGAAGTTCAAACCAAACCAACGGTAACTGAATGGTTCCAAATTCATATTCCTCCATTATTAATGAAATGGATGGAATAGTGCTATTTCCTAAGGAATGCACAAATTGAAAATAACAGATTAAAAATGGAAATGGTGTTGTTAAAAGAAGCATTTCATAAAGCCTACAGGGGGAAACAAGATGCATGTCAGATAGTATAATTTATTTTATCTTGTAGAAGACCATCAAGATTGTATTCACTTTTTTTAAATGAACAATGCTTTAGATGGAAATTGCTCAGAATTTATAATAACCAGCCTCATGAACCTAATGAAAAATAATTTGTTAAGATTTTTGTAGACTCAAAGATTGAAGATCAAGACATGCTCTGTGAATTCTTTACTCATGATCTTCTATTAGAAAAGCATATTGATTTCTTTATTAATCTTTTTGTGGGAGAAGTGCAATTGAGATCTTTTTTGTCTACTATGCGGAATCAAATCCATTGGAAAGAACATAACCATGAATATGCTCAAGCAGAGAAAAGCATGGGACTTCAAATGAGATCTCCAAATAGTAGACCTGCAGCTTTCAAGAAAACATTTGTAGCTCTTCTATTGGATGAGAAAATGAAGGGAATATATGATGAAAGCTTTCAAATTTGTTACAATGATTTCATGGATCAAGGGTGGAAATTAATTGGTAAATCCTCGCACATTTGTGAAGAAAGATATACTTGATTACCTATATATTTAAAGAAAAGAGAGGTGATTTCCCCTCTTAGCATCAGATGGTCTTTTAGAAGGGAAGATGCCTTAGCTAAAATCTTGGAAGAACTTAGAACAAAGTAGGTGGGAATGAGGTATAGACCTCCCTTGTTGCTATATCCAACCCCTACTTTTCATGTTAATATAGATCAAGATGATAGAGTTTTCAGTGAAAGGAAAGGGGAAATTTCTTTTCATAGAGGCTTCCACCATTTACACCTGTAAACTTTGATGCAACAACAAGGGATCTATATGACATTAGTGCAAAATATGAAGAATGGAACAAAGGACATAGTTATAATCAAGGGGCAGGAGGACCTACCAGGAATTAGGAAGGGGAGGAAATGATGAGGTAAGAGTAACATCATCATAATAATATCATAAAGACCTATTTCATATATGAAAAATCCCTATCCTCTACCAATTAATTAAATTTTAGGAGAAATAATTGCTTAACTTTTAGTGAGAAATTGTACAAACTTTATTTCTTTTGATTTCTTGAATTATTTTTCCAATATAGATCTAATGGGTTATTTTAAGTGTTTTGTAGATAATAATTGGTCATCAAGTTGCAGATTAGAAGCATTCATCCAACATGTTCTCCAGAATAGGTTGAAGGTGTACACTAGAAATATTCTCCAGAACTTTTGGGTGATGGACCGAAGATATCTAGTTACTCTTTAAAGTCTTTATTTCTATTATGCTTTAAGTCAAAAAATTCATGGCTCGACTTGAGCCTCTTTAATACTATTCTAATGGGTTTTAAAAACATATGAGTTATTCGTAGATCTATTTTAGACATTTTCAATGGTTATCCATACCATTTGAAATATAGGATTTAGTTAGAGTTTTTCTATAAAAGACGTAATCTCCAGAAGCAAGATATACAGTGACAAAAGTAATGATATGTTGTCAGTATATTTTTTGAGCTTATGAATAAAGAGATTGTTATCTAAAATTTATGAGTTATGAGTTATGGATGATAATTATGGTTGATAGAAGCATTTCCGAATTAACTGTGGATGTGCGTTGAGAACAAATGTGATAACCCGCGTGCTAGCCACTCGAGGGGAGATAACTTAAGTAGATATGTGTTTTCCTTTATTACATTGTTATTCTGTAGAGAGTTATCGAGTTTGTTATTGTGAAATCTATGTTTTGAAGTATTTTTTATCTTTCACTTCTGTAGTTTTTCATTGTTAACTGTTAGAATCTTTGTTGAATAAGGAAGATGTTTAATGAATTGTTTATAAGTTTTTCTGCTTTTGAAATTTACTAGTTCTTTAGTTTAGTTGTTTTTATACTCATTAACTTACTTGTAATGATTTTTAGTTTGAATATTTCCTATTTTTTTAAGGATAAATTGTTTTACAATTTCTTAGTTAGATGACCTTAGGTTAGAATTAATATTAGTTTCTATAAGAAGTTAGAAAATCTAAGGGAGATAGTCTAGATGACTTCTATTGCAAATTTCCTTGAACACTACCCAGTTGAAATATTGAATTTAATCCTTTAAAGTAATGGGATTTAATGACAACCTATCAAGATTCAAATTTCATTATAATATCATCTTCACCTAGGGAAGGTTTAGTGTTTCAAGGATATGTGTTAATGTTCATATGTTTTTACACAATGAGATTCTCCCTAGGAGGAGAGTTTTTAGGAGAACAACAAGCCAAATGTTTTTAACATTCACTGGTTGGTTCTTCTAAAAGGAATTTATCGCAAGTAGGGGAGGGTATGTGCAAGATCATGATGGGCCAAAAAGTGGTGATATGATGGGTATGTGTAGGGTATGTGGCTGACGACTTTTTTTTACCCAAGATTGATGAAACAAAAATGGTTTTTAAAGGAGATTCTTAACTTTCCACCAATATAAATTATTCTTTAACTTTGAATATAATAAATAACTATTATTCATTTTCTATTTGAATTACGACTAAAGTCCTAATTGATAGGCTAATTGAAAAACATCTATAACTTTCAAATCATATCACATTTTTTGAACCTGAAACATGCTTCACATACTATAGGATTAAAAAAAATGAATTTTATGAAGTTTTAACCAAGTGAAGATGGTCAAACATACAAGTTTTTATATTTTTTAAAAGTTGTTATAAAAAATTAATAATTAATTACTTGGAAAAAAAATTACAAAAAAATATGCATCACATTAGGACATGAGTCCTCTACTTATATCTAAAATATTAAAAAAATATATTATCATTTTATTGTGGTTAGGGTGGTTAGATAGATACCTAATTTTTATTTTTTCCCTAAAATTTAAGTGCTACTACATTGAAATTTAAAAATTTCACCAAATATATATATTTTTAAATAAAACTAGTAATTTAGAAACTACATTCAATTTGACACAGATTCTATTCTTACATATTTTTTAAATAATATAGATAACTTATTCAATTTTTTTACGTCAAGTTGCCTAACTCTAATTTTTTAAAATTTTATCGCCACTTAAGGGCCTATTTTTTCCATGATGATCCTACACATACTCAGGAATGATCAATGGTTGAATTTTCTTGCTTGAGAAGTGTGTTCCTAGGTGAAGGTGTTCAACCAATATTCTCATGATTGTCATCAATTGTGTTTTCTAACAACAAAGTACCTTCTTCACAACTAGGAGAGAAAGTAGGAGAAGGACAAATGTTAGTGTCATGATTACCTATGTCTTGTGCACTAAGAGAGATAAGAGGAGAGAAACAACTAGGATTCTCAAAACTCTCATTGATTGGTTCTTCTACCAAAATATCTTCGTCACCAATAGGATAGATATTAGGAGAGGAACAAACATGATCATTAGGAATGTCCAAAGTTGTAGTCTCTTTCACAAAAACACTCTCATAGGGAGGGGATTGGAAATGTTTCTTCGCATGTCTAAATATGTAAGATAATAACATTGTGTGAACAAAAATGAAAAGTACTTGTAACCATGTCATGCAATGTTTTAGCAATATAAACAATGTATATGCAAGGATGCAAAACATTTTTATCCAATATATGCAAAGCTTGAAGAATGAAAATAATGTATATGCAAGGATGAAAAGCACTTTTATCAAAATTATGAATTTTTTTATGAATAGAAACATTGTATATGAAAAAGTGAAAAGAACTTGTATCAATGTTATGCAAAATTTCAAAACTGTAAGCATTTTCAGATGTAAGGATGTGTGCAATTGAAGTGATTTGAGGAATGAGTAGTCTAGAATGATGTTTTTGGCCTAAATGCATAAAAAAAATGTTCCCAAAACTTTCCATACTTATAATATATGATACTAGGAGGCTTAGAAAGCAAAAAAAAGAGGTTTCTAATGATGTAATAGACAATGAAAAATTTGGACAGGGGTTGATTCGCCCAAAATGGTGAATGAGTCCCAGTAAGGGTTTTTTGCAAAAAATTCAAAAAAAATTAATGGATTTTGATGCTTTTGATGTTGTAAGATGTAGACCTAAGATGAAAGTGGAACATTTCAAAAAAATTCAATGATTGGAGATGCCAAAAATGCAACCTACATGCACTTTTCATGAATGCAAAATTTGAAACCTAGCATACAAATTAATCTATGCAAAGGAAAGCTAGATCTATGATGAAAGACTCAAAATCATAAATGAAAAGTATTCTAAAGGTAGGTTCACCAAAATTAACCATAGATTTTATGGGTGTGAAATGTTGTCTCTTTTACTCAATTAGGGTATTTCACCTAAAGGAAAGAGATAGATCCCACCCAAAATCTAGGTGGTTCACTCAAACTAATGCAAGTACAATAAAAATATATCCCTAAATTTAATGATCTAAATGCAAAAAACTAATAAAATGGAATGATTATTAATGTAAAACTATTGAAATGCAACTTGTTTGAAAACATATTGTGTAATGCAAAAACACCTAGAAATGAATGCAAATTGTAATAGAAATGGATGAAAATAAAGGTATGCACTTGCGATATTGATGGAGACTAGAAATGGCTTTCGAAATGCTACTGATCCTAATTTTTAGGCCTAGTGGGACTCATTTTACATTTTAGACAAATTAGTCCCATATTTGGGAAACTGTTCTAGAGGGCCTGTTTTAGACAAATGGGTATCCAAAACTGCAGAAAACTTGTTTCAAGCCTAGCAGTGGGACTCATTCACCATCCATGGTGAATTAGTCCACTTTTTTAAGTTTTGAAACTCCAAAGGTGGAAAATGAAGTCTTTGGTCTACACTTCAGCTCCTGACAGGTGTCTGCCTCTAAAAGTTTGATTTCTAAAGTTGAAAGTAACTTTTTGTTGATTTTTTCCTTGGAAAACAAGATGTCTTCAACAACTTTACAAATTGATTCTTAATGATTTCCAAGCTTCCAAGATACCTAAATTTGCAAACTCGCAAGAAGAGAAGGAGAAACGTTGGATGTTAGGGCATGGAGGTTTGCCTTGGTCAAACCCCTTTGTAGGTAATTAAACAAAAATGATGAAATAATGTATTGAGGCATGAAACAATGGAATTAATACCTTTCCATGATGTTTGATCTTGAATTTTTACAGCAATGGAGGAAGATTTAGCCCTTGAATGTCTTTATAAGCTATCTTGGTGAATTAGAATTAAAAACCCTAGCTTGCTTGACTTGATAGAGGAGATAGATGATGAATGATTTGTGAATGAGTAAAGAGATTATGAATTAGGGCTTAGAGGCTTGATTTTATAGGAAATTCACTTTATTTTCCTGTTAATTGGATCCCCAAGGCTGGCATGTAGAAAAAAATAAACTTAAAACCTAATTTTTACTGCTCAAAAGTAAAAAATGTCCCAAATGGGACTCATTCACCACATATGGCGAATTAGTCCTAGAGTGGTCCATTTTCCAGTTGGGTTGTTGGGGAATGAGGGAATTAAGTTTATATGGTGACTTTGTCAGTTATTTGATCAACTTATGCCTTGGGATACACAATATTGGGTAATAGGGGCATATTAGTGATGATGTAAAGGTCAATTAGGGCTTGGGACATAGAATTCAATGTGAAAGTATGATTAAATACACATTACAATGCTTAAATGTGGTCCACACAACCTAGAAAGGCACAACATCCAATGTGAATGTGTAAGACACATTACAACACTAGATTAAAGTTAAATTTATTTTACAAGACTTCTTATATTGATGTAATGATGTAATTAAATACATTTTATAATGTTGAATTAAGGGAGGATAGGTTCATTAAGTCTAGAGAGGTGTGAAAGCCTTTTACAACACTTTACAACACCTTTACAAGACATTGTTAAATGTATTTTAAAGGGTCCAAGACCTAGCATGGATGTGAAAAACACCTAACAACACCAAATCAAGGCCTTATTAAGTCGAATCAATTATTCCTCAAATCAAGCAAGTTGCCTTTTTCTATGGTACACTTAATTCCCCTACCATTTGGGAAGACCTATTTGAACAAAAATGTCCTATCATTAGTAAACATGAAACTCATAGTTATCTTTCTCTTGATGCCTCTCCTATGTGTGATGAAGTTACTTTACAAAATCTAGCCATGAAATATGATGAACCTATTGTTTGTCACTTTCCTAAAAGTTCTCCTACTAGGGTAGATATTATGGCACAAGAGAATGAGACCTTAGAGAAAAAGGATTAAATTATGGACAACAATGAAATTTCCCCCTCTCCTAATATCTCTCCTATTGCTGAAGAAGATATTATAGTGGTAAAAGATCCAATTGATGAGAATCATGAGGAAAACATTATTGAATGAGAAAATTCCATCATTGACACACAAAAAGATCCAACCATTAATAACCTTCTTAATTATGATGAAGTTATTTTAGAAGAACCCACCTTTGAATGTCATGAACATCTAGTTTTTTGCTCTCCTAAAAACTCTCCTACTAGGGAAGGGAGCATGGTGCAAGCAAACAACAACATTGAAAAAATTCTTTCAAACAATAGTAATATGGCTTCCTTAGATGAAGATGAT
Organism: Sequoia sempervirens; assembly: GCA_007258455.2. Taxonomy (NCBI): domain Eukaryota; kingdom Viridiplantae; phylum Streptophyta; class Pinopsida; order Cupressales; family Cupressaceae; genus Sequoia; species Sequoia sempervirens. The sequence goes on along the minus strand of VDFB02256132.1, from coordinate 72,371,438 downwards.
GAAGTGAAATTAGACTCCTCTTCACTAAGAGATCATGAAACTATAGATAAGGATTTTGACATTATGCACATTAGATATCCCTTAACACCAACCACACATGTTGAACCAATACAAGAGATAGAAAAACAAAAACAACTTGAAGCAGCCATAAAGTTATTGGAAGATGATTCAAAAAACTTTGATTTCATACCTATATTCATGGGAGAATACAAGATCATAAAAAAAGAGTCTAAATAGGGAAAAGAGAAATTGGTAATGAAAATTCAAAATTCAAAATCATTCACTTCAACCACTTTAGAAGAAACAACATACATGACAAACTTTGATGAGGTTGAACAACTACCGAATCTAAAAAATTTGAAAAAGCTTTATGGAAGAGGTTTTGAACTTATGAAGAAACTTTGGAAAGGATGTGGTGCTATAGAAAGCGGAATCCATGTTTCTATCTAGAGCCTAAAATAAAATAAATGACTAATGATCTTGGTTATTGTCATTCACATTCATAGTCCATGTGAATGAGGCATCCCATGGGCTATGATCTAACACTTTTGAATTGTCCTCTCTTGGATACATTAGGTACAATGCTCCATAAGAGTAAGATCGTTACACGAACAAAGAAAAATCCCCTTTAACAAAATTTTTACATGACAAAAGCATAAATGCAAAAAGCATTACATTGTGGTTCCTTATCAAAGTTATTAGGAGGATAAATTTGGTATGGTTAGTATGATGGGAAGCTAACACACTATGACTTTCTCAATATATAGTGGGAAGCTAACACACTGGCATTTAATTTCTCACTAAACCACTTCTTTGGGACAACTCACCCTGCAGACAACCTGATGTTTCATGGCCCCAAAGTGAGAGTAACTTTGTTAAAGCTTGATCCACCTCATTTTTATTTTTACTCATTTTTCTTTCTTTTAGTTATTGACATTGCATGTTTGTGTATCTTGTTTTGTTGCATATTATACACCTTGTGCATGTTCTTTTGTGGTTATGTTGGTTTGACATAGGATCTTGAATCCTAGGGGCTTGGCCACCTCCTTTGATCTTTTTCATCCTTTGTCATTTGCAATGGTATGCTTGGAACCCTCTTGAAAGTCTACTTTAGTGTGAGTTTGAAGCAATTTCATCCTCTCACTAAAGTGGGGGCTAAATGTAGTATCAAAAAATGTCATTGTGTACATTTTCACACTTAATTTGGGAATAATTAATGATAAATTAGACATGATATGGCCTTGATCTAGTGTTTTGATGAGTTTTACACATCCACATTAGGTTTCAAGCCTTTCTAAGCTAAATAAACTTAATTTTTCCCTAATTTAATGTTGTAAAGTGTATTTATTGACAACTTCACATTAAATTTAAGAGGCTTCTAAACTAAAGTGGACCTAATCTAGTGTTGTAATTTTTTTTACAAATTCACATGGGATTTTGGACCCTTCTAAGCTAAATAGACCTAATTTTTCCTTAATTTAGTGTTGTAAAGTGTATTTATTTACAATTTCACATTGGATTTTAGTCCTTATTGCATTGATGACCTTTATATCATCATCAATAGGACCCTATGACCCTATATTATGCATCCCGAGGCATATTTCAATCAAAAACCTAGCAATATTAACATATAAACTTAATTTACACATTTCTTGACACTTTAGTTGGCAAAATAGCCCATGTGGGACCCATTCACCCAGCTTGGTGAATGAGTCCCATTTGGCTTATTTACAAGGTTTTAAGTGGGAAATTTGCATTTTAAGTTCAAATTTCTTCTATATCAGCCTTGGGGATCTAATAAACAATCATTTGAGTGCACTTGCTATATAAAAAAGCTTTCAAATCATTATTTGGCATAAGCCTATGTGATATCAAGACAAGCAAGCAAGAGTTAAGCATTCCAAGTCTTCACAAGGTCATCAAGATAGCTTTCTAGATTAATTTTAAGGCATTAAAGGGAAGAATTCTTCATCAATTGTTGCAACAAATGAAGATCCATCAGCATGTCAAGCATATGAAATATCAAGCATGTTATTGAGCTAGTGTTTTGATGTAGCATTGAAGATCCATGATCGAGCATTGTTCTACTCCTATTGTCAAGGTCAAGATCTACATCCTTCATGACCTTTTCATGTTGAGTTATAGATTTACAAGACATCATTTAAGGTATCATTGTTCATGTTTCATATCCTATGTTCATGTTTCATTTCTTTCTTTGTTTTTTTTGTCATTTGGTTTAATTCCGTAAAAGGGGTTTGACCGAGGAAAACCCCTATTCACTAACAATCAACAAATTTTCTCATCTTTACATGTGTGATTGTAGATCTAGGTTTCTTGGAGCTTGAAAGATCATTTAGGATCATGTTACAATATTGTTGGAGTTGTCTCCCCATTTTCAAAGTCATAATCTTCACTGAAAGGTCATCTACAACCCCAAAATTAGAGTTGCGGATCTAGAAACCTAGAGAAGCAGATTGAGAAAACTAAGAGAAGATTCAAACCTTGAAGTTCCAAAAAATCCAAACTAGACTCATTTTCTACAAGTTATGAATGAGTCCCACTATAGGTGTTTTTCAAAGATATTTGCAGATTCAAATACCCTTTTTCCTGAAAGCTGCTCCTATGCAGAAGCCCAAAACTGGGATTGATTCGCCTAGAATGGTGAATGAGTCCTAACAGGCCAAAATTTTATGATTTGTAGAACTTTTAGTCTCCATTCAATTCTCTACAAGTTTCCAAGTGCACATATTCCATCTTACAGTTTTTTATTCTATTTTATATACATTTCTAGATCATTTAATTCAAGTTTGCATCATATTAGGGTTTTTCATTTCATCTTGCATGACATTGTCTTTTCCAAGTTTAAACTTGGTGGTGAACCCCTCTTGTAATATGAAATCATATCCTAAGATAGTCCCTTAGTAGGTCTCTTACCTTTATTCCACCCTTGGGTTGAGATCTCTAGGGCATCCTTGAATGTTAGTTGGAGAAAAGTGATGTTCTATGCCTTAAACCATAAAGCATCCATTTTTCAACTAAAGACATTGATTTATATAAATTATCCTATCCACTTTCATTTCTATTAATCCTTCATTTGGTCATTTTTCAATTTGAATGTGTCTCCCATTAACCTTTTTTGAATACAAGTCATTGTTGAGAGTGTTGGCCATTTATATATCAAACACCCACTTGAGTGCTCTAGAAATATTCTTCCCATTTTTAAATCAATACTCTTTGAATCCATTATATCATTTTTTCTTAAGCCATCGAATTGTTTCTAAAATATTTCTCTCACCTTACTTGCTTTGTTGTGTGTACATTATACATTAACATCTCCATCAAATTATTATGCTAAATTATTTTTGATTCATAATAATTTAATGGAATGGATTAGTTGTATAGTATATATATACACACATGCTAATTTTTAAGGAGCTTCAAATACCACAAGATTACTAATTGAGGAAGACTCCCCATTAACTATTTATTTCTATAGGGTTCCCACTCACAAAATTAAAGTTTTAGATAGTTTTGAAGACTTAAAAAAAAGTGATAATAGAAAATTACTCCCAAAATATAATAAAGAAAAACCTCATAAATGTCTCAAATGATAATCTAACAAGGTCAAGGTTAGCCTAGGATGTCAAGATTACATAGTTAGTTGTAAAATAGGTTCAAGGTTACCTAGTAGGATTCTACTTGTTGATTTTAGTCATTTTCAATCCCAACTTTTTTCTAGAACCATATTGGTCTTTGTATTCAACCATGATTAGAAACTAAAACTAAATCAAGAAAAATGATCTAATTTTTTATTTGATCTCTCTTTTTCAATTATTTGAGAAGACAAGGTTTGTTATTTGTTTTGGAATTTCCATTGTAGTTCAAGACTTGAAATCTCTTGGGACACTTTTACATGTTACTAATCATTCATATTAATTTTAGAATCTTATGAATCACGTGTCAAGTGAAATGGTTCCATATTTATACAAATCATTTCAATCATTTGTACCATTACCTCTTATATTTTCATGCAATTGCACATCTTGTATGATTGAATACAAAGTAAAAAATTCTACAAAGATGATTGAAACTCTATCAAGAACCCTCCCAATAATTTTAAAACTTCCACTTACCTCCTAGATAAGACTCCCCCTAGACAATGCTCTTATGGTGGTTGTTTTAATTTAAGAAATTTTGACCTTTTGATCTTGAGGCCTCTAAATTTTATAAGAAGAATAAAGAGATATTTTTTATAAGCTTACTAAATTGGACCAATTAATCTCACAATTACATCTTGGTCCACCTTTACACTAATATTTATTTTTTATACCTATTCAAAATTTTGAGCTATTGATTTCTTATTCTTGATTATCCATGTTTAGGATAGTTTGTATAATGTCTAGCTAATTATTAGTCCTTTCTCTAGTATTTTTAATTATTGTTAAAGTATTTTTTGATATCCATAGGTAGAATTGATATATATTTTTTTTATGTGCACATATCCATGTGCAAAAGAAGAACCCAAAATTTTACACCAAACCTTTAAGTTTCAAAAAGGTTAATCTTTTGGGTTCTTTTAGATTCCACACTATAGGAGCTATAGGGATACCAAAGGAATACCATTATTCCATGTACTTGTAGCGATTTTTCACCTGCAATAGCTGAGTTCGACAAGAATGAATGGGGTTGATCAAAGCAAAAAAAAACCTGCATAAGATTTCATGTAAGCTTTGCTTTTATTATTATGTCAACCTGCGTTCTTTAACGTCAACTTGGGGACTCCATAAAGATGCTCCATCTTCTCCTTTAGTAGTTGTTTTTGGCTGTCTCTTTAGCTGAACTTCGATTCCCTCATGCATGCGCATCCACACTTATTTTCTTTAATATCAGATATCAATGTCTTTTGCTGCTAATATAAGTTAATTTATGTTTTCTTTGCATTGAACTCAAGTATTTTTAAGCTTGATTTGACTTGAAAGATACTACGTTTAAGAAACGTGAAGGAAAATAAATTAAAACCTAAATTTGTTCAAAGATGTTCTTGGGATTCTTATGTCAGGAAAGTGTGAAGAAACAACGAAGCATTGACAACCTGAATATTAAATGTCTTTACAAATAAAGAAATATCCTAAGCAATATAATGAGACGATCATAACGATAATTTAAGATGATCGATTGAATTTATGAATTTTCATTGTTTTTAAGAGAATTATGTCTTAATCTTAATTCAAGCTGTATCACTTAATTTAGTAGTATAATATTCTTATTAATTTTCTATTGTTGATAATAAGCATTGTGGAAAATAGATTGTTTTGATTAATGTAAGCACTTTTGATTGAAGTTATGAATTGGAGATGGATTTTGAATGGACCTCAAAACCTTTTACAATGAGATCAACAAGGAAATGGAACAAGACCTAGATCTAAAACAAATTATCTCAAGGGAAAAAAAAACTTGTCTCGCAAGAAGAGACAAAACATCACAAAAACAAATGGGATAACAAGGACCAACAAATACTTTTCACTAGAGAAAAGAACCAGGGGCTGGTTTTGAAAAGAATCCAAAACCAACCACAAAGCCTAGTAGACAATCAAGGTGGTTTGAATCCAAACTTCACCAAAGGTGATGCAGACCTAGGAAGCTCAAACATGCAGACCTAGGAAGCTCAAACCCACTCAAAGTGAAAACCTACCTTTAAGAGGCATCTAACAAGATTAAAATGGCCTATTAGAGCAATTCAAACAATCCTCAAAGTTTGACAACAACCAGAAGCATGATTTCTCACTTTCACCCATGCAACCCAATAGTAGTGCAATCCTTGTTTTTGACCCTTAACTCCAATACTTTCCAAAAAACTTGGAAAAAAATAAGGTGGATTCAGATACCCATTTCAAAGTTATAAAAAATATGTAAACCCCAACATAACCTCTTTTTGACCAACATGGAGATCCAATACCCCTACCATGGCAAAACCTAGTGAATTAGGCCTCTTTTTCAAAGGGAGTACCCTCTAAATTTCACCAAACACTCTGAAACCTTGGGGAAGAAATTAAAATGCCCAAAAAACATGGAATCCACAATTATATTCCACTTGTACAACCAAATCCACACCAAACTCAAAAACCCTTACTTTGTGCACTTTTGTTGAGGGTTTATTGAAACTCATATACCCAAACCTTTCCAAACCAAATGAATACATCAAAAACATCCCATGGACCCTACAAAAGGTCAAAAGTTCATTACATAGACCATTCCTTTGACAATTTTTCAAATTACCACCATGGCACACCAATTTCACATTGAAAGGTACTTGTTTTAGACCAAGAACACCATCCTATCATTCTTAAACTTATTCCACAACAATAAACCCTATCCTAACAAGTAGCAAGCCATCCCACCAAGTAACAAGTCACAATAGTAAGTGGGATGGTCATTTCATGATTTAAATCTTATGCAAACCCTTGACTGGCAAGAACAGAGCAGTCACTGTAATTTGTTGATTCCACACACAAAATGATGAATTAATACTTAAAACCAAATGAAATTGAAGGTAAACACATGCATCATAAAAAACTAATGATCTCAAGTCATGGCAAGCCTGTACAATTCCATACAAGTCTGGAAAAGGAAGAGAAACATAGAAAATTTGAGAATTAATAAAGTTTTTATTGATTTTCTCCTTCAAATCTCCTAACCAAGATTAAAAATGATGTTCTCCTACCTTTTTAAAGGTTTCTCCATTCCCAACCAATGACCAACCACCTTACAACTAATTTTTAAATCTCTAATGACCATTGGAGGCCATAATGATCCCCTTTACACACATTTTAACACATTTACACATATATTGTAATGTTGCGCTCCTAAGACCCCCTAAAACCACAAAAATGGCTTGGAAATAGCCTTAATACATAAAAAAAACTCAAATCTTGCACATCCATATACAAACTCAAGAATTTTCCTTCAAAGGCCACAAAGACACTTTTGGTGCAAGATCACAATTTTTCACATTTTGACCTCTAAACTCAAAAACTCAACCCAAAACTTACCTAAGGATCTTGATTAACCTTATTCAAGACAAATAAACATCAAAACAACTTTCAACCTCCCTAGACATTTTATGCTCAATATTTAATGCTCCAATTGTGAGCATAAGGTGGAGGTGTTCTTGCACCAAAAGACCTCAAAAGAGGGAGAGGATTGGAATGAAATGTATTTCCATTATTTGAAGGAGAAAAGTCATCTGAAGAGCTCACACCATCAATTTTTGTTTTAACCTTGTAAGGGGATCCTTTTCCCACATCAATGTGGTTATTCTCCACAGTTTCAAGCACCTTCTTTTCCAACAAAGGGGGATGAATATGATATCCAAGGTGTGACCTAACCAACTTTGATGAAAAATTATTCTCGATAGAGGGGATTTCAAACATATTTCATTCCTTGCATGAGGAAACTAAAACCTTCCCAATGTGTTCTCTCCTAATAGAATCCAACACCATCCCCTTATAATGAAGCTAAGGAAAAACTGCCTCAAACATCTTGACCTCATTAGAGTTCATATTTTCATGAATATCTTGGCATAAAAATGAGAAATTCCCAACATTATGGAAGTGGTACAATCAAGAGGACACATAATGTATTTCCTACTCCTAAACACCAAGCTTGGAGAAACACTTAACACTATTGGGAAGATTTGAACCAATTTCAACACAAACACAAAATCTAGCAAAAAGAAACCTTGTTCTAGATTTTTTAACATCATAAATGGTAAGAAATTGTACAATAGCATTCACAATTCCATGAATGATACTTTCATCCTAGAAATATGAAGGGAGCTCTATGATATAAGCCTAGATAGAAACCAAGTTGATATTGGTAGCATTGAAACCAATGGACCATCTTTCTAAATGTAGAAATTTCTTATCAAGAAACTAGGGACAATCCTGAAGAACTCTTGTCTAGTCAATAGATAGGAAGGAAAATAAAAGGATTTCATTTATCAAATCCATCACATGCACCAAACATGGAGAAATCTAAGAATCAAACACCTAGCTAGGTATATGTAGACATCCAAAATTGGCTAATGCATTTTCATCATTGTCCTTGTCATTTTTTTTGTATTAAGTAAATAATTTTTTAATTATATAATTAAACTAAAATTTTGTCTCTTTATCCATAATAATTAAATAATTTAATTATATTAATATTTTTATCATATCTATAAAATTAAGTAATTTTTTATTTAATTAATTGATCTTTTATCATTTTTCCTCCAACATTAATTAAAATTAAATTCAAGTTTATCTTTGGTCCTCTATAATTCATTAATTTTCAAAAAATATTTAATTAGCTAACACTTCTCTTTTAAATAAATTAAAATAAACTTATTTAAATCAAAATCTTTTAATATCTAATTATATAATTTTCAAAAATTATTTAGTCACTTAACACTCCATTTTTAAATAAATTAAAATAATTTATTTAAATTAAATATTTTCTTCTAAAATAAATAAATTAATATTTATTTATCTCTCCAAGCTATCATTTTAGTTAAATAAATTTTATTTATTTAATTTCCTCCAAAAATTTAAAATTTGGGTCTTACCCTATCTTGAATTTTCCTATCCATTGATCTTGCAAATAAATCTCCGCCATTGATCAAATGTCAAGTGAAGAATATAAATTATGAAGATTTCATTTCATTCGAACTCCCTTGCACTTTTATTGCCAAGATGTCTCTAGCAATTTTATGATCAAAATCTCCCTAGCACTCCTTTTATCATCCATTCAAGCAGTCAAGCATTATCAAGCATTCAAACATTCAAGAATTATCAATCATTTTCAAGTATTATCAAGAGAATTATCATTCAAACATTTAAACATTTCCAAGCATTATCAAACATTTGTCATTGTCATTTATCAAGCAAAGGTATCATTTATCTTTGAATATTTATCATTATCATTACATGATATCATTATTTTTCTTTTATAATTTGTTAGTTTGAAGAGGAACCAACAATGAAGAAAATCAATATCTTAGCTATGATGACTTTGCTTGTTATTTAAATTATATACTCTGAGCCAAGATCTTCAACTTGCTATGTGATTGTAAGAGTGTGAGTTTTTCATTGTTGATATTTGTGATCCATATTTTCATCATCATATTCTGTCATGCCTTGCAAGACCCACATCCCTATTATATTTTTATTTTAAAGCTTTTCTAACTCTAATTTTCTAATTTTTAGCATTTTTATACATTTTTTCGCTAACTTTTGTAGGTTCAAGGTAAAACCCTAAGATTTCAAAGATTTCACTATATGTTTTGAAAATGACTACAAAATTTTTATTGAAAGTTTCTAATGATCACTAGATGCTCCAATAAAAAATTAGGGTTATATCATCACCATTTGGTGAGTTATTGAAATTTTAGTGTTTTTCAAAAATCTAATTTTTAGATCACAAATCAGTGAATTGAAAATATCATAAAAATTAATTAACGGTTTTCTTTTTGTATTTTAATTTTGGAGATAAAATTAATGATAAAATTATCAAATAAGGAAAAACCCTAATTTTAAAATATTTTATAATATCTTTCAAATGTCTTGGATTTTTTTTACAATTATGTTGTTGATAGTTAGGTATCATATTAGGAGGCTATAGTAAAAAAAAACTCAAATCAATAATATTTGGTGTGTTATTGTCATTTTAGAGTTTTTCATATATTTGTTTTTAAAGTTGCAAACCAGCAAATTTGTTAGAAAAAATATATTTTTGTAAAGTTCTCAGAAATTAAATAGGGGTTTGTTCTTCATATTTAATTTTGTAGGTCAAAATAGTGACCAAAAATAAAGGTTTCCTAATAAATATGTTTTTTAGGGCACAAATTAAGGATTTTTTAAGATATTTTTAAATTTTTAGAAAGCTCTCATAATTTTAGTAGGAGCTTATTCTTTTTATTTTTCATTTTGAGGCTAAAAATATTACAAAATAATTAGATCAAGTTTGACTAGGTAAAAATGAAAAAGAATTGAAATTACAATATTTTGATGAACATATATTTTCCCAAGCATCCATTTGCTACATTATAACATTATTTTCTTATCTTAACATGAGTTTTATTATCATTTCTGAAATCCTAAAAAATCCATTGGTGCTATCATTAAATTTTCCTTAGACTATATTTTTTTGCATGTTTTCACACATTTGAAATTGGGGCTTAAAATTTACCATTCACATTTGGATTTGGGATCTAAAATGAACCATTTTATTTTAATCTCCAAGATCAACTTACATATACTCTAGAGACACCTAGTGATCAAGACATTATGAAGAAGCAAATGATTATGATAGGTCCAAGTCCAACTACTAGTACCACTACCTTAATTTCCACCCCAAAGGAGTTATTTCTAAGCATTCCTCCAGTTAGTGTGACTACAATAGCAATGGCTAATCCTTAGCCCCAGGCTCGGTCTCAAATAATTGGAGATGTTCCCATCAGTACAACTACTCATTCACCATTCAAGCATTCCACTATGTCTATGGCCCCATGTTTTGATTACAATGACGAGTTTAAAAAGACAACATTATTATGATGTCTTTTCCTTTTATTATTTTTATTATTTTTAAGGCATTATTGTGCATGCTTCACTTTTTAGTTTGATTTCTTTATTTGGTTTTTTATTTTTATTTGATTCTCCTTTATTTTAATCTTTATCTTTTTCTTAGATTGTTTATTCATGTGGGCTTGTTTTAATTTAAGTTGCTAAATATTTTCTTTGTTCTTTTTAATTTCTCATTTTTGGGTATGTGTAGGATCATGATGGGCCAAAAAGTGGCGATACGATGGGTATGTGGTTGACAACTTTTTTTTACCCAAAATTGATGAAACAAAAAGGGTTTCTAAAGGAGATTCTCATCTTTCCACCAATATAAATTATGATTTACTATGAATTTAATAAGTAATTATTATTCATTTTCTATTCAAATTATGACTAAAGTCCTAATTGATAGACTAATTGAAAAACATCTATAGCTTTCAAATAGTATCACATTTTTTGAATCCAAAACATGCATCACATTCTATGTTTTGCATACTATAGGATTAAAAAAAGAAAAAAATGAATTTCATGAAGTTTTGACCAAGTTAAGGTGGTCAGACATACGAGGTTTTTATATTTTTTAAAAGTTCTAATAAAAAATTCACAATTAATTATTTAATTGGAAAAAAATTATAAAAAAATATGCATCACATTGGAACATGAGTCCTCTACTTCTATCTAAAATCTTATAAAAAATATTATCATTTTATTGCACGATTAGGGTGGTTAGACAGACACCTACTTATTTTTTCCCTAAAATTTAGGTACTACTGCATTGAAATTTCAAATTTTCATCAAATAGATTTTTTAAAACAAACCTAGTAGTTTAGAAACTACATTCAGTTTTCTAAAAATTCTCTTCTTACATATTTTTGAAATAATATAGATAACTTACTCAAATTTTTATGTCAAATTGCCTAACTCTGATTTTTCTATTTTTTTTTGCCACTTAAGGGCCTGTTTTTTCCATGATGATCCTACACATACCCTTTTATGAAATTTTAAGCAATTTAATTGCTTGTATTAATTCTTTGTTAATTTCTTTTAATTTTTTTTCCTTATCTTATTTGTTCTTCCTTTTATTGAACTTTATCTTTTACATAGAATCATATTGTTCATTTGTATCTATATAGATATTGAACGATATAGTTATATTTTATTTATTGTTTCTACTTTGTCCCCATTTTTAAATAAAAAATTGAATCTCTTTTTGGTCTCTCTTTCTGGTCCTTATTTATGTCTTGATCTATTCTTTTCTTTATCATCCCCTTTTTATTTTATTTTAATTTGTCTCTTTTTTATCTTTTTCATTAAAGGAGAACAAATGTCAATTGGTTCTCTTTTTAGATTTTGTATTTGTTTTCTTTCCCTCCTTTTTAGAAATTAAATTGATTGGTTTATTTCATTGGTTTTTTCATTTTTTCATTTTTCTCTCCTTTCTTTTTAATTGTTCTCCTTTTTGAAATTCAATCTAATTTCTCCTCTATTTATACTATTTTTATATTTCCTTTCTATTTAAAAAATAAAAAAATTGATTGGATTATTTCTTTGTTTCTTTTCTTTTATCCCTATTCTTTTATTCTTTTATACATTTTTCCATTAGTTTCTCCTTTATTTTCTTAACCTATTTTGAATCTTTTCTTCTTTTAGTTTTCTATCTTCATTTTATTCTCCATTTAACCTCTTTGATTTTATTTTTCTCTTTTTTTGAATTTCTTTTTTCTTTGAACCGTGTGTAACTTCTTTTTCCCCCCTCTCTTCTCCTTTTTAGTGGGTCTTGTTGTAGTACCCCTCCATTTTGCTTATGTTTTCTGACAATGTGTTTCACTTTGATAGACCCTGATACTTTGTTTTGATGTATTTGATCACTGACTATAGAGTGATGGTGGATTTACTTTATGATGTGATCATACACTGTTTGGTGATGAATATTTCTCACATGCTTTATGTTAGGATAGATGTTTACTTGAGATGTTATTGCTATATATACTTATAGTAGATTTATTTATATTTATTTTGTAAGTTCGATGTGACATTGTATTGGTGAGGAGAATAGAGTTGCATCACTCACTTGCGAGTGCCCTGTGATTTCCATGATTTTCTCTTCATGGTGTGTTTGAATTAGGGATTGTATACATGTATGTTATATGTTTGATTGCAGGATTGTAGGTACATGACACTGACTCCACCTAGTTTCATAGGTTTGAACATGTCCAAACTCAATGGTAATGTTGATTGGAAGATAGTAACAAGGTTTTTCCTATTCTAGCCTCAAACCTAGTCACAGTATGTCATTAGTTTAGGTCTAGTATGTTTGGTTGTCACGTATTTGTTTACCTTGTTATTTGTTAAGCAAGGTTAATGTTGTGAATTTAATGTTAGATTAATGTTCTTTATAATTTAGTGCTTATTTAATTAATTTTAAATAATGTAGTTAAAAGCTTCTTATTTTATTTAATTAATTAAATTAGTTTATTTGGTAAGATAATTTAGTCATTGTGATTAAAGTTATTTTATTAAATAAATTAATTAATTGATTAAATTTCCTATTATTGAGTGAATAGATTAAATATTGTTTATATGCTTTTGTGTGAAATGGAATTTTAAATATGTATTAAAATAAAAATGAAATTAATTTTGAATTCTTAAATTCAATAAAATAAAATAAATTCTTGATAATTGTTAGAAGAAAATATCTGTGAGTTTGTTAGAAGATATTTTATTGATTTTCCATGTGTGTTAGTAAAATTATATGCAAATTCCTGTTGAGGATTTTCTCGGAGAGAATATTGCCAGAACTAGGAAAGGCGAGAAGGCACTTCATAAAAAAGAAAAGGAACAGAGTATTGCTGGAAAAATTGTGATTTTATTTTTGGGGTTTTGGTTTTTAAAGAAATCTAGAAGAAGTTCTTGAGATTATTTACTGGTTTAGTAATTTGCATCTTTTGAAAGTGGAGATTTGAAAAGGGCTTTGGAAGTTGCACGCAGTAGGCAAAGCTTTTCTCTAACTATCAATTCTTCAAGCTACAGGAAAAAAGGTTTTTGTTGTTTATTTAGTTTTATTGTTGATTTGAAAGATTGCCTGTAAAAGAAAATTCAATTGAAGCTTTTGTTCTTCTCAGTAAAAAATTTGTTGAAGATATTTCTATAGAAAATTTGTTACCTCTCTGTGTAAATTACAAAACAATATTTTATAGTAAAATTAGAGAGCAACACAAAAGGTTTTGTTAAACAATAGGAAATTCTCAAAAGAAAACAAAAGAAATCTTAGTAGATTTATAAATGAAGATCTCTATTAAATTCGAGAAAACAGAAACCTTTGGGAAGAACTTTGCTAAATATTTCCTGTAGAAAAGATTTTTAGAACTTGGATTGAAAATGAAACCTTCTATGAATGAAATTGGAATTCTCTGACAAGAAATTGTGTAAATTGATAAATCTCTCGGTTTCTTGTAGAAAACCCTCTTTGAGAATATTTGCCTAATTATTATATTTTAATTATTGATTGAATTATATATATATATGCATACAAATGATATATGTACATATACATATATAAATATACATATGTGAATTTAAATTGTGTCAATGATCTATAGGATTTTATTTTATTAAAAGTTGAAAAGCCGTACACGATTTTTTTTTTAAATTATAGATTTTAGTTTTATTTTTTTTTAAAATAAATTTAAATGAATTTTATTTGGGAGGTGTGGGGGTTTTTCCCTCACAACCGACTCCCAATAGGGAGGTGGTGTGGAGGGCAACGCCCAACGCTACCATTACAAGCAGCACATGATGCTGCCATCCACAGTCGTGGCCCTGTGGGTAGGGCTGTGAAGGCAACCCTACCCACAACCACAACTATGGCTACAACATTGGCTGCGGATACCTTGTTATAAATTGTGTTTTGTTTTATTTTTCATTGTATTTTTATTTGTATTTAATTTTTATATAATATATATTTATAATATGTATGGTATATATGATATATATTATATATAAAATATATATTGTATATATATTGTATATAATTATTAAATATTAGGAAATTAGTAATTGTATTATTGTTATTGATAAATTATGAAAATAAAATAATTAAATAAATATTTAGGTATAAATATTTAATGATTATTTTATTATGAGGAGTGCAATAAGTGTTTAGATTTGGAATTTAAATTGTAACGAAATATTTTAAATAGAGAAATTGATGTTTACTGTGATGAGTTATTGTGAAATTAGAGATAAACAATTGTTTTAAGTTCTTCCTTAATTGAGAATGAAATTGTATTTAAGACAATTGATTTCAAGTATGATGTTATTGATTTAATTGGATTTAGGAAATCCGAATTATAGATCATTTTATTACCTGAATTATTTTTGAGTTGTGATCTTTTTTGGGCAATTTGAATCAATTGAGTTAGAAGTCTTCCAGATAAGTTTGTTTAATGTGGAGAATTTTTATATGTTTAAAATACAATCCTTTGAGTTAAAGTAGGGTAGTTCACATAGTTTTTTTGAGTTTAGACACCTAGTTCTATGAATAGGTTTTGATGTAAATTGTTTTGTTGATGGTAATTGATGTTGGTTTATGTGCACCTTGTCTACCCTTAGTTAGTGGAATTAGTTTCCTTATGTTGTTATTAGGGGAGTGGCTCTTAATGAGGGTCGGCACACAAAGTGGTTCCATGGTAACTCATGTAAAGTTAGTTAATCAATGAAAACTAAATTGGGTATGTGCAGGATCATCATGGAAAAAGCAGGCCCTTAAGTGGCAAAAAATTCAGAAAAATCAGAGTTAGGCAACTTGATGTAAAAATTTGAATAAGTTATCTATATTATTTAAAAAATATATAAGAATAAAATATGTAGAAAATTGAACGTAGTTTCTAAACTACTAGGTTTATTTAAAAATAAATAAAAATTATTTGGTGAAAATTTGAAATTTTAATGCAGTAGTACTTAAATTTCATGAAAAAAATAAGAAGGTGTTTGTCTGACCACCCTAACCACAATAAAATGACAATATTTTTTTATAATATTTTAGACATAACTAGACGACTCATGTCCGGATGTGATGCATATTTTTTTGTAATTGTTTTCCAAGTAAATAATTAATTATGAATTTTTTATTGCAACTTTTAAAAAATATAAAATTTGAATGTCCAACCACCTTAACTTGGTCAAAACTTCATGAAATTCAATTTTATTTTTAATCCTATGTGAAGCATAGAATGTGATGCATGTTTTAGATACAAAAAATATGATACATTTTGAAAGCTATAGATGTTTTTCAATCAGACTATCAATCAACACTTTAGTTGTAATTCAAATAGAAAATGAATAATAATTATTTATTAAATTCAAAGTAAAGCATAATTTATATTGGTGGAAAGCTAAGAATCTCCTTTAAAAACCCTTTTCATTTCATCAATTTTGGATAAAAAAAGTCACCAGCCACATACCCTACAAATACCCATCATATTACCATTTTTTGGCCCATCATGATCCTACACATACCCAATCAACACATTAGGTAGTCTAAAATATTTAACTGGATTAATTATGCCTCATTTGTAGACTCAAGGGCTAGTTCAGACTTGGGGATGAGTTGAGAAGTCTTGGAATGAAAAAATTGATATCTAGTCATTATGAAAGATATTCGATTTTGCAATAGATTGCATGTGGGATCGGGTTTCATAAGAGGTTACCAGGGTAACCCAAGAAGGGGACCGGAACCTAGGAATAAATGCCTGGGTAACCTATGCAACATTGTGATGACATTCCACCTATAATAGCAATATCCTTGTGAACTTAGTGTATTTCATCAATCAGTTCTGGAAGCAATGTAACCATTATGTTAAGTTTGCACTTGTATAGTTTTGCTTATGGTTTTGCTTGTTTCTACAGTTTGTAGGTTATGTCTAGGGAACCCTTTTACTATATCCTAGCATAAAGGTGGGCCTGCAGGTACCACTTGGTTGGGTCCCTAGTTCTTGTTTGTGGCAACAAGTACTTCTTGGTTGGAGAGCTCATTTGTGGATATGTACTTTCTCTTATTTCTCTTATGTATCAGTGGAAAACTTATTCTTGTATCATTTCCTCAATTGTAATTGGGGAGAAATTTTGTAACGTGTAACTATACATTTTTGTATGACCTACCTCATTTGGAAATGAGTATTGTAAATGTTATTATAAAAGCAATGTAAGAAAGAATCATTTTTGTACATTATACTTTCATTGATGTAATTTATTTGTTAATGAATGTATGCTCTTAAGTTTATGAGAATTAAACACATGCTATATTAATTACTTATGTTAATTATGGGATTTACAAGTAGTGTGTCATTGTGTATCTTGGGGAATGTTTGCATTAGTGAAGTTCATGTTTACACTTAAAAAAAAAATTATTACACTTTCGTAGTCATTGCAACATTCTTTAGGTTACAAGACTAGGCATTACATATTCGTATCAAAGAAAAGGTTCTAACACTAGATACTCTGGGTAATTGTCAGCCCATTGGATTGACCTAGATGTTAGACTAGGTAGTATTGGTTTCTGTTAGGCTTGTTTGTTTTGTATCTAAGACTTGTTTTTGTTTTTTGTGTAGGAACATGCCTAGACGTCATGGTACAGGTCGTGGTTGAGGTCGAGGTGAAGGTCGTGGGCTGAATCCCTAGGTTACTCCCCCTTAGAGCTCCCACGAGAGTGAGCATGCCAAACAGATGGGTCCTTAGTTAGAACAAACAAGTGGGGAACAAATTTTGATTCAGCCAGAGGTTGAGGGAGCACAATTGCGTCCCTTACTAGAAGAGGTACTTTCCAGACTTGGTCCGAGGCAAGAAGTTGATCAAGAGGTGGTTAGGGAATGTGATAGATCTCCTAGGAGGATTGTTAGTACTGTAGAGCAGGATGCCATAGTTGCAGGACATATGAGAGATTTTTTGAGGGCATGCCCTCCTACATTTGATGGCATAGGTGGTGGTCTAGAAGTAAAGACCTAGTTATTAGACTTGGGTAGATGTTTTTCTATGCATCCATAAGGTAGCAATACCCAAGCTAGATGTGCCATCATGGATCTGAGAGGTTTTTCCTCTACTTGGTGGAATTTGGAGGAGCAGAAGCTCCAACTGGAGATTGGGTCAGTTTATTGGGAAATGTTCTTAGAAAGATTTAGAGCACATTTCCTATCTGAGCATTGGAGGCAACAACGAGCTGATGAGTTTCATGATTTACGTCAAATGGCATTATCTGTTGAGCAGTATGAGTGTAGACTTTATGAGCTCAAACAATATACAGGAATTGGAGATGACGAGGTGATGTTGGTGTAGCATTTTATTAGGGTTTTGAATGCCCGTATTAGTGGAGTTAGAGTCTTTGAATTGAAGACTATGGAGATTGCAGTTGAGAAAGATGAATTGTGGAAGAGAATCTGACTATGGCATTAGGTGGACATACATGTGTCTAGATAAGTAGTGCACCTATAGCAGGTTTTGGTCCACATGGCGGTCAAACACAGACAGGAGGTTCCTCTAGGAACCAACAAACACCCACTAAGGGTGGACAATAAGAGCAGCAACAACATAATCCTTAGAAGAATAATAATTCACAGTCTTAGCAAGGTAATAGTTTGCAGTCAAGAAAGAACCGTAATTGGTGGCGCAATAAGTGCAATCGATAGGATCAACCAGCTCAGAGTGCATAGTCTACAGTTAGTAGAGGTATCTTTCAACAATCCAATGCACCTTCGGGAGGCCGAGGATTTGGTAGAGGTACTCATTTTTATTATTGTGGTCAGTAGGGACATATTGCTAGGCAGTGTCCTATGAGAGGTTCATTAGGATTTGGGCAGTGACCAACAACTTTTGAGCCTATAGTTGGGGATGGAGGTTGTTCTCATATAGTTTATGTTGTGGTAAATAACTTCCAAGCCGATCATTAGAATACAGTGGTTGAGACTTCAGGTCAATTACAGGGTGTTAATGTTACCATTCTTTTTTATTCTAGAGCTACTAATTCCTTTATTTCACCTACTATTGTTGAGGGATGTCGTCTTGTGGCGGTAAAGCAAGGAGGTAAGTGGTAGGTAGAATTCACCTCTGGGGTGAAAGTAGTGGTAGAGAACCTTGTACGCAATTATGGACTAAGAATTGGTTTGTTATCTACCTTAGTGGATCTTCATGTTACACCTTTAGGTTCATATGACATTGTTTTAGGAATGGACTGGTTAGAATCTCATCATGTTGTGATTGACTATTGACTGAAGACAGTAAGTTGTATTAATGAATCAAGTGCAAAAGTTGAGATCATAGGTGTTCAAAGACCTATCTCTTTGTGGATGATCTCTGCTATGCAATTGAAGAGATGTCTTCGTCAGAGTTGTTAACTGTTTGCAACAACAGTTAATGACTTGGAGGTAGGGGATAGTCAAGAGATATTTCTTGATGATCACCCTATCCTCAGGGAATTCATAGATGTATTTCCTAGTGATATACTTGGTATGCCATTGAAACAAGATATTGATTTTAGAGTTGACCTAGTTCCTAGAGTTGAGCCTATATCTTGAGCCCCATACAAAATGACTACTCAGGAACAAGAAGAGCTTTGTATTCATTTGGAAGAACTATTGGATAAGGGTTTTATTCATCTAAGTGTTCCTCCTTGGGGAGCACCTGTCATCTTTGTAAAGAAGGATGGATCACTTAGATTGTGCATTGACTATCATAATGAACAAAGTAACGATAAAGAATCAATATCCTTTACCCAGAGTCGATGATCTTTTTGATCAGATCAAGGGAGCTAATGTGTTCTCTAAGATTGATCTGAAATCAGGTTACCATTATTTATGCATTGCAGAAGAAGACATTCATAAAACAACATTTTGAACTCATTACGGGCACTACAAATTCACAGTAGTACCATTTGGGTTAACAAATGCACCATCATTTTTCATGAGTTTGATGAATGGTGTCTTTCATACATACCTTGATCATTTTTTTCTTGTGTTTCTTGATGATATTTTGATCTATTTGAGAAATATGAAGGAGCATGAAGAGCATCTAAGATAGGTATTGCAGTGCTTGAGGGAGAATCAATTGTACGCAAACTTGAAGAAGTGTGACTTCTTTCAGAGTGAGGTGAAATATGGGTATGTGCAAGATCATGATGGGACAAAAAGTGGCAATATGATGGGTATGTGGCTGATGAATTTTTTTAAACCCAAAATTGATGAAATGAAAAGGGTTTTTAAAGGAGATTCTCAACTTTCCACCAATATAAATTATGCTTTACTTTTTAATTTAATAAGTAATTATTATTCATTTTCTATTCAAATTACAACTAAAGTTCTAATTGATAGACTGATTGAAAAACATCTATAGCTTTCAAATGGTATCACATTTTTTGAATCCAAAACATGCATCACATTATATGCTTCGCATACTATAGGATTAAAAAAAGAAAAATTGAATTTCATGAAGTTTTGACCAAGTTAAGATCGACAACGAAGTTTTTATATTTTCAAAAATTTGTAATAAAAAATTCATAATTAATTATTTAGATGGAAAAAAATTATAAAAAAATATGCATCACATTGGGACATGAGTCCTCTACTTATATCTAAAATATTAAAAAAAAATATTATCATTTTATTGTGGTTAGGGTGGTCGATAGACACCTACTTCTTATTTTTCCCCAAATTTAAGTACTACTCGATTGAAATTTCAAACTTTCACCAAATAGAGTTTTTTTTCAAAACCTAGTAGTTTAGAAACTACATTCAATTTTCTACAGATTCTATTCTTACATATTTTTAAAATAATATAGATAACTTATTCAAATTTTTACATCAAATTGCCTAGCTCTAAGTTTTTTGATTTTTTGCCACTTAAGGGCCTATTTTTTCCATGATGATCTTGCACATACCCATACCTTGGTCATGTGATTTCTGGAAAGGGTATTGTTGTGGATCCTTCGAAGATCCAAGCTATTGTTGATTGGCCTGTGCCTACCAACGTAGCTGAGGTTTGTAGTTTTATGGGTCTTGTTGGATATTATAGACGGTTTGTTAAGGGGTTTTCTAGGATTGGGCACCCCATTACTTCTCTTTAGAGGAAAGGGAAGAAATTTTTTTGGACAGAGTAGTGTCAGTTGGATTTTTAGACACTTAAGGAAAAGTTGACTAATGCACCTATATTGGTTGTTCCTGATCTTGCTAAGGATTTTGTTATTTGCACTGATGCATCCTTGGAAGGTTTAGGATCAGTACTGATGCAAGAAGGGTGTGTGATCACTTATGAGTCTTGCAAACTCAAGGATCACAAATTGAATTATCCCACTCATGATTTGGAACTTGCCACAGTTTTTCATTCATTGGTTTGATGGAGGCATTTCTTATTGGGTCACTACTTCAAACTTCATTGTGATCACTGTAGTCTGCAATATATTTTTACACAACCTAATTTGAATGTTAGATAGAGACGGTGGATGGAGTTCTTATGTGAGTATGATTTTGAGGTGAAATATGTTTAGGGAAAAGAGAACATAGTGGCTAATGCTCTCAGTCGTAGATTACATGAGCTTTCTACTATTACTCTTGAAGTAGATTTGAGGAGAAAAAAATTAGCAACACTTCCTACAGACAGATTGTATCAGGAGGTGAAGACGGAGATTGAATCAGGTAGACCTCTAGAGGGTAGATTTATAGGGTATTATCTTGAACCAGATAGTTTATTGTGACCTTTAGATCGTATTTATGTACCATATTCAGAAGATATTTGCACATTGATTATGACTGAAGCACATCAAGCACCTTACTCAGCTCATCCTGGTGTTAAGAAGATGCATGCAGATCTTCGACAGTTGTATTTTTGGCCTGGTATGAAATGTGATATTGCTGATTTTGTATCAAGATGTCTTGAGTGCCAAAGAGTTAAAGCTGAGCATCAACATCCCGTCAGATTATTGCAACCACATCTCATTCCTGAATGGAAATGGGATATTATATTAGTTGATTTCATTGTTGGATTACCTATGTCATCATGTTGACATGATGCCATTATGGTTACTGTTGATAGATTGACTAAGGTAGCACATTTTTCTCCAATTTGATCATCTTATAATGCTTCAACTATAGCTAGGATATTCATGGAGGACATTGTTAGATTGCATGGGATTCCTCGTAGGATTATATCAGATAGAGATCATGTGTTTACATCAGCCCTATGGACTTCATTACAACATGCTCTAGGTACATAGTTGAACTTCAGTTTAGCATATCATCCTGAAACCGATGGTCAGATAGAGAGTCAATTAGATTCTTGAGGATATGCTTAGAATGTATGTAATGGACCAATAATCACGTTGGGAAGATTATCTATACTTAGTGGAATTTGCTTACAATAGTGGATATCAAAGTTGCATAGGTATGCCCCCATTTCAGGCATTATATGGATGTCCTTGTCAGACTCCATTGAGTTGGAATTGACTTGAGGACAGAGTGTTACTTGGACCTGAGATGCTTTGAGACATGGAGCAATAGGTTCATCGCATTAGAGAACATCTAATAGCAGCACAAGATAGACAAAAAAAGTATGCTGATGCACATAGAGTGGACCGCTAGTTTTCAGTTGGTGATAGAGTGTTTCTTCGAGTGCGACCGTGAAAGAGTCCAATCCATTATGGAAAAGGCTCTAAGCTTGTGCCTCTATTTGTTGGGCCATTTGAGATTCTAGAGATGATTGGTCTTGTAGTGTATTGACTCACCTTACCACCCATTTTGTCACGTATTCATGATGTCTTCCATGTGTCAGTTCTTAGACCTTATCATCCTGATATTTCTCATGTACTTGGTTGGAATGCGTTACAGGTAGAGGACGGGTAGCTGGCTTTGGAGCTTCTGGAAATTCTTTAGCGCCAGAAGCTCATTCTCAGGGGTCGAGACGTTGATCAAGTGACGATCCAATGGGATCATAGTCATGAGGCATCTACTACTTGGGAGGATGTGACACACATGAGGGATCTTTATCCCTATCTATTTGAAGGCTTTTAGGAGCAAGCATAATCCTAGGGGGGGAGGATGTAGTACCCCTCCATTTTGCTTATGTTTTTGGACAATGTATTTCACTTTGATAGACCCTGATACTTTTTTTTGATGTATTTGATCACTGACTGTAGAGCAATGGTGGATTTACTTTATGATGTGATGATACACTATTTGGTGATGAATATTTCTCATATGCTTTATGTTAGCATAGATGTTTACTTGAGATGTTATTGCTATATATACTTATGGTAGATTTATTTATATTTATTTTTTCAGTTCGATGTAACATTGTATTGGTGAGGAGAACGGAGTTGCATCACTCGCTTGCGAGTGCCCTTTGATTTCCATGATTTTCTCTTCATGGTGTGTTTGAAATATGGATTATATACATGTATCTTATATGTCTAATTGCAAGATTGTAGGTACATGACACCGACTCCACCTAGTTTCATAGGTCTGAGTGTGTCCAAACTCAATGGTAATGTTGATTGGGAGATATTAACGAGGTTTTTCCTAGTCTAGCCTCAAACCTAGTCACAGTATGTCGTTAGTTTAGGTCTGGTATGTTTGGTTGTCACATCTTTGTTTACCTTGTTATTTGTTAAGCAAGATTTATGTTGTGAATTTAATGTTAGATTAATGTTATTTATAATTTAGTGCTTATTTAATTAATTTTAAATATTGTAGTTAAAAGCTTCTTATTTTATTTAATTAATTAAATTAGTTTATTTGGTAAGATAATTTAGTCATTGTGATTAAAGTTATTTTATTAAATAAATAAATAAATTGATTAAATTTCCTATTATTGAGTGAATAGATTAAATATTGTTTATATCCTTTTGTGTGAAATAGAATTTTAAATATGTATTAAAATAAAAATGAAATTAATTTTGAATTCTTAAATTCAATAAAATAAAATAAATTCTTGATAATTGTTAGAAGAAAATATATGTGAGTTTGTTAAAAGATATTTTCTTGATTTTCGATGTGTGTTAGTAAAATTAAATGCAAATTCCTGTTGAGGATTTTCTCAGAGAGAATATTGCCAGAACTAGGAAAGGCAAGAAGGCACTTCATAGAAAAGAAAAGGAACAGAGTATTGCTGGAAAAATTGTGATTTTATTTTTGGGGTTTTGGTTTTTAAAGAAATCTAGAAGAAGTTCTCGGGATTATTTACTGGTTTAGTAATTTGCATCTTTTGAAAGTGGAGATTTGAAAAGTGCTTTGGAAGTTGCACACAATAGGCAAAGCTTTTCTCTAACTATCAATTCTTCAAGCTATAAGAAAATAGGTTCTTTGTTGTTTATTTAGTTTCATTGTTGATTTAAAAGATTTCCTGTATAAATAATTAATTCTATAGAAGTTTTGTTAAATTTGTAGAATAAAAGATTGCATGTGGGTCTGTGCAGGATCATGATGGGCCAAAAAGTGGCAATATTATGGGTATTTGTAGGGTATGTGGTTGGCGACCTTTTTTTACCCAAAATTAATGAAACGAAAAGGGTTTTTAGAGAAAATTCTTAGCTTTCCACTAATATAAATTATGCTTTAATTTGAATTTAATAAATTATTATTATTTATTTTTTATTAGAATTATGACTAAAGTTTTGATCGTTAGGCTAATTGAAAAACATCTATAACTTTCAAATGGTATAACATTTTTTGAATCCAAAACATGCGTCACATTCTATGCTTCACATACTATAGGAGTAAAAAATGAAAAATTAAATTTCATGAATTTTTGACCAAGTTAAGGTGGTGAAACATACGAGTTTTTATATTTTTTAAAAGTTGTAATAAAAAATTCATAATTAATTATTTACTTGGAAAAAAAATACAAAATAATATGCATCACATCTGGACATGAGTCCTCTACTTATATATAAAATATTATAAAAAAATATTATTATTTTATTATGGTTAGGGTGGTCAGACAAACACCTACTTCTTATTTTTTCCCTAAAATTTAAGTATTGCATTAAAATTTCAAATTTTCACCAAATAGATTTGATTTGTTTTTCAATAAACCTAGTAGTTTAGAAACTAAATTCAATTTTCTACATATGCTATTCTTACATAATTTTGAAATAATATAGATAACTTATTCAAATTTTTACGTCAAGTTGCCTAACACTAATTTTTTTGAATTTTTTGCCACTTAAGGGCTTGTTTTTTCCATGATGATTCTAGACATACCCCTGTAAAAGAAAATGTAATTGAAGCTTATGTTCTTCTTGGTAAAAAAATTGTTGAAGATATTTCTGTAGAAAATTTGTTACCTCTCTGTGTAAACTACGAAAGAAGATTTTATAGTAAAATCAGAGAGCAACACAGAAGGTTTTGTTAAACAATAAGAAATTCTCAAAAGGAAATAGAAGAAATCTCAGTAGATTTATAAATGAAGATCTCTGTTAAATTCGAGAAAACAGAAACCTTTGGGAAGAACTTTGCTAAATATTTCTTGTAGAAAATATTTTTAGAACTTGGATTGAAAATGAAACCATCTGTGAATGAAATTGGAATTCTCTAACAAGAAATTGTGTAAATTGATAAATCTCTCGGTTTCTTGTAGAAAACCCTCTTTGAGAATATTTTCCTTATTATTATATTTTAATTATTGATTGAATTATATATATATATATATACAAATGATATATGTACATATACATATATAAATATTCATATGTGAATTTAAATTTTGTCAATGATCAGTAGAATTTTATTTTATTAAAAGTTGAAAAGCTGTATGCTATTTTTTTTTAAATAGCAAATTTTAGTTATTTTTTTATAAATAAATTAACATGAATTTTATTTGGGAGGTGCAGGGGTTTTGCGCCCACAACTGACTCCCAACAGGGAGGCAGTGTGGAGGGAAGTGCCCAGTGCTGCCTTTACAGGCAGCACATGGCCCCGCCATCCATAGCCACGACCTTGTGGGGAGGGCTGCAAAGGCAGCCCTACCCACAGCCACAGCCGTGGCTACAGCATTAGCTACAAATACCTTGTTATAAATTATGTTTTGCTTTATTTTTCATTGTATTTTTATTTGTATTTAATTTTTATATAATATATATTTATAATATATATGGTATATATAATATATATTATATATAAAATATATATTGTATTTATATTTATATAATTATTAAATATTAGGAAATTAGTAATTGTATTATTGTTATTGATAAATTATTAAAATAAAATAATTAAATAAATATTTAGGTATAAATATTTAATGATTATTTTATTATGAGGAGTGCAATAAGTGTTTAGATTTGGAATTTAAATTGTAACGAAATATTTTAAATAGAGAAATTGATGTTTACTGTGATGAGTTATTGTGAAATTAGAAATAAACTATTGTTTTAAGTTCTTGATTAATTGAGAATGAAATTATATTTAAGACAATTTTTTTCAAGTATGATGTTATTGATTTAATTGGATTTAGGATATCTGAATTATAGATCATTTTATTACCTGAATTATTTTTAAGTTGTGATCTTTCTTGTGCATGTTTTTGGGCAATTTGAATCAATTGAGTTAGAAGTCTTCAAGATAAGTTTGTTTCATGTGGATAATTGTTATATGTTTAAAATACAATCCTTTGAGTTAACTAGGGTAGAGCACATAGTTTTATTCGATTTAGACACCTGGTTCTATGAACAGGTTGTGATGGAAATTGTTTTGTGGATGGTAACTGATGCTGGTTTATGTGCACCTTGTCTACCCTTAGTTAGTGGAATTAGTTTCCTTATGTTGTTATTAGGGGAGTGGCTCTTAATGAGGGCCGACACACAAAGTGGTGCTAGGGTAACTCATGTAGAGCTAGTTAATCAGTGAAAACTAAATCAATACATTAGGTAGTCTAAAATATTTAACTGGATTAATTATTCCTCACTCATAGACTCAAGGGCTAGTTCAGACATGGGGATGAGTCGAGAAGGTCTGGAATGGAAAAATTGATATCTAGTCATTATGAAAGATATTCAATTCCGCAATAGATTGTATGTGGGGACATGTTTCATAAGAGGTTATCAGGGTAACCCAAGAAGGGGGCTGGAACCTAGGAAGAAATGCCTGGGTAACCTATGCAACATTGTGATGACACTCCACCTATAATAGCAGTATCCTTGTGAACTTAGTGTATTTCATCAATCAGTTTTGGAAGCAATGTAACCATTAAGTTAAGTTTGCACTTGTATAGTTTTGTTTATGGTTTTGCTTGTGTCTAGGGTTCGTAGGTTATGTCTAGGGAACCTTTTTACTATCTCCTAGCATGGGGGGTGGGCCTACGGGTACCACTTGGTCAGGTGGAATGTGCACCTTACACCGTTGGGTCCCCAGTTCTTGTTTGTGGCAACAAGTACTTCTTGGTTGGAGAGCTCATTTGTGGATATGTACTTTCTCTTATTTCTCTTATGTATTAGTGGAAAACTTATTCTTGTATCACTCCTCAATTGTAATTTGGGAGAAATTTTGTAACGTGTAATTGTACATTTTTGTATGACCTACCTCATTTGGAAATGAGTATTGTAAATGTTATTATAAAAGCAATGTAAGAAAGAATCATTTTTGTACATTATACTTTCATTGATGTAATTTATTTGTTAATGAATGTATGATCTTAAGTTTATGAGAATTAAACATATGCTATATTAATTACTTATATTAATTATGGGATTTACAGGTAGTGTGTCGTTGTGTATCTTTGGGAATGTTTGCATTAGTGAAGTTCATGTTTACACTTTAAAAAAAAAAATTATTACACTTTCGTAGTCATTGCAACATTCTTTAGGTTATGAGATGGGGCATTACACTTGTTATACAACAATCCATTTCTCTTCCTTATGCTCTCTTTCATCTTGATGATGGATCATGGAGTGTGACCCAAAACGTTGATGGAAAAAAATGCAAACATAATCAAATCCAGAAACAAAAATTGATTTATCATTATGGAAACTTGATATCTTTAATCAAGAAATTTGTTTTAGTGCTTCCTAAGCTTGTATAGTTTCAGTTTAGAAATTTAAACCCTAGGTCCTCTTATTTTATTAAATAACGCTAAACTGTTTAATTAAATATCATTTTGCATTCCCCTTTTCATTAAATAAATCAGTAATTTAATGAATATCCTATTATTCTCCATCTTGCACATTTCAATTTAGTTTTAATTAACTAAATTGCTAATTATCCTCACTTGTCCACTTGCAAGGGAATATTCTTGGAATATTCCTCCTTTACCCATTCCTCCAAAAGAGAATATTCCTATGGAATATCCTCTTTTGTGCACTCATTCCTCCAAAATATCTCTTAACCTATTCCTAATTCTTAGGAAGTGTGCTTGTTGAAAACTAATTTAGATCATTGATTAAATTAATTGATCCTTGTCAACTTTCAACCTTGACCATGGATTGGAATCCTCAATCCATGTTTCATCCTCCTTTCATTGTTGACTATTGATTGTTCTTTTCAATCTAATCCCTTGATTTCTCATTTGCAATTTAGTTTTAATTAATTAAATTGCTAATTATCCTCACCTTCCCACTTGCAAGGGAATATTCCTACTTTGCACATTCCTCCAAAAAGGAATATTCTCATGGAATATTCCTTCCCATTGCACATTAAAATTTGGTCTTAATTAACTAAATGCTAATTTTCCTCTCACACCCACTTGCATGAGAATATTCTTCTTTGTAACAAACTTACAACAAACTTCTTGAGAAAGCTTCAAAAGTGTGCTTCTTTTCATAATTTTGATCCCTTGATGGAAATCCATGATCCATTCCTCCATCTTCTTTCCATCCTGATTGTTGATTCATTCTTTCAATCTTGACCATCAATTTCTCATTTGCTCTCCTATAAATATATCACTATTTGGAGACAAATGGATCCATCTTTTGATAGTGAACTTATGTTGTTGAAACTCATAACCACTTGCATCCATATTTAACATACATTTAGCATTTTTAGTTTAAAATATTGATCATAGTAGCTTAAAACATACATTAATGGTTTCCATTTTAGATTGGTTTGTATTATGTTAGTTTAAATTGCATCAATGGCTTTCATCTTTGAACTTCAACTCCATTTACCATAGATTTCATGCATTTACATCAAACATATTAGAATTTATCATATTAAATTAGTTTTTATCATGTTTTCACCATCTATCATCAGTTTCGTTAGTTTTGTTCAATAAAACTGATTGAAACAAGGTCATTATCCAAGGGATTGGGAAAGGTTTACCATTCCACATCAATGTGACACCACTCCCCCAATAGGATAAACTTCAATGTCTTAGAATAGATTTTTTTCAATATTTCATGTTTTAGCATGTTAGTTTTAATGGCTTCTTCACTTTGTTGATATTTACTATCTTATTGGGATCATGAATTAGGTACTTAAATATGCTTTAATTTTGTTTGAATCTAGCATATGTAGTTAACACTATGATTATGGTCACAAGTGTAAAGTTACAAGGTAGGATTTTTTTTTTTTTCTTCATGGGTCCAAACCATTAGCACCAACATGTCCAGTTGGGCACATCTATGCTAGGCATGGCCACCACCCTTCATTATAAAAGGGTCATAGTCTTTCCTACTTGAAGGGTCACAACTTTTCTCCTTTGAAATGTCACAACCTAAATCATATCATCACTATTCATGAGAACACAAATTAATTTATTTAGAATATTTCCTAAGGTTGTATTCTTAATTGTATTATTTAACAATATTATGGATGTCTTTCTCAATGATAAATTGCTCTCAGTTTTATGTTAGTGCTCATCAAACTAGAAAGCATTTTGAAAAACTAATGAAGGGTACCCCCCTTACAATCTAAAACTCACAAAAACAACAGATAATAGCACAAAAAAAATGCAAGAAGGAAAGAGAATATTTTCTATTATCACTTAAATGAAAATGAAATTACAACATTATATTTTCCATCACATGGGCTTTTTGATTACATAAATATACAAATCTGCAAATTAGATCCACCATCTACTCTACTCTCACCTCCCTTCTGTAGTCCTCCTTTAAATCCTTTATTTGGAAGGTGTAACCACCCTAGAATCTTCTAGAAAGTGTAACTTCCTCAACAAGATATTTTGAAATTTTATTAATTTTGGTATTACAACTTCACGGGGTCATAACTTTTGATCCCACCATCAGATTTTCAATCATAATACCTTTTCAAAAAGGTCTTGAGAAAATATTGTGCCAAAAAGTAGTGCCTAAAGCCTAGCTAATTTTGTTTTCCACCAATTTTCAGGCCCATCTGGAGCCTCTAAGTGCCTCAAAATTGACCCTGAAGATTTTACTAGGATTTTTGAAAATTAAAATTTTAATATCTCTCAAATGAAAAATGGTATTGAAGTGATTTCTTCGCCATTGGATTCAATTTACCATTTTGGAGGTTTGTGTAAGATTTCGTGTCCAACTGTGCATAAATACAAACTTACACAAATACTAACCCTACCCAATTTAGCCCTTATTGAAAAGAAACAACATTTTTTTTTGGCTAATACAAGATTGCTCTTACACCCTAGATGCTCCTGCATCAAAAACAACATTTTTCATACACATGGAGTAATCTTGTTGAAGATATATCTGTTCATGAAGCAAACAAATATATATATAAAATAGATGAAGCATGAGGTGCACATTTGAATACACGTAATCTGTGAAGTATACATAGGGAGCATGAAGCATACAAGTGAATACACATAATACATGAAGTGTACATAGGAAGCATGAAGCATACACGTGAAAATATGAAGTATACAGAGGAAGCATTAATCATACATGTGAACACATGAAGTATACACAAGAAGCATGAAGCATACATGTGAATGGTAGAATGAACCATACATGTGAATGGTAGAATGAGCCATACATGTGGAATGGTACATGTCTTCCAATAATTATATGACAAACTTCTAGAAGTATGAGGTCACATGTAATAATGTCTTACTCATTTTAGTTGCATACTTCAAAGTGCATTGTATAATTATATGAATTTCCTTACCATGCTACAATGATCCTAGAGAGTATGGGCTTAGATGTGTAGTGGTAGAGAGACCTAGGTGTTAGATTGTATTATGTATTATTATATTCATATGATTGATTTAATGTTCAATAATCTTAGAGGAGAATAATGTTCAAACTTTAAATATTTACAATTATATAAAGGAAGAGTGCATGTAATACAATTGGACTTTAAATATTTGAAGTAAACCATCTACAAATATCCATTGAAGCATGGATTTATAATGCAAATATGGACACCATCAACAAAAAATATGTGTATTAACCAAATAACCATATAGACATGTACATCAATTATATTTGTCGATATAAGTATAAAATATATACAAAATAGCCATATAGGCTTACAAGAATGCCATATAGGGATACTGCAATGCCCTGTCGTAATAACCTAAGGAATGTTGCAATTGTGTATAAAAGTGTAATAATTTTTTTTTTAAAGTATAATTATTAAGTTAATTAGTTGCATACATTCGTTAAGTTACGAGACGTTACACTACTTTGAGTTTCCATAGACGACTTTAGTATTTTGCATTGCACATATTAAATAACATTAACAAAAAAATAAACATTACATTTCATTTGAAACTCCATTCAAGATAACATAAAGTACTAACATGTTTCATACATTGCTTTTGATAAGATAATACAATACTCATCCATCTAATGAGGTAGTTCAATAATAATTACAATTACATTTACAATGTTCACCTCATAACAATTGAGGGGTGTTTTCAAATACAAGATTTACAAATTACAATGAAGTAGTACATATAAGTTTCCAAGTGTGAGCTCTCCATCCATGAAGCTCTTGTTTCCATGATCACAAAATTGGGGACCCAACGGAGTAAGGTGCATGTTCCACCCAACCATGTGGTACCCGTAGGTCCACCCCCCATGCTAGGAGATAGTAATATGGTTACCTAGACATAATCTACTAACCCTAGACACTAGTACACACTAACTAATGGTTACATTGCTTCCAAATTTTAGACAATTGAATGTACTACATACACAAGGTTAATTGTTACTTTAGGTGGAGTGTCATCACAATATTGCAAAGGTTACCTTGGTGTTTCTTCCTAGGTTCCGGCCCCCAACATGGGTTACCCTGGTAACCTCTTACGAAACCCGACCCCATTGCAAACCATTGTAGAATCGAATGTCTTTTGAAGAAACAAGACACTGATTTGCCATTCCAGGCCTTCTCATCTTATAATCAAGACTGAACTAGCTCAAGAGTCATAAGCGAGGCATAACATCTTATTAAGAGTTTTAATCTAACTATTGTGTCATTTAGTTATCACTGACTTACTAACTCTTTGTAAGTTACCCTGACACCACTTTGTGTGTCGGCCCTTACAAAAAGCCACTCCCCTAAACATAACAAGGAAATCTAAGTTTTCTTGACTAAGGTTTACAAAGTGTACAACATACAACAGACAATTTCAACACTATTCATAACGAACATCAATGTCTATGTTCACAAAAATCAAGTATCTAAGTACCAAGCTAATATCATGTACACAACTTAGCCAACATATGAATTCAACTTAACAAACAGAATCCCCACGGTATTAAATTGGTCTGGAAGACTTGTTTATTTAATACTTTCCCAATTTTCCCAACAAGGAAACAAAAATTAAAGCAAATTGATAATTAAAGATCTACATTAGGATATACTAGATCCAATCAATCAAAATATGTGATACACAAAATCAATCATTTAAAGTATCATTTATTTTCCATTCAATACCAAAAATGAAATCTATGCTTTGCTTAATTTCATAAACATTTATTATAATGAAATTTGTAAATACTTCAGAATAAAAGTCCATTCTAAGCTCATATAACATATTCAAAATAAATCAATTATTATAATATCTATTTCTAGATATTTAATAAATCATTTCTTTTAAATATTTCATTTATACATAATAACACTTCAAATACATTTTTTTTTACATTTAAATAAATACATATAATTATAAATATTATATATACATATTTTATATATAATATATATTATAGTATTAATATACATTATATATATCATATATATACATAATAAATATAAATATATATTTATATTACAAATAACAAAATCATGGATTTAAAAACTGCATTAAAAATGTAATACACATTGGAAGTAGGGAAAAAGCCCTAACCCCGCGCACAGTGGGAAAGCGCTGCCTTTGCAGCCCACCCCACAGGCTCGACCGCAGTGGCTGAGCTGAGCGCTGCCCGCAAGGGCGGCGCTGGCTCGGCCCTCACCGTCGTCCCCTTGCGGGGTCGGCTGCGGGTAGCCCCCGCCCACACAGAGCTTCGGCTCTTTCAAAAAATTTACATATATATATATATATATATTTTAATACATTCTCAATATAAACAGACGAATTTAATTAAATTTTTGACTGCGGATATTTCATTTCCGTTTCCCAACTCGCCCATACGGCGATTCCAAATTAAAATAAACATAAAATTTAAAATGAGTTTCTTCCACAATCCAATTTATAAATGAAATAGAATATATGTATAAATATATATATATATATATATATTGTATATATATTTATACAAATTAACAAGGTTTTCATATAGAGGATTTTTAGAAAACTCTACAGAAGTTCTACGAGGTTTTATGAAGGGTAATAGGGAAATCTCACAGAACAAATAAAATTTTATTTTTCAAATGATTTCAATAATTTCCTTTCACACAAACTCTTTTTTTCCAGAAAGTAAAGAAACTTAATAAATCCCATTTCGGGAATACACAGTAAATATTTTTCTTGAAAAATATACAGAGGATTTAAATTAAAGAGATTCCTTTCACATATATTCTTTCAAAACAACAAATTTAAACCACAAGAAGAATACTTGATATCCCGAAGCTTTAAAAAAAATTGGTTTGGTGATGAGAACTTCTGTAACCTCTGTTGCCTATAGCCTTCCAAAACTTTTCCCGAGAACAAAACCCAAATTACAAGAAGAGATTTTCCACAAGTATACAATATTCCAAAAGCATATACAGTAAAATTTAGCAAAAGCACTGATATTTTTCCCGTGAAGAGAAAATAGATTAGAATCCCTCTGTGTTTTTCCATATCCAAATTATCCTCCGTGAACAAATTCCTCAACCATAATCAATAAATGGAACTTGCACACATGTCAAAGAATACAAAATATCCCCCAACCACTTCTCGGATAACTTTTCTTTTCAAATTACATGCATTTAATTATTTTATATAAAATTAACAATTTTCAAAGCAAATTTTATTTATTAATAAAGAATGCCATTTCCACAAATTTATTTAATTTAAATAAATCTATTCACACATAATTAATACATTTTAATTTAATTAACTAATTTATTTAATTAAATAAATTTAATCTTTATGATCAAACCATTTAACCAAACAAACTAGTTAATTAATTAAATAACTAGCAAAACTAATTTCTTCAACATTTAAAATTAATTTTAATAACAGTAAATAAAACATAATAAACTATTATTTAAATTGACATTTTTCCTTTCAAGCAATTAAACCAAACAGAAAAATGCAAGACAACCTATGACTCAAACTAAAACTAACAATGTACAGTGACCGGGTTATAGACTAGACTAGGGTGAACCAAACTACTACCTCCCAATCAACGTATCCATTGACTCTTGACATGCTCAGACTTGAGTAACTAGGTGGAGTCGGTGTCATGTACCTGCAATCCTGCAACCAAGCAATAACATGCATATATATATAAACCATTGTATAGGCACACCGTGCAGAGAAAATCACGGATATCACAGGGCACTCGCAAGCGAGTGATGCGATTCCGTTCTCCACACCAATACACGTCACATCAGACTGACGAAATAAATAACTGTTAGTCCATCATAAACATATACATAGCAATAATCATCTGAAAGAAAACATCTACACTATATCAAAGCATAACAGAAATCAAATATTGTAGTACAATGTATCATCATGTCACAGAGTAAATCCACTGTCGCTCAAAACCATCGATCAAAATATCCAAACAAAGTATCATAGTCTAACAGTGTAAAAATGTATCAGCAGAAAACATAAGCATAAATGGAGGGTTACTACACATACAACAAGGGAAGCCAATAAAAAGTCATTCCCCTCTAGGTGAAGAAAATATTTCACGAGCTACCTTTGATCTTCAAGGGGATGGAGATGCATATGAGTGTGGTCTACTTCAAATCTGAGGGTTGCTCCTATTTAGTTCATCATGGAGCCTTAGCAATTACAATAAAAATTACATTTAAAAAATGAAATATTTAACAAAATAATAACTTACTGCATCCAAATGATCTCTCTCCTCATTTTCCATAATAGCAAGATCAGGTTGTGGCATTCTAATGTCGTATAGAAACCATCCAAATAGAAATCAAAATACAAACTAATAATCATTTAAGCAATAGCATAGACAAGGCATTGAGCTATTTGAAAAAATGCCTCAAAGAAATGTGGTCTCATGGTAATGAACATCACCATGAGACTACATTTCTTTGAGGATTTTTTTTAAATAGCTTATTGCCTTGTCTATGATATTGCTTACTATTATGGTTTGATAGATTTTTTCCATGCATCCATAGTTTGTTCAAAAGAACATGTTTTATTATTTTAGCAATGGCAGCAAGGAAGTGAACTATTTGATAAAATGCTTTGGTAGACATGTATGGAAAATGTGGTAGCATAGACAAGGTAGTGAGCTATTTTAACATATGCCTCAAAGAAATGTGGTCTCATGTTTCTTTGAGGTGCGTGTTCAAACAACTCACTGCCTTGTCTAATATATTTTTTACAATTATGGTTTGATAGATTTTTTCCAAGCATCCATAGTTTGTTTGAAAGCACCTATTTTATGCTTTTATCCATAGTAGCAAGGAAGTGAACTATTTGATAAAATTATTTGGTAGACTTGTATGGAAAATGTAGTAGCATAAACAAGGTATTGAGTTGTATCACCATGAGACCACAAATTTTTGAGGCAATTTTTCAAACAACTCATTGTCTTTTCTAGGCTATTGCTTACTATTATGCTTTGATAGATTTTTTCCAAGCATCCATAGTTTGTTCAAAAGCTTTAAAGTGCCTATTTTAGGCTTGTAGCCATAGTAGGAAGGAAGTGATATTTTTGATAAAATTCTTTGGTAGAAATGTATGGAAAATGTGGTAGCATAGACAAGGTAGTGAGATATTTGAAAAAATGCCTCAAAGAAATGTGGTCTCATGGTGATGGACATCACCATGAGACCACATTTCTTTGACGAATTTTTTCAAACATTTGGCTACCTTGTCTATGCTATAGCTTACTATTATGCTTTGATAATTTTTTTCCAAGCATCCATAGCATTGACAAGGTAGTGGATTGTTTGATAAAATGCCTCAATAAAATGTGGTCTCATGGAATACCATGCCAAGAAAATACAATTGGAAGTTGCTCCTAGTTATTAGTTATGCAATGTGAAGTAACTATTTGAGTTTGAAATATTTGCAATGCAATGAATCAATGGTATGAATATAAACTACAAAAATCTATTAAGTACAATTCATTAGTTAAACCCTTTATTTTATTACCTAAGTGAAGCTTCAAACCCTCCACTAGGAGGTGTTGCCATGAAATATCCAAGATTAACCTATTCAACATGCAAAATTAGATATTAGAATACCATTCATATAACAATGCTATTCACATGTAATATTTATAAATTTTTACTAGTTACATACCTCGGCAGTACATGTTGTTATGTAATATGGAGGTGGAGAATCGTTAAAAACTAAATGAACAATATGACCCTGAAATTTCATTACAATCATTAAACTAAATAAGTTAATATTGCATTTCAAAAATTAAATTTAATAAATTAAGTTCAATGAAATTGATAACATTTACCTCAGTATCAAGGTCGAAAGCCTCATTCAGGAGGGCATCTATCATCACCAGCTATTGAGCTATAGATGTAGCCTAGGCATCTGCATCTTGTCTATCCATGGGGTCATAACCACAAGGTGAACTACAAGCATAACAAATATGGGGTGGAACCCTACTCCTCAAAGTCTCCCCCATCTCATGACGTGCTATAGGATTTTCATGCTCTATGATGCTCTGGGTCAAGGATTTAATGGATTTTAGTGTCTCTACCTCAACACTCTCCTTCAAAATGGAATGGATAGCCACATTCTCATAGGCTAGTTTGGCAAGTGCTCTTCTTGTTGGCCACTATGGGTCAATACATGCCCCTATTCTATCCTATGCATAGCCCCCACCTCTACCCTAGAATTCTCACATATCAAAATAATTTGGCACTTTATTGAGGACAAACTCGTAGTAGAGTTTCCTCAAAAATATTGCGGGACCTCATTATTGTTGCATGGAGGATGGTCAAAAACCATCCACCGCCTTTTCCAAAAATGGTTCTTGATCCCTTGGTGGTTGCACCAATGGCTAGGGAACCTCTTGCTTGTAGGGTACAAAGTTTGATTTGTTCGTGGGTTTGTGAAAAGGAAACACAAGTCAAATTTTGTAAGTTTTTCATTTTTTACTTTTTTATAAGATAACTTATCTACATAAAATTTTCTAAACTCTCTCCTCTTATCTGAACAAGTATTTATTTTCTTGTCAATTGAATTTACATTTGATAACGTAGATTCAAGAGATTGACCAAGTGTTTCTCTATTCGAGGTTGAACTTATAGGATCTTTCAACCTTGCAATTATGTCCTTAATTTGTTTTATGTTATTTTTCAGTTCGCCCCATTAAATTTTATTAAGTTCCATGGGCATATTGAGTAATTATTGGATGTGCTTGTGAAGGTTTTTCTTCATCAGGTATTTGGTGTTGATGTGATTGAGGTTTTTGAGGAGAAGGAGATTTGAATTATCAATTCCTATAAATTAAATAAATTTACATCAAAAACCCACTTAAATCCATCTATTTAGTAACAAATTCACACAAAAAAAATCATAACTTACTCATTTGACCTCCTTGACCTCATGGAAGAATTTTGATTTGGTGATGATTTGGTGAAGAATTTGGCCTCCAATAACACAAGCATGCTCTCAAGGGTTTGTAGGTTGCAAGTTTGAAGAAACTTGCAAAAAATAAAATAAGAAAATGTTACTTTTTTTTATATATTTTATAATGTGATCACATTATAACATGAATGTGTTATGGCCTTGGTGTGGCTAAGCCTAAGGATTAGTTATAGAAATCCATAACATGAGTGCATTATAACATGCTCACATTATGGATTTTTGAAAAAATCAAAGATGGATGGCCACAAATTGGCCCCCCATATTCCTGCACCTACCCCATCAATAACAGGTACTCTTAGGACTCAAGGACAATCTAGCCATGGCATAAGATTGAATGAAGTAGAAGGAAGACCAACATTGTAGTGAAATAAGTTTTGAAGTTGGTGATTGGGTCTTCTTTATATTGCATCCTTGCAAGCAACAAAAAAATCTAACAAGTTGTCTCCAAAATATTATGGTCCATACCAAATAATGCAAAAGTTGGGTAGTGTAACCTACATGTTAGGATTTCTTCCAACGGAAAACATACATCTAATTTTTCATGTTTATTGTTTGAAGAAGGTAATTGGGAATAAGATCCCTACTCAAACAATATTAACAAAGCTAAATGAAGAAGCATGAATCATATTGGAACAAGAGTTAATTTGTTAAACACACACAAAGAAGCTAAGGACTAGAATTCTCACCAAGTATCTCATTCAATGGAATAATTTACTGATTAAGAATGCTACATGGGAGTAAAAGGTGTTTATTCAGAAGAATCCACACTTGATTAACATTGAAGATAATTCTTCTTCGAAGAGGGGGAGCATGCTATGCCCTTAATATTAGTGTACATATGGTTATGAATAGTTGGCATGTGGCTATCTTAATTATTAATTTTAATTCATACTATTATATTGTTAAATTTAGTCATTTAAGTCAACCTAAGGCTTATATAGGTCTATGTAAGTCAACCTAGTTGATATCCTAGGCATAAATAAGGTATATGTATGAGGTAGTGAGTCTTATTTCATCATCATATCATGAATTGTGTTCTCCCTAGAGATATTTTGAGGTTTCCCCCCTCAAAGTGCCTCTTTAGTCTTAGTTATTATTAAGTATTTTTAGCATATTCCTAGCACATTCTTCTATTGTGAAAGTTATTTCATTACACCCCTGAATCCCTCTAATCAATTCCATACATTTTTTATACCATTTTAATCCCACCCCTTTATTTTTTAGCTCCCATCTTTCTCCATTTCAATTGTTGAAGTCATAGTCCTTATGTATCTCCATTTCCTCTTGGTTTATCTCAATCATATATAAATATACCTTTAATTCATTGATTTATAGGAACTATAATATCCACTTTAATTTCTATTAATCTTTCATTTAGTCATTTTTCAATTTGAATGTGTCTCCCATTAACCTTTTTTGAATACAAGTCATTGTTGAGAGTGTTAACCATTTATATATCAAACACCCACTTGAGTGCTCTAGAACAATTTTTTCCCATTGGGTATGTGCAAGATCATCATGGAAAAACAAGCCCTTAAGTGGCAAGAAATTTAGAAAAATCAGAGTTAAGCAACTTGACATAAAAATTTGAATAAGTTATCTATATTATTTCAAAAATATATAAGAATAAAATCTATAGAAAATTGAATGTAGTTTCTAAACTACTAGGTTTGTTTTTTTTTAAAAAAAATCTATTTGGTGAAAATTTGAAATTTCAATGCAATGGTACTTAAATTTCAAGGAAAACATAAGAAGTAGGTGTCTGTCTGACCACCCTAACCACAATAAAATGATAATATTTTAGACATAAGTAGAGGACTCATGTCTCGATGTGATGCATATTATTTTGAAATTATTTTCCAAGTAAATAATTAATTATGATTTTTTTATTACATTTTTTTAGAAAATATAAAAACTTGTATGTTTGACCACCTTAACTCGGTCAAAACTTCATGAAATTCAATTTTTATTTTTTTAATGATATAGTATGCAAAGCATAGAATGTGATGCATGTTTTGGATTCAAAAAATGTGATACCGTTTGAAAGCTATAGATGTTTTTCAATCAGCCTATCAATCAAGAATTTAGTTATAATTTGAATAGAAAATGAATAATAATTACTTATTAAATTATAAGTAAAGCATAATTTATAGCAATGGAAATCTAAGAATCTCCTTTAAAAACCCTTTTCATTTCATCAAATTTGGGTAGAAAAATAGTCGTCAACCACATACCCATCATATTGCCACTTTTTGGCCCATCATGATCCTACACATACCCCATTGTTATATTAGTACTCTTCGAATCCATTATATCATTTTTTCTTGAGCCATCAAATTGTTTCCAAAATATTTCTCTCACCTCACTTGCTATATTATGTGTACATTATCCATTAGCGTTAAAGTATTACATTATTATTATTTTATTCATAATGATTTCATGGAATATATTAGTTGTATAGAATATACACACACATACTAATTTTGATGGAGCTTCAAATACCACAAGATGACTAATTGAGGAAGACTCCACCTTAACTATTTGTTTTTATAGGGTTCCTAGTCACAAAATTAAGTTATAGGTTAGTTTTAGATAGTTTTGAAGACTTCCTAAGAAAAGTGATAATAAAAAATTACTACCCAAATATAATAAAAAAATACATCATAAATGTCTCAAATGATAATCTAACAAGGTCAAGGTCACCCTGGGATGTCAAGATTACATAGTTGGTTGTCAAATAGGGTCAAGGCTATCTAGTAGGGTTCTACTTGTTGATTTTAGTTACTTTTAATTTTAATTTTTATTTTTTAAGAATCATATTAGTCTTTATATTCAACCATGATTAGAAATTAAAAATAAATCAAGAAAGATGATCTAATTTTTTATTTGATCTCTCTTTTTAAATTAGTTAACACAAGCTTTGTTATTTGTTTTGGAATTTCCCTTGTATTTCAAGACTTAAAATATCTTGGGACACTTTTACATGTTGTTACTAATCATCCATATCAATTTTAGAATCCTATGAATTATGTGTCAAGTAAAATGGATCCATCTTTCTACAAATCATTTGAATAATTTGTATCATTACCTCTTAGATTTCCATGCAATTACACGTCTTGTATGATTGAATAAAAAGTGTAAAATTATAAGATGATTGAAACTCTATCAAGAACCCTCTAAATAATTTTAAAACATACACCTACCTCCTAGATAAGACTTCCCCTAGACAATGCTCTTATGGTGGTTGTTTTAATTTAAGTGATCTTGACCTTTTGATCTTGAGGCCTCCAAAGTTTATAGGAAGAATCAAGAGATATTTTTTATAAGCTTACTAAATTGGAACAATTAATCTCACCACTGCATCTTGGTCCACCTTTATGCTAATATTTATTTTTTATACCTATTCAAAATTTTAAGCTATTGATTTCTAATTCTTGATTATAATCCATGTTTAGGATAATTTTTCTAATGTCTATTTAATTATTAGTCCTTGCTCTAGTTTTTTTAATTAGTGCTAGACTATGTTTTGATATCCATAGGTAGAATTGATATGCAATTTTTGTATGTGCACATATCCATGCACAAAAGAAGAACCAAACATTTTACACCAAACCATTAAGTTTTAAAAAGGTTAATCTTTTGGGTTCTTTTAGATTCCACACTATTGCAGCTATAGGGATACGAAAGGAATATCATTATTCCTTGTACTAATGGAATCATTCTTTTAGTCATGTCTTAAAAAAACTAAGGAACCAACTTGGAAGTAGGGGATTGAGATTTATTTGTATAATTGAATTAAACTAGTTGGGAAGGATTTATAGTAGCTAATTGAAAACTTGGTGTAAAGATGAATTTAGATTTACAAAGAGAGCCTAAGGATAACATTGGAGCTACAATCTTCTCTAGGGAAATAACCCTAGAGGTTTAGAAAGGGATTATTCATTTTTTTCTCTTTTAATAAATCTCATGACAATTCATATATTCATAGACCTTTTGATTCTTCCTTAACATGGAGTCATTAGGTGAATAGATGGTATTAAATCTTATTTCTATTATTGTTTGCATCCTATGGAGAATTAAAAAAATGATGGTCAAATATGCATATAATATTAGTGCCACACAAAGTACATTAGCTTGGAAAGTATTTTAAGTAATTTTAGACTTAAAAATGTAAAATAATTTCTAGGAATAAAATACTTGTCCCTTATCTATTCTAGCTAATCCTAATTTTGATAATGGAAAAGAGATAGAAACTACCCAAAACAAAAACTTAATAAAATGGGGGAACTAGATTTTTTTTGTCACTAAATATGTGATTTACTAATGTTAGAACTCCCAACTATGTTCAATGTCTTGTACCATACAAAAATACCTACATGATCCATTTAAAGAGACCAATATGGATTCATTGACAATTGCCACTATCCTAAAACCTTTTATTGAACATGTTAGTATTTTAACCTCAACCTACCAATTGATCAAAA
Organism: Sequoia sempervirens; assembly: GCA_007258455.2. Classification (NCBI taxonomy): domain Eukaryota; kingdom Viridiplantae; phylum Streptophyta; class Pinopsida; order Cupressales; family Cupressaceae; genus Sequoia; species Sequoia sempervirens. The sequence goes on along the minus strand of VDFB02256132.1, from coordinate 72,329,203 downwards.
ATATTAATAGTTTGTACACTTTTAATCCTTTTAAAACTATAAAATTCTCGTGACATTTTAAAACTCCAAGTTGAAAGGTAAGTTCTTGAAAAAGTAAAAATGTAATGTAAAAATACTATAGATCTTGCAAAAATTCCATGCTCATGAATATGGATATGTCTATAGAGTATTATAGCATTATTAGCATCTAAATTCCCATACCATGCATAATGAAGGCTAGGTATATATTTTTATAGGTGAGATGTTTTGTTAGAGGTCAAACACAAGTATCAATTCACTTCCATCACATGTCTTTATAAAAGATGATTTATGTACCATATATCCATAGGTGTCTTTTACTACATCTTGGAATGATCCTCCATGTTTTCATTGCCCACATCTTTTTGGACCTATATTCTCAGTCTTTAGTATAATATCTACTTTTAAGTGTTAATGTCTATTGTACTTCCTAGATACTACAACATGGTTGGCCTTAGATGTATATTTATCTTGTATTCTTGCATAAATTTAATTTTGTGTAATTTTTTCACACATCATTTAGAATAAATCAAAATTGAAGTTAAAAATTACACTTTCCTACTTCCTAGTAAAACATGTGTTTAAGATGGCCATTATAAATTGAAGTGTATGAGAGATTCATTTTATTAATCCATCTAAAAGCACAATTTCACTCTTCATTTGTAAATATAGACTTGTGTCTTTTGAAAATATGAAGAGTGAACTATAATATTTTGGACCAACTTCCCATGTAACTTGGTTTTCCATTCCACACTTTGTAACATACAATCAACCTGATTTTTCTATTCATTTTTTTATTAATTACATCTTGACTATGTATTATCTAAACATTTTTTCATATAATCTAATTTTCTCTGTTCAGATAATTTAAAAATTCACCAGAAAAACAGTTACAAATTTCTTCTACTTATTCCACCAAAACCCTAAAAATTAAGTTACCACAAATTGATTAGCACATAATAATACACAATTTTAACTACACTTCCAGATAACCCGCAAAATCCACGTAAAATTTATGCATACTTCAGTGTGTTGGAACATATCTAAAAGGATATAAAACTAACGTCGTGCATTTCCTCTCCATATTCTTTGAATATTAACTTAAAGATTATTACTCTCTAAACGAGAGAATACTTTGTATATATTACTTGTAACGATATTTTATCTGCAATAGCTGAGTTCGACAAGGATGAATGGGAGTTGATCAAACAAAAAGAAAAAACCTGCATAAGATTTCCTGTAAGCTTTGCTTTTATTATTATGTCAACTTTGGGACTCCATAAAGATGCGCCATCTTATACTTTATTAGTTGTTTTTGGCTGTCTCTTTAGCCGAACCTCGATTCCCTCATGCATGCGCATTCACAGTTATTTTCTTTATTCTGAATATCAGATATCAATGTCTTTTGCTGCTGATATAAGTTAATTTATGTTTTCTTTGCATTGAACTCAAGTATTTTTAAGCTTGATTTGACTTGAAAGATACTACGTTTAACAAACGTGAAGGAAAATAAATTAAAACCTAAATTTGTTCAAAGATGTTCTTGGGATTCTTATTTCAGGAAAGTGTGAAGAAACATCAAAGCATTGACAACCTGAATATTAAATGCCTTTACATATAAAGAAATATCTTAAGCAATATAATGAGATGATTTAACATTTTTCTAGAATTTTATATTAGATTTATATGGAGTTAACATGTGCGTGTGTCATGAATAGATTCAATTGAATGTTAATTATTAGTTGTATTACCTTCACAATTAATTGGACTTTCTATAGAAAAGTAATTAGGGGGATTTCTTCATTGTAGTTAGTGAGATATCACATCTGTTTTTTCATACATGTTTTTTTATTCTAGTGATGGAAGTTTATAATGAATTTAAAAAGTTGGTCTATTTATTATTTATTATTTCTTAAATGTTTTAAGATGATCGATAAAATTTATGAATTTTGATTGTTTTCAAGAGAATTATGCCTTCATCTTAACTCAAGTCATATCACTTGATTTAGAAGTACAATAATTTATTATTAATTTTTTTATTGTTGATAATAAGCATTGTGGAAAATAGATTGTTTTGATTAATTTAAGCATTTTTGACCGAAGTTATGTTCAAAATGGAGATGGGTTTCGAAAGCACCACAAAACCTTTTACAATGAGATCAACAAGGAAATGGAATAAGACCTAGATCAAAAATAAAACATCCCAAGGGCAAACAAAACTTGTCACACAAAAAGAGACAAGACCTCACACAAATAAAAGGGATAGAAAAGACCAACAAATTCTTTTGACTAGAGCAAAGAACCAAGGGCTGCTTTTGAAAAGAATCCAAAACCAACCACAAATCCTAGCAAACAATCAAGGTGGTTTGAATCTAAAATTCACCAAAGGCCTCAAAAGAGGGAGAGGATTGGAATGCAATGTATTTCCATTATTTTAAGGAGAAAACTCATCTAAAGAGCTCACATCATCGATTTTATTTTAACCTTACAAGGGGATCCTTTTCCCGCATCAATGTGGTCATTCTCCATGGTTCCAAGCACCTTCGTGTGCACCAAAGGGGGTTGAATATGATATCCAAGGTGTTGTAAGGAAAGCCAAGGTGTGGAAACAACTCTCATAACGTCAAAAACTTAGGGAAGAATGCAGATACACTTTAAAATTTACAATTACAATCCAATTAAGATGCACTTTGAAACAGATAACAAAAACAGAGAAATATACACACACAAATGAACACCAGATTTACGTGGGAAAACCCTTACGGGAGAAAAACCCACCACACCAAGAGAAATCACTTTGTATTACAGTAATGGAGGTTACATACAAATGTTAGACTTATCTTTCTGGTGTCAGATTATAGCAGCATTCACCATGAACAAACTTGTACATGAACCTTAGAGTTACAAACTTTACATAATAGAATTCATCTACTGATCATACAACCACACATCAATATGTCGATTCAACCAACCGATCACAAATTGTGATCATAGAGTTTTACCATGTCGCCCTTGTTTGTTGAGCTTCCTCTCAGTAATTGCCGCAATAGTCCAACTGCTAGTGGTTCCCATTCCACTCCTCTAATTGGTCCACGAGACACCACATAGGATAGTCTTCACTTAGTCAAAAGGCTTCAAACTGTGTTGGCATCTCGGTGAGACACTAACAGTGTCTCTCCGATGCCATACAACTTAACATTTGATATCGCTAAGAGTTCACCTATCGGCAAGATGTTACATCGAGTTCAGAAGACTATTGCTAAGACTTCCTCATGTCGCTAGGACCTCATACCGACGTTCACCACATGTATCGCTATCACTAAGACTCATCGCTTTCGGTAAGAGGTCATACCAAAGCTTCACATGTTGCATCGACTTTAGTCTTCTATTAGCGAGACATACTGCTCTTGCCAAGACCTTCCACCAAGTCTCCTTACGTTACATCGAAGCATCCACAAGTCGGCGAGACTCATCGCTATCGCTGAGACATCCCACCAAAGGTTCAACATTACCCCGTAGTGATCAATAGTCGCCAAGACATATCGCTTTCGCTAGGAGATCATACTGAGTTCCATAAGTCACAAAGACATGAGTTTTCCATTCGGCAAGACAAATGTCTTTCGATAAGACTTTACTCCGAGATCTTAAGGTTACTTCGAAGTGTTCACAAGACATATCAAGCTCCAATCACCAGTCGACAAGACTCTACCTCTATCACTAAGACATCCCACCGAAGGTTCAAAGCTACTCTGAAGTGCACATCTATCACCAAGACATATTGCTCTCGGTGAAAGATCATATCGAAGCTTTAAGACTTTCTCTGAAGGCTTCAAACTAAGCGTTGTTGGTAGGACATCTCATATCGGTAAGACTTCTTACTAAGCCACCAAAGGTTATCCTGAAGACTCCATGTATACGTGTTCGGTAAGACATTCACACATCGTTGAGAGCTCATAGCGAACCAATAAGACTCTCCCCAATATACGATATGAATGGCCTATCAGCCAAAGATATCCACGTGGTAAGAGGTCACACCGAACTCAACCTGTCACACCGAAGACACCCATGTGAAACTGTTCAGCGAGACTTCTGCAAGGTCACAACAACCTATACAAAACATAATGCTACCAATCTGCTAGTCAGCCAGACATAGATAATATCACACCAACTTGGCTCCTAAAGAGGTTATAGCTTGTGATGATTGAGGCATATTTTCCAACAATCTTCCACTTGACGAAGATCTCATAGGCACCTCTAGAGCACAACAAAACTTACTGAAAATCATGGGCACTAAAGCCCATTGAATTGGCACACCACCTGAACTTGTCTATGCTCACTGGCTTCGTCAATGCATCTGTAACATTCTCCATAGTATCAACCTTTTCCAAACTGACCTTTCCATCCTCCACCATATCTCGTACAAAGTGATACTATACATCTATATGTTTTGTCCTGGCATGGAAAGTAGGGTTCTTTGCTAGACAAATTGCACTCTGACTGTCACAAAAAATAGTTATTTTCCCTACATCAAAACCAATGTTAGAACACAAAAATTTCAACCAAACTGTTTCTTTACAAGCATGTGTAGCTTCCATGTATTCAGCCTCCGTAGTGGACAAAGCGACTACAGCCTGTCGCTTACTCATCCAACTCACTACACCACCATTCATCATGAAAATGTATCCACTAGTGGATCTCCTGCTGTCAATGTCCCTTGCCCAATCAGAATCCACATAGCCTCGAATACTGAGAGTCCTCTGTGATTCACCCAAGTTCCCATGGCAACACAAAGCAAAATCTGAATTTCCCTTTAAATATTTGAAAACTCTCTTTACAACATCCCAATGTGTCCTTCTAGGATTAGCCATAAACCGACTAAGAACTCCTACTACTTGGGAAATGTCTAGCCTTGTACAGACCATTGCATACATGAGACTGCCAACCGCACTAGCATAGAGTGCACTGGTCATGTCCTCCATCTCAATAGGAGATTTTGGACAATCTTCAACAGATAGCTTCATTCCCTGCAAGACTGGAACAACTAGCTGCTTGCAATCATTCATGCTAAATCTCTCTAGAACAGTCCTGATATACTTACTCTAGCTGAGCCAAAGTTTTCTATTTGCATTATCCCTAGTTATCTCCATCCCCAAAATATACTTTTTCGCACCAAGATCTTTCATTTCGAACTTAGCAGACAACTGAGACTTAAGATCAGAAATCATTAGTTTACTATCGCCTATGAACAACATATCATCAACATAGAGAGCAATAATAAGCACTCGATCACTTTCAGCTTTATAATAGACATAATGATCAGATTTTGATCTCACAAATCCCAAAGACAATACAAAAGTATCAAATTTTTGGTACCACATTCTAAGTGACTACTTTAACCCATACAAAGATTTCTTTAACTTGCACACCAGTTTTTCTTTACCTTTCTCAACAAAGTGCTCTGGCTGGGACATACATATTTCTTCTTCAAGATCACCATGAAGAAATGTTGTCTTCACATCCATCTATTCGATCTCTAAATCATATGCTGCTGCAAGTGACAAAATAAATCTAATGGACGTCAGCTTAGCTACAAGAGAAAATATTTCCCCATAGTAAATTCCCTCTACCTGGGAATAACCCTTTGCAACCAATCTTTCCTTGTACTTTTCTACACTACCATCTAGACCAATTTTCTTCTTGAATACCCATTTGCAGCCCTCAACTTTTCTACCTTCAGGAAAGGGCACCAAACTCCAGGTTTCATTCTTATCTAATGATGCCATCTCTTCATTCATGGCTTCCAACCAAGAGTCTGAATCAGATATTTTAATTGCCTCTTTTACAGTCCTAGGCTCATCAATGCTAGAAAACAAGGCATATGCACAAGTAGAATCAATCAATGAGAATCCATACCTATTTGGTTGTTTTCTTTCATGGGTTGACCTCCTCACTGGCTGAGGCTGAGGTTGTTCTTCTTCTTCTGAACTTTCAGAACTGCTTGAGCTCTCCTCAGTTTTAGGTACATTTTGAATTTTTCAATTCCTCTTTCTCTGGTGTTAGAGGAATTAGAGCTACATCCTTTTTTATTTCTGGACTTTGTCTCTAACTGTAGATCCAAGGTAGAAGGTTTCAGCTCATGAAATATTACACTTTTGCTATATACAACCTTCTCTATAACAAGATTCCAAAGCTTGTATGCTTTAATGTTAGCACTATAGCCAATAAAAATACATTTGATAGCTTTGTTCTCCAACTTATATATTTTCTCATTTGGCACATATGCATATGCTTCATAGCCAAAGACTCGAATATGTCTAAGAGAGGGATTCTTACCAGACCATGCTTCCAAGGGTGTTTTCTCAACAAGAGCAGAGTTTGGAGAACGATTAATTAGGTAACATGCAGTAGATATAGCCTCAGCCCAAAACTTCTCCTCCAAGCCAGCACTACTCAGCATACTTCGTGCTTTCTCCATCACTATCCTATTGAACTTTTCAACAACTCCATTCTGCTGTGGAGTATAAGTTGTGGTCTTATTTCTTTTAATCCCATGGTCTTTACAGTATCTTTCAAATTCATCAGAACAAAATTCACCACCATTATCATTCCTTAAGCATTTTAATTTTCTTCCAGTCTGATTTTCTACAAGGTTTTTAAATTCCTTAAATCAACTAAACACTTCTGATTTACTTTTCAGAAAATATACAAATTCTCTTCTTGAATAATCATCAATAAACGACACACATAGTATCTTGATTTAGACAAAGAAGGAATATTCACTAGACCAAACACATTTGAATGAATATAATCTAACAAACCAAAAGATTTGTGAGGACTATCATAAAAAGAAACACGATGCTACTTTCCATATATACAATGTTCACAAAATTCAAATTCCAGATTACAATCATCAAGTCCCTCAACCAAGTTTTTATTCTTCAAGGTTTTTAAACCTTTTTCTCCTATGTGGCCCAGTCTATGATGCCAGAGCATAGTCTTCTCTGTTGGAAGTTTTACTTCCATAGAGTTTACACAATTAGGAATATTTCCTTCTTTACCTCCATGAGCAGCTTTCTGTGGCATTACATAGACATTGTTACATTGAATAGCCTGTGCATCTAGCTTGTATAGGGTACCAATTCGAGCACCTCTAGCCAGCACCATAGAGCCTCTAGTCATCTTACAGCCATTTCAAGAGAACGTGACTTGTACTCCAATATCATTCAGCTTACTGATAGAAAGTATATTTCGAGCCAGACCTGGTATGTGCATAACATCCTTGATCCCCTTTACTCTGCCATCAAGGAATTAGATTCTGACTCTTCCACGGCCAACAATTTCCAAAGATGAATCACTTGCCAAATACACCTTTCCACCATCGTATTCTTCATACTTTGTGAACCAGTCTCTATGAGATGTCATGTGAAAAGATGCTTCAGAATCAATCAGCCAAACATCATCTGATGCCTGTGTAGCCAAGGCAGCAATGAAGGGATTTGAATCACCCTGAGAAGAATCATTATCGGAAGAATATTTCTTCTTCTTCTTCTTCTCCTCTTTACAGTCCTTTCAAACATGACCAGGTTTCCCACAATTTCAGCATTTCACCTTGGACTTCTTTCCAGGAGACTTTGATCTCCCCTCTGATTTTGATTTTGATTTCTTGTCCTTTTTCTTGCCTTTCTCTTTCAATCTTCCTCTGATAGCAAGAGCTTCCTTTTCCATCTCAGAATATTTCCTTCTCATCTCTTCTAACAGCAAAGAACCAACAACATCATCCATTTTGAAACTGGATGTTGTACTCCCAATAGCCATCACCAAATGATCCCAAGAGTCTAGAAAAGAAAACAATAGAAGCATATAGCGATCCTCTTCTTCACTTTTTACACCAACAGATGTCAATTGAGCAATCAACATATTAAATGCATTCAAATGATTAGCTACAGACCCTCCTTCCTTCATTTTCAAACTATATAGCTTCTTCCTCAAGAATAGTTTATTCACCAAGGATTTTCACTGATAAATAGACGCCAGTTTCTTCCACAAGGAAGATGCAGTCTGCTCCTCATGCACATTTAGAAGAATGGATTCTACCAGACATAGCCTTATCAGCCCCTTAAACTTTCTATCTGCAAGGTCCCAATCCTCTTGCTTTGTGGCCTGAGGTTTCATTCCAAACATTGCAAGCCACAAAACACGATCAACCAAAAGATCTTCCATTTTGAGTTTCCGAAACTCAAAATTGCCGCCATTGAATTTCTCTATTTCCATCTTCCCAGATGTGCTAGCCATCTCAATCTATAATTAGAAATAACAAAACTCTACAAGATTCCCACTGAACAAAATTGACTCAAAAAACCCAACGTACCCACAAGGATAACATAATTGGCTAGGCTCTGATACCACTTGTAAGGAAAGCCAAGGTGCAGAAACAACTCTCCTAACATCAAAACCTCAGGGAAGAATGTAGATACACTTTAAAATTTACAATTATAGTCTAATTAAGATGTACTTTGAAACAGGTAACAAAAACAAAGAAATATACACACAAAGATGAACACCAGATTTATGTGGGAAAACCCTTATGGGAGAAAAACTCACCACACCAAGAGAAATCACTTTGTATTACAGTAATGGAGATTACATACAAATGTCAGACTTATCTTTCTGGTGTTAGATTATAGCAGCATTCACCATGAACAAACTTGTATAAGAACCTTCAAGTTACAAACTTTAAAGAATAGAAATCATCTACTGATCATACAACCACACATCAATCTATCGATTCAACCAATCGATCAAAAACTGCGATCACAGAGTTTTACCATGTCACCCCTGTCTGTCAAGCTTCCTCTCAGTAACTGTCACAACAGTCCAACTGATAGCGGTTCCCATTCGGCTCCTCTGATTAGTCCATGAGATGCCACATAGGATAGTCTTCACTCGGTCAAAAGGCTTCAAATTGTGTTGGTATCTTAGTGAGACACTAACAGTGTCTCTCCGATGCCATACAACTTAACATTTGATATCGCCAAGAGTTCACCTATCGGCAAGATGTTACATCGAGTTCAGAAGACTATTGCTAAGACTTCCTCATGTCGCCAGGACCTCATACTGACGTTCACCACATGTATCGCTATCACCAAGACTCATCGCTTTCAATAAGATGTCATACCGAAGCTTCACATGTTGCATCGACTTTAGTCTTCTATTGGCGAGACATACCACTCTCGCCAAGACCTTCCACCGAGTCTCCTTACGTTACACCAAAGCATCCACAAGTCGGCGAGGCTCATCGCTATTGCTGAGACATCCCACCAAAGGTTCAACATTACTCCGTAGTGATCAACAGTCGCCAAGACATATCACTTTCGCTAGGAGATCATACTGAGTTTCATAAGTCACAAAGACATGAGTTTTCCATTCGGCAAGACAAATGTCTTTCGCTAAGACTTTACTTTGAGATCTTAAGGTTACTCCAAAGTGTTCACAAGTCATATTGAGCTAAAAATCACCAGTCGGCAAGACTCTACCTCTATCGCTAAGACATCCCACCGAAGGTTCAAAGTTACTCTGAAGAGGACATCTATTGCCAAGACATATTGCTCTCAATGAAACATCATATCGAAGCTTTAAGACTTTCTTCGAAGACTTCAAACTAAATGTTGTCGGTAGGACATCTCATATCGGTAAGACTTCTTATCGAGCCACCAAAGGTTATCCCGAAGACTCCATGTATATGCATTCGGTAAGATATTCACACATCGTTGAGATCTCATAGTGAACCACTAAGACTCTCCCCGATATATGATATGAATTTCCTGTCACCCAGAGATCTCCACATGGTAAGAGGTCACACCAAACTCAACCTGTCACATCGAAGACACCCATGTGAAACTATTCGGCGAGAATTTTGCAAGGTCACAGTGACCTGTACAAAACATAATGCTACCAATTTGCTAGTCGGCTAGACATAGATAATATCACACTGACTTGGCTCCTAAAGAGGTTGCAACCTGTGATGATTGAGGCATATTTTCCAACAGGTGTGACCTAACCAACTTTGACAAAAAATTATTCTCGATGGAGGGGCTTTCAAACACATTTTGTTCCTTGTATGAGGAAACTAAAACCTTACCAATGTCTTCTCTCCTAATAGAATCCAACACCATCCCCTTATAATGAGGCTAAGGAAAAACCACCTCAGATATCTTGACCTCATTAGAGTGCATATTTTCATCAATATCTTGGCATAACAAGGAGAAATACCCAACATTATGGATGTGGTACAATCAAGAGGACTCATAATTTTTTTCTTACTCCTAAACACCTAGCTTGGAGCACCACTTAACACTATTGGGCAACTCTAAACCAAATTCAACACAAACAAAAATCTAGCAAAAAAAAACCTTGTTCTATATTTTTTAACATCATAAATGTAAGAAATTATCAAATAGCATTAGCAATACCATGAATGAAACTTTCAACAAAAATCTAGCAAAAAGAAAACTTCTTCTAGATTTTTTAACATGATAAATGGTAAGAAATTATCCAATAGCATTATCAATACCATGAATGATACTTTCATCCTAGAAATCCAAAGGGAGCTCTAGGATATGAACCCAAATAGAAACCATGTTAATATTGGTAGCATTGAAACCAATGGACCATCTTTCTAAATGTAGAAATGCATTATCAACAAACTAGGGACAATCCTAAAGAACTTTGGTGTAGTCATCAAAGGATAGGAAGAAAAATAAAAGGATTGGATTCATCAAAGCCATCACATGCACCAAAATTGGAGTAAGCCAAGAATTAGACACCTAGCTAGGTATAAGTAGACATCTAAAAATGACTAATGAATTTTCATCATTAATGTTATCATTTCTTCTATCTGTATTAACTAACTATTTTCTTAATTATTTAATTAAACTAATATTTTCCTCTCTTTATCCATAATAATTAAATAGTTTAATTATATTAATCTTTTTATCATATCTATATTAATTAAGTAATTTTTTATTTAATTAATTTTCATCTTTTATCATTTCCCCCAACATTAATTCAAATTTATCTTTGGTCCTCTATAATTAATTAATTTTCAAAAATTATTTAACTAGTTAACACTCCTCTTTTAAATTAAGTAAAAAAAATTTATTTAAGTTAAAATCTTTTAATCTATAATTAAATAATTTTCAAAAATTAGTTAATTAGCTAACACTCCATTTTTAAATAAATTAAAATAATTTATTTAAATTAAATATTTTCTTCTAAAATAAATAAATAAATATTTATTTATTTCTCCAAGATATCATTTTAATTAAATAAATTTTATTTATTTAATTCCCTCCTTCAAAAATTTAAAACCTGGATCTTACCCTATCTTGAATTTTCCTATCCATTAATCTCATAAATCAATCTCCACCATTGATCAAATGTCAATTGAAACACATAAATAAGAAATTTTCATTCCATTCAAACTCCCTATAACTTTTATTGTTAAGATGTCTAGCAATTCTATGATCAAAATCTCCCTAGCACTCTTGTTATCAACATTTAAGCAGTTAAGCATTCAAAAATTATCAAACATTTTCAAATATTATCAAGAGCATTATCGTTCAAAAATTTAAATATTTCCAAGCATTATCAAACATTTATCATTGTCATTGATCAAGCAAAGGTATCATTTATCTTTGAACATTTATCATTATCATTACATGATATCATTATTGTTCTTTCATAGTTTGTTACCTTGAAGAGCAACCAACAATGGAGAAAATCAAGATTTTTGTTATGATGACTTTTCTTGTTATCCAAATTATATACTGTGAGCCAAGATCTTCAACTTTAATGTGTGATTGTGAGAGCACGAGTTTTGCATTGTTGATATTTGTGTTCTATATTTTAATCATTCACATTTTGACATATCATATGGGACCCACATTCCTATTAGATCTTCTAAGGCTTTGTTAACCCTATTTTGCTTGTTTTTAGATTTTTATGCATTTTTTAAGCTAACTTTTGTAGGTTGAAGGTAAAACCCTAAGATTTCAAAGATTTCACCATATCTTTCAAATGGCTACAAATTTTGCTACAAAATTTTATTGAAGGTTTTTGATGATCTCAAGACCCTCCAATAAAACATCAAGTTTAAATCATCAACATTTGGTGAGTTATTGACATTTTATGGTTATTCATAAATTTTATTTTTAGATCACAAATCAATGAATTGAAAAAATTATAAAAAATAAATAGGGGCTTTTCTGTTTTTTAATTTTGGAGATTAAAATAATGATGAAATTATCAAATAAGGTAAAATTGTAATTTTTAAAGATTTTATAATATCTTTCAAACATCTTGGGTTTTTTCTAAAATTATTTTATTGATGGTTAGGGATCATATTAGGAGGCTATAGTATAAAAAACCTCAAATTAGCAATATTTGGTGTGTTATTGTCATTTTAGGGTTTTTCATAAATTTGATTTTAAAGTTGCAAATCAGAAAACTTGTCAAAAAATATATATATTTTTAAAGCTCTTAGAAATTAAATAGGGGTTTTTTCTTCATATTTTAATTTTATAGGTCAAAATAGCAACCAAAAATAAGATCTTTAGAAATTAGTGTTTGACCATAAATCTACTTTTTAGGGCACAAATTAAGGAACTTTTTTGATATTTTTATATTTTTAGAAAGCTCTCATAGATTTAGTAAGGGTTTATTCTTTGTATTTTTCATTTTGGGACTAAAAAGATTAGAAAGTAATTAGATCAAGTTTGACTAGGTGAAAATGAAAAAGAATTGAAATTGCAATCTTTTAATGAGCATATATTTTCCTAAACATTTATTTGATACATTATAACATTATTTTATGATCTTGAAAGAGTTGTATTATCATTTCTGAAATCCTAAAGAATCCATTGGTGCTATCATTATTTTCCTTAGACTATCTTGTTTTGCATATTTTCACACATTTAAAATTGGGGCTTAAAATTTACCATTCACATTTGGATTTGGGATCTAAAATGAACCATTTTCTTTTAGTCCCCTAGAACTACTTACATATATTCTCCTCTTGCACCTTAGAGTGATCTTGAAGATTAGAATAAGTGATCTTACTTTTCTTTTTGAAGCTTGTTTGCTAGCCTTTGTGTGCAAAGATTAAACATGTTAAAGGTTACAAAGGAAAGTGAATTTGGATCTCTTCATCAAATTGGAATTTCAAGATTAGTGTTGGAATTTGGGTTCATTCACTCCAATCACCTTATCAATCTTAATTTTATAAAGTGCTAAAATATTTACATTATTTTATTTGCTTTAGTAAAATCTTGCTTGGTGTGTCTTCCACATTGAAATTGAGATAAAATTAATCTATCACATTTGGATTCAAGCTCTAAAATAAACAAGCGTCTTTTAATCCACAAGATCTACTTACGTATTCTCTCTTCTTACACCCAACAGTGATCTTGTTTTTTTTCTTTTTAGGGGGGCCTGCCCACAGAAGTGATCACCTAGGGGACAACCTCAACTCATTTGTTCTAGTGAATTATAAAGAGTGGGTGGTGAATCAAAAGGCACACCTCTTGTAATTGGAATCTTTTCAATCTCGGCTAAGCCTCTAAGAACTTTGTACCTTAAAGAAGTTACCCTCTCCTCCTGACTATTTAAAATTATTCTCTTTTATCTATGGATTAGGCCTCATGTACCCTTGTGGCATATCTTGAGGATACCCCTAGTTGAGCTTGTAAATCCTAGTCAGAACATATTTTTCATACCCACTTGAGTAGTCATGTTAATGTATCTTGTTTGATTGGTTTTTTGCATCACCATCTCCAGTTGAGACTGAAGGGTTGATATCCATTCAAAAAATTGAACCTAGGAAATTATCTTTGTTATTATATATTTATTTTTTTCTAATCTTTGAATAAATTGCAAAAATTTAAAAATCAAAACATTCCAAAACAAAGTGAAAAAAAAGGTAAAATATCAAACTATCAAATAACTAGGGCTTAAACAAGATATTTTATTGACATTGTCTTATTTTCCTTGATAATATTTGAGGATTGGAAAACCTTTTTGGTATCTTGTCTTATCATTGTTAAATTTTATCAAAGTTCAAATTAGATCTCCTATCTTTCATCTTTATCATATCATAGCATATTGAGTTTTGTTGGATTCACAAGTCTAGTTCAAGTGGACATTATCAATATCTATCTTTATCATCTATCTTGGAATCATAAGTCTAGTTCAATTGGGATCTATCATCTTATCTATTAATATCACTATTATTATTTGTAGATCCAACTTAGGTTTGGTCTATTTTGGTTTTGAGAAACAAGTATCAAAATTTTTGAAAGAAAATCTTAATTTATCTAAGGTCTTATATTGCATATGCCAATTACAAGATCTAAATATAAGAAAAAATATGGGATCCCATAAATAAGATTCAAACATTCCAACAAGAATTGATTTTGGTCAACATGAGCAAGGAACATCTACAAACCTACCCTTCCTTCATGATGAGCCTCTAAAGGTTCCTTATGTTGAGGATGATCAAGACCCAACATTAGAAGACTTACAAGAACTTGAGAAAGATCTAATGTAATGATAATTTTGGATACTTTATTCAAGAATAATAGTGATCATTACCTTTATATTTTATTACAACATGGTGTCAAGGTACCCTGTAACTTTAAAATTCCTAGATATAAGGAACAAGGTCTTATAGAATTCACTATATCTCACACTTTGGGAGAAGCAAGTCAAAACAACACACCAATGAGAAGTGTATCTCCATCACAAATGGACATACTAACTATTACCTAATTTTTCTTCTAGTTCAATCAGGTAGAGTTGAGATAGTGTTTACAAAACAAAGATAAAAGGTACACATTGAATTATGTTATGTTTCATTCATATGCACAAAATAATTATCAAATAGAGTGCATTCCATTATGCAAATGCATACAAAAGAAGAGAGAGAACAAATTTTGCATAAAATTTGTCTTTATTGATAATTGTAAATGTATGGTGTCCCACACAAGCCATGGGACTAACTATTTAAATGCAAAAAAATAAATAAGCTATATATTTGAAGATACATAAAAGTAAAAATGCATATGGAAAGAAAGGAGATCCATCATTTCTTGAATGAAGAATCCTAGTTGAGTTGAACTATTGCATCTGCTTTAGCCCTCCTACTTGTCTAGCCTCCAGAAGTTGTTTTCATGTTGCTCCAAGGTTCCTGCATGTGTGAGAAAGAGTTTGTTAGAGCTTGGGTTCACCATTCTTTACATGTGCAACATCTACAAACATATATCCTAATTATCATAAATCATTGAAATAGTTTGCATGCCACAAATTTCCAAGAAAATAGAAAGGCTATCATAAACATCTATCAGATGCTTTGGTTTATCTAACATGTTTGTTCATTGTGTAGGTATAAGTAAAATCTTTATTACTGGTTTGATTCATTTGATCATAGCATGTGCAGTAAAATGGGTTCTCGCAAGGGTTGATCCCAACATGTTGCCCTCTTGTTCCACTTGAGAGGGATACTCACATATTCAATCATCTATGAAATCCTTGAAGACAATTTTTCATGACCATGATTGTATTGATAAAAGATAGACACCTTATTAATGAAGGTTCTCTCCTATTAATAAGGGCACTCTATTATCAATATAAACATGATACAGAAGTTGGTCAAAAAAAGTTCCATGATGTTTTGTATAGAGAAGACAGTCTAGTGAAGACTCAATCATGTATTGTTAAGGGATGATGACAACTTCTTGGTAGTCTCTATGTGAAGAGGAAATGCCCATTAAAATTAGCAGTCAAGTTCAACAATGAGGCAAAGTTGTAGAGATATCTCATTGTAAATGCAAGTGATAGTTCATAAAGGGCCACAAATATAAAAGGTATGTTTTCCAAGTAGACAATCTTAGAAGCTACTAAAATAGTAACAAGAATCACCAAGTGCATTCATGATCACCATTGCATACAATAGGAGAGCTTGATCAGGAGGCAAACCTTGTTAATAGTAGTCCCATTGACAGTGAGAATACAATGAGGAATACAACCCCAAGAGACTCCAGCTTATCAATCACAAAAAAAGGCATATGAAGTAGTTATAGTGGTAATTCTCAATCCTGAATATTGAGATGCATCATGGAGAGATGTGTTAATTTGAATCATTTTCTCAAAATTCTACAATGTGGGAGAGTAGTAGTGTAGACTGAGTAGCCAAGTTAGAAAATAATAGAGTTGTTCAACACATATGTTCTATCAGTAAGACAATAGGAATAAATACAACCATGTTCAGATTTGGTGTGTGAAAGAGGGATATAGTAGACTCTTTAAATTTCAAATCTCAAACTCTTTTTATGATCCATGAAAAGTGTAGTCACATTAAGAAAGTAGTTTATTCTATCAAAAGGTCTAAGGAGTGATCTTAAACTACACTTTAAGTTGTTAAGAGAAGCAATGGAAATCTTGTTCATCATGAAAAGATAGACACAATAGTAAGCAACATGAAAGGTTATAATGACAGTTCAAACAAAAGGCAAGCTCATACTAGTCTAAATGTTCATATAGAAAACCAACAAGGTTTGAAGCTCAAGGAAAAAATTGTTTCAAAATTAAATCATGATACAAATGAAACTTCTTCAATATACCTTAATGAAAAGGAAAGCCAATATAGTCTAAAGAAAATGAGCATATGTCAAAGGGGTTGTCATAGAGTAGATCATTGTGGCAATTAGAGAGGAAGGGTAGAAAGGGGTCTATTTTTTAAATAACAAAAGTTTGAGCTTACATGAAGAGGGTTCAGTTAATGTAGTTCTAAAAAATGACTCAATGAAAGGATGACATTCATTCATAGCTAGGACATATTTTCCAATAAAGTATGTAGTAGGCAATGGAAATCATCTAGTCTATATAAATATTATAGGAAGATGGAGCAAGACATTAAGAGGAAAGCATATGATAGTGAAAGATAAATTCATTTTTTCTCTCTCCAAAGAGTTGCAATGAGATAGGAAGTCGAGGAACATTATGACAGTGAACACTAATAAAATACAAAGGTTTTGTCTCTTAATGTTTGAGGCTTGGTCCCTAATGTCAAGGTCTAACTTCCAAACTATGGTTTGACATAATTTCATGATGAGGAATTCATTCTTCATGATAAGTAGTAGCCTTCTCTGGAGGTCCATTCCAAGTTTAGGTGACCTAGAACCTAGGAATTTTCCAATGTTTCTCCAAAGTGCTAAGTTCTACAACTTAGCAAGGGTGCAATTTTGGAGATAACATTTTTGGCATGCCCTGTGGGACTCTGAACTGATTCTCAATCCTTTTTTTTACATTTTTTTACTATTGTTTGGTGTGTAGAGCAATAGTTTTATCCTTTTGGAGGAATTTTATTTACACACTTGGCACCTTCGGAAAGATTGTTGGTTACAAGAAGATCAAGTGCTGGTATGTTATCATTTTGGAAAAAATAAGTTTTGATAATTTTAATTTTATGATAGTTCATTGAATTTTCAGCTGCTTTGAATGCTATGTATAATGTCTTCTTTCCATGGAGACATGTTTTATAACCCTCCATTCCATGAAAATCCTGCATATGTTCCCTCTTATCAGCCATACCAAGTAGAATATACTGTTGGTTTAGTCCTCAATAACCCACCAACAACAGGTAATCAACATTCTTAGTACTCTTACCACACACCCACCCCTGCATACCCATCTTAGCATCCTTATCCTAATCAAATCCAAAATGATGAACAAGTAGAGATTGCTAATATAAAAAGCTTATTTCTAGACTGGACCAAGGAGTTGAATGACATAAAGAGGCAACAAGAATATGCTTTACAACAAGAGGAGTTGGCTTACAATGCCTATCTTCATGAGCAACAGTTGAAGGAACAAAAGAGACAACATGAGGAAGAGCTTGCAAGGGAGGTACTTGCAAAAGAGGAGGAGAAGAAACTCTTGTTTGATCAATCTCAAAAGTTGGAAGATTAATCAACCCTTTCATTTCTAAATCCATTCTTTGAAGAAGAGATGCCCATGTTCAAAATACCAAGTTTCAAACAAGGTAAGCCTCTTGAGCCTCTTAAGCCTTCAAAATTTGATATTATGAGTTTCAAGAGACCTCCTTTATTGCAAGAGCCTATTCTTGAAATAAGTCAAGATTATCCTCAAGAGTAGCCTATTGACCAGGATAGCTCACTTGCCTTGGAGGAGGATAGAAATACAAATTTAATTCATTTAGCTATGGAACAATATAGATTAGAATAGAAAAGGATTGAACAAGAAAACACTTTTCCTGATGAATCCTTGAATTTTCTAACTAATCATCTTCCTTGTTTGGTAAAAGATGATGAAAATGTTTCAATAGTTTAACCATGACATCAGGGTGAAAAGTGAAAGAGGTTGATGAAGAAGAACAGTTCAAAGTTTGGAATGATGAGTTATCTTCTTTCATTCAACATAATGAAGAAGGTGTGAGTCTGATCACACCAAAAATAGTTTCAAAACAACAAGAAGACATCAAACAATGTGGTGAGTTGTTGATTGATGGAAATCAATATGACAATGGGGCCTTGGATCATGAAGAGGAGCATAAAACTGAAGCTGACATCATTTTCCAAGAAAAGGAACAAGCTGATATCTCAACTCAACTTTGTGAAGAGGATACTTTTTGAAAAGAACAAGTTGATGTCTCAGCTTAGCCTTGTTAAGAGGAGTTTCTTTAGGACAGTGGACACATTTTATTGAATCAACAAGAGGACAACACTTTAGAGAAATATTTTGAAAAGAATGACCTTGTTCTTGAGGATAAAGAAGATGTCCTAGCCAAAAAGCTTTTAGACCTTGAAGGGGAGCCCAAAGATATCACTCATGTACAAGAGGTTAACATTCCTCAAAAGGATCATGATGAATTTTGTTTTTGGGATGATCTGGAGGAGTTTTGTGCTAACCTTGATGTCAGGCGAACTCAAAAAGAAGAGGAAGAAAACCATGAAGTTCCAAATCAGCTACTTGTACCACAAGAGCATCCCATGGCACCTCATTTTCATCTTTGTAATAAACATGTTAACCTCACTCCATCAGTTGAACCTTTCTACCCTCCCACCATCTCCCTTTTATAAGGACCTATTATTTTTAGATCAAATGAAGTCTATGTAGGCAAAGAGGAGAATATTCCAAGTGAAAATGATGAAGGAATAAAGGTTTACAACCCCTTTTGTAACATTGAATCACAAAAAACCAAACTTGCTACAAGAGGATGATAAGTATGATTAATTGGGATAGTAGTGTGTAAAGTAAGTGGATGGTAATGAGGAGGAAGTTGTGGTCTTCTTGTTTGACCAAATGCCTTGTTTTGTTGATAAGGAGGGGATTTATGAGCAACAACAAGAAAGTGAGCCACTCATAATTCATGATCAGTCATAGGATTCAAGTCTTTTGAATCAACAGATAAATGTAGTAGATGTCCATAAACAAGAAACCAACATGGATACCTCTAAGCTTAAACTTTCAAGAGGTTGTCCTATTAGACACCTAGCAAGATTGGAGGCCTCTAAAGTTCCAGAAGTTATGCTTTCACCCAAGCATAATGATGCAGCTGAAGATGGAAGCATTCAATCTATCCATCCACTTCAGAATAGCAGTTTTCTTAACCAAGATGAGGAGGTAAGTGGAGGCATTTTATTTTTCAAAGAGGTATGGTAGCAACTAGTTGAAAGTTTATCATTTCCCTATCTCCTCTTAGTTTCTCATAAACATGTGAAGGATTGTAAGCTCATGAAGAAAGGAAGTTATTTTAGATAGCCAATTAATGGGTTTGTTTGACCAGCTTCTTCACTACTTAAATTAGGTTAGAATAGGATTCGGTCTAGCTTTTCTTTCCTCCAAGTGCTATTTACACAATTAGTTTTTTTTTTAGTTTTAGTGGTTGAATAAGTTTTCAAGGTGCCATGCATTGATATGATGAGTTACAATAGTCTACAAGACTTTTTTGCAAGTCTTGTCAAGTTTCTATTGACTTCATGCCCACTAGATAACTTCAGGCAACTAGTCAAGATGTTTAGTAGGAAAACATATAGCAGATGTCACCAAAAATGTTACCTTATTTTGCTTCTAGCTCAATCAGGTAGAGCTGAGATAGTGTTTGCAAAACAAAGATAAAAGGTACACATTGAATTCTTTTATGTTTTATTCAAATGCACAAAAGAACTATCAAATAGGGTGCATTCCATTATGCAAATGTATACAAGAGAAGAGGGAGAAAAAATGTTGCATAAAAGTTGTCTTTATTGATAATTATAAATGTATGGTGTCCCACAAAAGCCGTGGGACTAACTATTTGAATGTAGAAAAAGAAATAAGCTATACATTTGAGGATACATAAAAGTAAAAATGCATATGGAAAGAAAGGGAATCCATCATTTCCTAAATGATGAATCCTAGTTGAGTTGAACGGATGCATTTTCTCCAGCTCTCCTTCTTTTCCAACCTCTAGAAGTTGTTTTCATATTGCTTGAAGGTTTCCTACATGTGTGATAAAGAATTTGTTAGAGCTCGGGATCACCAATCTTTACATGTGCAACATCTACAAACATATAGCCTAATTCTCATAAAGTATTGAAATAGTTTGCATACAAAAATGTCCAGGGAAAAAGGAAAGCTATCATAAACATCTATCATATGCTTTGTTTTATCTAACATCTTTGTTCATTGTGTAGGTATAAGTGAAATCTTTATTATTGTTTTGATTCATTTGGTTGATCCTAGCATGTTTCCCTCTTGTTCCACTTGAGAGGGATAGGCACATATTCAATCATCTATGAAATCCTTGAAGAAAAGTTTTCATGACCATGATTATATTGATAAAAGATAGAAAACTTATTAATGAAGATTCTCTCCTATTAATAAGGGCACTCTATTATCAATATAAATGTGATACAAAATATGGTCAACAAAAATTCCATGATGTTTTGCATAAAGTAGAACATTCTGGTGAAGACTCAACCATGTATTATTAAGGGATGAGGAGAGCTTCTTGACATTCTCTGTGTGAAGAGGAAATGTCCACTAAACTTAGCAGTCAAGTTCAACAGTGAAGCAAAGTTGCAAATATCTCATTCTAAATGCAAGGGACAATTCATAAAGGGTCACAAATATAAAAGGAATTTTTTCCTAGTAGACAATCTTAGAAGCTGTTGAAACAGTAACAAGAATCACCAAGTGCATTCATGATCACCATTGTATACAACAAGAGAGCTTGATCGAGAGGAAAACCTTGTCAGTAACAATCCCATTGATAGTGAGAAGACAATGAGGAACATAGTTGCAAGAGACTTCACCTTATCAAACACAAAAAAAGGCATATGAAGTATTTATAGTGGTAAGTCTCAGTCATGAATGTTGAGATGCATCATGGAGAGATGTGTTAATCTGAATCATTGTCTCAAAATTCTATGTGGGAGAGCAGTAGAATAGACTAAGTAGCCAAGTTAGAAAATAATAGAGTTGTTCAACACATATGCTATATTAGTAAGACAATAGGAATAAAGACAACCATGTTCAAGTCTGGTGTGTGAAAGAGGGATATAGTAGACTCTTTAAAGTTCAAATCTCAAACTCCTTTTATGATCCATGAAAAGTGTAGTCATATTGAGATAGCAGTCTACTCTATCAAAAGGTCTAAGGAGTGATCCTAAACTACATTGTTAAGAGAAGTAGTGGTAATATTTTTCATCATGACAAGATAGATACAACTGTAAACAACATGAAAGGTTATAATGACAGTTCAAATAGAAGGAAAGCTCATACTAGTCTAAATGTTCATAGAAAACTAACAAGGTTTGAAGCTCAAGGAAAACATTGTTTCAAAATTCAATCATGATGCAAATGAATCTTCTTTGATATACCTTAATGAAAAGGAAAGCCAATATAGTCTAAATAAAATGAGCATATGTCAAAGGTACTATCATAGAGTATATCATTGCAACAGTTATAGAGGAAGAGTAGAAAGGGGTCTATTTTTTAAATAATATAAGTTTGAGCTTACATGAAGATGGTTTAGTTAATTCAATTCTAAGAAATGATTCCATGAAAGGATGATAGTCATTCATAGTTGGGATGCATTTTCCAATAAAGTATGCAACAGGCAATAGAAATCATCCAGTCTATATAAATATTACAGGAAGATGGAGCAGAACATTAATAGGAAAGCATATGACAGTGAAAGATAAATTTATTTTTTCTCTCTCCAAAGAGTTTCAATGAGATAGGTAGTCGAGGAACATTATGATAGTGAACATTAACAAAATACAAAGGTTTTCTCTCTTAATATTCAAGGCTTGATCCCTAATGTCAAGATCTAAACTTCCAAACTATGGTTTGATGTTTTATGGTGAGGAATTCATTCTTCATGATAAGTAGCAGCCTTCTCTAAAGTTCCATTCCAAATTTAGGTGACCCACATCCTAGGAATGTTCCAATGTTTCTCCAAAGTGCTAATTTTTACAACTTAGCAAAGATGAAATTTTTGAGATAAAACCAACCTCATCACAAAATCCAATTCAAACATAAAGGGAAAATATGGTTGCTACTCTCACATATTCACCACCACCTCCAACTAACACATCAAAATTTCAATGAAAAACATATGAAGACACACATCAAGATCAATTCACACCATAAAAATCGCCTACCTTTGGTCGATATTATTTAAAAATGGGTATCTCAAATATACAACATATGCCCATTTAACTAAGTCAACCACAAAAACATTACATCCAACCAAGTCAACCATAATAACATTACATTACAAAGAGTCAACCAAAACATCATTACATCCAACTAATTCAGCCACAAGAACATTACATCCAACCAAATCAACCCAAACAACATCACATTCCTCTAAATCAACATAAAAAACAATACATTTTGGCAAGTGCAGCTCCATCAACTTCCACAAATGACTTGACTCAAAAAATGCAAGAGTTACAACAAAAGATAGAAAACATATAAATTGGAAACATTAACACTAATAACTATACATTGGAAGAAGTTTGTCCCTATCCTTTTGATAGTTCTTTGAACATGATACCCTACCCTCAAAATTTTGAAATTCCTAGATTTGAAAAATATAAGGGAAGAGGAGATCCAAGAGAACACATATAAGGTAATTTTATATAGCTTGTCTTTAGGTTTCTTATAATTATACATATCTCATGTGCCTCTTTCATATAATCGTATGAGGCCATGCTATTTAATGGTTTCAATATTTACCCCATGGGATCAAGACCTTTCATGAATTGGTAGATAGAACATGAAACCTCTTTGAGTGACCTTTATAGTGCAAAAAAATGAGGGAGAATCCTTTGTTTATTTCTTACAAATATGGATAAATTTTGAAAGTAAACTTCCTAATCATATATATCTTAAAAACAACTTGTACCCATATTTATTCAAAATGTAAATCATGAATTGGCCTTTCACTTCAAATTTAAGGTGGTAATACTTTCAAAGAATTATTAAAAGGGGAATTAACATTGAAAAATATCTCATTTCTAAGGGTCTTGTGAAATTTTTTAAAGGCCATAAGGATAACCCTTCAACATCTAAAGATAAACCAAGTATTTCGACCAAAAACATGAAAATTATCAATGATGGTGTGGTAGATGAAAAAATAGTTCAAAACATTCAACCTACGCTAAAATATTCAACAAGAAATCCTCAAAAAACTCAAGGAGGTAGGAAACCACATAGGAAAAAAAATGTTCCAAAAAGGAAATATATTCCTTTATTGGAATCTCTTAAATTTACATGACATAAAATAGTCCAAGATAAAATTATCACCTTACCAAAAGTAAGGAATAAAGAACCAATTGTCAAACCTCCATGGTATAAAGTATAATTATAGTGAATACCATAGGATCAAAGGACATAAGACTTATAATTTCTTCAAATTAAAAAAACTTATACAAG
Organism: Sequoia sempervirens; assembly: GCA_007258455.2. NCBI lineage: Eukaryota > Viridiplantae > Streptophyta > Pinopsida > Cupressales > Cupressaceae > Sequoia > Sequoia sempervirens. The sequence continues at coordinate 72,305,185 of VDFB02256132.1, read as the reverse complement.
ATGTTATAGATCAAGGTGATGTTAGTGTAGATAATCAACCTTCAACTAATTGATGATCTCAAGATATTCAAGGATCATATCCCTAATCATGAAAAATGGGAACCTTCAAATAAATATAAAAATCCTTAAGTGGCCAATTATGCTTTCGTTTCATATGAATACACTATAGCTGGAGTGGAAGGAATATCTTCCATCAAAAATACAATTCCTAAGTGCACAATAGAAACATCTATGGTAAAAATAGCATCCAATGATCCACTTCTTAATCAAGATCAAATTATCATTTCCAATGAGTCATTTCCATTTCAAGATCTAGACATCTTCCTTCTATTTCATAATCCACCTCCATTTCAAGGCTTAAGTATCTATTCCATGTCACCTCATGAGAAATATATCTTTTTCAATTTCATACCATGTAATGATCCTCTCCCTTATCATGATCCCATTCCTTTCACTCCATGTAGTGATCCCCTCCCATGACAAGATCAAAATATCCTTTCATGTCATTATCATACTCCTCCACAAAATTCCACCATACTTATCCAAACAAGACATATCAAAACGCAAACTAAAAGGTCATCCAAATTGGGTTGTTCAAAATCTTCATTCACCTCTAAGGTCTCCATTCCATCAAATATATTCATTCCATCCAAATAAATCCTTCCCTCCTTATCTTGATCTTGACTATCCTATCCATAGAATTCATTATATATCCTTCCTCCTATCTAATCCATCCCCTTACCCTTGGTACTTTGATCTTGGTATAGTTGGGGAAAACCTTGTCCAAGTATGTTTTAGACAATGTAAATCCTTACAATCTATGTCCTTTATACATTATCCTTTTATCCAAAGAATTACATTTTATCTCATATCCATAATATAAATTCCTCTATTAAAGGCTATCTTGTTCCTTTACAATATAATCTTAGGAGATCTCTTCTCCTATGATCCATCTATCCACCTATTGCAACATAGTTAGTCCATATATCCCATAATAAGTGATCATATACCTAACTAGGGGAAAATTTTTCCTTAACCTTTGTTTTGGGTTGGATTCTTATATCTTGAGATCATGTGAAACTTTTAAAAAATGAGCTTTAACAAAAATCATGTGTAGAGACTCTCTAATGTCTAATTAACTTGGTGATAATAGGTATACACGCAACTCAAAGGACAGAAGAATCCTTAACTAAACTATTCATCTTTCACAAGAGGCTACAATAATGATCAACCAAAGACTCATCAACTTTAGATATTGCTAGAAAAATATGTGTTTATAGATCCTAGATGCATCCAAATCAATAGAGTATAGAAAAATGCACATGTACAAAAGACAGTAAAGGCTAGAAAATGAAATAAATTGCAAATTCATAAAATAGGGGAAATACTTATAAATTGTTACCTTATGCTATAGGAACCTAATGCTTAATACTTGAAACATATATTTTGTATGTGGAACTCTCTTACACTTCTAGGGTTTTGGACCTAAAAGGAGAGAGATACAAAAACCTTAACGCTTCACTCAAGAAAAAACCCTTGAGATTTCAATGCAAAGGAGATTCAAATTTTTCAAAGAGGATTGTCCTAAAAGCTAAAAAACTAAAAAAGGGATTCACTACTAATGCAAAGTTTGGAAAATGCAAGATGTTTGAAAACACAATGTGATATGCAAAATGGCCTAGAAAATAACTTAGAAATGCAAATAAAGCAAACAAAAAGCTATGAAATAGAAAGTGTGCCCCTAAAAATGTATTGGAGACTGAAAACAACTCTGAAATTCTGGAAATATTGATTTTTAAGCTTGGTGGGACTCATTCACCATTCTAGGTGAATTAGTTGTAGTTTTGGAAAATTGTACCAGAGAAAGTTTTAGCCAAATGGTTATCCAAATCCACAAAATCTCAATAAAATAGGTACAATGGGACTCATTTTCCACTAATGGAAAATAATTCCACTTTGACTTTTCTAGAAACTCAAAAGTGGAATTTGTAGGTATCAGTCTTCTCTTTTTGTTCCTCTAGGTGTCTAGATCCAAAACCCTGTAAGTGACTTTTTGTGAATATTTTGACCTTCCCAATAGGGAGATGACTCAAAAAAGTTTGAAACCTAATATTCAATCATCTCCAAGCCTTCAAAGAACCTAGATCTATAATCACACAAAGAGAGAGAGAGAGAGAGAATGTTGATTGTTAGGGAATAGGGGTTTGTCTTGGTCAAACCCCTTTAGGTGATTAAACAAAAAAGATTAAATAAGATAATGAAGCATGAATGTGAAGTAATGAAATTAGAAACTTTCCATTATGATGGATCTTAAATTTCTACAACAATGGATGAAGAATCTTCCCTTGAATGCCCTAGAATTGATCTTGAAAGCTATCTTGATGACCTTGTGAAGACTTGAAATGTCTAACTTTTGCTTGCTAGACTAGAAAACATTAATACCTTATGAAACAATGATTCAAGAGATTTTTTATATAGGCAATCCACTTACATGTTCGTTAATTTGATCTTGAAGGCTGACAATGGAGAAATTTGAATTAAAAACCCAATTGTCCCACTCAAAGCCTTAAAAATAGGCCAAATGGGACTCATTCACCATCCTAGGAAAATGAGTCCCACCTAGATGGGACTCATTCACCCAAAGTGATGAATGGGTCCCATAGGAGCTATTTTTCTACCTGGGATGTTGGGGAGTGCATAAATTGAGTTTATATGTTGATCTAGTCAAGCTTTTTTTATCAAAATATACCTTAGGATGCACAATATGGGGTCATAGGGGCCTATTAGTGATGATATATAGGTTGATTAGGGCCAGGGATACAAATTTCAATGTGAAAGTGTGACTAAATATACTCTACATCATTAAAATGAGGTCTACATAGCCTAGAAAGGCACATGATCCAATGTAAATGTGTAAAACATATTACAACACTAGATTAAAACCAGGTTTAATTTACAAGCCTTCTAGATTAATGTGAGAAGTCCATTAAATACATTTTACAATATTTAATTAAGGTAAAAATAGGTCCATTAGACTTAAATACTTAATAAAAGTCTAGAAAAGTGCAAAAGTTATTTGCAACACTTTACAACACCTTTACAAGACATTGATAAATGCATTTTATTTAGTTTGCAAGGAACCAAGACCTAATTTGGATGTGTAAAACACCTCAAAACATTAGATAAAGGAAATTTCAAGTCCAATTTATCATTAATTATTACCATATCAAGTGTGAAAATGTCTAAAGATTCATTTTTCTATGTTGTATTAAGACCCCATTTTAGTGAGAGGGTGAACTTGCTTCAAACTCACACTAAAGTAGACATTCAAGAGGGTTCCAATTGTACCAATGTTGATGGTATAGGATAAAAAATATCAAGGAAGTGGTCCCAAAGGATCCAAGATCCCAAGTCAAACCAACATAAGTGCAAAAGGACACACACAAAGTGTATAATATGTAGCAAAATAAGATACACGATCATGCAATGTCAAGAATTAAAAGAAAGAAAAATGAGGTGGATTAAAAATGAACTCACTCTAGGGCCATGAAACATCAGGTCATCCATAGGGTGAGTTGTCCCAAAGAAGTGGTTTAGTGAAAAATTCATGCCATTGTGTCATCTTTCACCATATAATGAGAAATACATGCCAGTGTATTGGCTTCCCATCATACTAACCATACCAAAGTTATCCTCTTGATAAATTTGATAAGGCACCACAATGAAAATGATTTTTTTAAATACTTTTGAATGTCATGTAAATATTTTTTTAAAGGGGATTTTTCTTTGTTCATGTAAATTATTCTTCTTAGAGAGCATTGTGCCTAATGTCTCCAAGAGATGACAATTCAAGATGTCAGATCATTGCCCATGGGATGCCTCATTCACATCATGCCATTTCAGTAGATCGTACACTCTTGGATGACATCAAACCAAATGACACCATGAAGAAGAGGACACATCACAAGAAAAAAGAAAAATCACGCCATGAAATTTTTACCAAAAGATATCGTCTATGTATTCCCCCACTTTAAAGCAGTTGCTACACCATCACTGCGAGCAATTTATTTAAAGTAGCCAATGATAAATCAAAGAAGAAATGAGAGCCAACTTGGAAAGCCCTATGACAAGTCATATGTTTTCATATTGAGCTACATCATGAATAAGTATGTCACATGTGAGAAACTTAAGGCATGTCATCCACATCCCAAGATTTCTCTTAGATATGCATGGAAGGTGATCAACTAGCCAAAAGAGACAACGACAAGTGACATACAAGGAAAAGACTACTTAACCCCTTACCCCCACTTAGTGCAGGACAAGGGTGAGCCTGAAATGGATGATGATATGTTGCTCCTTGTGATGAATGTAAAACATGCAACGATGGCAAGGAGTAGCAACTAATGTTACTTGTATCAATAAGTAAACAAAGTTTCTACTTGATACATATTTAATGAGATATCTATTAGTTTAGGATGTACCAAGGTTACAATTATCTTGGGAGAGTCTTTTGCAATAGTGTTGACATTGGATGATGGTTGTTTTTCTGAGGGAAAATAACCAAGATCATTAGTCATTTCTTGTGTTTTAGGCTTTATAGGTACATGGATACCTTGTTTTATAGCATCAAATCCTTTCCCAAGTTGCTTCATAAGTTAAAAACATCTTCCAAAAATTTTTGTCACTTGTTTTGGATTTGGTGGTTGTTCAGTTTTCTCTAAGCTTTTCTTGGATGTTGTCTTTGCTTTTAAGGTGGTTGAAGTGGATGTTTTACCTTTGTTTCTATTCCCTTTTTAGATTATTTTTTTATGATCATGTATTCCCCGATGGATGTAGAAATGAGATCAAAGGTTTTTGAAGCTTCTTCCAATAACTTTGTGGCTTCTTCAATATGCTTTTGTCTTTCTATATCATTTTTCTTGGTACTAATCATAACACATGTAACCTTTTTGTTTTGAGGAATAGAAGGTGACTTTTCATAAACTCCTAACATTTTCTTCAAAGTTTTATCATTTTCAAAGCATGATGGTGGTAAATCCATATCAAGCAATTTAGGATGCTTCAGATTGAGGTTGATTTTTGGTTTACATATGATAGTGTTGATTTTTTATTTCACCATGATACTTTCCCTATAAGGAGAGTTTTTAGTAGAACTAAAAATGAGATGTTCATGATAGTCAATATTTGGTTCTTCACTATTGACTTCATCACAAGTAAGGGAATGATCCACGGATGGATTTTCTTGCTTGGAAATGATAGTGTTTCCATGTAATTCTCACTGATGGGATCTTGTAACACCATAATATCTTCTTCACCAATAGGATAGGTATTAGGAGAAGGGTAAATTTAATTGTTGTGATTGTTGATGATTTCATTCTTGTTCTCTAAGGTGTCATTCTCTTCTGCCATAGTATCTACCCTAGTAGGAGAGCTTTTAGGAAAATGAAAAACAATAGGTTCATCACATTTCATGGTTGGATTTGGTAAAGTAGCTTCATCGCTCCTAGGAGAGGCATCAAGAGAAGGATAACTAGGAGTTTCATGGTTACCAATGATTGGAATTTTTTGTTTAAATAGGTCTTCCCAAATGGTAGGGGCATTAGGAAAGGGAGGAATAAGATTCTCATGAGTATCAATAAGGATGTCTTCTAACACTAAACTATCTTCCTCATGTTTAGAGAAGATATTAGGAGAAGGAAGGGTTTGATTATCATGATTATCTGTATTTACATTCCCATGTCTTATGATGTATTCCCAAGTAGGAGATATTGGATCTCTTAGTATATCCTCCACACAATTTTTTTTGTCATGATCATTCTTGATTTTATCCTTATTCACTAAATAATTTTCACAAGTAGGGGAGGTGTTGGGAGATGAATGGAGACTAGATAAAGTAGTGGCCATGATTTCAACTTTGTGTTTCCTAATGTATTTGCAAGGGGGAGGAGGAGGAAGAAAAGTAATACCTTCATGGTATTCAATGAATGTGTCTTCTTTCATCAAGATACCTTCATCACCAATGGGAGAGATATCAAGAGAAGAAAAAATATGATTATCATGATTATTGATGCTTGCATCATTTTGTGTCAAACCTTTAGTGGATGATCTTAGTGAGAGGAATTCCTTAATGGATTCATATAACATGCCTAAGTCATTAATACTAAAGGGATTGTATGATATACTTTTTTCTAAATGTAAGCATTTTTTGAATTGTTTCTTTTTATTTTTTTGTTTTTTATTTTTGTTTTCTAATGAATTTGATCTAAGTGAACTAGGAACTAATGCTAAAAATGAAAATTTAAAAAATCTAATGGTATCCATAATTGCCATGGATGTAAATAATTTTCTAAAGATTTAAATGTAATAGAAGCTATGCAAACTTAAAATGCAATGTAAAGACTTAGGATGAAATGCAATTTTTTAGATTTCAAACAATGTACTTTATTGATTACACTATGCAATAAAATGAAGATGAAATATTGTGAATGCAAATTTTAAATTAAGAAAGGCATGAAATGGACCAATTTAAGTTAGATTTTGTAAAATCCATGAAACAAAAATTCAACCCAATGAAAAAACTAACCAATGGAAATAAACAGAAGCTTAAAAACAAGGTTTTCTGTGTTGTAAAAGGTTGTTTTAGATTTGTACAGGGACTGATTCGCCCAAGGTAGTGAATGAGTCTCAGTGTGGTTTTTTTCAAAAAAATTAGGAATTTTCAATGGATTTTTATTACTTTTATGTTGTATTATGTGTAACCTAAGTGAAATGAAATTTTTAGATGCTTTTCAATGATTTGATATGCAAAAATTCAACCTATATGCACTTTCACTAATGCAAAATTTTGAAACCCTTGAATGCAAATTAACTAATGTAAATCCTAATGCAATGTCAATGCAAGCTAGATATAGGATTATTATGGACTCCAAATTAGAAAATAAGGTATTCAAAAAGTATCTTCACCAAAATGAAACATATATTTTTGTATGTGGAACTCTCTTACACTTTTAGGTTTTTGGACCTAAAAGGAGAGAGATATAAAAACCTTAACACTTCACTCAAGAACAAACCCTTTAGATTTCAATGCAAAGGATATTGAAATATATCAAAGAGGATTGTCCTAAAGGCTAAAAACTAATAAAGGGTTTCACTACTAATGCAGAGCTTGGAAAATGCAAGATGTTTGAAAACACAATGTGATATGCAAAATGGCCTAGAAAATGACTTAGAAAAGCAAATAAAGCAAAACAAAAATCTATGAAATAGAAAGTGTGCACCTAGAAATGTATTGGAGACTGGAAACAACTCTAAAATTTTGGAAATGTTGATTTTTAAGCCTGGTGGGACTCATTCGCCATTTTAGGCGAATTAGTCCCAATTCTGGAAAACTATACCAGAGCAAGTTTCGACCAAATGGGTATCCAAATCCAAAAAAATATCTAAAAAATAGGTACAGTGGGACTCCAATTTGACTTTTTTGGAAACTCTGAAGTGGAATCTATAGCTCTTGGTCTACTATTTTTGTTCCTCCAGGTGTCTAGATCCAAAACCCTAATTTTTGGGATAGTAAGTGACCTTTTGTGAAGATTTTGATCTTTCCAATAGGGAGATGACTCCAAAAAGTTTGAAACCTAATATTCAATAATATTCAATCCTTCAAATCACCTAGATCTTTAATCACACAAAGAGAGAGAAAATGTTGATTGTTAGGGAATAGGGGTTTTCCTTGGTCAAAGCCCTTTTAGGTAATTAAGCCAAAATGATGAAATAAGATAATGAAGCGTGAATATAAAGTAATGCAATTAGAAAATTTCCATCATGATAGATCTTGGATTGTTGTAACAATGGATGAAGAATTTTCCCTTGAACTTCTTAGAAGTGACCTTGAAAGCTATCTTGATGACCTTGTGAAGACTTGAAATTCCTAACTCTTGCTTGCTAGACTTGACAACATGAACACCTTATGAAACAATGTGTTAGAACTATAAAATTTTGAATAATTTCACAAGTTTTTCATACCCCTAAGTCTCCAAATGAGTCTTCATCATAAATACAAAATCCTCTTTTCATAAACATTTTTCCCATATTAAGCCATGTGATCCCATAAATCCATCTAGCTTTGAATATTCCATATTATAATTCCTATCGGCATGAAGAAATCAGGGTATCCCTTGTCCATAATGCATTTTCTACTAATATACATTTGTTGTAGTCTATTGGCAAGACTTTAGGGATGTTACACCGATGAGAATTCATATACAAGCACATTTCAGCATGACATAAATTATTGTCTCAGTGACAAAAGGTTCACATCGGCAAGAGAGTTTTCATCAGAATAAGTCATAGCGAAATCATATTGTCTTACCATCCGGGACACGTAGAAATTTTGGCCAGACCAAATGTCTTTGATATGAGGTCTTGCCAAACGCATTTTGTCTCACCGATTAGCGCACCGAAGGTCTTATCCTCCAGAATGAAAGGTATTCAGGATGAGGTCTTAGAGAATTCATTATGTCTTACCGACTGGTGATAAAGATATACATATTGGTAAGACTAAAGTGCATTGGAGTAATGTCTCATCGAGCACACTAGGTCTTGCCGAAAAAGTGAAAGAATTCTATCAAAGGTTATCGAGGTAATGTCATATAGTCCTACTGACTCTTATGTCATGCTGATATGTTGTTTTATTGATGAGAACACCCATATGTCTCAGCGACCGGAAAATACACTAAAGAGCACATCTCAGTGAGACATAGGCAATCTGTGGGACATCTTCTCGACTCAGAATTGTCACAGCGACACATAGGATGAAAGGGTTTTTTCTTAGTAGGATTCCAAACATCAATGAGATGGGGGGAAATCATAGCAATGTATAGATGGATGAATATCAGCGATACATTGGCTTTTAGTGTGACTATAGGATGTCTTGGTGAGTGCTTAGCGAATAATGGCAGAGCACAAATACTGTTGCTCGCCAACATGTGATTTCAAAGCGATGTGTCTTTTCAAACTTGAATGTATAAATATCCATTTGTGATTGTAAAATGACATTAGAGATTAGATATATAATAGATGGATTAGAAATGGATACAGTAGAATAAATTTTTTAGAATAGAGACTATGATGCATGATTTCAAAATGGAGATATCAATGAAAATCAATTGATGTGGCAGCTCATTTTTGGTGTCAATTTTCTATTGTGCTTATTGAAAGTATTACTAAGTTGTCTCCAAGATTGATGCTTTTTGATTGTTTAAATTGATATAACAAGTTTATATTCAGTTTATCAGTCCACATTTGTTGTATCTGTGTGGTTGATTGATCGGTTCTTTCAAGAAAACATTGAATCCTTTTGATTGATCATAGTAATTAGGGAAATTCATCTAGATCATTAAGAAGAGCTTAGTAATCATAGTCTTGCATGATTATACAAGTTATAAAAAAGACATATGCCAAAAAATTTGAGTGTTCTCCAAAAATAAGTTGCCCATTTCTATTTCATTTGACTTTGCATACCCAATGAGGCACTATTCTCTGTATTTTCACCATTTAGATTCATTCATTTTCTTTACATCTATTAACTGAACATATTAGGATTTAGCTTTGAATATTGCTATAGAATTTATACCAAATTTAGTTTTATTTGTCCACTCCCACCTGCCATTGTGGGCAAAAAATTTCAAGAGAGATAAGCACATTAAGTCTACTTCATTCATATAGGTACACCCACCTAGGTCTGGCAGCACCTGAAGAGTAGAAGGTTCAATTCATTTGGCCTTGTCTATTACCCTGAAATGTATTAGGAGATTGGGAACCTCTTGAGGCATTCTGCCTGCATTTTTGAGAGCTAACAAATTGGTGACTCTACTAGGGATTATTTTAGAATATCCAGTTGAAGACCATCATATAGAGTCATTAAAGAAAAAGTTATAATTTGAGAAGTTTTAGAAAAAGTGATTCCGCTGGGGAAAATTAGAAATATTTTTAAAAGGAAATATTTTCCTACTTTTGGAAAAGTAGGTGGCAACTCTGGTAAAAACTTGATGAAGAATGGAATTTGTGTATGGAACAAAAGAATATTTTGAAAAGTAGCAGTTGATAAGAGGAATTGAAGAATTGAAAAAGAAAAAGTTGCAATTGGACTAGTAACTGTTACAATTAAGATAATTTTGCAATAAGAATGAATACACAAATGCAAGTGGTTCTTCGATTCAACAAGTGCCTCATGATAGAATTGAAAATTTTTACAGTGGAGGTGATGCACTTCATGCACAATAGAAAATTTATTCATCACAACCATCAAAGCAAGTAAATGCTTATCCTGTCCCTCCTGGACAAAGATTGATGAGTTATCAAGATTTTCAATATGATCAATGTCAAGTGCAACACAATTCCAACCCACTTGGACACATCAGTCAGAATCTACAACAAGGTATGTATCAGAACAAACAATCTAAAAATGATGAATGTGCCAAAAATCCTTGGAAGGCCCTTCTTGCAATAAGAAGAAATAGAGGATAATCTTGGAATTCTTTGATTTGCAGAATGTTAGAATTTTGTATGCAAATTCCTACAAATTATAGACTCCATGGACCCAAGTTTATTGAATAGTTCATGAGAGTATATTGGCCCATTTCAATTCATTGGCCTAAGTCACAAAAATTGGTCACTTTTGACCAAATGAATGTGTTGATTGATATCATAGATAAGGAAAGGGATGAGGATAATTGTGACATCATTGTTGAAGACAGAGACAGTGATCAAATGATGTAGCCAACAGAAGATAAGACATATGTAGGTGAAAACAATTCCTATGACAGCCTGCATGAGGAAGCCAAAGATATTGAAATTCTTTCTTACATTATAGATTATGATAGGGAAAGTAGTGTGTTATGAGGGATCCAATGAGTATTCAAATTGTGAAGAGGAACCTGTGGATTCTGAGCTACAACAAGGTGATTCTTGCAGTTCTTGTGGTGATCGAGAGGAAGAAGTAATGAACAATACAGGTCCATTGATAGTGAACAAATAATACCTCCAACTAAAGTTGAAAGCCATGAAGACACATTTGATGAAGAAGAGGTTTGTAAATCTAAAAATGGTTTCCAAACTTTTTCAAGCCCATTGTATGATGAAGAGTTAAAAGAAGATCAGATGATATTTTGGCAAGGTGTGCCCAAGAATGAATTTCAGGTATTTTCAAATCCAGTTTATGGTAAAGAGGAGATATTTTCAGACAAGCAAAATGATGGAATAATTGACTGCACTGGTAATGTTTCTGATTTTTCATTCTTTGAGGATCTTGGACCTCTTTTTGATGAAGATAAAAGTGAAGAATACAATTGTAGTGATGAAATTGTAGAGACCTGTTCACTCAGTAGTTAGCAAATTTTAGATTTGCTAACTATTGAATATTAGAGATGTGTACATGAAGGTGATTTTGAAGTTCTATGTCCATCTTACATTTTTTTTAACAGTGAAAGTCCTTTGTGCAATGATTCATGTGACTCCCAGTGCATTTCTTGAAATAATGGAGAAATCTTTGAAGTTGATCAAAAACATGTCTCCATTCAAGATAAGGTATGTGATTTTGAAGTTTCTAACTCATGTGGAGAAGACATTTATTTGCATACCAAGGATGATAGAAGCCCAGCATTGATTGGTTCATATATGCATGATATTGAAGATATGAGTCATAATCCAATGCCATTTCCAAATGGTGATATGGAAGAGGTAAAAAAGATTTTAGATTTGTTTGTCTCAAATAGTGTTGATATGATAGAATTTTTTGATCCTCAAAAGAAGCACTTTGATGGTGAATTTTTAGTATAGCTGGGAGAATGTTTAATAATTCATAACAATGAGAAAGATAATGAGAAATTTTGCATTGAATATGCATGTACTTTGTATGTTGAAGATAACAGAGATATGTCCCATGATGATGGAGAATTTGAACTGCAGAATGGTGAAGGGAATTTGGGCCAAGCTGAGCATGATGATTCTCTAAAAACTTTCAATAACAATGACAGGGAAGGTTATATGAATAGCTTCAAGAAGAATCTGATGAACTCAAGGAAAAACTAGGTGTTTGACAGAGGAAAGTATGGGCCTTTATTTTGGATGGCCTTGAACCATCATTTATGGTTTGAATTTTAGACTGTAACAGTTCAAAACTGATGAAGTTGAAACATAGAGGATTAATGGTTGCCAGTGCATGGACAACTCTTTATAATCCTCTTAAAAATTATTTTCCATGCATAGTAGTTTAGGGTTTTGTTTATCTCCATTTCATATTCATTTCCATTTCCATTTTGCTCACTGATTCATCATCTTGTGTCTAGTCTGCTCACCCAAAGATTTGGATCCTTGCAATGATCTCACAATCATTCATCCCCAGACAAAGCCACTATTAGAATAGTAAAATTCTGAATAATTTCACAAGTTGTTCATACCCTTGAGTCTCCAAACAAGTCTTCATCATAAATACAAAAGCCTCTTTTCATAAATATTTTTCCCATATTCAGCCATGTGATCCCATAAATCCATCTAGCTCTGAATATTCCATATTATAATTCCTATTGGCATGAAGAAATCAGGGTATCCCCAGTCCATAATGCATTTTCTACTAATATAAATTTGTTGCAGTCTATCAACAAGACTTCAGGGATGTCACACCAATCATAATTCATATACAGGCACATTTCAGCATGGCACAAATTATTGTCTTGGTAAGAGAAGGTTCACATCAGCAAGAGAGTTTTCATCGAAATAAGTCATAGTGAAATCATATTGTCTTATCGACTAGGACACGTACACATTTCGGCCAGACCAAATTTCTTCGATATGAGGTCTTGCCGAACACATTTTGTCTCACTGATTAGCACACCAAAGGTCTTATCAGCTAGACTAAAATGTATTTGGGATGAGGTCTTAGAAAATTCATTGTCTTACTGACCGGTGATAAAGATATACATATCGGTAAGACTAAAGTGCATCAGAGTAATGTCTCATCGAGCACGTTGGGTCTTGCCAACAAAGCGAAAGAATTCTATCAAAGGTTATCAAGGTAATTTCATATAGTCTTGCTGACTCTTATGTCATGCCGATATGTTGTTTTATAGGCGAGAAGGCCCATATGTCTCAATCACCAGAAGATACACCAAAGAGTACATCTCAGTGAGACATAGGAGATCTGTGGGACATCTTCTCGACTTAGAATTGTCACAGCAACACACAGAATGAAAGGGTTTTTGCTTGGCAGGATTCCAAATGTCGATGAGATGGAGGGACATCATAGCGATGTATAGATGGATGACTATGAGTGAGACATTGGCTTTCGGTGTGACTACGGGATGTCTCGGTGAGTGCTTAGCGAATAATTGTAGAGCACAAATACTGTTGCTCGCCGACATGTGATTTTGAAGTGATGTGTCTTTTCAAATGTGAATGGATAAATATCCATTTGCAATTGTAAAATGACATTAGAGATTAGATATACAGTAGATAGATTAGAAATGGATACAGTAGAATAAAATTTTCAGAACAGAGACTATGATGCATGATTTCAAAATGGAGACATCAATGAAAATCAATTGATGTGGTGGCTCATTTCTGGTGTCAATTTTATGTTGTGCTTATTGAAAGTATTACTAAGTTGTCTCTAAGATTGATGCTTTTTGGTTGTTTAAATTGATAGAACAAGTTTATATTCAGTTTATCAGTGCACATTTGTTGTGTCTATGCGGTTGATTGATCGGTTATTTCAAGAAAAGATTAAATCCTTTTGATTGATCATAGTAATCATGGAAATTCATTTGGATCATTAAGAAGAGCTTAGTAATCATAGTCTTGCATGTTTATACAAGTTATAAACAAAACATATGCCAAACAATTTGAGTGTTCTCCAGAAATAAGTTGCCCATTTCTATTTCATTTGACTCCGCATACCCAATAAGGCACTAGTCTCTGCATTTTCACCATTTAGATTCATTCATTTTCTTTACATTTGTTAACTGAACATATTAGAATTTAGCTTTTAATATTACTATACAATTTATACCAAATTTAGTTTTATTTGTCCACTCCCACCTGCAATTGTGGGAAAAACATTTCAAGAGAGATAAGCACATTAAGTCTACTTCATTCATATAGGTACACCCGCCTAGGTTTGGCAGCACCTGAAGAGTAGAAATTTCAATTCATTTGACCTTTTCTATGACCCTGAAACATATCAGGAGATTGGCAACCTCTTGAGGCATTCCACCTGCATTTTTGAGAGCTAAAACAATGATTTGAGAGATGGTTTATATAGGAAATCCACTTAAATGGTTGTTGCTTTGATCCCCAAGTTTGACATTGGAGAAATTTGAATTAAAAACCCAATTTTCCCACTCCAAGCCTTAAAATAGGCCAAATAGGACTCATTCGCCATCCTAGGTGAATGGGTCCCACTTGGATGGGACTCATTCATCCATAGGAAAATGGGTCTAACGGGTGTTATTTTTCCAGTTGGGATGTCAAGGAGTGCATAAATTGATTTTATATGTTGATCCAGTCAAGTTTTTTTTATCAAAATATGCCTTGGGATGCACAATATGGGGTCATAAGGGCCTATTAATGATGATGTAAACGTTGATTAGGGCTAGGGACACAAAATTCAATGTGAAAGTGTGATTAAATACATTGCATCATTAAAATGAGGTCAACATAGCTTAGAAAGGTACAAGATCCAATGTAAATATGTAAAACACATGACAACACTAGACTAAAACAAGGTTTAATTTACAAGCTTTCTAGATTAATGTGAGAATGCCATTAAATAAATTTTACAATATTTAATTAAGGGAAAAATAGGTCCATTAGACTTAAGTACTTAATAAAAGTCTAGAAAAGTGTGAAAGTTATTTGCAATGCTTTACAACACCTTTACAAGACATTGATAAATGAATTTTATTTATTTTGCAAGGGCCCAAGACCTAATGTGGATGTGTAAAACACCTCACAACATTATATCAAGGCTATGTTAAGTCCAATTTATCATTAATTATTCCCATATAAAGTGTGAAAATGTCTGAAGATCCATTTTTCTATGCTACAATACTATAACTATCAACTATTAAAATATTAGTGTCCTAACCTAGCTAATTACTCTCAAGTATGAAACCAACATGAATCTACAAAATTCAATTCAAAACTATAGAATGTCATTTATAAATTACAACACATGCATATAACTGGAAACTAATAATTGAGTTCAACAATGCATTATTTAATCTAACAATAGAAAATAAATTGGGTTATAGTACCTCAAGTGACCCTTGCTTGATTTTCTACTTCCATGTGTCAAACACTTAGTAAATCATGATATCAAACTAATTTACTTTATTGCATTATAAAAATGAACTCTTACATACAATCCAATAGGAATCTGATGAATATATCTTATTCAATAACACATTCTATTGTTTCAACTACTGAGTAATAAATAAACAACTAACTAGAAACAATCAACTTATCAACTAGATTTCCTCCTCGATAGAAGATCCCACTATATAGTGTATGGGAGGAGTTCTATTATTAATGAACTGAAAACAAACTCGTAAATAAATTGTCAACTCTCCCTCAAAGATAGGAAGAGGATTTAGTCTCAAATAGAAAACAATAACTATAAAGCGAGAGTAGAGAATCCAAACTAGAATTATATGCCCAAAAGTTTAATTTCTTAACAAATACATGTTCCTAAGAATAGTCTTATCATAAATTAATCCTACTGAGAGGAGACTCCTTCTCCTAGTTGTCTTATTTGGAAAGCAAGAGTATTATGTAGTGAATCAGGGTTGATCAATAAATGATCACCTTTGCTTCCTTCTAAAAGTGTCATGCCTTAGTCATTTGAATTCTTCTCTACAACCATCTTAAGTCCTTATGTTGCAGGCTGAAAAGCTATTGATGTGGGTTGATAGTCATTATTGTTGTAAGGTGTTAGCCTCATTCCTAAGGAATATACATTATTAGCAATCATAAATTAAACACAGAATCATACTAAATTTCATTTATATTCATGAATTCTTATAGATATATATCAACATAACATATTTTCATTTCCACACACTTAAAACCAATTAAAAGAGTATAAAAGGCATATAAAAGGTATGTAAGGTCTTGGTAATGTCTTTGAAACTTAACAAAAGAAATGATTAAAGCATAAAACATTAAAAGGGAAACTAGCCAATGATTGAGCCCATCATCCCCCCCAACTAAAGCTACTACTTTTCCTCAAGTAGCTTTAAGTTTGAAGGTTGTATTGCAAGGCCATTTCTCTAAAATCCACCACACAATCCACTCCTTTATCCTGCTTCAAGTAGTACCCTTGTTCATCCAAGAGCCTTTCTAGTCTTTTTTTTTATTTTGTTTTCTTTTCCTCTTAGTTCCTCCCTGCCAATGTGTTATGGG
This sequence comes from Sequoia sempervirens, assembly GCA_007258455.2. NCBI lineage: Eukaryota > Viridiplantae > Streptophyta > Pinopsida > Cupressales > Cupressaceae > Sequoia > Sequoia sempervirens. The sequence continues at coordinate 72,288,733 of VDFB02256132.1, read as the reverse complement.
GAGTAGGAGGATAGGAGGATGGAAGGTGAGTGGGAACCAAGCAACCTCATTCCTCATTGTAATTGAAATTTATTTGTGTGACTTGTAAATCATTGTTGCATAATTGTAAATAGAATGGGGTTCCTTCCTCTTTAGTTATGATATGATCTCATTCCATCTACATTGTGAAAAGTTAAAATATTTTGTGATGGTACCTGCTACTATTCCCGTCATTTTGTTATAATCCTTTTCTCTACAATCTATAACATTTTTTCTTACTCTCTTGTGTTGTATAAGTTCTAACCACTGATCCACTATTGCATTAGGGTCTACTTCTTCCTTTCTTATTTGTAGGGGGAGATATTTCTCTTTCTCATTGTATTCCTATAGAAGATTCCCCCTTTGATTTTCATTTCTAACATAAGAAGCTAAGGCCTTGATTTGGAGATCTCCCACAAACATTAATAGGTTCCATGAAGTATCATAAGAAAGAAAAAATTATGCAAATAAAACACACACAATTGGTCTTGTATTTTAGGTGTATGCCTTTGGAAAAATTTTAAAAATGAAACCCTTGAATTCATTGCAACAAGTAGTGACCAAATATTTTTTGGGTATGTGGCTCTCTTACACTTCTAGGATTTTGCACCTAAAAGGAAAGAGGTACCAAAAACCTTAATGGATCACTCAAGAATAAGCCCTTGAGATTCCAATGAAAATGAGATTGAAATTTGTTAAAGGGGAATGTCCTAGATGCTGAAAACTGATACAAGAAATTAACTAGTAATGCAAAAATAAGAAAATGTAAAATGTTTGAAAACATGTTGTGATATGTAAAATGACCTAGAAATGCAAATAAACTATAATAGAAACTTATGAAATTAAAAGTGTGCACCTAGAGACTAGAAAAGGATGGAATGGAGCTCTAGAATCCTAAATAATTCACTATTGAAGCCAACTAGGACTCATACATGATGAAGGGTATTCCTCTCACAATCTAAAACTTGTAAAAACAACAAATAATAGCACAAACAAAATGCAAGAAGGAAATAAAATATTTTCTATTATCACTGAAATGAAAATGAAATTACAACATTATATTTTCCATCACTTGGGCTTTCTAATTACATAAATCTACAAGTCTACAAATTGGAGCCACCATCTACTCTACTCTTGCCTCCCCTCTGAAGTCCCCTTTTACATCCTTTATTTGGAAGGTGTAAGCATCCTAGAATCTTCTAGAAAGTGTGACTTCCCTAGGAAGATATTTTGAAATTTTATTAATTTTGGTATTACAACTTTGTGGGGTCATAGCTTTTCATCTAATCGTCAGATTTTCTATTATAATACCTTTTTAGAAAGGTCCCGAGAAATATTGTGCCAAAAAGTAAGGCCTAAAGGCCATCTACTTTCACTTTCCACCAATTTTCAGGCCCATCTAGAGCCTCTAAGTGCCTCAAAATTAACCCCAAATATTTTACTAGGATTTTTCAAAATTAAAATTTTAATATCTCTCAAATGAAAAATGGGATTGAAGTGATTTCTTCACCATTGGCTTCAATTTACCATTCTAGAGGTCTATGTAATATTTTGTGTCCAACTATGCATAAATGCAAACTTACAAAAATAGTAACCCTACCAAATTTAGCCCTTATTGAAAAGAAAAAAAATTCTCTTTTGGGTGATGCAAGATTTCTCTTACACCCGAGATGCTCCTGCATCAGACACCTAGGGTAATTTGAAAAGTGACCTTGTCACTTCTCAAGAGTTAGAGGGAAACCAAGATGGTTAACCTCAGACTTATATAACCATGATGAATCTTCAATAGGCCTTCCTCTCCATTTCACCAAGTAGTCTTCATATTGTTTGTTTCTTGTGCTTCTTCCCACATGGCTATCCAAAATGTGTTCTATCTCCTCCTTTTCTAAAGTAGGTGCTAGAATGTTCCACTGTGCCTCTATTATTTCTTCATCAATTCCTCCCTCATGATATTCTATTAAATCTAAGATGTTAAACATAGGTGAAATGTGAATTCCATCAGGAAACTCTACCTCATATGCATTTCCTAAATCACGCTTCTTCAAGATCTTGCATGGTCCAAACTTCTTCATCTTCAACTTGTTGTATGTACCAACTAGAAACATTTCCTTTTGCAAATGAACCATGACTTCATCTCCTACCTGAAACTCCTTATACCTCCTTTTTTGATCTTCCTTAGCCTTATACTGAGAGTTCATCTTATTGATATGCTTCTTCACCTCATCATGCAAATTCTTCAAGTGCTCAGCAAAATCTTTAGCCTCAACACTACTCTTCTCTCCTTTATCCATCTTTCTCAATTTAGAAGCATTCCTTGGACTACTCCCATATCTTGTTTGGAATGGTGATTTACCAGTTCTCTTGTTGATAGAATTGTTATAAGAAAATTTTTCCTAGGGTAAAATCAAATCCCATCCCTTTGGTTTATCTCCTACTAAGCATCTTAGTAGGTTACCCAAACTCCTATTGACCACCTCCATTTGTCCATCAGTCTGTAGATAGTGAGTAGAGCTGAACTTCAAATCTATCTTCAACTTCTTCCATAATGTTCTCTAGAAATAACCAACAAATTTGGTAGCTTTGTTTAAAACTATACTCTTTGGTAGACCATGTAATCTCACCACCTCTTTGAAAAACAACTCTGCAATATGAACATCACTAGCCTTATGAAACATAATGAAATGTGCCATCTTTGAAAATCTATCCACCACCACAAATATGGAATCATGCCCTCTTTGTGTCCTCGACAATCCAAGGACAAAATCCATACTAATGTCCTCCAATGGCCTCTTAGGTACAGGGAATGGTCGATACATTCTAGTATTCTTACTTGTTCCTTTCACCATCTGACATATCTGCAACTTTATACAAACTTCTTCACATCCTGTTGTAACTATGGCCAATAATAATTCTCACTAACAAGAGCAATTTTCTTATCTCGATCGAAATGCCCAGCCAATCCTCCACTATGCTTCTCTTTGATTAGATTCTCTCTCATAGAACTCCTTGGGATGCACAATTGGCTTCCTCTATACAACATTCCATCTTGGATTAAGAAATGAAACCATCTTGTCCTATCTAATGTAATAGGTTCCAAACAAGCCTTCCAAGATTTTGCAAAGTCTAAATCTTTTGGATACAAACTCTTGAGTTCATTGAACCCAACAACCTCTATATTCATTTCTATCAACAAATTTTTCCTTCTACTCAAGGCATTTGCAACTATATTTGACCTTCCACTCTTGTGCTTCAAAACAAAAGTATACTCTACAAAAACTCAACCCATTTTAAGAGCCTTTGATTCAACTTTCCTTGACTATTGAGATACTACAAATCCTGGTGATTATTATATAAAACAAACTCTTTTGGCAACAAATAGTGTCTCCATTTCTTCAAGCTTGAACTATATCATAATACTCTTGATTGAAGACATAATATTTCTTCTTAGCATCATTTAACTTCTCACTAAAAAAGAAAACATGCTTACCTTCTTGAATCAAAACATCTCCTATGGCAGTACCACTAGCATCACAATCTACCTAAAAAACATTATTGAAATCTAGAAGTGCCAATATAGGTTGCTCGGTAACTTTCTTCTTCAACATGTCAAAAATTTTGGTTGTTCCTATAGTCCACTTAAACTATTTTCTATCCCCTCTCATTGCTTTAGTCATAGGTGCACAAATACTACCGAAATTCTCAATAAAATTTATGTAAAAGCTTGCTAGACCATGAAATGGTCTTACCTATGTAACACTCCTTGGAGTATACCATTCAATGATAGCTCTCACCTTCTCTAGATCCATTTTGAGACGCTCTATTAAGACAAAAAATCCTATATACACCAACTCTCTCTTCACAAAACTACATTTCTTCAAATTAATCAACTTCCCCTACCTTAACTTCTCAAAAACTCTTCGGATATGCATCAAGTGCTCCTCTAATGTCTTATTGAAAATCAAAATATCATCCAAATAAACAATAACATTTTTTCCTATAAATTATTTTAATACCTCATTCATAAGCTGCATACATGTGTTTGGTGCATTGGTTAGCCCAAAAGGAATGACTAACCACTCATGCAAGCCCTCCTTGGTTTTGAAGGTTGTCTTTCGTTCCTCTCCTTCTCTAATCTAGATCTGGTGATATCCACTCTTTAGATCTATCTTTGTGAAGTACTCAACTCCACTCAAACAATCCATAATGTCATCCATTCTTGGCAAGGGAAATCTATACTTGATGGTGATCTTGTTGATGGCTCTAGAATTGGTAGACATCCACCATTCCCCATTTTTTTGGTGCTAGTATTGTAGGTACTAGACATGGACTTAAACTCTCTCTGAGCAATCCTTTCTGCAACAACTCTTGCACTTGTTTGTTCAACTCTTCACTCTCTACTGGAGTCATATGATGAGCTTCCTTATTTGGAAAATTGGCTCTAGGAATTAGGTCCATCTGATGACTAATCTTTCTTATATGAGGCAAACCTTCAGGTACGTTATCAAAAATAATAGCTTGAAACTCATTCAACAAATCTGAAACTTTTATAGGTACCTCAATAGTATCTTCTTTATCAACTCTAGGGATCAATGCAAAATACATATGTGCATGCTTCATACCTTCTAGGAACTTTCTTCCATCAACTAGAAAAATTCTTGCATTATTGCATACCTTTTCCTTTTCCTCCTTCAATGGATTCAACTTATGAAAAAATCCATCCTTTGTCAAAAAATAGGTGTTGGCATGTCCATCATGTATTCCTCATCGATCAAACTACAACGGTCTGCCTAACAACATATGACAAACATACATAGGCATAATATCACATAATACCTCATCATGGTAGTTCCCAATCTTGAATTTTACTAGACATTGTTCATTTACCAAGGCTTTATGGTCCTTCTACAACCAAGTAATCTAGTATGGGTTCAAATGCCTTCTTCTCTCCAACCACAACTTACTAACCATTTCTTCTAAAACAAGGTTATCAGTACCACCTCTATCAATAATAATATTAAAAACTTTACCTTCACACTTACATCTGGTGTGAAACAAATTATTCCTTTGAGTTGGCTCTTTCTCCTCATTTAACAAGGCTCTTCTAGTAACAAGAACCTCTCCTCTTTTTGCATCCTCAGAATGTGAAGACTCAACATCCTTGTCTACATGTGCAACTCGTGCATTACCCTCAAATCTTCTATTCTTCCTTCCTAGATGTTAAGGACACTAATATTCCCTATGCCCTTCTTCTCTACATTGGAAACAGGTTCCATGAAAACCTCCTCTCCCTGGTCCTTGCCTAGATCTTTCTCTTCCTCTTTGGTCTCCATTATGAGGACAATAGGTGCTATCTCCTTTTTGGTTTTGGTTGCTACTAGATCATTCACCCTTCTTTTGGTCTTCATTTTGACCTCCATATGACCTACAACTCTTTGCTTACTTTCAAACCTCCTATTCAACTTCTCTTCTACCTTTAAAGCAAAATGATATGCATCTTCAATGGTAGACATTCTTACCAGACTCAACTCTTCTTGAATGCTCAGCTTCAACCCATTTATGTAATGTGCAACTTTCTCCTTGTTGGCCTTAGAATGACCTATTTTGATTAGGACTCGGTAGAATTCTTCTATATACTCCTTAATAGATTTTCCTACTTGTTTCGACCCTTGTATCTTCTTCAACAAATCCAACTCATAGTCCCAAGGAATGAATTATCTTTTCAATTTTTCCACCATCCAATCCCATCTTGTTATTTTCTCTTTTCCTCTTCTATTTCTTTCCAACTGGACTTCTTTCCACCATATGCTAGCATGGCCTTTCAATTTGTCCTTTACAAATTTGACCCTATCTAGGTCTTCTATTTCCTCATACTCAAAATACTCTTCCGTGTCATTGGTCCAATCAATCAGCTCCTCTGGATTTAGGTTTCCAGAAAAATTAAAAACTTATATCTTTCGCCTCTTTCCAATCTTGGAAATGGCCCTAATCAATCTTACTTCTCTATGATCCATTACATCCTATGCTTCCTCTTTGAATGGCTCCTCATCTTCAGCCTCATCCTCACTTTCATCTCTTCTTCTGACATTACCTCCCCTACGTAGCTGCTCTTGTAGTGCTTAAACTTGTCTCTGGAGGGCTCTAAAAACCTCTTCTATTACCCCAACATTTCTCCCACCATGTATTCTTCATGGAGGCATCTTTTCTCACATACCCACAACTACAAGTCCTGGTGCAAACTACCTCACGTTCGGCGATCTATTTACACACTCAGGAAAACCTATTCTGATACCACTTGATGAAGGGTACTCCCCTTACAATCTAAAACTCACAAAAACAACAAATAATGGCACAAACAAAATGCAAGAAGGAAAGAAAATATTTTCTATTATCACTTAAATGAAAATGAAATTACAACATTATATTTGCCATCACTTGGGCTTTCTGATTACATAAATCTACAAGTCTACAAATCAGAGCTACCATCTACTCTACTCTTGCCTCCCCTTTGAAGTCCCCCTTTACATCCTTTATTTGGAAGGTGTAACCACCCTAGAATCTTCTAGAAAGTGTAACTTCCTCAAGAAGATATTTTGAAATTTTATTTTGGTATTACAACTTTGTGGGTTCATAACTTTTGATCCGACTGTCAATTTTTTTATTATAATACTTTTCAGAAAGGTCCCTAGAAATATTGTACCAAAAAGTAGGGCCTAAAGGCCATCCACTTTCGCTTTACACCAATTTTCAGGCCCATCTAGAGCTTCTAAGTGCCTCAAAATTGACCCTAAAGATTTTTCTAGGATTTTCAAATTAAAATTTTAATCTCTCAAATGAAAAATGGGATTGAAGTGATTTCTTTTCCATTGGCTTCAATTTACCATTCTAGAGGTCTATGTAATATTTTGTGTCCAACTGTGCATAAATGCAAGCTTACAAAAATAGTAACCCTACCAAATTTAGCCCTTATTAAAAAGAACCAACATTTTTTTTTTGCTGATGCATGATTTCTCTTACACCCTAGATGCTCCTGCATCAATATGCCAAGCTGGGTGATTTAGTCATGTTTCAAGAAGATTCTGCCAAAATAGGTTTCTGACAACTGGGTACTCAAAACTACAAAGACCTTTGTTTTGGGCCTGGTAGTGGGACTCATACGCCACTGATGGTGCATTAGTCTACTTCTAGATTTTGGGAAATTCAAAAGTGGAATTTGTAGTTCCCGGTCTGCGCTTCTGCTCTTGATAGGTTTCCATATCCAAAATTGTAGAATTTGACCTATATGTGTTCTCCAAGCTTCTTTCAGGGCTTTGACAACTTTGAATGTCTTTGACAAATTGTTGACAAATTTTCCAATCTTGCTCTTTGACAAATCTACATGTTAGACTTGTAAAACACATTCAAAGAGAGGGGAAAATGGTTGAGGGTTAGAGAATAGGGGTTTGCCTTCATCAAACCCCTTGTTGGTAATCAAACTCTTGAAAATGAAATGATATATAAAAAGAGAATGATGAATGAACAAAAGCAATGTTGCAACTCACCAAAGCCTTAAAGTAGAAATTTGAAGACATGCAAGCAAGAGCTCCAATGGATGTAGACTTGAGGATGCTTAAAAATTCCTAGAATACTTAAGTGATTGATTGATTAATTTCTTGAATGATTGAAAGATTAAGGAGGATGAAATGAGAGGAAAAATCCTATATTTATACACAATCATGCAATAATTCCCAAAATTACCACATCATAGGCCAACCTTAGGTCTTAGAAAATAATATCCCACCAAAATTTGAAATTATTTTGATTTTTGTGCCAAAGGGGACTCATTCACCCCTAGTGGTGAATGGATCCCACTTAGGCATTTTAAGTGGGTGTTAGAAATTAAATGTATTAATTGATGTTTATCAGGATTATTTTCAAAAATACACTTAAGTAAGGCTAAGTGTAAAATGGGGCCACTTAAAGAATAAGAAGGGTCAAATTATTGATGAAAAGCCTAGAAAAGCATGAAATTTTGTTGCAACACTTTACAACACTTTGAAATAAGGCTTGGTAAGTGATAAAAAGAGGTTATTTAGGTGAAATATATTAATAAGGTCCTAGAAAAGTGTGAAAGTGTGTTACAACACTTCACAACACTTTTGCAAGGCATCATAAAATTCTTATTAATTCACAAGGGCCCAAGACCTAATTTAAATGTGCTGACCACATTACAACACTAAATCAAGGAAAAAATAGGCCAACATCCACAAGAAAGACCCAAATGAGGAGGGAAAATTCCAAAGGTCCATTTTTCTACACTATAAGTAGATCACTAATTATTTGATTGAATTGAAAACATAAAAAAACCTTGCAATTTTTTTTTATTTTTGTGAGTTTTCTTTAGATGACCCTTGTTGCTCTGTTGGTGCAATGATACAAAGTGTAATCAAGGGAAAATCAGATTTGTTAAAGAGTTAGCACAATAACATTAAAATACATTGAAGTAACAAAGCACAAAGGAAATCAATATGAAAATAAAAGGAACAATGTTACCATAAGTCTTCATCTTCCATGCTTCACCTTTGTTACACCTTCTAATTTGCAGCAAATCGAATGAGGCCCTCAGATTTCCAATGAGCACCTAGACTAATGCCAAAGCCCTATGCAAATGTTGAAGGATTTGTATAAAGAAATGACTTCACAATAGACTAAAATGACAATGAATGCAAATGACAATAATCATAACCTAAGTTGACAGAATGAGCATGAGATAGAGAGAGAGATAGATAAGAACAAAATTGCCATTTTATAGAAATTGCAATTTTGAATGTGTGGCCAGGATGAGAAGATGACAAATACCCTAGAATCAATGGTCAAGATTGAATGTTGTAGTATGGAATAGGGTTAGGTCAAAATTAGGGCAAATGATAAATATGAAGGGTTGAGATTGAATTATAAGATAATTCAATCAAGGGCTGAAATTAAATGAGATGTCAAGAGATAAGATTTGATTTGGAAGATAAGATTGGCACAGATAAAGAGGTTGCTGGAGAAATTAAATAATAAAATTATTTAATTTAGGTGACAATGAATAATTAAATAATAAAGATATTATTTAATTATAGAGGAATGTGACAAAAGAATCATTTTGAATTAAATAATGATTTAATTCAAAATTCAAGAGAGTGGACCAAATTAAATAAATAAAATTTATTTAATTTATGAGAGAAGAGGCTAATGAATAATTAAATAATTAAAATAATTATTTAATTATAGTGGATAGTGGACAAAAATTAAATAAATAAGAATTTATTTAATTTTAGAAAGAAGGGACTTAATTAGTGACATAATTAAATAAATAAAATTTATTTAATTAATAATCAAGAAGAAATAAATGACAAAGGGGAATTAAATAAATTAAGAAATTTATTTAATTAAAGGAAGACCTTAGACAATTAATGACGTATTTAATAAATAAAATTTATTTATTTAATAATCATGAGGAATAAATGACATGAATTAATTAAATAATTATGAATTATTTAATCAATAGTCGAATGTGGACCAAGGACATAATTAAATGACTTAATTATGCTAGGACGAAAGTGGTAAAAATGAAGCTTGCAGGCCTAGGTCATTTTTAGGTGTCTACACAAAGGAAACAAATATTCCTTGAGATTCTTTTATTTGTATCTCAATTCTTCTATATATCATAAACTTTATCTTTTCTTTGTCTTGTGTTTCCATTTTGGGGACGATGCAAGGTGTCGAGACATTTAGGTCTCTTCCATGTTGACCCAAAAGCATCTTTTTTTTCTCTATCTATGTGTGATTTCTATTTTGTGTTTCTTTTTCCATGAGTATGTAGTGGATGATCATAGTTATGAGCTCTATTATATCACTGTAGCAAAGAAATATGCTAACCCCAAATGCATGGACCCCTCAATGTACCTTTCTATGTTGCTCATGTAATTGTATTCTTGGGGAAAGCCCTTATCATGATGGAATTTACTTGGAAACATACCATTGGCATAAGGCTTTCAAAATAATATTATTTTGATCTTTAGTTTCATGATATTTATCATTTTCTACTTTAAAGTAATTTCTCATAGCATGGTGTCTAGCAATTTCTTTAAAGTGAGGGCATAAATTGGCATTATTTATCTACACCACCTAAAGTGACTTTTTAAAAAAGAAAGTGGTAGAGCCACTAAATTTTTTTTATTAATATTCAAAAAATTTACAAAGTAACCATGTTTACATAGATAAGCCAAGGCATTCCTGAAGAGCGGGATAGAATACATAAGAAGCACAAAGATTACATCAACAAAGTTGCAAGATTGTAGATGAGAGAAAATAAGTCCTGAGATGAGAGGTAGATAGAAGCCATCACAAAGCCATATCAGAAGAAGCAACATTTAACAAAGTAGCTTATGATGAAAAAACAACATAAATATCTGATGTGAATTTTAGGGTGGAAAACAAAAAAACTATCCACCATGAGATTATCAAACCCCACTTTTAGAAGAAGAAACTAAATCTACGAGGGGAGGAAAGAAAGGATCAAAATAGGGTTCCTCCAAAGTGTCCCTTATTAGAAATTTCACTGCATTTAAAAGATCACTAATCATCCCACATAGAGAATTCCCCAAGTGAGGTCTCAACTCATTTAACTGACAAGAAAATTGAGAAGAGCAGTCATCAACCAATCCATGCACCATTGTGCTTAAGAGAGAAGAAACTGCAAAATCTGTAAGCCTCTTTCATTATCATTACGGTCTTCTTTTTGTTATTATAATTTATTATCTTCTTCACTATTTGAATGTATCACAATAGGTTTCATATTATTGCTATTAGCATGATTTTGAGCAATATCATTTGCATGAGCCTTTTTCATTCTTTTCTTAGGTTGAGATGGGTAAGTTTTAGTTTCATGGTTTGGAAAGGGTGCCGAAGTGGAGCTAGGTGATGACAAGGATGGGTGGGTGGAAATTATCTCATCGGGATTGGGTTGAATGGATGGATTTTCATTAGGTAAGGCTTCATTCTCTTCAACAAGTAGATGAACTATACCATAACATCTTTGTTTGTACTCTTTTGCAAGTTTCTATTTCTTCTCACATGTTTTAGCTCTTAAAGGGGTAATTGATGTGTTCCCTAATATTGGTATCTTTTGTTCCTTTGGAGGAGGAGTTGAAGGGACCATAATTAGTTGTGAGACCACTAGATTCATAGGTTTCAACCTAAAGACTTATTTTTCTTTTGAAGGCACAAAGTTAATTACATGATTATCTCTAGGTATTTTATAAGATGGAAAAGGAGGAACCACAACATATCTAGTAGGTGGTTGAGGGAAGATATTGAGTTCATACTTAGGTTTGTCTACTACCTATGGGTTAGGAGGAACAAGCATCGAAGTCATTGGAGATTGAGGAGACTTAGGTGAGATATTACTAAGGGATAACATAGCTATATTCTTAGCTTTAAATTTTTGATGTGACAAATAAAATATCCTCATGAGTTTAAGGGGTTGGAGTGGTTGAGGCAAAAAGTAATCTAGAAAAAAAATTCTACTAGAGGTAAAAGGCTCAAATCTACTATGGAAAATATTATGTATTTTTTCTTCAAATGGAAATTTAAGACATTTTTGAATAATAAATGGGACTACATTTATAGAGCTTAGCCATAGATGACCTAACTTCACACGAAACTAGTTCGATTTCAAAATTATGGTAAATAAAACATATGATTTTTTTAGGTACAACCTTTACTCAGAGAGTTATTGAACCAATCATAGGGTGAAAAGAACCATCATGAGCCTATAACCATGCTTCTAATTATTCATAATTATCTGTATAAAGTTCATGCACATATAAGAACTCTTTGGTGACATTCACTACACACATGTGATCAATGAGTATTCCCCTTGTGGTTTTATCATGAATTCTACTATGATATAAAGATGACAATCGAGTGTGGTTATAGAAGCATCAATATGTGTGAAAGAAGTATCGGTTAAATATTAGTTTGACCCTTATGGGGTTGAACTTCAATCATGTTGACAATGTTGGATACATCATTGTCAACTTGTTCATTATCACTATACTAAAAAAAATTAGTTGAATGGCTTGGTAATGGGCTTGTGAACATTTTCAAGTGTTGATTAGATGGTGAAACTAATTTATTTCCTTTGTTGTTAACACTAGCCAACTGCATTTGATTTGAGTCAATGAGTTCTTGTACTTGGTTCTTAAGATGCATACATCTTTTTGTATTGTGTTTAGGTGTACGATGATATTCAAAAAAGGATTTTTTTTTAAATTTTGGTGGTAATGGTTTAGTTGTTTCTATAGGCCTAATTGGAGGAATATGAATTATATTCTTGATTAACAACTACAACATGATATCATATAGAGAATCAGGCAATTATGAAAATTTCCTATCTCTTGGCCTAAATTGGTATGCTATTGTGTTTGCATTAGCTACTTATGTTTTAATGTTTTTTTTTGGTAAAATTCCATGGCCTAATTATATTTATTAATATTAAAATAGCAGAAATTACAAAAATCCAAAATTATAGTACTGGCAACATCATGATAAAAAATGTGCTAGAAAAACAATGCCCATGTAATGTTTGAGCACTGGGTACAAAAAACTACAAGAAACCACAGTGCCAACCTACATCTACAAAAATCTCATATGCTTAGAAAAAATGTTCATAGTTGGTTTTTCCTAGCATGTAATCATGGATTCATGCTCTAGAACTATCATAAACCACAAACAACTAAAATGAATACATGTAGATTCTCAATTGTAATGCATTATAGGAGGTATGTTATCACACCACCTAAGAAGGTTTATGGTGTGTGTACTTGGTATTTCATCCACATATGACATTATTACAAGATTGTCTTTGAAAACAGTTGCCCCTTTTAACAACCTATCAAATACTACTCTTTGGTATTCCTCTTCTACAAATGGGCTTTCTCCATTTGACAGGGGCCTCCTAGTAGGAGTCTTGTACTTCACCTTGGCCTTTACAAAACCAAACCTTTTTCTATTGATAGCAAAGTGTAATTGTTTTGGTATGCCCATGAAGGTTTTATTGGATTCAAGAATCACAAATTTTGTTACAACAGGGTTTAGTTCATGCCATTTTATTGTGAGGAGATCTAACTCATTGTTGAATAGGATTGCATCAAAAATATTCCTAGGATTGTCCCTAATTTTCCAACCATGAATGTTGCATAGATAATCCATGGACACATTTTCTGCATAGAAATGAGGGATTTAGCAGAAAGGTTTTGGTGGCTTGTCCCAAAGGGGATGAAAGAAGTAGGATATTTTCAGGCCATGGAAGTATATAAAAAGGGCAGAACTCAGTACAATGATGAGCCAAATAAGTAAGATCCTTAGATCTATAACTCTTGAAATGTACCTTGTGTTGGAAATAACTAAAGAAACTTGACCTACATCCTTGGATCTCCTTCAAGTTGTTTCCTTGGGGCCAAATACTTCATTTGAATCAAAAGAAATTACACAAAAAACATGAAATATAGATCCAAATCCCTATAAAATCTCTATCTAGTCAGGTACATGAATCCTGAATAGAGTACACGATTGAGAAACCCCATGACCAGAATAAAATTCCTTTCAATCTCGGTAAAATTTTCTATCATAATAATTTCCACCATACTAGAAAGGAACAACACAATAATTAAAGAAATGATTATAGAAAACCAGTGGATCTGATCATCTATCATGAGAGGATATGTATCCCAATGAGAAGCCCATTTGATGTCACTTTCCGTCAATGATACACCATAAGTGAATATGATTTCTCTACCCTCCTCGACTTCTTGTGGAGGATTAGTAGATAAAAAACAATGATTAGCAGTTGGGTTGCATGTTGTCAACTGAGGATTCTTCTCATCCTAGGGTTCTTTGAACTCATGTTTGACACTAAAACGTATAACTTCAAATCCAACAATCCGAGCAGCATCAGTTTATAGGTCTTTATGAAACTTAACCTCAAAAGATAGATTATTGTGTATGAAGTACTTATCTTTTGGGTTCCTTGTATAGATTGCTTTGAATCTAACTTGAAAGCCATGCTCATAAGAAGCAAGTAGACTCCCATTCGTTGTTTGTTTGGGTACTACAAATAGAAGATTATCCAGCCCCTGATTTATTGAGTTTTGTGTTGAATTCCCTGTATACCTTCATAAGAGTACAAGAAAATTTAAACACTCTATATGTCAAATTGCTATCAACTCCACTTGTAAGATGCCATCTTCAATTTATCATCACTCCATAGAGCCTTTCCTAAGGATTTGGTGGCCTGTTGTTTGTTACTGCTACTCTTGATCCCCATTCAAGCAACTCTTTGATTGTGTCATCTTTGGGTACAATAACTTAAATGAAGTATCAACAATATTTTAGGTCCCTAAGATTTTTTAATAGCTTAAATAACCTCTTCTTCTATCTTAATTTTTCCCTTCACCATTATGAATTGCATCTACTAAACCAATGTAATTCCAATTCTTTATCACATTGTAGAAATATCTTGGGTTGTCACCTAAAATCATTCATCACCATTAATACAGGAAATGTCCCACTTTTTTGAGATTTCTTGAGCATATCCCATAGTAGCACTTATAAAACAACCAATTGATCTATACTGCATCTAGGAATCGTACCCGTATCCCTTTGGTAGTTTAACCTTTTGTAAACTAAACCAAGAGTCACTAGTTTCAGCAATTAAAGTTGTATCATTTGATAACATGGAATGAATGTGTTTGAATAGCACATTGACTCTTGGAGCCTCATGTGGAAAACCTTCTAAGGGAAAGCCATTATGTACAAAGATACACTAGTAATTCTCAAAAGTTGTTTTGTTGTCCTTAAACTTCTAAAAGATAGATGATTGTGTATGAAGTACTTCTCTTTTGGATTCCTTGTACAACTAGCTTTGAACCCAACTTGAAATCCATTCTCATAAGAAGCAACTAAACTCCCATCTGCTCTTTGTCTAGGTACTGCAACTAGAAGATTATCCAACCCTTGATGTATTGAGATGTCAAAATAGAAGAAAGAATATGACACCCTAATTGAAAACTTTGTATAAGTGCCACATTTCAAAGAGTGATTAATAATAATCACCATTGTGAGTGGAAAGAATCATGAGCCCTGCAAGAAAAACACAACATTAGCATTAAAATACAACCATAGCCACATTTAATGTAGCTATGGATTTTTCCTTTATTTCTTGATTAACTACTGCATTTCTTGAGGAATATTAACATTTCTTGCCCAAGAGTCCCCCAAAAGTTCCCCTGGTAAATTATTTTCTTGAACACCATATTATATCTCTTTTGATTTCAAGTGATCGCAACCAAAGTTGGATAAAAAATCTACTACATGGTTGCCTCCCCTATAGATGTGATTTATCTAAAATCGTACAAAATATTGTAAAAGGATCCAAACTTTATCCAAGACATACTTGACTTTCCAACTACATGACCATTTTTCCCTACAAGCATTAATAATCAACAAAGAATCCCCTTCGATTTGCAATTGTTGAATCTAAAATTTGTGAGCTAACTGTAAACTAGCCAATGAAGTACATGCTTCTGCTTGGTTATTTGTACCAAATGCAAATTGAATAGATTTAGCCCCAATGATATTCCCTTGATGATCTCACAAGACAACCCTTACCCCTAAGATTCCCATATTTCCTCTTGCGGCACCATCAAAATTTAACTTCACATAACCCTTCAATGGAGGAAGCCAAGCCACTTTTGATCTATCAATTTTGGAAATAATAACCTGCTGAATTCCCCTAAATGGAATTACCAATTTGAGCCAAATATTAAGTTGCTTTGTATCCTAGTATGTAAATATGGAACCTAAATTTTTGGCTTTTGACACATAAGCATTTGTGGTTTTAGAAATAGAATTTTACAAGTTCAGCAACACTTG
Source organism: Sequoia sempervirens (assembly GCA_007258455.2). NCBI lineage: Eukaryota > Viridiplantae > Streptophyta > Pinopsida > Cupressales > Cupressaceae > Sequoia > Sequoia sempervirens. Next base: position 72,272,758 of record VDFB02256132.1, on the reverse strand, counting down.
ATCAATAGGAGATGAGGCTTTGTGAAAAAATCCTTTTATTTCATTCCCACTAGATGCACCAAAGAACTATTGAGGGAATTTTTTTCCAAATACAAGCAAATAATGAAGACTTATAGAGGACTAGCCAACTTGAAAATAATTTCCATAAGGATTTAGGAGATGGGGTAACCCAATCCAATTTGAATTTAGCATTCTCCTAGCATTTAATAGAAAAGGACAATGTAAGAATAGGTGATCAACACACTCCAGACTTTCCCCACACAACACACAATTAAAAGGAGGATCTATATTCAATTTAACCAACCTGTCACTTGTCAAAATCCTATGCTTTAAGATTAGCCAAACGAAACTTCTAGCTTTTGGAAAAACCATTGGATTCCAACAAAAGGATAAAGCTCGCTAAGGTGATCCTTGAAATTGAATACTCATTGTAGCTTTATATCCTAACTTAACTATATTGTGACCTGATTTAGATGGATCCCAAATAATTTTATCAGTAGATTGCTTAAACTAAACAATACGATTTAACAAAATGTTGTTTAACTCCTTTTGTTGATCACATGATAGTGAGGAAACTTCTAACTATTTCTAATAAGCTTGACATGTGCAATCATCTATCTTCTGAATGTAATCCTTAACTTTGGAACCCAATCTTGAATTATTTGTTCTTGGGTTGGCTTGAAAATTTGTAGATATTCTAAGGAAGGATATCCATTCCATGAGTCTTGCCAAAACTGGGCTCTCTCTCCATTATGAACTTCCCATGTTAGATATGAAAAAATTAATGTTCTGCAACTTAAAAGAAAATTCCACAGTATTGATCCTTATGGAGGATCCAGGACAAAAAATATGTGGTTTGAAGCATCACAATCCAATTATTTTTCTTGCATGAATTTACACCATTTTTCACTTGGTTTAGAATACATATGCCAAACAAGTTTAGCACCTAAGTCCATATTTCTTGCAGACAGATTATGTACTCCTGCACCACCTTTTAATTTCTCTAAAAAAATGTTTTTCAATGAAACAAGAGGGATTTTATTCTTACCATCCAAATTCCCTTTCCATAAGAAATACCGAATCAACTTTTCAATTTGAATAATGATAGCTCAAGGAGCCGTCAATACAACCATATAATAATTGGGAATGGCTGAAAGTACATATTTAATCATCAAAGTCCTTCTAGACAAAGATAGCCATTGGTCTTTCAAGCTATAGATCCTCATTTGAATACTTTGAAGCACCTTTTCCCAATATGAGCATCTTTTTTCCCCTGTGAAGAAAGGTGCACCTAGGTACCTACAAGGAAAATCTGCTAGCTGAAAATCTAATATTTATACAATCTTATTCCTCAATTCTAGCCATGTATTTAGAATGTAAATCTTTGATTTGTTTTCATTGATATTCTGATTTGAGGCAAGCATATATTTTTCCAAAACAGATTTAATCTATTTAGCTTCAGCAATAGCGGCTATCCCAAATAAATATTGTGTCATCCGTAAACAAAGTGTGGGTAATGATGATATGAATATTTGGAATTTTCACACCCTTCCAAAATCCCATTATTTGAGCTTTAGAAACAACCCTACTAAGAGCTTCAGCTAAGATAATAAAAAGGAAACGAGATAATGGATCTCCTTTTCTAACACCTTGAGTAGAATTGAAAAAAACCGATGGAGAACAATTCACTAGAACTGAGAATTGTTCCCTAGATATGCATGAGTAAACCCATTTGTGCCATTTCAGATGGAAGCCAAACTTTTTTAATATTTCCATTAGAAAAGACCAATCAACTCTATCATAATCTTTCATCATATCAAGCTTAATGATTAGGGCCAACAGAGAGTGAGTAGATATAGAATGAAGCACCTCATGTGCAATTAGAGCAACCTTAGCAATTTTTCTACCTAAGACAAAACCCTATTGTTCTAAAATAATTCTTGGAATGATATGATGTATCCTCAAATAGATTTTTTTTGTATATATTTTATAAACTGTATTGCAAAGAGAAATCAACCTAAATTTAGCAAAGGTATCTAGGGAATTTACCTTTAGAATAAGTACAATATGAGTGACATTAAATTATTTCAACATCATTCCAAAGCACCTAGATTCTTCTAGTGCTTTTAGTAAATCTTGGAAAATAAAATCCCAATATTTTTGAAAGACGATGATAGTAAACCCATTGGGCCTAGGGGCTTTTTTAAGTGGCATTTAAAATAGAACTACTTTTAGTTCCTCTAAAGAGAAAGGTTTGAGTAAAAGTACATTATCCTCAGGAGAGATTAATGTAGGAATAGATTCTAACATTTCTTCTCTTGCTCTCAAGGACTGATTTGAAATAATTCAAGGAGTAGAAAGAAAATTTGAAAAAAAATGACTCCATTTTGAACATCTACCTCTTTTGTCAAGCATTCGCCTGAAACACTATCAAGAATAGAAAAAATAGTGCTTTAGCTTTCTTTATTTGGGAAAACCCATGAAAAAACATTGTATTCCAATCACCTTCTTTAAGCCAAAGTTCACATGATTTCTATCTCCAATAAATTTCCACCCATGCAGACAACTCTTCCCATTCTTCTTGGAATGATTTTCTCTATTCAAAAGACTGAGGGTGTAAACTATTTGAAAACTTGTGTTTTAATTTTAGTGACATTTTGAGGTCTATTAATCTTGATCATTTTTATTTTTTTAAATATTGATAGTTGTTTTGAGGTACAACTTCAAATTGACCAATAGGATCCAAAGAAGGTGTAGCTTTATATTAACTAAGTGATATATGATAATCATGAAGGTGTATACATAAATGTGTAAAGGATAGATATTTCATCAATAATATCTTATCTTGAATATTAGGTTGTAAGTTCCATATGAACAACCTTTGAATGTCAATGTTTGGAAGACTAGGAAATTTATAAATAAAGCGATTGGTATCATCCTATAAAGTCTTTTATTTTCTTTTTAGGACCTTGTTTACAATGAACTAAATATAACATGACGTCCAATATTTTCTTGGAATTGTTGGAGGAAATCACCAACTATTTGTGTAAAGAGGTAATTGAGTTGTTTGGAAATTAACAAAACCAATCCAAGGCCATATCTTTCAATGGTCTAAGAAAGAGTTTCACTAGGAGCACGTCTTCAAAAAATAAATTGCTACACAAGTTTGTAAAATCTGACACATGGTTATATTAGGATCTCCTTCATTACAAAGTGAGGTATGGCAATGTTTTGTGGTATAGGTGTCTTTAAAATAAAATAAAAATAAAAATGGCATACATGTGAGATATGTTGGAGGTTTTCCATTAGTCAAATTTGGTTTAAATTTGAAATCTGTTGTAACAATGTCATGGAATTACAAAATTTGATTTATTAAAAGATCATTAGGTGACCTTTTTAGAGAGTTTATCAAGTATGGTGAACTAGTATGGATGATTGGTGGGCTATTTTTTTCCACATTTATGATGGGTGATGAACATGGAGGTGTTAAAGATAAATGGAAAAAATATAAAGATTTCCACTAAGAATCCCTAAGCTTGAGCTTAAACCATTACTATATTGCATTGGTGATGCTTTGATTGGAGGGGTAAAGTAGGAATAAAAGGCACTATTGCTGGAGAGGAAACTTTTTTTGCTAATCAGTTTTGATTGTTAGTCAAAGATTGAGCATATCTAGTTATTGTAGGAATATTAGCATCCATTATATGAACTAGGCTACACAACACTTCTATCCCTTGCAAATCATTTACCAACTTCCTAAGGTTATCCAAAAGAGGAATTGTTTCTCCAACCAATATTTCAATGCTTAAGAATTATTGAAGTCCTAGATATTTATCCATTTTTTTTAGATTATCATTAGGGACATGAGCAATAACACCCACCAAGTCCACGTAAGTGTCAGGTTGCAATAAAAATATGGAAAACGTAGTATTAGGAATAGAATAAAAGATGGATTAGGTAGATGCAATACCTTGAGTGAAAGATTTATAAGACTTGGGCTCAATACCGATTGTAATTGCAACACAAGAAGCCATAAGTATGAAACTACATCTCATGGGGGTATTAGCTATGGGACACCAGGTTGTGAAGCTCATAATTTTTTTTTGAGATTCAAAAACACTTTAGTGATCATACAATGAAGGGAAACACATCACATTCACAAAAACTAAAATAATTTACAAACACATAACCCATAATTGCACAAGAATCACAAAGATAGAATTATGATCCAAATTTTTGTTACCTTCAAAATCTAAGAATATTCTATAGTGTTTGAGGATCCTAAACTAAAGATGTTCAGGTCCGGCAATAGAAATATTTTTATAAATGCACAAAATTCCAATTTTGGCTATATGTAAAACATAATTATGCATGCAATTTTAGATTTTTAAAATAATGCAATGTATCCAAAGGCAATTTTATAGATTTTAGAATACAATGATCAACTAAACCTAGTTTGACAAATCTGGAAATTGAAAAAAAAAAACTTTTAAAATGAGAAACATAATGTAAATATTCACTTCCTATCTCACTTCTTCCTACATCACAAGGGAAAAGACTAAAAATGATCTCAAATACCCACTTGGCTACTAACCTCAATGGAAGAGCTAGAATGGTGGATCATGGTTTTAGTCTTTTTGGGAACAAATGATGTGTGATGATAGTGATTAATTGAATGTTGATTTATCTAATTTGATAATGCAAAGATGCACCTACATTAACTATGAAAATGTATGAACTATTATGATTTCTTAAAAAATAGAATTCAATATAGAAGAGTGCAAACATAGAGGAATCTGGCATATAAATCTAGACTTGAAATGGATAAATAGGGGCACTGGCACCCTAGACCTAGAAGTGTAGATACTTAGAATCAAATTTCATATTCCTATTGATCTATGTCTATAGGTTCTCCTCCTTTGGACTCAATGTTGAAACTTCATCTATCATTGATAAAATATCCACTTTCCCTAATTTGTTGACTTGTAGGACTTTACTTCTTGAATGAACAATTAGATCTCCAATCCTCTCCAATTTTTTTGCTTCAGATCTATAATTTGCACACAAAAAAGAGGGAAGGGTTGTGTCGTATAGGGGCTCGCCTAAGTCAAACCCCATTTTTGTATTTCTACCTCCACAACAGCTATGATGAAATAAAAGAGAGCTTACCCTTGGGTAGGAAGAAACTAAATGATAAATAAGTGACAAATTGACAATTGTTGCAACTTATCACTCATATCTTCTTTCCTTGATGGATTGAAGTCATTGTAATCATTACCTTCTTAGAGAAATTGATGCTTGATTTGAAGTCTTGCAAGTGTTAATACTCACAAAAAAATGGGCATGAAACATAAAAAAACTCACATGAAAACATAATGCATTTCTAACATGACACTTGATTGAAATAATGATGCTATAATTTTATAAATTCTTCCATTGAATTCTTAATTGCTCAATTCAAAATGATAAGATTGCTTCTCAAAGTTTCTAGCTTTTGTTGGGATTTCAAATGATGTAAAAGACTTGTATTTATATGTAATTTATTATTTTCCCATAAATTAATTACCGATAGCCAACAACTGATTTCAAATTTTTAAATGTTAAAATTCCAACAGTAACATATTTAAATTAGGGCCAAAATAGGTTGGATAGGAGCACTAGTGCCCTAGTCCAAACCTATTTTGGGGATTTAAGCATTAGTATATAAATATTAATTCATTAATCCCAATTCAACTTCTATTTTTTTGAAGATTATTATAAAATGGGTAAATTAAATGCGCAAATAGGTCCAGGAACCTAAGAGGAAGCTAAACCTACTGTGAAATTGTCAAGGGTGAATCTAATTTTGTACATAACACTTGTGTGCATTCTTTGCACTTAATCCAATCTTGGGCAAATAATTACACCTGCATGTACTTATTATTAATATGTTGAGTTACAACACATATGGGCTAACTAGGAATCAAACCTAGGACCTTCCATTTGATGTTGGAGTGCTCTACCAATTGTGCTAATGGCCTCTCTTTGGCCAACCCATCACTAGTCTAGGTGTGAATTATTTCCAATACCCCCCTTCAAGCCACATTGCAAGTGTTAGGGGCTCCTAGCCTTGCTCTGATACAACATGTTGAGCTAAAACTCATATGGACCAACTAGGACTCAAACCTAGGACATTTCATTTGTTGTTGGAGTGTTCTACCAACTGAGATATCGACCCCTCTTTAGCCAGCTGATTGTTAGTCTAGTTGTGGCTTATTTCCAATGTAAAAGGCCTAAAATATCACATCTAAAACATGTCATTAGGATAGTGTTTAGGAAATTTTCATGCTAATACCCCAATAAGAGCCTCTATTTTGCTCAAAATTTTGGAAATCTAAGCATTATCCCTCTTAGAAATATGGAGAGTGAACTATGGTGTTTTGGACTATTGTCAATACTATTGGTGAAACTTCAAGGAATGGATAATTTCCATCCACTATCTTTGATACACAACTACCTTCAAATTTTCATTCATTTTATATTAAATTATATTTTGACTATGTATTATATAAATACTTTTACAAATGATTTAATCAACTCCTCTTTCAAAATATTGTAAAAAAATTGTTAATTTTTTTTCAAATTTGTTATACTTATTTCATAAAACTCTAAAAGAATAAGTTGCCACAAATCTATCAACATATATAAAACTTTAAGATAAATTACACGCATTCACTATGTTGGAACATCTCTTAGATGAAATAAGAGTAGACATTGTGGATTTCCTGTCCATATTGTTTTGTATTATCTTAACATTAAAAGTACTTCTAATAATCTTTGTGTTAATCATGTTAATAAACCAGATATACATGGCATATATTACTTATAATGAAAGTTTTGAATTATTATGTCATCTTGGGTTTCTCAGCGTCAACTTTGGGTCTGCGTAGAGATCATCAAGCTTCTAATTTTGAAGTTAAAAATTTAGTAAAATTAATAACTGTTTTTAGTTGTCTCTTTCACTGAACTTCGATTCAGCTATGCACGCGCCCCCACAGTTATTTTCTTTATTGTGAATATCACATATAAAACTACATTATTGCTGATATAAGTTAATTTATGTTTTCTTTGCATTGAACTCAATTTTTCTAATCTCAGGCTGACTTGAAAGATTACCAAGAAGAATAAGTAGAGTTGATTACTAGCAGTATTGTCTTCACAATTAATTGAATAACGTATTAAAAATTACTTGGGTCATCTTCACTCCCTTCATAGTTAGTGAGATATCACATCTGTCATTTCATTTCATGCAGTAAATTATCTTGAAAGTAACAGTGTTAATAATTTATTATTACTCAATTTTTTTATGATGATGATTGGTTGTCTCGAGATGTGGATGGAAATCAATCTTAGATTTAAGTTTTATCACTTGTAATGTATTATTATTTTATAATTGTCGATAATAAGTATAATTGAGCAATTTGTATTGGAAAGTATGTTTAAATCAAGATCTATTTTCTAGAAAATTGAGTTTCTATAACATTTTTTATACTTTACATTTATATTTCTTATTATCTAAGTCAACATGAATCCATCAACAATATTGAGATTCACATGTACAACATTTCATAATTGATTTGTGATGCGAATTTGAACAAGACTCCTACACCATCCATCATTAATATATTTACTAAAATTTTGACTCAGCCCATATTTCTTCAACTTAGGTCAAACTAAAGAGGGATATTTTGTAACTTATCTATCCTCCACAAATGTATATTTTTCCCCAAACTGATTTTAAAGGGAAATTTCAACAAAATCGAATCATGTGTGCACATACCACTTGTTATGTACGCATAAATTATCTAATGTGTATTACTATTGATAAGTGCACACACACATGTGCACGTGCACACACACACACACGTTCACATGCGCACGCACACACACACACACACACATATGCATGTATATGTATATGTGCATATGTGTACATGTATATACATGATGTTTTAACTAGTTATAATCTAAAATTACGTCTTTACCATTAATCTTTTGGATACTTTTTTCATTTTTTTTTTCTTAATTCATTGTGTGAAAGAAAATGATGTAATATCACCACCTAACTTGAATTCATTGTACTTAGGAAGAAATGTTATATGGAAAAAAGCTATGCAACACAAATTTAATATCAATATATTTTCTACATAATAGATTTATTGAGAATTACACATGGGTTAAGTAAACAAGAAGAATCCAAATAGTATCTAAATATAGGGATTCAATTAATTAATATTACAAATAATTAAAGAAGTGCACTAACCATTGATTACTGACACCATCAATGCCTAATAAGACTTGAGCCTAAGCCTCCCACAAAAAAGTGACAATTTTTATGATATATTCCAACTAAAATCAAGTTCATCAAGGGGCCTACATCCTTGAAGATAGAGATTGAACCTAAAAAGAATCCCAAAATAAAGACAAAATAAGTTAAACTCGTTTATTCAACACACTATATAAACTCATTTATTTATATTAACAACTTAGATAAAAACATTATTTGGTATTTTAATGATATATACTCTACACTTCTCTCTTTCAAATTGGACTTGTTTTGGTATGGTTGTTCTTAATGCAATGACTAGCATAAAATAGCATAATTTTTTTATATTAGTTGGAAAATAATCTAATTCTAATTTGATTTCATCTTCACACATGTCTAGGGAATAGTCCTAATCCTTAGGTCACTCATTCCTTTACTCAATCCAAACTTAGAAGATGTAAAAATTGTCCAAACTAAATTAAAAAATATGAAAATGGCCCTTGAAATTTGAAATTAAAATTCAAAACTAGTCACATGGTTCCCTTTCCAAGTAATTTTTATTAGCTAACTAAATTATAGTTAATTACATTTTGGATTTAAAGAATTTTTATGATTCCATTTCTTAATTTCATTAAGCACTTAACTAGTAAAGATTTTATTTTCATATTTGATTGTGTGGACATTTTTCATCATCAATATTTGAGATCATACTCCATGATCCATCATTAAAATGAAATAGCTAGAGAAGAGAAATGAAAGGTAAATATTAGGAGGTAAGTAATAGATCAATGTGGGTGGAGATTCTATTTTTAAGCCTTACCTTTAGACCATTCCTACAAGAAATAGTTTCATACCTGGGTATGTGCAGGATCATCATGGAAAAAATAGGCCCTTGAGTGGTAAAAAATTCAGAAAAATCAAAGTTAGGAAACTTGACATAAAAATTTGAATAAGTTATTTATATTATTTCAAAATCATGTAAGAATAGAATCTATAGAAAATTTAATGTAGTTTCTAAACTACTAGGTTTATTTAAAAATTAAAAAATCTATTTGGTGAAAATTTGAAATCTCAATGCAATAGTACTTAAATTTTCAGGAAAAAATAAGTAGGTGTCTGTCTGGCCACCCTAACCACAATAAAATGATAATTTTTTATTATAAAATTTTATATATAAGTAGAGGACTCATGTTCAGATGTAATGCATATTTTTTTGTAATTTTTTTCCAAGTAAATAATTAATTATGAATTTTTTATTACAAATTTTAAAAAATATAAAAACTTGTATGTCTGACCACCTTAACTTGGTCAAAACTTCATGAAATTCATTTTTTTCTTTTTTAATCCTATAGCATGTGAAGCATCGAATGTGACACATGTTTTGGATTCAAAAAATGTGATATTATTTGAAAGCTATAAATATTTTTCAATTAGCCTATCAATCAGGACTTTAGCCATAATTCAAATAGAAAATGAATAATAATTATTTATTAAATTCAAAGTAAGGCATAATTTATATTGGTGGAAAGCTAAGAATCTCCTTTAAAAACCCTTTTTGTTTCATCGATTTTGGGTTAAAAAAAATTCATCAGCCATATGGGTCATCATATCACTTACATATGCCACTTTTTGACCCATCATAATCCTGCACATACCTACCTTGGAAGAGTTATTTGGTGTAAGAATAACTTAGGAAAAAATTACAATCTAAGGGTAAACCATAGAATTTGTGTAGAGATGCATATAAATAATCAACTTCTTGAAAATAGTAAGCTTATTGGACCTAGGTTTAATTTTTTGATTGAGATAAACATGAGAAGGGCTCATATCCATTACAAAAAAAGACAAAAAGGAGAAAAAAATGAGTCTCACAAGGAGTAGGACTGAAACCAAGAGAGTGAAATAAAATAGAACTAAATAGCAGAAACCAATAAAAAATATAGTAGAAGGCTAGAGGAAATTAGCCACATATCGATGAGAAGCTTAAGGTTTTTAACAACCTACCACTCATGATTCAAATAATCTATTTTTTCAAAAGTAGCCTCCATATGATTGTTGACTTGGGCACTAGTGTTTCCTATCGGGGGATAGTTTAAGAAATTGTTTTACTTTTAGCATCTTGATTTTTAGCCCAAGTTTCATTTTTTGGGACAAATTGAGGAGTAGACTAAGGAGAATCCATTGCATTTCCTTGTTATTTGACTCTTCTCTTTTCTAGCTCAAACTAAAACAAGTAAAGAGTGGTGGAAGAACTTTTCATAGTTTATTTTCTAAAGACAATGATTTACTTCATATTTTTCTTGATGATTTATTGGTTATTCTTGATGGAATCCACTTCTTTCTCTAGATATTCCCATTTGTCAAATTTATTAGCCATTTTTTTAACTTCATCCTAGATGTCTTCTTTGACTACTTCATTCTACCAATTAGAGGACTCGGAGTGGGTGACCAATTCTAATTGCTAGATTTTATTTTTGGGTGTATGCAAAATTGACCCAACTATCATTTAAGGATATCATTCTAAATATTTATAGCTAGTGAAGAGGGTATTGACCTTTTCCTCCAATAAGAGGCAAGAGCTATAGTGGGGTTCCCTTTCTTAAACTGTTTGAGGGTACAATCCATTTGATTGGTTGGAGAGTGGTCTTTTAGATTAATGTGGGAAACAAAGGACCCAACAAATATGGAGGCTTTATCTTTAGGAAAGTTGGAGAGAGAAATGGTGGTAACAAATTCAAAGGACATCTCAAATTGAGGAGGGTTGAAAGGGGGAGGAAAAGGGGGGATGGAAAATAATTTAATGTTTTCTTTAAATTGAGAATTGGAAGACTTTGAGATGACATAACCTAACTCAAGAGAATTAGCATTGATATCATTGTCAATTATGAAATAATTGGGATTACTAGTTAGAGAATTGTGTAAGGAAACCTTCTTCTTCTTGTTATTTGGAGGAGAAGGGTCCTCAATAGTAGAGGACTCAAATCCAACTAAAGGATAAGAAGAGTTAACTTTAGGGAAGGGTTTGTTAGTTTTAAGTTTTTAATTGTGGTTCCCTCAAAACAATGGTGAGAAACAAGAGAATGCTTATAAACACATGGGTAAATAGGTTTGACTAATTTTTTGCCAAGGTGGAACCAATACAACCAATAGATAAGCCCCTAATCTAGGGGCAAGTCCTTTTTACTCAAAAGCACCTTTTGAATGATTTCCTCTAGGGAAAAAAATACAAAAAAAATCCATGAGAAAATTATACCTAAGGTTATTAAGCATGGGGAAAAGGTAAGAGTGAAACCTTTTATACCTTCTCTCTAGAGTAATATAGTACAAAAGATCCTATGCCACTATCTTCTAAACACCAAGGAGATCTTCCATGATGAAACCATGTTGCAAATGGTAAATTTTGTATCCTCTCTTTTCATATTTCATATCTTCTTAGTAGTTACCCTTGAACTTTTTCAAGATTCAAATTCCATCCATATGAATCCCTATAACATCAATAATCAACTTCTTAGAGATATTAAAATAGATTCTATGCACATAAATAGTCCCCACCTTCCAAGAGTTAGAAAATTTATAAGAAATTATTGTATTGAAGTCATTCATGGCATCAAAGTAGGAAGAGATATTACCTCTCTATAGGATGCCTTGGACCTCCATGTCATTCTTGATGGTCTCATAGTTAGAAGGTTTAGTTTGAAGAAGATCTCCACCCATGGCAAGGTTGAAGCAAACACTGAAATACCAAGTAATTAGGAGGCTAGTGAAGTCCTTACAAATAATATTTTTGAACTAAAAAATAAGAATGAAGAGAAATTACATGTAAAATAGATATTTATTTTCCCCACATAACCATTATTATGAGATTTTTGGAGAGTTTTTTTCTCATGTCGAGAATTCCTTTCAAGGAATCCATATGCAAGAATTTTATTATTATTTGGTGTCTCATTTTTCACTTGAGATCCAACGTGATGTGGGAGTGAATTTAAATCATTCCAAATTGATATCCCTTCAATTAAAGTACTAAAGTTGGCTAGGCACTCAACCAAACCATTCCCTTCCCTATAAACATGTCAAAATTTGGTTTCATTAAAGTTAACCAAATTATTGTGTATCTCTTGTATTATGTCTTCATAGGACTAGCTATGGTTAAATTTACAAATTATCATATCAAATATGTTCTGGAAGTCTCCTTCTATGATTGATTTTTTGATTCCTTTATTCTTAGCGAACAAAATACCTTAAAGATTCATAGCTACTTTTTCAAAGTTACAAGATTGAAAGCTTGAGTTCTCAATATAGGCTCCTATCACCTGACCCGTATCATCCCTTATTAAACCACCCCAACCACTTGACTTGGATTAACCTTTGTAGAGCCATCAAAATTGATTTTATGTCATCTAACACCAAGGGATCCAAATAGTAGCTTTGTGGAAAACAAGATTTAAGAGGTCAACTTTAGCTAAAGTATTGAAAACCTTCCATCTTATAGCTATCTTAACTTCAAGATCTAAGGGAATAAAATTTTGTTTTTCAAGATCAGCCATCTAGATATTTTCATCTATACTATGAATAACTAACTCAACAAGCAACTCTCAAGGTTTGAATTGATTCCTAAATTTTATATTATTTATTTCTTTTGATAGGCCCCAACTAGTATAGAAAAGACCCTACTACCATAGTTCCTTTACTAAAGGATGCTTAAATGGGAAGTTCCAACTACCAATAATACTTCTAACATTTTCTTTCCAAACACATGAAATGTAAAAATTATCAAGTTTTTTTCCTATCACTCCAAGAATAGGTACAATGAATATGAATATGATCAATACTCTCTTTTTTTTTCACATACAGAGCATCTAACTTCCATCTAGAAACCTCTTTTTTGAAGGTTGTCAATAGTCAAAAAAAAATTATGACAAACTATCCACCAAAAAAATAATTTTAGGGAAAAAATTATGCACACATATATTCTTCCATTTGAATATTTCATTCTAAGAAGTATCAAGAAATTTGGCTCCATATTTGATAGAATAATTTTATGCATGATCAAAAAACCATATAACTTTGTCTTGAAGGGGTCTTCTATAGAACTTGTGGTTACTTATGATATTTAACAACTTTGAAGTAGTTATATTGATAGGTGGATCAAACCATCTATTCTCTAGTAATATTTAAAAATGCTACCCAATCTTCTTCTTAAATCTACTTGAATAGTATACTAGATAGGGCGATACTCCAAATGTAACATGGACATCTAGGGATCTTCCCAAAACCTAAAAAGGTCTCGTTTATCCACTTGTCATTTTAGGCTCATAGAAAGAATGGATTTAGACTTGAAAATGTTGTTCCAAATGTTAGAGTTAAATGAGAGGTGTTGAGCTTGAAAAAAATCATCCCCTCTCTCCCATGTAATTACTTAATTTCATGATATTAGTTTATTCACTATCAAACCTACTAAGTCTCCATCCAATCTTAGTCAAGAGAGCTTTATTCATAATTTTAATCTTTCTAATTCCAAGCCCACCTTTATTTCTAGGATTACAAATATTATCACAAGAAATGAGAGAAAATGTGTGTTTTTGTTCAATGCTAGACCAAAGGAATCATATCTAAATTTTTTTTAAGTGTTCTAAATCATATTTCTAGGGATTTTAAACAACGAAAGAAGATAAACTAGGGTAATTTTTAGTGAAGCTTTTAGTAATTGAATTTTTCTATCATGGATCAAAATGACAACTTTCAAAGCTACAAGTTTCTTTAGGATATTTTCAATGAAATTATTTTATGTAGATCTAGGAACCTTTCCTTGAGTGTTGAGCATACCCAGATAAGTAGTAGGGAATTTTTATACCTTTCGATTAAGGAAAATAATTATTCTATATTGGATTATTTGGGGGGTGTTGAGAAAAAAGATTTCACTCTTATCTAAGTTATATTTCTATTACCATATTTTTGGTTTCCCCTTTCAAAAACACATCCACTCCCTTAAGAAAAGTTAAATTACATCAAGTTGTAACATTTAAGCCTTAGTTTTTGAAGTTTTTTCAAGCCTTGAACAAGCTTTCATAACCTGCCACTCACCTGAAAATTTAATGAGTTTTAGCCCTTGTTAAGTTTTTGAATTGTTGTCAAGTCCTAGAGTGGTTTACAGAACCTGGGAATCCACCAATCAAATGAAAAAAGATTAAGCAAAAGCAAGTTCTCTTTGAAACTTTTGTTAGGTTTCCAAACCTTTGTTGGTTCTTGACAAGGATTGAAAAACCTAACTCATTCTCACGATATATTTTGTAAAAGGCTAAGTGTTCCTCCTAAGGGTTCTTTCTAAAGGCTTTGATGAAAAGAAGGGACCCGAAGTTACTTCTAAACTTGGTCTTGCATGGAATCAATAAAGCGAGTGATGGTTTTATTTATAAGACTAAAGAAGACTTTGAAATAATTTTTGGAACCCTACCTATAGTTTAACATTTATGTGTTTCAATTGATTGAGTTATTATTTAAAATCTATTCATAGAAGGAAATAATGATATCAAAAATAAACATACTTGTAGAGATAACATTTGAATGTATAGCCATTAAGACACATTACAAATATGAAAAAAAAAAAATGTAATTGCATGTGACATGAAAATACATAACTAAAATTATAGAATTGCCACATTACATAAAACTAAGTCAAAAGCAAAAAAAGATTATACATATTTATGTATATTATTGTATTACAAGCCAAAAATTGGAGCTTTCAACACACAGGTTTCAAACACAGAGAGTGGACATAACTTGGATCTCAATGCTCTCTATCACCTCCTAGAGGTGTTCTATTTGAGCAAGGGACAAGAGTTTCTCATTGAATTTCACATAATGGGAAAAAGTATCAATTATGTTGCAGTCCAATCTAGTGCGGAGTAAGAAAACAACTTATTTGGCTGGCTCATTCCTCAAGGAAATGGTAATGTAGATCACATCACCCACTAGACCAGTGCATATATACTTTGATAGGCTCCCCATGACATCTTTGAAATACGCTAGATATCCTAGCCTTACCAAATGTTCAACAACCTAGATTCCCCACTTGAACTTCCCAGAGGTGTAGATAATGTTATAAAGAAAATGCTCCAATAGCTCTGAGTTGTGCACATGCACTTGGGAGAGGAAGTGCTCACCAATTATCTTCTTGATTAATCCTTCTTCAACATCATTATGGATGAGGAAATCCTCCCTTAGTTGGTCCACTACTAGCCTCTTAGTGGTGCTATATTCTACTCCCTCACCAGTGAGTAAGTCACTCTTATTTTCAGAAGATGCATCAATGATAGTGCTCAACATGTTTGAAATTGTGACTATTATCAAAGAAAATGAAGGAATTGTACCTAATTTATAGAAAAATAGGAGTAACTAAGTGTATTTTTCTTGAGAAGTAGTTAATGAATCAAGGAAATTCAAGTTGCTTCAAATTTAATGAACTCAACAAGTGATGTAAATCTAGCAAAATGTGCCTTGGCATTAGGAAATATCTTGTATTTAAACTACCCAAACAAATATGCTCCTAGAACTTGGCATGTCATTATTTGGAAAATTTGGAACATACAAACTACTCACATGAATTGAAGGACACATGGGTCATTTGAAAGGTTGGTGGTTCATTCCCCTATCCTCATCAATTGGAGAATGTGATACAATCATAACCATTAATAAAAATGGTCATTAATGTATATGTGTCTTAACCAGAAAGAGCTTAACTAACTTCCCATGAAATGCTTATTTGTTGAGGTGGGATTACTCTTCCCCAAGAATCAATTTTCAAGAAATGGTTGACCGTTACAATTTAAAAATTTTAAATATGTTGGAATCAGATATCAGTGGGATCTGAATTTTGATCCCCCTTGTAGTATGATGCATGAGTGAGAATCAATATGAATAAAGATCAAGTTTTGTAGTTTTTAAATTTTTTTAAGGTTTTTATTGTCTATGAGCAGTAAATTTGAATGAAGTATTTAGCATTTATGAGTAAGTCTATGATCTTTGATAAATTTTAGGATATTCCTTCTCTCTGTGGATGTGGTATTTTTGGTGTTTCATGCATATATCTTTAGTGGATGTGAAGATTGCTTTGAGTTGATTCATCTAACTATTAGTAATTTGATCTTTGAGTCATGATATTGTAGCTTGCAAATCTACTTTCAGTTTATTTAGTAGTTTAAAAAGTTAATTTCAATCACATTTGTTCCATTGTTATTGGTTGGTGTTAGTTTTCCCTTACTTATTTCTGGTTAAAAGCATACCCCCAGATTCTTTTAAGTTTAAAAAAAATAAAAATCATATCATAAGAGGGATTTGTACCTCTTAAATTCAGAGGATGATCACCAATACAATGGTGATATCTCCAACCAAAAAATTCTAACTAGAAATAGGTAAATTCATTAAGGGTTATTTATATTCATTAGCTTTATCCATAGTGTCTTTCCTAAGTATTATTGTGTCATCTACAAATTTTTGATGATAACATGGGTAGAGGGGGAAAGCAAGCTTAACTCCTTTTGATTTACCTTTATTGATGTTGTTTCTAATATTTCTACCTAGTACCTCAGCTAAGAGGGTGAATAAGGGGAGATAGGTTATCTTTGTCTTATCCCTCCTAAATCTTTCAAATGGCCTCGAGGGATACCATTTATCATAATAGAGAAAGTAGTGGTAGAGAATAATTTTTCCAAAACTTTGAGAATTTTTTTCTAAAATACAAACTTGGACAAGGCTCTAGAGAGAAATGGTTAGGATACCTTATCATAGGCTTTAGATATATCTAACTTTAGCACCATACCTTCCTTATTACTCTTCTCCATAGAGTGGATCTAATTTCATGATCCATTATAAAAACATCATTTTTTTCCTTCTTAGAACAAACCCATTTTGGTTTGGTTGTAAGATTTCCTTTAAAAAAGGTTGGATTCTCAAGACCAAAAACTTAGAGAAGATACTATATAAGGTGTTTCATAAGCTTATAAGTCTAAAATAAGACATTTTATTGCTGAACACAAAGCAATATTGAGAGGGGGGTAAATAAGCATATATCAAAAATAAAACATTCTCATACATAGATAACGCATCATATCACATGAGCTGAAAGAACAACAGAAAGGAAAACATGCACCACACCATAACACCAATATTTTTATGTGGAAAACCCAATGAGGGAAAAGCCACTATGAGAGTTAAATCACAATATAAAAGATCACTACTTAAAAAGGATTTATAATGAATTTAAAGGTTCACTTCCTATTGACTTGCAAACACTATAGCAGAGACAACTTTAGGAGCAAGATACAAAAGTCCTAATGAGACTCACTATCTCAGAGTGGGGTACATGAAAATTATGATAAAGGAACTAAGACTTGAACTATTGTAGATGAAGCATCTGAATAATGTTGATATTGTAGTTCCATTTTTACATATTTACATCTTCATACAAAGTTTGCACATTTCATGCTTAACATTATTAATTCATATTAAATCCTCACATTCGCATCACAAATAATTTTGATCTTCTATATATATCCTTCTCAATAACATAAGGCTCCAATGAATTTGGCTTCAAGATGATCATTGATTGAAACAATTGATATTGTAAGGGTCAACTCCAAAACATCCAAAGTGAAAAAAACTTTGATTGTGGATCAATGCATGCTATGTTGAGGCCTCAGAGCATTTCCACACAATCTTCAAAACAATATTAATTGGTCAAGACCAACTGCAAATTAAGAAAGCAAGTCATGTTTTTTGAACACCCAGAATATTAAGAGGGGGGTGAATCGGTATTCTACTAAACCATTTAACTGCTAACATTCAATATTTAAAATATATTTAGCTGCAATTGTAAACAAAAACATGAAAGGAATCATAACATCACATGACATGTGAACATTAGGATTTTTACATGGAAAACCCAGAATGAGAAAAACCATGGTGAGGATTAGCTCACAATATATTATAACCAATCATAAGATATTATAGGGTACACTACCAGGACACAGTGTCCTTGAAGTGCTTATAGCCTAAAATGATTACAAAAGAGTGTGAATCACTTCCAAAATGAGGAACTGATGAAATACACATTTTGTGTGTTGATTTTAGTTCCAATTAAGCTCTGGAAAATAAAATCCTACATCAATTTACAAGTACATAGTAACTACCTTCAACTTCACACAATATCACACTATCACACTTCACTTCTTGTAACATGTCACATATCACACATACATCTTATGTCTATATCTCTTTTATACAAAAATGTTTCATATATATATATATATATATATATATATATATACCAACTTACATCAACATACATCAATTAGGTCACCCTAATTAGATGTAAATATTCTCAATTCAAAATAACTTGTTGGCTCAAAACAAAAACTTATTTGGTGCTCAAAATAAAATGTGCAAGATATAAAATAGGTCAGCTTGGACCTAATAAAGAACTATTTAAATGCACGAAGCAAGCACCACTTAACCATGTCAGCCAGAAGAATATACAATTTCTATATTTTGATCTTCTATCATTTATATCTCTTAGCCTATTCAACCAAAATCACTGAAACTTGTCCATAGCTGCAATTAATAGTCTTAACTAACATATTAAAATTGCATAGGTCGATCTTATAATATGAACAATTTCAAACCAAATTATCGAATTAGAGTAGTAGAATCATAGTTTACAGGATAGAAAAAAATTATCACAAACCAATGTTGGCATCAATGAAAGCACACCAAAGGGCTTCTTCGTCATTCTTCCAAAAATATCCCCCTTTTATATTGATAGAAACATGAGCCAAAAATGAAGCTTAAAAAAACGTCTTCATAATCCAAAACCAAAATTGTGGGAACTCAACTCCCCCTTTTAGACATACACAAAACACATAACTTCTCTAAAACCAAAAATTTCTTCACAATATTATTTTCTCCCTATGCTCCCTACACAGACCCTTCTCCACATAGAACCTTCTCCCCCTTTGGAATCAATAAGAAAGGGTAAAAATAATAAAAAGAATCATTTAACAGGAACTAGGGGAACTTTGTAATTCCTTAAGAATGACTTCCCAAGAAGGTTTTCCATCATCCCAAATCTACTTTTCTATGACAAGTGCTTTGTGCAATGATTCTAGTTATACTAAGCATTCTTCTCCTTCTTCTAGAGTGGATGGAGTAAGATTCATCTTTTCTAGTTTCTCTAAATCCACCAAGGCACTTGATATAGGAATGTGTCTGGACATTACTAGATCTCCAAGATGTTCAAACCACCTCATAACATCTTCTTTCTCCCTTGATAGGGTGAAAAACTTGCTCTACAAGTCTGGAATAGAAGTCCAAGTAGTATAATTTCTATCATCTACAATCCTGTAGGTTCTGGATGCATTGGCAAGTTGAGACTCTATTGATTCCATTAAGTCTTTAATGCCTCAAGTGGCATCATGCCACCACATGCAATATACAAGCATTATATGGGCTTCCTCTTCACAATATTTTACCTCTTTCAGACTTTGCAACACCTTGATGTGTGTGATTTCATATTTATCATATAGAACCAGTAATATTTTCTCTAGAAGGATTGAATCTACCTCTTTCTCAGTCTATATCTTAAGGCTAGAGGTATATTCTTTAAAAAAATCAACCAAGAACTTTAAGTTTTCAATAGGCACTAAGGAATCATCAATTATGGAATTGGGGGTTGTCTACTACAAAGCCTTAATAGCTTCATTTACCAATTCAATCCCTCTCAGATAGGTATGTTCAATTTCTTGCATTTTGGAGTTAAGAAAAGCACCAAAAATATTTATCCTTTCTATGGGTGACATCTTACTTAGATCCACATAGCCTGGATATGATGGAAGTTGAATCAACTAAGGTGGTAGCACAGGCTGAATCCTTGTTGTCCTTGTCAATAGACCCTTAAGAGTACTTTTGGATGATTCTCCAAATGGCTTTGATGGCTCAGTGGTCTTGGTAGATTCTTCTTCACTTCTTCCAATCTCTGTTTATTCCTTGTTTTCTTCTTTCTTTTCCTCTTCTTCTTCTCGAGAGGATTTTTCTAATGGTTTTTCTTTCTTTTCTTCCTCCTTCCTATCTTTGTCATGTTTTCCATCATTTCCCTTTTCATCTTTGTTTCCTTCATCTTCATTCTTCTCTTCTTCTCCACTATTTATGGTATCCTCATGGTGTTCTTTTGGATTATTACCAACATCATTCTTATGTTGATCTTCAGTGTGTTTAGTAGTTGTATTCTTTGCATCATTCAAAGGAGAAAGTGTCTTTGAAGCAACATGTGTATCACCAACATTTTGAAAAATAGGATGGTCCTTTACTTTTTTGATATTAGCAAGATCCTATGCTTGAGTTGTATGAGATGAAGAACTAGTTCTCACCACATAATTCTTTTCCATTTCCCTTATTATATCATGAGTCACTTACCTCAACCTTTTAGTACTGTCAATCCCTTTAGTCATTAGAAGAGTGACTATTTTTTTGACCTTGAACAACTTAGAACATTCATTTAATAGGGTAGCAACATCTTCCTTAGATAAGGAGGATCTATATGTGTTCAAGGCATCAGATTTCATTTTGTCATCAGTAGTTACAACTTCATGCCTTCTTTGTAGTAAAGCTTCCCATACATTTTCAGTCACCTTCTTCCTTATAGTTTCCATAGTCTCATTAAAAATAACCATGTATTGAATGAAAGCATCTACAATTGTTTCCTTATACTCTTTATTAACTTCATTAAATAACTTAGTAGTAGCTAGCAATTCTTCAGCTTCTATCATATTATTTACTAAAGCTTCCATCTTTAGAGATGGATGATCACTTACTGGAGGAGAGATGGGCATGTCCTCCATAGGTTTTGATGTACCTTATTCACCCTTCTTCTCATGCACATGAAGCTTTCATTTCATCTTTTTTTGAGCTTCTTCATCAAATAAGATTTCAACATTATCTCTAGTTTCTACTTCTTCATCGCTTGTGGAGGCATTGCTTCTATTTCTTTTCAACTATTTTTCTTCTTGCAAGCCAAGATCAATTTCTTCTTGTATACGATTGCTTATGTTCCTTTTTCTATTTTCCTTATGCTTTATTCTTCTTCTGAGGGTAGTAGATGGTGCAACAGGGGTTACATTTATCTTCTTGGAAGCTCTTGTGTTGGGTCTAGAGGAAGCAAATACATCAACTACTACTAGGGTACTTTTCTCTACCTTATTTCCTTTTACTGTTGTTGTTGTACCAGGTGTTTTAGGTAATGTAGAGGTAGTAGTGGAAGATGCTATTCCTGATCTTCTAGGCCTAGAGGGAACTTTAGTTGACTTGGCCCTCTTTTCATCAGCAACTTCCTTTAGTATTTCAACATCATCCTTAGAAATTGAATGCATTTGAAAGAATGCCTCAACAATTTCATTTACTCTTTTATCCCTTTGAGGTGCTGAATTTTCCAAATGCACTTCAATAGAATTCTCTTCATATGTACCATCATGGGGTAGAGTTGGATACTTAGGACTACTTAACAACATTTTAATGAGGCCTTCAGCTACTTGATCATCAATCTCATATCCTAGAGGCTCTATCCATAGAGTTCTAGATTCTACCGCCTTTATGATGCACTCATCAGTGGACATAAGAAAAGTTATCTTCTTTGCATATTTCTTTACTTAGCTCATTAGAACTCTATCTCTTTCATACATGTTCTAAAAAACTATGAAGAATGTAATTAAAGCATCATGTTGTGATCTGAAGTCTCCAAGGATATGTAAATGTTTAAATATTTGATGTGCCACTAGTCTATTATGATTCCATATAATATTTTTCCTTCCAAGTAGCTCTCTTAGAAAGTAGAATAGCAGAAAAACTACCAATGTACCAAACTTGTATGCATATTTCTTTGTCTTATTTTTGTTTAGGTTATCCACAAGTTGTTTCTAGAAAAACTCACACAAATTTTAATCCCGTCCATTAACCATGTCATATGCAACATAAATTTTAGTTGCAGAAACTAATTGCCTCTATTGGTAAAGTAGATTTTTTGACCAATCATGATTGCAACATATCTTATAGCAGGGTTTGTAATGGGTTTGGTTGTTAGTGCTCCCCCATCATATGTGGCACCAATTAGTTTCATGACCACATCATTCTTCATAGCTTTTAGCATTGGTATAGGTCCAATGTCATAGAGAATAGTTACAACTTTAATCACTTCCTTGGTAATTACTCCAACTACACTTTTCCACACAAATTTATTGTGCACTCTGCTAAGTGACATCCTTACAAACTTTGCATCCATTTCGCTACAAAATTTTGGGAACCAATTCCATACATCTAGCTTCTTCCTTACAAGATTTTCATATTTTGTCTTCACTGAGGAATCATCTCCAACTAGATCCTTTATCCATTGATCCTTGAGGACTTGAGGGTCAAATTATTCCAATTTTGTATGAATGTAGGTTCTAGTAGCCTCAATGGGTAAGACACTACTCAGAATTTGTAAAAATGCACCCATGGGGTCCATTTCATAAACCTTCCATGAAAATTTTCTAAATCTCTATTGGGGTCTCTTAGAAGTAGCAACCATAGTGGGAGTGGTCATTTTCCCTCAATCTACTTGTATATGCTTATGGAAATTGCTTCTAATTAAAGCCCACAAAGTGAAAATAGTTGTAAATACCTTTTTCAAGCTTCGATGGAAACTAAGGTTTGATGCCAGATACTATGAATCACCTTCAAACCACTTCAACTCACTCTACTTCATTTTGAATATGTAAAAGTGGTCTAAATGAACATAAATTTTTACATTATATTTTACCGATTTTCCCTAATTTTGTATTTAATGCATTCCTCCTTCAAAAAGCTAATAAACACCTTATGAATACACTTTAAACCCTAAAATTCTCCATAAATTTCTATAATTGTAAATTTTTTGTTAGAATCTCTTTCAACACTTTTGGAATGACATTTCACATCATGTACCTTTGTGTCACTATTTGACACCTCTTATATTGAGGGTTTATAAGATTTCTCTGTAATTTCTCCCCCTAAATCCACTATTGGGTTTATTTTTTAGAAGTATCTACACCAAATTCAGGTACAGTTGCATTTGATTCATCCTTATTCTCAAGTTCTTCCTTTTTCTTCCAAATTTTCTCCATTTCCTTTTTAAATTTAGTAGGAACCACTTTAGTCACAGTTTTATTCCTTCATTCTAGATTATATTTCTTCCTATTTTTACTTTTGTATAATTTTGAAATATGTCCTGGTTTATTGTAGGTGTAGCATACAACATTTTCTAGCCAAACTTATTTGTATTTAACCTTGATCTACACTAGTTAGTTTTATGTCCAAATGCATTACATGTGTAGCAATATCATTGAAAATATTGAATCATTCTACCAATATTGATTCTATTCATCATCATTATCTGACTTCTACACTCAATAGCTCTATGTACAAATTTATTGTAAGCAAAACATTGTCTAGAAAGGAATCCAGCATTCTAATCCATTCTACTTCTACATTTTGTTGCTCTATGACCAAATTTATTTCATGAAAAATAAATACCATTTAAAGATGGGTACCTTTGAGCATTAGGTTGTTTGATAGCAATCCTTTCAATGTTGGTTCTTTGATTCTTGATCTGTCTACCATTGCCTTGATTCTTCCTTTGATTTTCAACCTTGTTAGGAGTCTAATTTTCCTTTGATATTTTTCCTTCTTCAAGTCCCAAACCACCTTTTTCCTTAGAGGGTTTCTAAAATGAAATCAAATCATCAAGCATTGTAGAACTTGTTTTGAATTTTTCCTAATGAGCTCTTGCTTTCTCCAAGTCAGAGCTTAGGGTTACCACTTCTTGTTCAAGCTTTGTACATTCATCAATCTTGCTCTAGATTTTAGCTTTTTGATAGTTTTCAATTCTTTTCTTTTCTTCCACTTCTACCTTTAGCCCGATGATGTCCTCATTTGCTTTCTTCAACTGATCACTTATTTATCTACTTATTTCTTTGAATTTATTGATTTTTTCTCTCAATTTCCTAATGCACTCATTTACTTCTTTCAAGTTCTCCCTTAGAGTTTCTTTCTTATTTTCAATTCTATCTAGATCTTCAAGAGCAACATGGAGTTCTTCAGTTGCAAAGATCTATTATAGAGGAATAGGATACTTTTTTTCATCCATGTGTTCAAACTTCAAGATCTTACTTAAGCAATTAAACTTTTCAAAAGTATCCAAGCTCTTATACCAATTGTTGAACACCCAAAATACTAAGATGGGGGGTGAATCAGTATTCTACTAAATCATTTAACTGCTAACGATTCAATAATTAAAAAATATCTGGTTGCAAATGTGATAAAAAACATGAAAGGAATCATAACATCACATGACACATGAACACCAAATTTTTATGTGGAAAACCCAAAATGGGAAAAAACATGGTGAGGATTAGCTCACAATATATTATAACTGATCATAAGATATTACATGACACACTGTCCTTGAAAGGCTCACAACCTAAAATGATTACAAAAGAGTTTGGATCACTGCCAAAAGGATGAACTAATGAAATGCACCTTCTATGTGTTGAGTTTAGTTCCAAATTAAGCTTTGGAAAAAAATTCTACACTAGTTTGCAAGTACATAGTAACTACCTTCAAATTCACATAATATCACACTAGCATGCTTCACTGCTTGTAAGATGTCGCATATCACACATACATCTTATGTCTATATCTCTCTTATACAAAAATATTTCATATTATATATATATCCTACACCAGTTTACAAGTACACAATAACTACCTTCAACTTTGCACAATATCACACTATCATGCTTCACTGCCTGTAACATGTCGCATATCACACATACATCTTATGTACATATCTCTCTTGTACAAAAATATTTCATATATCTATATATATCAACATACATCAATTAGGTCATCCTAATTAGATGTAAATATGCGCAATTCAAAATATCTTGTTGGATCAAAACAAAAAATTATTTTTTGCTCAAAAAATAAAATTGCAAGATATAAAATAGGTCAGCCTAGACCTAATAAAGAACTCTTTAATCACCCACGAAGTGAGCACCACTTGACCATGTCAGCCAAAAGAATATACAATGTCTATATGCTGATATTTTATCATTTATATCTCTCATCCTATTCAACAAAAATCATTGAAAACTTGTCCATAGCTTCAATTAATATTCCTAACTAACATATTAAAACTACATAGGTTGATCTTATACTATGAAAAAATTTGAACAAGATTACTAGATTAGAGTAGCAAAACCATAGTTTATTAGATAGACAAAAACTATCACAAACCAATATTAGCATCAATGACAACACACCAAAGGGCTTCTTCTTCATTCTCCCAACAATGTTAGCCTGATTAGTACAACTACCATCAATATTGTTATTTCTTGACTTCACACTAATGAGGAGATACCAAAAACATCATGTGGATCAAGATATGAACAATGTAGGTAATCTTAAATATCCCTAAAGAAAAAGCATTTTGGATCAACTATAACACAATATTAATTGAATATTAAGCTTAAAGATCTTCAACACACTTGACACTACTAGATAATGTTCATTGATCACTACTGATCATGTCCTCAAAGCTACAATACCAAACTAGAACCTCCATAGGAATGCAGGGCATTCTATCCAACCTCTACATTGCATTACACTGTTAGAGCAAAGACTAGAACACTGTCAACTATAACTTTGATTGTGGAAAGTGTGAAAACTTGATTTTATGGATATAATATCTTCATAAAATGGCCATCATTTCATTTGAACTACAAGACAAAATCTTGCACAACAAATGGATGCAGACCAAAATGATATGATACTATCTTAAGGTATATATAGTTGGTGCCTTAGTCGGTCTTCTACAACCTATCTCAACATGTGGTACATGAATATAGAATAATATCAATGTAGACATAATGTAGACACATTAGGAAATGAGTATCATCCTCTGCAACATACTTAGATCACTATTCTTCCTTATACTACCTTGCAAACATACCTCAACTTATATCCAATTATCTAGAAACTAACACTAGAGTATGTACATAATTTAGTAACACATCTTGACATCAATGATAGCCCAAATAGTTTTGAAATCAATGAAAAAACATTACCAATAATCTTCCCCTTTTTTCATTGATGGAAACACACATATACTTCTCTCCCCCTTTTACAACAAGGGAAAAGGGCATGACATCTTCTACTTATAATATCTCAAAACTGAATGAGGTCCCCCTTACTATATACTCCTCCTAAGATAGAGATTCCCCAAAAATGGATGCCATGTATAGGAATAGGTTCAAAAACCAAAAAGATACTAAAAACTTCCATAAAACTTTACAATAACAAAATTGTGTTATTTACGCCTCTGTAGCATCATTAGAAGGTAAGATTTTCTTGTGAGTTTCTTTGAGTTGCACTAGAGTTGCAACCCAATTTTCTTTTGCAAAGACAGGGATATGATTCTAACATTCAAATTTTATACACAAATCATCTACCTCATCTATGTTGAATGGATCCTTCATCATTTTCATAGTCTTTTATGCTTCCACAAGTATCCCAAAAAGTGAAGCCAATCTTACATTGATTACTTCCATCAAATGACCAAATTGTCTCTCTATGTTTTTTCTTTGATCCTAAAGTAGGGACAACTTAACATGAATATTTTCCAAATTTTCCCTAACAAAACCATCCTTATCTTTTGAAACATCATATATTCTAGCCATTTGAATTATTTTTGACTGAATGGAGTCAATCTGATCCTTGATACTCTTAATGGAAGTATGCCATCTCAAACAAAACTAGTATAAGGCAATGGCTTCATCCATAAATTTTTTGAGCATTTCCAAAATTTCTTGAAATTTATTTTTTGCATTAGCACATCTAATAGATACTTCATCCATTCTTTCATTATTCATCTTTCCCAAAACCTCTTTCTCTACCTTTTTTTCAATGTGGGAGGAATGATCCTTGAAATAATCCATTAACAACTTCAAATTATATTCCATAAGAATGGAGGACTCTAATTTTACCTTAGGTAAACCATCTTAAATTATTTTTATAGCATCCTCAATTATTTCATCCTTTTTCATGAGCTCTTGTAAAATATCCTTTCTTGCAGAGGAATATAGAATGTCACCAAGATAGAGCTTGTGGAGAGGGGAAATTTTTGATAGGTCAATTTGTCCTTCATGAGTGGGGATTTGTAGAATTTGGGAGGTTACCACTAGATGGAACTACATCTACAAGGATAGTAGGTATTTGAGAGAATCTAAAGATGAAGAACTTTGACCCTTATCCATAGAAACATCTTTCTTCTTAGCACCCTTTTCTTTTATGTTTGGAACAATCTTAGGATTATCTTTTCTCATTTGTACATCACTTCATGAATTCCCTAGAGAAGCAACATTGTGTTCCAAAGGAGCAACACCAACATTAATTTGGCTTTTTGTTTATTGTGCACCAATGTTCACCAGAGGAGCTATCTCCTTGTTTTGCTTCTTATTAAATCACTAATCATATTTCTTTCAAAAATAGATAAATCTATGTCCATAGTGGCACATCAGGAATATCTTGCAGAATATTATCATCAGGAGTCACCTCAGTTGTCTTTATTTCTTCAAGTATATTTATTGTCTTCACATATGACTCCTTTTCTTCTTCCTTTTCTTTTTCAATAACTAAGATAGTTTATATTTTATGTGCACTAGAGATACCTTCCTTTTGTAAACTCAAGGATCCTTATATTTCTATCAGACAAGATGTGTTTTTCACATTAGAGCTTTCCAGGGGAGGCTCATTATTCATCTTTAAAGTTTATTGTACACTTATTTCATCTTCAATTTTTTTTCCTTCCAAATATCCTTGTGGGTCATCATTACTTTTCATATCACTAATGATTTTTTTTGTGGTATCTTGAGTTTCACTTTGAATCTTCCTTTTCACATTTTCATCCAAGCTCATCAGAAGATCTATTCTTCTCTTGGTACGGAGCTCTTTGGCTTGTCTTTGGACAATCACTTCTTTTTCTTTTTGTGAAATAGGAATCCATTTTTTGTGAATTGCTTGTAGTTTCAGATCTTCATCAATCTTAATATCATCTTCTATCCTTTGTCTTAAACCCTTAGTAAGGCTATTCAGAGCTTTGTTACCAATGTCATTGAAGGTGAAGTTTTGTATTACCATATAATCAATGATGACCTTCTCAATGGTCTTTTTGGCTTCTAAGGAGACATCTAAATGTAGCATCATTATGACATTTAATAATTTACATTCAATAATTACATTAAGAATTTTTCCAAAGTCCAGAGGGTCATCAGAGACTGAAGGAACCATTCTAGTCTTTTCAAAAGCAATTCCCTATCCTTTCTTTTTCTATGAAGATTTTTCTTCCTCTTCTCCTTGAATTTTTCCTTTTTCTCTTTTCTTAAAAACAAAATCTTTCACTTCTTCTTCTTTATCTTCCACTTCATCATTGGTATCAATCTTTTCTCTTTTTTACTTTCTTTAAGTTCTAGTGACCATTTCTTTGGAGGTATAACAAGTGTAACTTTTCTCTTACTTTTGGTTGTTTGTGTGGACATTGAGGGTTGTGGGGCAATAGCTGGAGAGGTACTGCCAAATCTCCTTGGACCTAGAGTAGCTTTTGGAAGGGCTGATTTGACCATCGGAGCATGAGGAATAGCTTTTGGAGAGCCACCTAGTATTTTGTAAATCTCTTCTTTTCCCTTTATTGTAGAGTATTGTGGTGCACCTATTTCCTTTAGTGCCTTTTCAAATTTCTTTTTTGCAACTTCCTCACTTTCCTTCTTATAGATTTCATCCATGATTTCTTTGTATGTTCCAAATCTTTTTACTTTAGGATTCTTAGGATTTGACAATAGAATATCTATATACCTTTGTACAAAATCATCCTAAATCTCATAAGGCAACTCAATTATTCATACAATTCTACCTTTCATGGCTTCCATAAAGAAATGGTCCATTTTTACCATAAAAATTATTTCTTTTTCATATTTTTGGACCAAACTAGATGATATCATGTATCTACCAGTGATTTCCCAATACACCTAAGGAATCTCTAAGGAGTATCCAACTCCTATATTCAAGACCCTTAAAGTGAATGGCCAACTAACAAGACCCTATTGAAGACTACAATCTTCTACACTTTAGGCTCTATGGGACCTAGGAGGGTATTCCTTTTATCATTTTATTTGACTACCTAAATAAATGACATAGACAAACCCAAATTGGTTCCTATAAGGGGTAAACAACATAATTCACTCAAAGTTTGGCTAGTTTTCAAGCAAATATCCATCAATTTACCAAGAACAGGGGAAATATCTTGCATACATGCTTCATTGTAGATAAACTTTAAAATCTTTGTATCCTAACCCTGAATCAATGGTCCAATACATTATTATCACTCAAAATGAAAATACCAAGACAAATAGACTAGTGTCTTCATCAATTGGGCAATGGATTCATACATATTACAACCTATTATGCCTAAATGATTTAAATCTGATAATTATAGGCTATTTCCAGAAGGACTTGTGTTATGGAAACTCTCTGCACATAATTCATCACTTCTTACCAAATTCCTAGTAAATCATTACAAGTTCATGTCCTCGCTTAAACATTTAGTTGATTCATTGAACCAAACAAGAAATGAAGGCATGCATTCAAATGAAACATTCGAAGATGAACCAAATATACTTGATATTATATTCAAAACTTATAAAATGGTTTACAAGGAAGAGTAGATAAACTATGTATGGAATTTGTTTTCAATATTATTAATTTCTATAAAACTATATAAGATTTTCATATGCAAAGTTCATAACCCAAGACAATTCTACTATCTTATTTTATGTTATTCTTCTATTTTCTACCCTTTTACATATCATACCTGAAGACTCAAAAAATTAGAACCCCTACAAACGAGCTCTAAATTCCCTTTTATAGAGTAATGGAGCAGACAAGCCTCCAACTCGAAATGAAATTACATTACAAACTCAAATTTTGCACCAAATTTCAATTGCATTTCAAAATTCCCCATATGATGATTCTATTGAAATGGGGACACCATACTTGCAACAATCCTCATGAGGAGGAATAAAGTACCCCCAAAATTTCCTCTACTGGCAAGTAGCAAAACTGATGTCCATACCACCACGCGGACACACAGTCAACATCCAACACCTCAAAAAGCCACCACACACATAGAAAGAAAGCAACCACCATAGAAATTTCCAATCAACACAAAAATTTAACCTCACACACCACCTTTTTCATCAACTAGAAGACCTTCCACCAGCAACATACACACACCATGATACACACCCACTTCATGTCATAGCGATGGTTTGAGATGAAACCTCAATCCATTCCTCATCCTTGTCTAGTTTAAGCATGGCCCCATCATGCTTGCTAGGAGTCCTAACTGCTAGAGGTAGAATAGATAACACCTTATCTCTAGTAGATGGAGCTCGACCCGAGGTCTCTAGATACTAATGGTAGCTAGAATCCATCTCCGTTTTAGTTTTTAACAAGCTCTCTGTGATGTTAATGGTAGAATTTTTTGTCCAAATGATCCACAGCCATATCGAAGCTTTCTTTGAATTCTGTTGGAGGGCCCAACAAATTTTTCTCCTTTCATTCCAACTGCCTTCAAGCTCACGAACTGGCCTTTCAGACAATAGTTGCATCTGGTAGTAATAGGTATAAATCATTTTCCCTTGGTATCCTCATGAGCGACTTGCCTTCTCTCTAGGTCTTCATCATGGGACTTCTATGAATTTAGTCGAGAAGACCTCCATATAGGAACTGATGAAACACTAGGCTTTCTCATTCTGCCACTAGACAATCTATACTAGAAACCTCAACTCTCTAAACAAACTTGAAGACTTAACAACAAATTTCTATGGCTAAAATAGCAACTTGCCACTTCTATTTATTGAACAAAGTGATGATAGCAATCATCAATGTTCAATGAAGAACATACACACAAACTAGACAATTCGTTGGCATGTGTATTGTCACTGTTTAATTACCAAATGCATAGAAATCTACATATCCTACTTCATGATTATCAAAAATTAAGATTCCACATGCACAAAGATCAATTTGATCATACTTGCAAAGAGTAGATCATTAATTCCCACTAGTTGCAAAATGAAATAGCTATCACGTGCTAGTTTATCAACTTTGAATATCAATCATTGATCTCACAATAAGATGGCAGATCAAATGGATCAGTTTAGGTTGACCAGGTTTGAAATCCAGCAATGCCTCATTGATTTTTGTTCGGCCAATGACATTAACCCACCTTCGATAGTAACTTCTCTATCAACAAGCTTCATCCATCTCTCAAACTAGGTGGATTGATGTACATTTCGAGATCTCACTAATCCATGGCCTTTACCGAGCCTTCATCTCTTTATAGCAAGCCAACAAGGAACAATGTAGATCATTCTCATCATTCAATCTTAGCCGTCAGTTTAAAACCATAAGCAATGAGCTAAATAGTGGATAATGGGCTCCATGTCTATAT
This sequence comes from Sequoia sempervirens, assembly GCA_007258455.2. Taxonomy (NCBI): domain Eukaryota; kingdom Viridiplantae; phylum Streptophyta; class Pinopsida; order Cupressales; family Cupressaceae; genus Sequoia; species Sequoia sempervirens. The sequence goes on along the minus strand of VDFB02256132.1, from coordinate 72,240,827 downwards.
GAAGACACACATCTTCATCTTGTCATTCTCACACTGCATAGCTAGTTGACATTTTTCATTCGCAAGTTGATGGGGTACAGTTAGGATCTCTTCCCATGGTCTCGAATCACTAAACCTGCATGCACAACATGGTTAGCATTAAATAAGGGTCCAATATTAGGCCGATGATGATTTGACCCTTGTAGACAGATGATTTAAGCCTAAGTCATTTTGGAAAAAATTTAGCACCCAACTTTGGGATGTAATTAAAATTGATAACTGACTGAGTGATCGGTGTTATAGACCAAAGGGGTTGGTAGCCAAATGCACAAGATGGATCAAGTAATGACTTAAGAAACTAGAAACCAGCAAGGCGAGTCAACGTGACATTAGAGGACTTGAAGGCCTTTAAAGGAAAAACCCTACACAGTCATGGGGACAAGGGTTTAAAATACAAACAAGGTCTATGGGCTGCTTAGAAATTGAAAATTTTGGGAAGCTCCATCAATGGCTCATGCTCAAGGACATATACCCCTAGTGGGTATAGCGAGAATCTGAATCTTAGGTTGAAGCAGACCAAGGTAGAAGATCAAAACCTAGGAGCTTTCCTAGACAAGGAAAGTAGACACAACATAAAGAAAACACACCAAACCAATCGATGTAGACTATTTACAAAATATACATTGCAATTTACTTCAATAAATTGGAGGCCCCTGGCCCACAAATTTTAGGGACAATTCTTTCCCCTTTCAAACACTTTGGCCTATTTTACTAGCAATGGGTCCACATGAATATTATGCAATTCCAAGGTACTAGCATCTTCACAATCAACAATTCCTATGACATGTGATGTAACATTTCCACACTTATCCTTCTCCATAATAGGTTCATCAAACTAAACTGGGAAGATGAAAACCTCATACTCCATACTGTCATGAAATGTAAAATCACATTCCACTTGCTCATCAAATTTGAAAACCTCATAAACACTTTGGCTTACACTTGGAAAATCTTTTATGGGATAAGGGAAAAGAAGAACATGATTAGGAATATCTTCAATTTGTTTGTCGCAAGTTTTTTCTTCATGAGATGAAAGAATATCCATGATAAGATCCATAAGGTAAGGAGCATCTACAAAAAATTCCACTATAGCTTCAACTGACTTATATCATTCCCTTGGTTATCCATTCCTTTGAATTGCTCATCACATTGATGAAATAATCTTGCAATACTAAAATATTCTATAGAATCATCAAATAATTCCTTCTCCTCAACATAAAAATGATGTCTTCTGAGTATCCATGCTTTTATCACGATTCACCTCTTGGTTTCCAAATAGTGGACCTCCTTCTATATCAAGGCAAGTATCATCATGTGGAATATGAACAGTTGATATTTCAACTACCTTTTCAAGTACATTGCTAGTAACCATAGGAAAATCAACACAATCATTGACATCCCTTTTGATAGCAATACTATATTCAAAGCTACCATCATAGTCTTGAACTTATTTATCATGTGATCTATTGTCACACTTGGATGTCAGCAATTTTGAGGAATTCTCTTGATGCTTATCAAGTACAATCTGATCAATCACATGTTGGGAAACCAATTCACTGGTGTTTGTGTTTCCCCATCTTCCATTTATTTGGGGGACTACCAAGTTAGGAGTGACATTTTCAAAGGCACAGTTGCAACCTTAATATCACCTTGATTCTTGTTTGAACCATCCATGACACATTCATCAATAGTACTTGCTAAGTACTCATAGGGTTATCTTCAAAAAGAGGATTGCTCCTATACCAATAGGAATTATCATTTATAACCTCACTGTCCAATACAGATTCATCAAATAAAGGATTTTTCCATACCTCTATGATAATTGGATGTATCTCATCTTTTTCAATGTCAAGATTCCAACAATTTTGATCATCAGTACATTCAACTTCAGTGTAATCACTTGAAGAACAAAGAGAAACATTCTCAACATCTTCCTCATCATCTGCACTCACAATAATTGACCTGCATTCATAGAATTATTCGCATGAAGAGTATTTCTCATTGCCTAGGAAACACACACCCTCAAGAGTATTAACATATCCCCTGCTAGAAGCAAGGGATTCCATCTCCACTTCATATGAAGAATCATATTCAATAGAATATTTTCCAAACTTGATCTCATCACTTTGATTCCTCATTTTTGCCACATCATTGAAGCCAAGTGTATTCCCATCACTAAATGGTGCATGATAAGTGTTGGCTAAATCAATTTGTGAGGTTTCAACATGTACCTCTCATGTTTTCTCATAGCTTATGACATCTCAAGGGAGATAATTAGGTACTACCTCCTTGTTTTCACACTTTGTCTCTTCATCTTCATCACTACTACTTGCACTCGCTTCTATGTTTCTTGTAAAATAATAACATTCAACAGTCAGTTGCTCAGAATTTGATGCTTCTCTTTGATCTGTCAATTTTAGCCTTTGATCCTCCTCATTATGGCTATTATTTCCCACATTCTAGGAAACAACTATGGGCATATGACCATTCTCAATTTCTTCCATAGTGTCTATCCAATCCACTACTTGATCAAGGTTATGAGGCTTTTGATTCTTAGACCATTGGCTTGATCCTGATATGTAGGCTTCACAAAACAAATTAATGCACATTAAATCACTAGGCCTAAAACTCTTGGGTATCTCCATCAAAACATCCAAGAATCTTGAAAACAAGTCATATGGTGACTCATTCACATGTCTCTTCATTTCATACAACTTTTTAACAGAGAAAATAAAGTCAGCCCTTCCCATCCTTGGTTGATGTGAGGTTGATGCTTCCTCATGTCTTGTATCTATTGGGAGTAATGCAAATGTAACATCTGCATGCTCCTTTTCTTGAAAAACATTTGTACTCCCTAATCTATTTGGTTCAATAGAATGGATACTATTAGAACTACTACTAGCAATCATAGGTCCTCTCATGATTGAGTATTTCAAATTGTTCTCGTTGTTCATAGCCTCTTGATAAGCTTGTTGTAAGGTGGGCGGCTCTTTATCCCTCAACAAGAATCTCATCTTACTATCAAACACTCCCAAATACACAACCAAAAATTTGACATTGTTTGGTCTCATGAGCACATGGATTTCCATTATGACCTTGTAAAATCTAAGGTTGAAAGCAAGGACCAATTCCTCCCTACCCCTAGAAATCTCCATGAAATTATTTCTTGCAACACTTAGGTTTATTCTTTCACCAAATTAGTCCATGAAGGCTGCCTTAATTTCATTCCAACAATGTACAGAAGAAGCAGGCAGAAGAGAGAACTAGTCTCTTGTATCTCCTTTCAAGGACTGAACAAATAGCTTCATAACCACATATTCAGGGTCTATTTCATAATCACCCATCACATCAACAAATTCTTGCACATGCTTGCTTGTTGATTCTGACTCATCACCACTGAATCTTGGTATTTTGTCCTTGACTTTGGGTGGTACCATATTCGGGTAACCATAAATATTGTCAAAGCTAATAGATTTTTACCTATTAGTACTTAAATTTCCTTGGTGAGACAATGACTATTCACCTTGCATGCCCTTTTCCATATTTATGCTAGATGATGTGAACTGATAACCCATCCTTAATTCTTAAAAAGGAATTTAGAATATACCAAGAAAACATACAATATTATCCCAATTCCTTTCACAAAGTATGATCCTAAGCCTTCAACATATGTACTTCTTACAAATGCTACGTAAGATCTAACAATTTAGCATGCTCCTTTCATCATGATACAGGAGTTTAACTTGTTCACAAAAGCATACTAAAATATTACTACCATTCCCTCATCTAATGCTAATTCACTCATTAGGGAATCATTTACATCTCAAGTATGGAAAAATTATCTTGATTTACCAATAACACACTCCTATTTATTAAAATTCTATTAAAATACCTAGTAATTTTTAGCGGGTGACTATTCTTTGCCTTTTGAATGCAAATCCAATCAATTAATGTATACTTTATAGGTTCTTGGAGTTAGAGTTGCCACCTCTTTCTAGAGGACTAAAATTCAAGTGATATGAAGTTTCTTTACAAGTAGTACACATTTTGGGCTATCTTCCACAACAGAGTCACATTCAGATCCTTCAATCTTTGCTACACTCAAAATATTTGCAAGTTCTAGAATTTGTTGTTATCCAATCAAAATGTTCAGGTTCACTTCTCCCTTTGAATCTGAATTTTGTGTATTCACTTGGAGAATGAGAATATCCCTAGCAAAGTCACCATTTTGTTGGTGTTTTCCTAGTACACCTAAGGAATCTCTAAGGAGTAGCCAACTCCTATATTCAAGACCCTTAAAGTGAATGGCCAACTGACAAGACCCAATCAAAGACTACAATCTTCTACATTTCATGCTCTGTGGGGCCTAGGAGGATATTCCTTTTAGAATTTTATTTGAATACCTCAATAAATGACATAGAAAATCATATATTGGTTCCTATAAGTGGTAAACAACATAATTCACTCAAAGGTTGGCTAGTATTTAAGCAAATTTCCATCAATTTACTAGGAACGGGGGAAATATCTCACACACATGCTTCATTGTAGATAAACTTTAAAATATTTGTATCCTAACCTTGAATCAATGGTCCAATACATTATTATCACTTAAAATGCAAATACCAAGACAAATAGACTAGTGTATTCATCAATTGGGCAATGGAGTCATACATATTACAACCCACCATACAAAAATTCTTTAAATTTGATAATTATGGGCTATTTCCATAAGGACTTGTGTTATGGAAACTCTCTGCACATAATTCATCACTTCTTACCAAATTCTTAGTAAATCATTACAAGTTCATGTCCTCGCTTAAACATTTAGTTGATTCCTTGAACCAAAGAAGAAATGAAGGCATGCATTCAAATGAAACATTCAAAGATGAACCAAATATACTTGATATTATATTCAAAACTTGCAAAATGGTTTACAAGGAAGAGTAGATGAACTATGTATGGAATTTTTTATCAATATTAGTAATTTCTACAAAACTATTTAAGATTTTCATATGCAAAGTTCAGAACCCAAGACAATTCTACTATCCTATTTTCTGGTATTTTTCTACTTTCTACCCTTTTACATATCAGGCCTTAAGGTTCAAAAAATTAGAACCCCTACAAATGAGCCTTGAATTCCCTTTTATAGAGTAAGAGAGCAGACAAGCTTCCAACTCGAAATGCAATTACATTGCAAAATTTCATTTTGCACCAAATTTCAACTGCATTTCAAAATTCCCCATATGATGATAATGTTGAAACGGGGGCACCATACTTGCAACAGCCACCATGAGGAGGACTAAAGTACCACCAAAATTTCCTCGACCACCAAGTAAGACACAAAACCCATGTCCATACCACCATGCAGACACATAGTCAGCATCCAACACCTCAAAAAGAAACCACACATGTAGAAAGAAATCAACCGCCACAGATATTTCCAATTAACACAAAAATTTAACCTCACACACCACATTTTTCATCAACTAGAAGACCTTCCACGAGTAGCACACACACCACAATACACATGCCCACTTCGTGTCATAGCAAGGGTTGGAGAAGAAACCTCAATCCCTTCCTCATCGTTGTCTAGTTTAAGCATGACCCCATCACACCCACTAGGAGTCCTAACTACTAGAGGCAGAATAGACAACACCTCAAATTTAGGAGATGGAGCTTGACCCAAGGCCTCAAGATACTAACAGTAGCTAGAATCTGTCTCCGTTTCGATTTCTAACGAGATCTCCGTGATGTTAATGGGTGAATTTTTCATCCAATGATCCACGACCATATCGAAGCTTGTGTTGAATTCTACTGGAGGGCCCGAAAAAATTATTTCCTTTTATTCCCACTACCTCTGAGCTCACAACCTGTCCTTTCAGACAATAGTTGAATTTGGTAGCAATAGGTACAAATCCTTTGCCCCTAGTATCCTCATGAGCGCCTTACCTTTTCTCTAGGTCTTCATCATGGTACTTCTATGAATTTAGCCAAGAAAAACTTCATATAGGAACTGATGAAAACTAGGCTTGCTCATTCTGCCACTAGAAAATCTACACTCGAAACCTCAGCGCTCTACACAAACCTGAAGACTTAACAACTAATTGTTATGTCTGAAATAGAAACTCACCAATTCTATTTATTGAACAAAGTGATGATAGCAATCATCAATGTTCAATGAAGAACATATGCACAAACTAGATAGTTCATTGGCATGCGTATTATCAACGTTTAATTCCCAAATGCATGGAAATCTGCATATCCTTCTTCATGATTGTTGGCAATTAAGTTTCCACATGCATGGAGATCAATTTGATCACACTTATAGAGATTAGATCATTAATTCCCACTGGTTTCAAAATGAAATGAATATCACGTGCCAGTTTATCAACTTTGAATATCATTTGTTGATCTCAGGATGAGATGGCAAATTGAACGGATCAATTTAGGTTGACCAGGTTTCAAATCTAGCAATGCCTCATTGATTTGTCTTCGGCCAATGGCATTAACCCACCTCAGATAGTAACTTCTCCATCAACAAGCTTCATCCATCTCTCGAACTAGGTGGATTGGTCCACATGTTGGAATCTCATTGATCTCGTGGCCTTTAACAAGCCTTCATCTTTTTCTAGCGAGCCAACGAGGAATGGTGCAAATTGTTCCCATCAGTCAATCTTAGTTGTTGGTTTAAAACCATGGGAAATGAGCTAAATAGTGGATAATGAGCCCCACGTCTATATGAGGACATGTGTCTTCATCTTGCCATTCTTTCATTACATAACCAACTAGCATTTTTCATCCACGAGCTAGCAGGGTACAGTCAGGATCTCTTCCCATGGTCTCAAATCACTAAACCTACATACATGACATGGTTAGCATTAAATAATGGGCCAATATTAGGTTGATGATGATTTGAGCCTTGTAGATAGATGACTTAAGCCTAAGTCATTTTGCAAAAAAATTAACACCCAACTTTGGGATGTAATTAAAATTGACAATCAACTGAGCGATTGGTGCTCTAGACCAAAGGGGTCATTAGCCAAATGCACAAGATGGCTCAAGTAATGACTTAAGGAATTGGAAACTGGTAAGGCATGTCAACATGACATTAAAGGACTTGAAGGTCTTCAAAGGAAAAACCCTACACACACATGGGGACAAGGGTTTAAAATGTAGACAAGGTCTATGGGCTGCTTAGAAATTGCAAAGTTTGGGAAGCTCCATTATACCTTGCATCTCATTTTATAGATTCTTAAAAAATCCCCAATAGGAAGTAGCGTAATCTTGCTCAATTTAAAAACTTTTCAAATGTTGTTTAATTTGTTTTACTATCAAAGAGAATTTGTCCCATATTTTACCTTTAAACCTAGGTAACTCATTCAAAAAGAATAATGCAAGGAAAATGATTAGGGAACCAAACCTAAAGCTACACTTGGTTTCCTTTGTCTTTTTCAAGTTCTCCATCAACTGGTCCCTCAATAGTTCACATATATCAAAGTTGGCATTTTCTTTCACCATCTGAAGAGTGGTGTGAATTACAGTGGCAATGGAAAATCCTTCCCTATTTGTGAGGTATATTTTACATGTAATGCTCATTTATGTGTACCAAACATCGGGATCAATAATATCTTTTATAGGTAAGGCCCTTTTGTTAAATATAGCACCTATGATTTCCATAACCATTTTGTTTTTTACACAAGCATGGTTCTAAAGTCACACAAACTAGTAACTACCCTAATAACATCCTTTGTGATTAGGTAGGGTTTATCTAGCCAAATGAAATTGTCATGAATGTGGCTCAAGATTTTTCTTATCCATTCTTTTTTCTTTTAGAAGTCTAGAAAATATTTCTAAAGGTCTAACCCTTTCATAGCAATGTTTGCATACTTTGTCTTATATAATCCACTTTCATTCAACAACTCTTGCCAGACCACTTCAAAGGATTAAGTGTGATCAATCTCATTCAACATTGTATATATGTAGATTATTGTATCCTCACTATGAATGACACCCATTGTAACTTTTAAAAATGAACCATCTTTGTCTACTTCAAGTGCTTTGAATGGATACTTTTTGTATTTGGTCCTTGGCCTTTTGGTGACATCAATGACAGCAGGTGTAGTCATGATTATGATACTAGGTTTTACAAGAAAATATAGGGAAATACATTTGAACACCATTTTTAGGGTTTGCAGGATACTTGTTAAATACTTTCTCCACTTCTTTAGTTGGGTTTCTCACTTGAGATAGTTTGAATAAAACCAATTTTATCAAAATGAGATATATATACCTAACACTAACCCTAGTTGCTCTATAATAAATGTGTTTATCTATTTTAGAAAAAAAATTCCATTTGTAACATTACAGTGATCCATAAGTCTTTAGGATACCTCCACAGAAAGTGCATTTTCTTTGAAAACATGACCAATCAAGTTCATATCACTATTTACCAACATGGTAATTTTTTTAGTATCTCTTGTATTTTAGGGCTATGATAAGTTCTACAGTTACAACTCCCCTAAGTCAATACTCTCTCTTTAGTTACTAAAAAACCCATCTGCACCATGCTGAGGTATAGATTAATTCCTTACTCTGCATTATTCCATCTTCTGCCAAACCTTGTTGATCTCTTTCTTTTTTTTATTAATGATAGGCTTCCTTTGAAGAGCAGAAGATCTTATGTTATTTACCTTGCAAAATCTTGTAAATTTTCCTTGTCTATTGCAATTATAACAAAAGATACTAGCTTGTAGAGCATATTTATTTTTTCTCACATTGGATCTCCACTTAATAGCTTTATGACCAAACTTGTTGCATGACTAAAAATAACCATAGAAATATTGAGAGGTCAAGCATGATTATTCCTTATCCCCTTACTTTTGCATTCATTAGTCTTGTGGATAAATTTATTGCAAGCATAACATTGACCATTAAATGATTGAGAGTTCATACTATTATACCTTGGAGGCCTAAGAGAATTTAGACTTATCTTGTTTCGGCACTCAACTACCTTATGACCAAATTTTTTGCATGTATAGCATTTACCTTTGAACCTAATAGGAGTAGTTTGGGAAGGCTTCTTGAATTTCACTTTCTTGTTCTAAATAGGTATGAAATCACCTCCTTTCTTACTATCTTGATTTATTTTTTCATCTCTAGAGGATGTTTCCTTTGTTTTATATTTTTATTCTACCATGAAGTTATCATACAAATTTGTAGATGCCTTTAACATAGGACTGTTCCCCTTTTCAAATCCAAGCCTAGGTTTCTCTTTAGAGGGATTTTGAGAATAAATAGTTCATCAAGAATTTTAGAACCTCCTTTCAATTTTAGACCTTTATCAATTTTCTCTTTTTCCCTTTCAAGTTCTTTTTGTAGAGTAACAATTTCTTCCTCAATATTTGAACATTCAACAATTTTATCTTGAAGCTTGGTATTCAAATAGTCTTCAATCATTTTTCCTTCTTCAATCTTAAATTTCAAGTTAGATATCACAACTTCTTCTTCCTTGAATGTATTTCCTTCTTCTATTTTAGATTTTAGTTTGCTAACTTTTTCTTGTGATTCTTTTTCCTTTGTATTTAATTTGTCAATTGTCTCTTTATTTTTCAAGCATACATTCATATTTGATATTTTTCAACCTTTCTTCATCAAGATCCTCAAGAGTAGACCTAAGTTTTCCTTCAAAATAAACATCACATTCTTTTGGATTGATATCTTTGCCTTCAGGTTCCATTAATTATAGGTCTAGTTCTATGATGAACATATCATTGATATTTTCCACAAACCCCATGTGTTCAAGTGTAGGATATACCTTAGTTGTTAGGATGGTTCAAGGTATTTAGCTTTGATACCAATTGTTGAACACAAAGTAATGTTGAGAGGGGGTGAATCAACATATATTGAAAATAATACATCCCCATATGTAGATAACACATCACATCACATGAACTGAAAGAACAACATAAATTAAAAAATGCACCACACCATAACACTAGGATTTCTTATGTGGAAAACCCAATGAGTGAAAAAAATGATGAGAGTTAACTCACAATATAAAATCGCACTACTTAAAAAGGATTTACAATAAATTTTATGGATAATTGTCTATTGAATTGCAAACGCTAAAGTAGAGAAAACTTCAAGAGAAAGATATAGAAGACCTGATGAGACTTACTATCTTAGAGTAGGGTACATGAAAATTATGATAAGAGAACTAAGACTTGAACTATTATAGATGAGGCATCTGACTTATGCTAACATTGTAATTCCTTTTTCACACATTTAAATATTCATATAGATATTTTCACACACTTCATGTTTAACATTCTACTTAATTCATATTCAATCCTCAAATTTGTATCACAAATGATTTTTATCTTCTATATATCCTCTATAATAATATAAAACTCTAGTGAAGTCGACTTCAAGATGACTATTGGATGAAACAATTGATATTGCAAGGGTCATCTCCAAAACATATCCAAAGTGAAGTATCTTTGATTGTGGATCATAACACGCTATGTTGAGGCCTAAGATAACTTCCATACATTCTTTGAAACAATATTAATTGATCAAGATCAACCGTAAATTAATAAATCAAGTCATGTTAGCCTGATTAGTACAAGTGCCATCAATACTATTACTACTTGACTTCACACCACTAGGGAGATACCAAAAACATCATGTTGATCAAGCTATGTCCAATGTATATAATCTAAAATATTCCTACAACCTCTTCCTAAAATATTTGATCATTAAATGTTGGTTTAACTAAAGAAGCTTACTGAAAATATAGAGAGAGCATTCTGGATTAATTGTAACATAATGTTGATTGAAGATTAAGCTTGTGGATCTCCTACACACTTGATACTATTACATAATGGATATTTATCACTACTGATCATGTCTTCAAATCCACAAGACAAACTAGTACCTCTGAAGGAATGTAGAGTATTCTATCCAAACTTTAATATTGCATTACATTGGTAAGGCACAGACTAGAACACTATCAACTATAACTTTGACTGCAAAAAGTGTGAAGTCTTAATTTCTTAGATATAATATCTTCATAACATGGCCATCATTTCATTTTTAGCCACAAGATAGAATCTTCTATAGTGAATGGATGCAAACCAAAAGGATATGATATTGCCTTAAGGTGTACATAGTTGGTTCCTTAGCCAATCTTTTGGAACCTATCTCAACATTTTGTACATGAATTCAAAATGATATCAAGCTAAACATAATGTAGACACATTAGGCTATGAGTATCATCCTCTGCAACATACTTAGATCACTATTCTTCCTTATATTTCCCTGTAAATAAGCCTCAACATATATCCACTTATGCGGCAACTAACACCAGGTATGTGCATGCTTCAATAACACATCTTGACATCAATGGTAGCCCATATAGGGTTGAGATCAATGAAAACACTTATTTCCAACATTTATTAGCTCTAGCTCTTTTGGGGACAGGAACAATAAAAGTATTGTTTAACTCCTTCAATATTTCTCCTAAGCTCAAGAATTTTCTAGCTTATTGGGTAACGTCCTTTCCAAAAATGTCCCAGTAGATTTTAAAAAGGTCTAGGGGAAACCCATCAAGCCCTAGGGATTTCTAGGGGTCCATAAAAAAGAAAAACCTTTTAAATTTTTCTTCAAATAATTATCTTTCCATTTTTGCAAGACCTTGGAAAGAAATATAATTGGGAATGACTTGAAGCATTTGATTAAAAACTAAGTCTTTACAATCAACAAATATGGGATAGGATTTGTAATATATTTATATAATTTGATGCCTTCTTTAATATTCTCTTCTTTTGTAATAATCGTCCCATTATCAAGGAGTAATTATGAAGTCTTATTCCTTTCTCTATGTTTGAGGGTTTTATGGTGGAAAAAATTACTGTTCTTGACACCTTTGATTCATTGGATTCTCAATTTTTATTTTTAAAAAATATCTTCTCTCTCAATAAGATTTTAGATCTTGCTATGAATAACCTTCTCTTTTGAGCACAACTCTTGAGAATCCCCAACTTAATACATCTCCTCTTGGATCATCCTTAACTATTATCTATCCTATTGTTTCTAAACAAAAATATTTCCAAAGAAATTCTTGTTCCAACTCTTAAGATTTTTCTTGATAATCCTTAACTTCTAAGTAACTTTAAACATGACATATTCTTCTATTTCCACCTCCCCCATTTTTTAATAAGTAATTTGAAATATGGGTGATAGAACCACATCACTTCAAACCTAGAAGGAACAAAAAATTTCATGGTAGCGATCTTCCAATTTAGCATTAGCAGGTTGTGGTCAACCCTAATCTGAGAAAGGTGGAGAGTTTACATTTTTCAATGATTTTCCAATTGATAGTAATTATAAATTTTTCTAGTTTTACCTATATGAGGTTATCTCCAACTCTTTTATTAGACCAAGGAAATTGGGAACCCTCCAGCTCAATATCAAAAAGGCCCCCTCTATGAAGAAAATCATCTAATTTTATCATCCTATTAGTGTAATTAGAAGAACCACCCATTTTATTAGAAGGATAAATAGGAGAGTTGAAATATTTTGGTAACATCCATCTATGATTGATAAAATATTGCTTGATTATTAGGAGAATATCTCAATTATTCTGACATTTAGCACTATTATTAGGGGAATAGATATTGGAAAGGATCCATTGAAGTAAATTATTTCTTCTTTTAAACAAGATATTGTGAAATATTTTTTTATGAGAAAGGGTCATACCTACCAAGACATGTAGTTTCTACATTGTGGCTAGAACACTAGAAGCACCAATTTTTTTATGTGGAAAACCCAAAAAGAGAAAAACCATGGCGAGGATTACCTCACAATATATTATAGCCAGTTATAAGATATTACAAAAAGGCTCACTGCCCATAGAAAGAAAGAAAGATAGAATAAAGGAGTTCAATGACTACCAAGATATGAACTACTACAAATTCATCTACAATATACAAAAAATATAGTTCTACTAAAGCTCAAAACACTAAATCAACACACTTCATACTACTCTACTCAAACACTCAGCTCTTCTCTACATTTACATCACATTCATATTCTTTTCTTAGGAATTCACACACACACCTTAATCATCTCTCTCTAGCATAAAAAATGGTCTTATACTTATACCCATTACATTCGTAAGAACCTACAACATCAATTAGCTCATCCTAATTATGTGTATCATTCAAAACAATAACTTGTGGACTTAAGATAAAAATACACACTTCACGCCTTATTTAATAACTTGTAACACATAAAATAGGTTGGAATGGAACTATAATAGCTCCACATAACCGATAAACACTTCCTTTAACTTTACATAACCCCAAACATATTAGGTTAGCACCACTAGTAAACAACACCAAAATACACCAAATGATTTTCCTCAAACTGACACGCGGACCTCCAAACTACACACTACTTGGAACATTGATGCATCTAAAACCTATAAACACTTCCACAAACCTACAAGACTAGATATTCTTCTATGGAGGAATGTGAACCAATCCAAATAAGTACTTTGTACAGGAAACATTGTCACTAGAAAACCTAATATATTGTCATCCATAACTTTTGCACTAGAGGTCAAAGCAACATGAAACTTTGGATTTAGACTCTTTTGACATCCAAAAAAGAAAATTTGGAACCATAGACCAAAATACTTCAAGATGAACCAATGCGGACCAAAAAACTGATGCTCTGTATACTAAAAATTATGTTCTCACACAGCCAATTAATCAATCCATATTTTCTTCACTAGAGTAAAATGCCTACATCTCTATACTAGATTGCCATCATTTCAAACACATATGCACACTGGATCAACTGATCATCAAAGTAGACCTCAAATCACAATGTTTACATCAATGACAAAACTGTATCTACACACTATATATCTCATGCTCATGTTGCCAACAAGCATATCTATGAAAATATAATGATAATCTCCTTAAAATTCCAATAATATCCACCTTTGGCATTTATGGCAACATGCATCAAATCTTGCATCAACTCTTCTCCCTATCCTCTCCAAACTATTCTCCCCCTTTGACATCAAGGGAAAAGGGTGCAAAACATAGTTTATGGTCTTTGCTCACCCTTTGATATTATACACATATTGTTGTTATCTTCTCTCCTCTCCCTTTTAATGATTTTACATTATCAACCAATTCTTCAATAGATTACACATATACTCCCCTTAACTGATATATACATGTATGCATGAGAGTAACAAACTCCAAAATAAATATGACCAACTCCCCTTAATAATGTTATCCATCAAACCGGATCAAAATTGACATTGAACCATATACACAATGAAGTCTAAAATGCATAAAAAAAAGAAATGTACACAAATTATTCAGAAGAAGATGGAATATTGGTTTATAACACTTGTAATTTTTCATTGTGTACCCACAGACCTTTTTACCATCTTCCTAGTGATTCTTTGTTCAGCCCAAGCATGTAGTTCATAGCCTCAAACTCCATGAGGAGTTCTTCACCTTCATCTAGAGTATTAGGTACTATATTTAACTTCATTTCATTCTCCATACTATTCATAGCACTAGATATACATGTGAAATTTTCATTCACCAAGTCTCTGAGCTGTTAAAATTGCAATATACTCTTTTCTCTTTGTTCTTGCAGCTGGAAGAATTGTTCATGCAAATTTTCAATTGTTTCTTTAGTTGATCCATCTGCATCATTCACTAGATCATAGGCATCAAATGCCTTTTCAATCTAGGACTCAATGGAATCAATATCATCCTTAATGTTCTTGGTTGAACTAGGTCACTTCATGCAAAATTGAAACAACACCTTGGCCTCATCAACATAAGTTACCTGTTTGAGTAACCTCCTTTGATAATCCTTCAACATTCTCTTATTCAAAAATATTTTCTCCTACTAGAGGAGTGTCATTAGTAACATTTTCTTCTTCTTCCAAAGGGATATCACCTTGCACATTTTATTTCTCTGCTTCATGTTTACATTGAGAATCTTCATGTTGTACAACTCCTACTATGTTAACTTTTGATAAAAACATATCATTATGCATTTCCTCTCCATTGTCCAGGGTCAAACACAACTCCTTTGCCAAGTTGGTAATCTCTCAATAGTCTCATTCTTTAACCTCTCAATATCATCTTTATCTAAGCTCATCAATGTAGTAACCCTCTATTTGGTCCTAAGATCTTTGCTATACACTTGAGCTAGTCTAGCTTTATCCTCATCTAAGAGGGGAGCACTAATCTCTTCCAAGGAAAATTCCCTTAACCTTGCTTCTTCATTTATTACATCTTCTATTCTTACATATAATACATTCTTTGAATCTTTAGACAATTGGACTTCAATATCCTTCATGCTCAAATCAAATGTAACTATATACCTAACAATAGCTTCTTCTATTATAAATTTATCCATGTCATCCACAGAGGTATATAGGGCAGTAGTTTGTTCCAACATCTCATGTTCAACTATACCATTAAATAATGCTTTTAATTTCATGGGGCTATGAGTTCTTACTGGAGGGGTAGAATTATCCTTCTTCTTTTCTTCTAGAGGATCTTTTTTTCCTTTATGTTTCTTCTCCCTCACATAGATTTTAAATTCCTTTTTTTTGTTTTACCTCTACTTCACTATTAGTATCTTCTATGTCAATTTTGACCTTCTTTTCACTTGATTCTACTTATGCTAGACATTAGATTTCCTTTTTCTGATTAGAGGTTATTCCTCTAACTCTTCCTTTTCTTCATCCACACTCAAATTCCTTTCCCTTGTGGCCTTATCTTTCACTCTTCTTAGTTGCTTCACTTGAGGAGCCTTTTCTTTTACTAGCACACTCTACTGCTTTGTTAGAGTGTTGGTTGAATCATTTCTCTTTGATCCACTAATAGAGGGAAAATTCTGAGAGAACTTGGGTGCAACCAAAGAGGGGGTAGATGTTATACCAAATCTTGTTATGATAGATGCACCTCTTGGACAGCAAGACATGTTTTTTTTTTCTTTTTCCAATTATTCCTTTGAAAGGCCCGTCATCTCCACAACTTGTGCAGTCATCTTTTTAAATGACTTCTTTATTTTTTTCTCCCATTGTTGCATGTGCACCTCATATATTTCTCTTCATATGTGTCATATCTTCCCTTAGAGGTGTCTTTATTTTTTCTTAACATATGGTCTGCCAAACCAAAAATGATATCCTCTACAACATCATATCCCATTTTTGGGATCCACACAATCCTAGGATCAATAGCCTCCATTATGCAATAGTCCTTGCTCATCATGAAATGATGTCATTTTTGTGCTTTTCCACCACACTCTTTATAATTATTTCATTATCTTGTATATTTTCTAAGAAATTCTTAAAGAATCCCCATAGTGCCTTCTTCTAAGTTTCTTCATCATCTATTCTCAATAAGTGATCTTTTATTTGATGTGCCACTGGTCTTTCCTCCAACTATACCATGTTTCTAGTTCCAAGAACCCCATTAATAAATTAGAAAAGAAAATAGATAATAAAGGTACCAAACTTGAAGGGGTACTAGGAGTCCTTAGTCTTTTGTAAATTTTCTAGAAGTTTTTCCTTCAACAACTCACACAAGTCATAGTTAGCACCTTTCTCTACCATCTCATGTGCAATGTTGATGGTGGTTACAAAAATAAAGTTCTCTCTATTTGTAAAATATATCTTGTACTCTATTACCATTTTTGCATATTTAACCGTAGGTTCTCTAATGTCTTTGACTATCAGGGCTTTCCTGTCATACCTTGCACTTGTCAACTACATCACCATTTCATTTTTTACTAACTTGAGCATTGGAACTGGTCTAGTTGAGCATAATCATGTAACAACCCTAATCAACTCCTTATTAATTAAACATGGAATATCTAGACACATAAATTTGTCATGAATTTGTCTTAATGTGTACCTAACCCACTTATACATGTACCAAAAGATAGGTAAATTATTCTAGACATCGATCTTCTTCTCTGCCAAACTCTTGAAATCGGATTTTAGTTCAAATTTGATCTTTAGTGAGTTCTTTAAACCATACATCTCCTAGCTTAGAGTGATTATACTCATCCAACTTAGCATGAATTTGTATATTGACATCTTTTGTGTACAACACACTATATGGGATGCTCAAGAATGCACCATCTAAATCAGTCATCACTGACTTATTGGGGTGTCATTTTAATTTTAGATGGGGTTGGTCCACAACCTTGATAACTTGTGGGATATAAATCCTCAAATCATAATGAAAGTACTTTGAAAGCTTATGGAAAATAGAAACCATAAATACCTTTCATTCATTGTTGGTTATGGTTTCATGCACAAGAGTTCTAAAAATATTCTCTTCACTCCTTCACTTCTCTTCTCTCTTTGAATACTCATTTACAAATGAATTATACATATGTTAAATAACTTATAAACCCTTTTTGAAATAACCTAATTTCCATTGAATGCACTGATTTGAAGTTAGGTGCAAAATTTTGATAAACCCTAACTGTTATGCACAATCACCTATAATTACTCCCAAAAAAATTGCATCTTGATATTTTCCACCAGTTTTTTCACCTATAGGTCAACCATATCGACCTACATCACATATCCACGTGTGCATAAGCACCATATTTTTAGCAAGGGAATAATGATTTTCAATTAAAATTCCCATTGAGCCAAAGCTCTTAACTTGGTTTTCAAAGGAAACATTTATACCAAAAGTTGGCACAAACTCATCGATAACCTCATTCTCCTCTTTTCTATATTTTATTCATTTCTTTTTTCTTCTCTACTAGATCATCCTTTTTCATTGGATCATTCTTCTTTACCGAATCAACCTTTACATTCTTGTTTTTACAAAACTTAGCAATGTTTCCTAAATTATACATTTATGGCATTTGACATTTTGAACAAGCTTACTTCCACCCATTATGGACCTACATTGATTAGCTTTATGTCCAAATCTATTACATGTATAATAGTAGCCATTGAAATATGAAAACATCATACCATTGTTATAGCCATTCATCATTTGATTTTTGCATTTACTAGCCTTATGATTGAATCTTTTGCATATAAAAAATGACCTAGAAAATATTGAACATTCTGATTCATTTTACTTCTACATCCATAGCCTTATATCCAAATTTATTACTTGAATAACAAAAACCATTAAAATATGGGTACCTTTGTGCATTTGGTTGTCTTATTGGTGGTCTTTTGAAGTATTTCCTTTGATTCCGAACTTGTTTACCATTGCTCTTCTTGTCCTCAATATTCTTTCCAATTTTTTTTTAAGTTTGATCTATCTTTGAGCTTTCTCCTTTTCAAACACTAATCCTTCTTTGTCTTTATATCCCTTCTAATTTTCAATCATCTCATAAAGCATTGTAGTACTCTTCTTGAATTTTTCTTCTTGAATCTTTGTTTTCTCTAGATCTGATCTCAAGGTCACAAATTCTTGTTCAAGTTTTGAGCATTCTTCATATTTTTCTTTCATCTTAGAATTCAAGTAGTATTCAAATATTTTACTTTCTCCAATCTACAATTTCAAGATGGGAATGATCTCATTTGATTTCTTGAGCTCTTTGATCCTATCTATAACTTTCTTGAGTTTCTCTCTCAATATCTTAATGAATTAATCTGCACCACTAAGATCTTTTTTTATATCTTTTTTCTCATATTCTACTTTGTCCAAATCATCCAGGGTAGACTTAAGTTCTCCTTCCATAACAAAAATGTAGTCTTCTTTACAAAATTCTACCATAGGAATTTCTTCTAGAGAAATAAGATACTTCCTTGTAGCTATGTGTTCAACTCCAAGATCTACCTCAACAATCAAGCCAAATGAAGGAACCAAGCTCTTATGCCAATTGTTGAACACCAAAAATAATGAGAGGGGGGTGATTCAATATTCTCTAAAACCACTTAAACATTTAATCATGCATTCCACATATCATATTCAATTTGCAGTAAGGAAAGAAACCGTGAAAAAAAACCATCAAATCATATAACACATGAACACTAGAATTTTTATGTGGAAAAACCATGGTGAGGATTAGCTCACAATATATTATAATTGGTTATAAGATATTATAGAAAGACTCACTTTTTGGTGGAATCACTACCCAAAAAAAAAAAGCAAGATAGAAGAAAGGGGTTGGATAACTGTCGAGGTTTGAACTGCTACAAATGCATCTACAATATGCAAAAAATATAGTTTTATTGAAGCTCAAAACACTAAATCAACAAACTTCATACTACTCTAAAAGATCACTCGTAGGTGGATTCACTATCTAGTGGACTAACTGCCCAAAAAAATAAAGAAATCTAGAAGAAAGGGGTTGGATCACTGCCAAGATTTGAATTGCTACAAATGCACCTACAACATGCAGAAAATATAGTCTCGTTGAAGCTCAAAACACTAAATAAACACACTTCATACTACTCTAAAGGCTCACTACTAGGTGAAATCACTGCCCAAAAAAATAAAGAAAGATAGAAGAAAGGGATTGGATCATAGCCAAGATTTGAACTACTACAAATGCATCTACAATATATAGAAAATACAATTCTGTTGAAGCTCAAAACACAAACACTCTAATATACTTTTCATTCACATCATATTTGTATTCTCTACTTAGGAATTCACATACACACCTGAATCATTATTCTCTAACACCAAAAATAATCTTATACTTATACCCATTACATTTGCAAGAACCTACAACATCAATTAGGTTGGCCTAATTAGATGTATCATTCAAAACAATAACTTGTCAACGCAATATCAAACATACATGCTTCATGCCTTATTAAAAACTTTTAACACATCAAATAGGTTGGAATAGACCTATACAATAGCTCCACATAATCGATTAACACTTCCTTTAACTCTGCACAACCCCAAACATATTAGGTCAACACGATTGGTGAACAACACCAAAATACACCAATTGATTATCCTCAAACCGACAAGCAAACCTCCAAACTACAAACCACTTGGAATATAGATGTAGTTGACACCTATAAAAACTTCCACAAATCCACAAGACCAGATATTCTTTCATGGAGGAATGCAAACCAATCCAAATAGGTACTTTGTACAAGAAACACTATCACTATCAAACCTAATATATTGTCATCCATAACTTATGCACCAAAGGTCAAAACAATATGAAACTTTGGATTTAGAATCTTCTGACATCCAACAAAATTTCCTTAGAATCACAAACCAAAATACTTTAAAATGAACCAATGCAAACTAAAAAAATTATGCTTTGTACATTAAAAACTATGTTTTGGCACTTAGCCAAATAAACAATCCATTTTTTCTTCACCAGAGTAAAACATCTACATATCTATACTATTTTTCCATCATTTAAAACACATATGCACAATAGATCAACTAATCATCAAAGTAGACATTAAACCACAATGTTGACATTAATGACAACATTGTATTTCCACATTGTATGTCTTATACTTGTGTTGGAAACAAGCATATCAATGAAAATCTAATGATAATCTCCTTAAACTTCTAAAAATTTCACCTTTTTGAATACGAGCCAAAAGGATGAAACCATTGAAATATATACAAAGATCCTCTAATAGTGGTGTATCCTTTTCATTTGGATCATAATGTTCTTCTTGGAAAACGTAACTTTCAGGCAAGCATTAACAAGGTGGCTAGTGCATGGACACTTTTGAAAAACAAAGCTAAATTTTCATAAATAATTTCCTAGAACCATTTCCAAAACTTGGACTACAAAAAGATGGAAGTGGGAAGGATTTGGTGGTCCAATTTCACATTCACATAAAATCTAGAAAAATAATCTTCAATTCTTGGTAACATTATCTAGTGTAGTGTAGAAAAATGTATCCCTTTATGTTTTCACACTTGATTTGAGAATAATTAATGATAAATTGGACTTAATGTCACCCTGATCTAGTGTTGTGAGGTGTTTTACACATCCACATTAGGTCTTGGGCTCTTTTTAAGCTAGATTAACTTAAGTCTTCCTTAATTTAATTTATTTACATCTTCACATTAAATTTAGGAGCCTTGTTAACAAAGTAGACCTAATCTAGTGTTGTAATGTGTTTTACACATTCACATGGGATTTAGGGCCCTTCTAAGCTAAATAGACCCAATTTTTCCTTAATTTATTATTGTAAAGTGTATTTATTTACACTTTCACATTGGATTTGGGTCATATTACATTTATAACTTTAATATCATCATTAATAGGCCCCTATGACCCCATACTATCCATCCCAAGGCATATTTCAATCAAAAACCTGATAAGATCAACATATAAGCTTAATTTCTTCACTCCCCAACATCCTAACTGGAAAAATAGCCCTTGTGGGACCCATTCACCACCTTGGGTGAATGAGTCCCATCCAGGTGGGACTCATTCACCCAAGATGGCAAATGAGTCCCATTTGAGCTATTTTTGAGGTTTTAGTAGGAAAAAATAGGTTTTAAGTTCAAATTTATCCTATGTCGAACTTAGGGATCAAATTAACGGTCATTTGATTGGATTGCCTATATAAATGATCTCTAAAATCATTATTTCATCTCACTTTCATGTTATCATGTCAAGCACGCAAGAGTTAAGCATTCCAAGTCTTCACAAGATCATTAAGATAGCTTTCAAGACCATTTCTAAGGCATTCAAGGGCATAATTCATCATCAATTATTGGAGCAATTCAAAATCCATCATCATGGTAAGGTTCTAATTGCATTACTTCATTTTCATGCTTCATTATCTTATTTCATCATTTGGTTTAATTACCTAAAAGGGGTTTGACCAAGGCAAACCCCTATTCCCTAACAATCAACTCTTTCTCTCTCTCTCTCTCTCTCTCTCTCTCTCTCTCTCTCTCTCTCTCTCTCTCTCTCTTTGTGTAATTGTAGATCTAGGTGCTTTAAAGACTTAAAGATCATTAAAGATTAGGTTACAAGCTTTTTGGAGTTGTCTCCCCATTTTCAAGGTCAAAATCTTCACTAAAAGGTCATCTACAACCCTGAAATTATAGTTTCAGATCTGGGAACCTAGAGAAGCAAAAAGAGTAGATTGAGAGGTGCAAATCAAAAATTTGAATTTCCAGAAAATTATAACTAGACTCATTCACCATAAGTGGTGAATGAGTCCCAATGTAGGTGTTTTCTAGAGATCTTTGTAGATTTGGATACCCATTTTCCCTAAACCCGCTCTTATGCAAAAATATAGAATTATTATTGATTTGCCTAGAATGGCGAATGAGTCCTAGTAGGTCAAAAATTTATGTTTTTTAGAATTTTAGATCTATTTCCAGTCATCTTCAAATTTTCAAGTGCACAAATTCTATTTTATAGCTTTTTATTTTGTTCTTGTTGCATTTCTAGGTCATTTAAATCAAGTTTGCATCATATTAGGGTTTTGCATTTCATCTTGCATTTCATTAGTTTTCCAAGTTCTTACTTGGTGGTGAGCCCCTCATTCAACCTTAATTAATCTATAAAACATATTCTAAGATATCCTATTGACAGATCTCCTCCTTCATTCTTCATTGGGTTGAGATCTCTAGGGCATCCTTGAATGTTAGCTGGAGAAAATTGGTGTTCTATGTCTTAAACAATAAAGCATCCATTTTTCAACTAATCATCTTGTGAAATAAAATGACCAAAAGAATTAACAATCCTATCTATAACATCCTCATCCCAAAACTTCAGGGGGAGACTATGAGTCCAACCTATGTAGATGTTGTCAATAGATTTGTACCCTATTGAATGCAATATCCAACAATCTACTGAAACAGGGAAACCTCCTTCAGATGTGGGTGATCTGAGTGAATGAGGAATCTCCAGAGTGAGCTGGTTCTCCAAATGATAAATCCTATTCTAAAAAACTTCTGAGGAAAGGGATAAAAGATGACTAAACATAAAAACTTATTTCTAATAGATGACTTTCAAAACCTAATAATGATTTAATGATGATTATGATCTCTTTCTCACAAACAGCTTTCAAAAAGATGCAATATTTCACAACTTCTCATGAACAATTGATACATAAATAATTTGCATGAAGACCTGACCTGAAGCACAACATGCAACCTATATTCTGAACTTTCTACATTAAGAATTATAGTTTAAGGACAAAACAAGGACTCTATAAATAGAAATCACAAGAAAAAATCAAACTGAAACTATAAATGGACACAAAAATGAGAAGTAGGAATGTTATCTTTATTCAACTGAAGGAGAATGCCATAATCTAAAACTGAGTACAAAAATGTGTTCACTAACTCAAAATTGTGTATGAGTAGGAACTCTGATCTGAACTGAGGAGAGCTGAAAAGACTAAGTCTATCAAAACATAACTCTCAAGAAACCCTAATCCGAGCTCAGAAAAAGCTCCAAGAAAAAAGGCTTCAAACTGTCTCAAAAACTATCTAAAAGCAGAAAAAATCATATTGCTTTTATGATCACACTATCAAGCCTCTAAAAATAGGTTGATCTTGCTTTAAAAGCTCAAAAAACACCTTATCTCTCCAAGATAGGTCTAAAATCTGACCAAGAGGAAAAGTCAACAAAAATCTGCTAAAAATAGCAAGAAAACACAAAGCAATTTATAGAATATCGCTTTATGATTTTGCTTTACAAGATGCAGATTTGCACAATTAATCTATTTTTTGCAATTAAAGATTGAAAATATTTTGCAAAAAAAGAAAACCTTCTTATCTCTCCATTACAACATTTGATCTTCTCAAAAAATCATAAAAATATTACACATCATTATCTTCTCATCAACTTCTCTCATTGATTTCTCTAAAATCAATTAAAAAATAAGGAACCCTAAATGGATAACTAACCCAAAACAAAAAGACCCTAAGTCATAAGGTATCCCACCATAATATTGTCATTGTTTTCTCATAAAAACAATAAAGCTAGGATACTCAACGTTCTAATTTTCTTTAAGGCACAAATGTGAATGTAACTCAAGCCTTAAAGACTTCAAACATAGTCAACCTAGGCATTTGAATTCGGTCCCCCTCAAAAATTAGCCTTCAGACTTAAATAAATCACAATGCAAGGATTAACCTAATTTGAAATTCTCATGTGCTATTGATTGAATATTCTAGATAATCATAAGGTTGGCTCGAATTAAGGCGTTTGAAATGATAGACAAAACTTTGAAAGAAAACCCTAAAATCACTTCATTCTCACTTTGTGACTTCTTGAAAGAAGGTTCTTCCTGGGAGAAGCGTCGACATCATGAAAGCAAGGGTTTCAGCTTGAGATGCACATTTTTATCCTCATATTTCTCCTCCAATCTGGTCGCCTCTTCTCTGCAACTCGTGGTAAGGTATTTTCATGCTTTTCTTGGCTTCTCTCTCAAGTCTTGGAAAGCAAAAAACCATTTAAGGCCGTGGCCTTTGCATGTATTCTTTGTCTGATTCTTGAGTTTATTTTCCTCTGTATTTGCTTGATCTCATTCTGGCCGCCATTGGTGATTTCAAGCCAAAAGTTTGTGGTATTTTCCATTATCTTCACACGGACTCAAAAGAGAAACTTTACACAAAATCACTATCTTCGGACTGGTGAAAATATATCCCAAACTATGAACTGGGTCGGTGAAATATTTAAAGGGGTTTTTTTCTTTATGTTTTCTAAATTTTGTACAAAATCCTCATTAACCCAAATTGTACCTTTTGAGATATGATGAAAATTCATCTGCTCCCACTAAAAAAATTTATATTTTGTATTCTAAAGCAAACCCTCATGGGTATTTCTTGATTATGAATCAAATTACTTATCTTGCTGTGTATGTTGAAAACCCCATGTGGGTTTAGCTGAAAATGATGAAAGCTTCAATTGACAAAAACCCCCAATGTGGGTATTTAATATTTTGAATAAAACTACATTTTTAATAAAAATTCATCATATGGGTATTCAAAGAAAATGATAGAAAAATCTTTATCATTGGAATATTTCTCATTTCTGTATTTTGAGTTCAAACCCTTATGCAAGTACTCCATTCTCTAAATGAAAACACTTATTTTTGCATTCTTCTGATTGTTTTTGGCATTAATGGAAAGACCTATTGAAAGTTTGAATATTCATTCACATACTTCTGGAAACCTTTATAAAAGGTGTGAAGTTAGCTCAAAAGCTGAAACAGGCTCCTTGTATTTGCATTTTTTTTTAAACCCTTCTAGCTGCATGATTATTGCATCTCTGGAACTTGGTCCACTTCTCGTTGTTTGTTCAATATGTTGCAGGGTGCTTTAGCAGAGCTGTATGTATTATGCTACAGGAAGTTAAAGAGTTTTTTGTTATTGATAATATTCTATTGATGAGGCATATGTATGCATGTTTACTATCACATTATGAGCATGAAAACATGTCTGAACAGTATGAATAAAAGTGACCAAACTCTATATGGCAGCAAAGATGCAATTGATTTGACAGTACTTAAAACTTGCATTTTAGTTTAATTGAATCTATCAGGTTCATTGTTCACCTGTAGCTTTCATTTCACTGCTCAGATTCGTAAGTTATGAATGAACAATAAATTTAATTGCTTTGATGATTGTAACCTTGTTTTACTCCTTTAGTTGGATAGTTCAAATGAGCATGATAATCATACTTCTTTATCAGCCCACTTGTAAACTTAAGGGGTAGCATACTGAGCTATACCCTTGTGGGAGCCTGTTTTATCCCACATGCTTGGTCTTCGAATAATGATCAGCTTTGTGACTTTACCTATACCTACATAAGGAAACAAACAATGTTAGCATAAAAAATAGAACATGTTGATCATGATATTGTTATTTCTCCTTTAGCTGATTTCTTTTGTACTGCACTTGATTGGATTGATTATTTCAATACATGGTTGATAGTAGGTTGTACTATTGTGGGTGCTCCATATAAGTTACATCATAATTGGAGCCACTGACACCCCTCTTTTCCTCTTACAGGTCGACGGAGCTCAAGAAGACAAGGTGCACCATTCAGTATCAAACGTCGATAATCAGGCAATGATGATTATGCTGTCACTTATGTGTTTTACTTTATGCATCTCCAGTAATGCAATGTGCTATTAGCAATGTGTTGTAAAAATTATATCCATGACTTGTGTGGATCTTTGATTTCCATTCTTTCCTTTTTATTTGAAAAGAAAAAGCATTTAAATGCAATGTTGTAATATCATTCTGATTGTTGAAATCAAATGAAACCTTGTAAAATATGAGTTTTCATGAAATAAAAGAAAGCATCTAAAATGCTATTTTTCTCATGTTATCAATTTTGTATTTCTTTTAATTCTGCAATATCTGAATGGTATTCGGAAAACTCCATTTCTGAAACTCTATTTCTCCTTTTAGAAAAAGTATAACCATTACTCAATGCATTATGATAAAACAGCATTTGAAACTAAGTGTAATTCCACCTTATGCTAAATAACATTCAGCCAGCTCCACTAATTGAGCTGTGGCAAAAAATTGGTAACAGTATACACATAAGAAAATAGGAAATAAGAAGGATTAAGGCTAGGGTACGACTTATAAAGGGAAAGGTTTTGATTTCCAAAAATCTAAGGGCCTTGAATAAGGATATTGAGATAAACATTTGCAAGAGAAAAGGAGAAGAAAAACATACCTTTAGAAAGGGAAAAAAGTAATGACATTACCTTTTATCATCCACTTATCAAAGACCCACTTGCAAAGAATCTCAATGATAGGATGTCCAAAAAAATTATCCAAAACAATATTGTCCATTTTTGTAATGGCCATTTCCATAATCTGGTCTTTTATTTAAGACACACACCTTCCTTGGAGTGAACAATATCCACCTCATCATTTCAACACATTTCTTGATGGTAGTTGAAACAGTCTTTCTAGATAGTCAAACCACCAAAGGAGGAAGGAAAATATTTTTTATGGGTAGAAACCAATTTTGAAGTAGAGGAGGACCTACTAGTGTATCCTTTACAAAGATAACCAATCCCACCTAGAGAACAACCATCAACCATCATGTTGTTTGGGAACCCTACACATGAAAACCAAACTCGTTTCTTGTGATTCCAATTTCAATTTACACATGTAATGTTGCACCCAAGAGTATAAAGCTAACTACATGTGAATATGACTTGATTATCTAACAAATTTTAATCTTAATCTCACCTAGGTTTTATTTTTAATAGTCATTAACATATCTAAATAAAAATAATTCTTGTTTTTACTACCAACAAGAAGGCTACTTGATAAGAGATTGTCCTACTAAAATAAACAAAAATTTCTAGCCTCAAGTTCTAACCCCTTCTAATTAGCAACAGATGAAAAAATATCCTCAATCATCTCCAATTCCTAAGGATACTATTCGTTCATAAAATATGATTTAAACCCCTTTTGATACCTAAAATATTAACAAGCCTTATTATTCTTGACTCATCTTACAAATATTTTATGATAGATAAACTAAAAATTCTTAGAAAGAGGAAAGAACCTTTAGGGTCTACTAAAAGCCATAGTGGTTTTATTTTTGCTAAGGTTTTCACCATTCATATTCTCACCAAAATTTAAAATATTGGGATTGAGCTACCACTTCTCCTCACCCATAGATGAGACAAATATTGAGATCCCCATCTCTTGCTCTAAAATAACTATGGACACTAAAATTGTACTCCCTTGGAGATAGTACAATTTGTGGCCTAATTTTGACCTATCTTGGGTACCCTTGCATTAATCACCCTTTAAAAACAACATTTATTGGCCCCTAAGACCCATTATTTTAGACCTTAAGGCTTATTCCACTTACAAATCATACAAATCCTAGCAAACAACACTTAAATTATTCAAATTCTAAAAAACCCACCTCAAAAACCCTTGGTGGGACTAAGTTTCCTAGGGTGGTGACTTAGTCCCTTTTGGCGGATTTTTCAGTTTTGAGCAAGAAAATCACCAAATTTAAGAGTCAAGTGTTGAATATATTTCACAAGAAGATTTATTAGTCTATTTACAATAAATTTGAAGCTTTAAGGTAGCAAGCTAGGGTTTTTGCAGGTTTTCAAGCTCACTTTTTTTCTAAGATATTTCATTGTCAAGGGTTGATCGTGGGTGCCTATGGAGAATCATGGAGAAATATAGGTTGAGGAGATGCAACTAGCCATCAAATCAAGCCTAAGGACTTGTTTTCAAAGTGATTCCATCTTCCATTTTCTCTCTATTTCTACCTAAGGAAGGTTTTCATGTCATTAAGATTCATTTCTAATGTGATTTAGTGTCTCTTGGAATGAGTCTTGCATCATTCTAGTTTCATTTATGGATCGTATTCTTGCATGTTAGAATAGGATTGCATCTTGCCTCAAATTTCCTAGAGTCTTAGACACACTTAGGGCTATGGTTTTAAATGCATATTTCATTATCTCTTTCAATGTTTAAATACCAACTATGGGTTCAACCAAGTCAAACCACCCATTAGAAACTAAATTATATTCTATTTTGCAAGTGTTTTCATAGAGTTGGATTTGGGTTTTAGTCGGAGAACAGAGTGCAAACCAAGGGCTTTCATTTCCACTTTTAAATTCTTTAGAAAATCCAACATGGACTAAGTCACCTATAGTTGAAATTTAGTCCCACTGCATATGTTTGTTAGAAGTTTCTGTAGATTTGGATACCCATTTGGCTGAAACAAGTTTTAGAGCAATTTTTCAGAACTGGGACTAAGTCACCTATCTTGGTGTAAGTGTCCCAGTTGACCAGAAAATCAAATTTTCTAGAATTTCAGAGACATCTACAGTCTTCATTCTAGCCTCTATAAATTTCTAGGTGCACTCTTTCTATTTGGCCTCTTTATCTTGTTTTATATTGCATTCAATCTATCTTTCTGCATATCATAATGTGTTTTCAAACACTTTACATTTCTTTAGTTTTCATTCATTATTCAATACCTTTTATCAATTTATTAAAATAGGAAATTACATTTAGGCATATTTCATCCATATTTCATTAGTTTTTAGTGGGTACATTGCACATTTTGGCCTACCTCTCTCCTTTTAGGTGAAAAACCCTAGAAGTGTTAGAGAGTCTTGTGGTGCCAAAATCTTTGTCCACATTTTGGTGAACCTAATTTTAGAAAATTTTACTTCTTATTTCAAGTGCATTTACATCCTAGGAATAGCTTGCATTAGCATTGAATTGCATTTTGCATTGTTTAAATCTCATTTTAGGATTTTCAAGCTTGTATTAGTGAAAAGCTCATTTAAGCTTACATTATTGCACTTCATTTTCTTAACGTATAGTGAAATTTTGCATCTGCACTTTAGATTTGCATTATACAATATAGAGCACATAAGCATCCATCAGGAAATTTAGAAAAACTTAAAAAATACCCTCACTAGGACTAATTTTCCACCTTGGGCGACTTAGTCCCAGTACACATTTTGTATTAGTGTTTTCAGAATTCAGTTTCTAGTTTCTTAAGTTACTGTTTGTTCCAGTTACTTTTTTGTTTTAGTTTAGTTATCTTCTATTACATTCAAATCATTAGCATTAGCATCAATTATTTTTATGGAAATTATGGATAGCATTATATTTTTACAATTTTCATTTTAAACATTAGTTCCTAGTTCATTTAGATCAACTTCATCAAAAAATGAAAACAAAAACCTTGAAACATCTAATGAAACAATAAAAAAAATGCTTCGTTTTAGAAAAACTATATCATCCAAACCTTTTAGTAGTTATGACTTAGATAAGTTAGACAAAGCTCTATAGGGCTTCCTCTCACTAAGTTCATCCGCTCAGGTTTGTGATGAAAAATCCAAACCAACCACCGATAACTTACCTCCAAAACCTTTTAGTAGTGATGACTTTGACATGTTAGATGAATCTCTTCAATACTTCATCTCACAAAATCCATCCACTAAGGTTTTTTGTGAGAAACCTAAAACAAAAGATGTCAATTTAATTCAACCTCAACTCATTCTTTACCCACCTTCACATAAATCTCAACCTCCACCTAAACCTGAGTTTACCCTTTACCCACCTAAGCATGATGCTATTTCTCACACACATTACACTAGAAATAATCTACAACCACAGCAACCAACCCCAACCTCCTTACATTTTCCCAATTCTATATTACCTAGTGCTCCTCAATAAGGGAGTATGATCTTGTTGAGCAACTTAAGAACACTCCTGCAAATATATCCCTTTGGGACCTTCTTCAGAATTCACCAAACTATCACTCTATGCTCCAAACAACATTGTAACAAATAGTGGTTCCTCTTGGTACAAATGAAAATGATTTGGTAGCTCTAATACAAGGAATGAATGCAATTCATGTAGACATTACCTTCCATCAACACAAGCTCCCTCCATTAGAATTAAGGAAACAAAATGAGGCCTTTATGATAGTCATTCAATTCAATAGAATAGGTATCAAAAGGACCCTTGTTGAAAATGGATATGTCCTTAATGTGTGCAATGTGAAGCTGCTAGATAGATTGCATGTAGACAAATAACAAATAAAACCTAATTCCTTATATATTCAATGATTTGACAATATCACAAAGCAATCGCTTAGAGTAATCACCTTACCTATTACAATTGGGATGGATACTTTGCAAACTCTTATTCATGTCATGCCTTATGATCTTTCATGCAATCTTCTTTTGGGAAGGCCATGGATTCATGAGATGCATGTGGTGTCTTTGAACCTTCATCAAATAATGAAATTTCTATAACAACAAAGTTTATCAAGTTGAAATAGACCTCGAGCCTAAAAGTTGCTTACAACTTGAAAAAGGAACAAATCCTTTGAACACATTGATTCCAACATCTCACATAGAACCTCTTGAGACCAACAAACAAGAGGATGAACCCATGTCTAAATTGCTAATGATGATTGGGGTATATTGGAATTCACACCCTCATTTATGGGTGAGTATATCATCACAAGAAAAGAGGATGCAAAAGAATAAAAACCCATGATTATGTCCACTCAGAATATGGAAGAACCTTCACCAACATCTACCTCATCTACTTTGGAAAAAAACACTACAAGTTACACAACTAATTTTGATGAGATAGATTATCAACAACCACCAAACCTGAAAGAAATGGAAAGAATTTATGGATGAGGCTATGAGCTTGTGAAACAATTGGGATACAATGGTAAAGGATGTGGAAAGCATGAACAAGGTATTCGAGTTCCTATAGAACCTAACACACAAGAGACAAAAATTGGGTTGGGCTATTCTTTTTCTAAGACAACAAAGGAAACTCAACGACCATGATTAAACATCAACACTATCACATGTAAACCAAGAATCACTCTCACAATCAAGCATCCTAAATTACTTGATATAGATTTACCATCATCATAGTAGTATGTTGAAAGTGATGAAGACTTGAAAAAATTGTTAGGATTTTGTGATACGACATCTTCTACTCCTCCCATGAAATGGGCTACCTATGCTATGATTAATACTAAGAAAAATGACATAATTAATAAGCCGGATATGAGTAGGGAACCATATGATACCGAATTTTCTAATTCAAATGCACTCCGCTTAGGAGATACAATTGATATACCAATGGACGTAGATGATAACAAAAAAATCATTAATATTGGGAAGTGCCTTGATGATGAAGAACAAGAGGAAACTACCACCTTACTTCATTCCTAAAAAAAATTCTTGGAAATATTAAGATATGCTAAGAATAGATCCAAAGATAGTAACACACAACATTTTCCTTGTTGAAAATGTTAATCTTATTCACTAAAAGATAAGAAAGATGAATCCTAAGATAGCCTTGCTTGTTAAAGGAGAACTTGAAAAACTCCTTGACGCTAGTTTCATTCAACTAATTGATTATTCTCCTTGGATCTCAAACATTTTCATAGAATCTCAACCTGATAATCATATTAGGATGTGTACGGATTTTCGTGACTTGAATAAAGCCTCCTTAAAGGATGATTTTCCCCTTCATAGTATCGACATGATAGTGGATTCAACTATAGGACATGCCTTTTTGTCATTCATGGATGTATTTTTTGGTTATAATCAAATCTTTATTAACCCACAAGATCAATATAAGACAACATTTACATCCATTTGGGGAACATTTTTTTGGGTTATGATTCCTTTTGGATTAAAGAATGCAGGCACAACTTATCAACGAGAAATGACATTAATATTTCATGATTACATACATAAAATCTTGGAAGATTATGTTGATGATATCCTCGCCAAATCATTAACAAGACAAGACAATGTGAATGTCCTTTAAAAAATCTTTGAACCAATGCGTAAATACATGTGACTAAATCTAAAAAAAGTTTGTCTTTGGAGTAGATAGTGGAAAATTTTTAGGATTTATCATCTCATAGAGGCATTAAGGTTGACACAAAGAAAATTTATGCTATAATCAACATGCCACCTCCTAGAAACATTTCTCAATTGTGCACATTACAAGGAAGAATTCAAGCCATCCATCATTTTTCCACCTCCTTAGTTGATCAACATTACCTTTCACACATCTCCTCAAAAAGAATGTGCATTTTGATTGGAATGAGGATTGTAAATAGGCCTTTGATATTTTGAAGGAATACCTTATAACTCTGCCCATTTTACCATTTTCTATGCCAAACAAATTGTTCATCCTTTATATAGTTGTATATTCCCATTCTCTTGCAGCATTGTTGGCTTAGCAAGATGCTAATAGTAAAGAACATCTTGTTTATTAGATTAGTCAAACCTTAATTGATTATGAACGATGATACACACCAATTGAAAAACAATGTTTTTCTCTTTTATTCACTACCAGTAAGTTGTGACACTATTTATTGAATGAGGAAATACAAGTAATGAAAAAAATTGATCCTCTCAAACATCTTTTTAATAAAACAAACTTATCAAGATGTTTAGCTAAATGGATAATGTTGTTGACTAAGTTTTACCTTAAGTTTGTTTCACAAAAATCAATAAAATTTCAAGCCTTGACCGACAAC
This sequence comes from Sequoia sempervirens, assembly GCA_007258455.2. Lineage (NCBI taxonomy): Eukaryota > Viridiplantae > Streptophyta > Pinopsida > Cupressales > Cupressaceae > Sequoia > Sequoia sempervirens. Next base: position 72,207,743 of record VDFB02256132.1, on the reverse strand, counting down.
TTAGTCGATGCTCCTTCTCCTCTAGCACTACCTAGCCATGAATCTTTTACTGATGATAGTGTTTTGACAATAGAATTTCCTACATAGGAATTATATTTTGATGGATTCAAGTGTAGAAGTGGCTTTGGCACTAGGGTTATATTAATTCCACCTATAGGAAAGCCTATTCCCTTGTCATATAGATTAAATTTCCTATGTATGAATAACACAACCGAATATGACACATTAATTGCTAGATTGTGTGTTGCTTTGATCATGGGTGTCAAAGATATTAAGATCTTTGGTGACTCACAATTAATAATTAAACAAATAAATGGAATATATCAAGTAAATCATGAAAAATTATCCAAATATAAAGATATCATCATGCACTTGTTAGAGAAGTTTGAGACATTTACCATTGATAACATCCCATGAAAAGATAATCGACTTATGGATGCAATGGCAAGTGCAGCCTCTCTTATGTCACCTCAAGATCCTTCAAAAAAATTTACATTCACTATTCATCCAATCATGAAACTTTTGATTGATGATAAGACAGAAGAATGACCAGTGAGGAAAATTTGAGTGAATGGTATGATACAATATTTAACTATTTGAAAAGTCGTACCTTTCCCAAGCCAACAACTAAAAACCTTCATGCCCATTTACAAAAGCTTGTATCTAAATATATAATTCTCCCTGATGTGTTGTTCTCGAAGGTTGTTCCATGGTCCCTTACTTAAATGCTTAAAACAATCTAAGATATGTATAACACTTCACCAAGCCCATGAAGGTGCTTGTGGTGGACATTTTGGAGGGAAAAAATTATTTCAAAAACTTATCCGTATCGGATACTATTGGTGAAACATGGAATGTGATTGCTTCGATTATGTTTGAAAATGTCATAAATGTCAAGAACATAGCAATTTGAATCATGCTTCTACTAGTGAGATTCAAACTCAAGTTCCAATATGGCTCTTTGTGGTTTGAGGATTAGACATTATAGGAAAAATATCACCCCCTTCTTTCCTTCGACATACCTTTATCATTAGTGCAGCTAATTACTTCACAAAATGGGTAGAGACCATTCGTCTTCAATCTACAACAGCTGAGGTGATATGTCATTTTATCCTAGAACACATTATTGCTCGCTTTGGACTCCCATATCAGTCTTTGATAATGGTACACCATTTAAGTATAATGATGTGAAGAAATTCTTAGAGACCTTTAATATCCACCATCATTTTTCAACACCTTATTACCCACAATCTAATGGTCAAGCTAAATCAACTAATAAATTCCTTGAAATTTTTTTGAAGAAAACTATTAATAAACATCATAGGGATTGGCACAAACAATTACACTATGTGCTTTGGGATTATTGCACAAGTGTTCGATATTCCATAGGGGCCACACCTTACAATCTTTTATATGGCACTGAAGCAAGAATTCCTTTGGAGTTAGAGATTCTCATGCTAAGAATCACTCTTCAAGAACTTATTAACGATGGACACTATAAAGAGAAAAGATTACACCAACTTGAGATGCTCGATGAATAGACCATTAACACTCTTGAACATCTTCAAGCTTATTGCAAAAGGAAACAACGATATTACAATCTCAATGTTATTCCTCATGCATTCCACAAGGGTTACTTTTCTATCTAAAAATCAATGTAGCATTAATGCCGACCCAACTAAAAGAGGTAGTTTAGTTCTAATTGGTTAGTACCATACGTCATTGAAATTTTTTTTGGGTCTGGTGCATACATGTTAACAAAACTAGATGGAACACCCCTTAAGGAGCCTATAAATGTTTCACATCTATGCTAGTATTATGTCTAACCCCTTTTGAATAGTATGAATGATAAAGCAGTGTTGCTAGAGCTATTGAGTCATATCCTATATGCTTTCACATTGCTTTGTTCTTGACAAACAATTACGCATATTTCTTGAGCACTAAAGTGATTATTTAATTTATTTTTATATAATTACTTTAGGATTCCTACCATTCAAATTCTCCTTGTGTGTTATGTTGAGTTAAATCATTATATACATTATAAGTGCATGTAATTTAACATAACATACTTAATCACAATGTTGTATCTAAGATAAACTAGAATATGTTTTACTTAGATCACATAAGATGCATTAAATCATGAAGAAATTAATTAAATAATTTCACAAATGTTATTTAATTAATCTCATTGCTATTTAGCATTCAAACACATTAAAACAAGTTATAAAACATCAAATACCCATATATATATATATATATATATACATGTCATCAATGTATAAAACCTCAATAAGGTCTATGACTATCTGATCCCTTGGGATTTGGTACTCACAAGGGGTCAGTAGATTGGGATGATGGGAGATAATTGTATGTGATCATGTCTATGATCCACCAAATTTGAGTGCAAACTCTAAACCTTATATCAGTCCAAGGGCCTCCCAATGCTCCCCTGCTATCTTATCTCTCTCTGCCTATAGCCACACTACCTCTACCTCTAGTCTCTCAACCTATGTTGGGGTCTGGGATGACTATGCCTCTCCTATGGTCTCATCTGGAAGACTCATCTCCTCAAACTCTCATATGCTACCTGTGATCTTGTGAATGGACTGAGTGACTTTGGGTCCTCATCCACAATGGGTGGGGGCACATAATCTGAGTCCATCTCCTCCTTGTCAATAGATGTTGGCATTATCTCTGCAGCCACTTGATGATAGAACTCTCAATAGTCTCTCAGGGCTCCTGTAAAGTAGAAACAATACATAATTAGTGCACATCATGATAGATATATATAGAGAGAGAATAAGAAATAACATAAATTACATGCATAAAATTACATATCACCACCTATATCTCTAGCAGGCTGAGAAACATCAACATCATCCTGTGCAGGGGGCATGGAAGATGTGTTGGCTTCTCCATGACTATGGGTACTAATTCCTGTTGCAGTCGCTACTCATGATCTAGTCATACGAATGGGAGAGGGATCCCCCCACACATGTTGATCCTCAGCTACTACCTCATCACTCTCACTTAGGGGTGGCTCCTCCTCCTCGTCATCCTCATCTCCTCCATCTTTCCCATCATAGTTAGGATCTACATCCTCATCATACTCATCATCAATGACATCAGTAAATATGTCCGCAGCCCTGTACCATGTCTCCTCGGCTCTATCCTCTCTATCATCTCCCTCATCTAGCAGTGGTCCTACATCCCCTATAGGCTCATCAATTGGAAATATGGGATTTGGTTGTGATATTATCCACCACTCCTCATAATCATCTATGCTACAAAAATCATCAGTGTCAGAGACTAGAGGCTCATCGTGATCTAAATAATTAGATTCACTCTCAACAACATTGTCTACAGTGAGTCATACAGTATCACCTAGTCTCTAGGCACTTTGCACTAATCTCTTGAAAAAGGGTTATTTCTCTAGTGGTCTCTGAATCTTCCCAAACTATCACATAACCTGATTGTAATAGAAGGGATGCACTACGTAGTCATGTTAGCCAACCAAAAATTTGTCTAGTTGTAACCTCCTCAATTGTCTCATGTGATATGGCCACTGAAGTGTTAGCCAATAAGGTCTCCACAAGATCTCATCCTCATCTAGTTGGTCAAATCTCACTCTCCAAAAATGTAAATCTCCATACTGCCACAACCATCATAGATGAGAGCCAAAGGCCCGAGGATACCCCACTATTGTAGTACATGGAAATTTGGTAGGATTGATGCATGTCATATGCTCAAGGCACTAAACTTGTAGAAGCGTGTAGTGCACCATGTTGTCTACCTCTCGAAAAAAAAATTGACCAAGATCATAATATAAATGTGTTAGGATATAGTGCCCCCAAGCATATACTATCCTATGCTCTACCATCCTACATACTAGGTGTACTAGTCCTCCCTCTAGGTGCACCACCCACCCATCTAGGATGAGTACTAGTGCCATTGTGTGCATTATGATCCATCTCACAACTAGGGATTGTGAATACAACATCGCTAGATCAATTTTTCCTCTCACCCACTCATCATGGACTGGCCCATCTAGATAGTACTACATATCAGCCTTCTTCTCATAGAAGGTACAATGTCTCTAGAAGTGTACTCACTCTCCCCAAATAGGGATTTAGAGAATTTGGTGCACGGCCTGTAGAGTAATCATCATCTCACCAGTCGAAAAGTGGAATGTACACATTTCTGCATCCTAGCACTCTCATAGATCCATTAGTATAGCATCATGGTACCTCATGTGGGGCATGAGGTATGCCCAGTATATACCCACAACCTCCAGGTGCTATGTGTTCTCTACTATAAGTTTAGGGGCTAAATCTCTTAGAAAACTTAGCTTCCTACCCCCTAGACACTAACACAAATGGGTGGGTACCTATCAAAAACAAGAAAATATGATCTATAAACCATCTAACATGTTTAATTTTTACTTTATTCATCATTCAAGTGTACTAAATTCCATCTGGTGTGATTTCCTAAAGGCCCTGTACACTTTAGAACCCTTTTGGGACACTTCACAAAGAAACGGGACACTTTGCGAAAAGTGGAACACTTTGTGAACAAAAGGGACACTTTGCGAAAAAATGGGACACTTTGTGAAAAAAGGGGACGCTTTGCAAAAAAAAAATTCCAAGATCTTAAATTAACCTAGAAATGCATAAAAATCATGAAATCACTACATACACACAAAGCGAAGGTAGCAAAATCGACTCACCTCATGATGACACTCACCATGTGCCACCTGGTCCTGTAGCACATCCAGTCTCACAGGTTCATAGCCTTGTCTACTCAACATCTTTCACTATTCTCTCATCTCTCAAGCTACAAGAAGGTAAAATGACAAAGTGACAAATTACTTCACTTTTTACTCTTTTCACTCCTATATATGAAAATAAGGTTTTTACTATCTTAGAGTTAATAAAGTTCTTTTCATTCAAACTACCATAACGGGTCCTAGTGAACTTTTTTTTATGCTATTTGTTTCATTGGAATCATGATTTCCTCCCAAAAATCATCAATTGTCCATTGTTATGTGGCATGGTACTTGTAAATTCCCTACGATGAGATTGGTCTTATTCGACATGGCTAGATTGCTACCTTGATTCCACCTTTGTAATGCAAGTGAAATCAAGGGGAGGCATACATCTACCCTCAAATTTGATTTCTATAAGTTAGTTAAAAGGATTTTTGGACAAATAATGAATTTGTGTTGCAGGATGGGGTTCCTAATGTTGTGGTTCTACAAATAATGACATTAGGGGCTTCATTCTTCCATCATCTGAACGAGTATCCTTTTATGAAATAAAGTGTATAGTTTAGATTCCTTTAGCTTGCATATGCACATTGAGTCATATGGACACTAAAGTGGGGCAAAATGTGGACACAAAAATTGTACTCCCTTGGAGATAATACAATCTATGGCCTAATTTGGACCTATCTTGGGCACCCTTGCATTAATCACCCCTTAAAAACATCGTTTACAGGCCCCTAAGACCCATTATTTCGGACCTTGAGGCTCATTCCACTTACAAATCATAAAAATCCCAACAAAAAATATTTAAACTATTCAAATTCTAAAAAAACCACCTCAAAAACACCTGGTGGCATTAAGTCGCCCAAGGTGGTAACTTAGTCCCTTTTGGGGGATTTTTCAATTTTGAGTAGGAAAATCACCAACTTGATTCAAATTTCTAATGGGTGTTGGCATATTAGGTCTAAATAATGAAAAATTGGGTATTTGTGCCTATAAATACAAGTTTTTAGGTCATTTTTCACAACATTTAGACATTTCAACAAACAACTTTCCGAGTCAAGTGTTGAATATCTTTCACAAGAAGATTTATTAGTCTATCTAGAGAAAAGTTGAAACTTTAAGGTATAAATCTAGGGTTTTTATAGGTCTTCAAGCTCACTTTTTGTCCAATATATTGCATTGTCAAGGGTTGATCATGGATGCCTATGGAGAATCATGGAGAAATCTAGGTTGAGGAGATGCAACTAGCCATCAAATCAAGCCTAAGGACTTATTTTCAAAGTGATTCCATCTTCCATCTTCTCTCTATTTTTAGCCTAAGGAAGGTTTTCATGTCACTAAGATTCATTTTTAATGTGATTTAGTGTATCTTGGAATGATTCTTGCATCATTCTAGTTTTATTTATGGTGTAGACACCTAATTTGGACACTTAATTTATCTAAATTTATCCCCTTTCGTCTAAGCATTAATTAAGTAATATCGCTATTATTTAATTAATATCCTTAATTCTGCCAAATCCCTAAAATATTTAATTAATAAATAAATACCTTATCTCTTTAATCCTCCTTTTCATCAAATGAATTAAATAAATATAACATTTATTTAATTCCTCACATGTCACATCCCTTCCTTAATCTTAATCAACCTCCTAATTAACAATTGAGATTAAATCTACAAGGCCAAGATGAAGGGTTATGGTGAGTTGAGAAATCACAAACCCTCACATCTTGACATGTGGAATGTGAGATGGCCTAGAAATGGTGATGTTTAAATGAGGTGGAAGGAGGGTACATGATATGGAGGAAGGAAAAGTACCTTACAAGTACCTTAGGAGATGAGGAGATTCCTTAGAGGAATAAAAAGTGAATTTAAAATTCACATGATTGGGGAATCTTGTGGATAAGACAAGGTTCCAAAGGGAGAGGTGGAAAGTACCTTGGATAAGACAAGGTGCCTAAAAAGGTAAACACTTGTCACATGTGACTTGATGTGACAAGTTAAAAATTCCATGGGGAAGAGTTCACATGTGACTTGATGTGACAAGTCAAAGATCACATGGGGAAGAGTTCACATGTGACTTGATGCGACAAGTCAAAGATCACATGGTGAAGAGAAAAATGAATTTAATATTCCTTAGAAGGATAAAAGGAATTAAAAATTTCTTGGGAGGTTGATTAGGCTATTTAATGAAGGATTAGAGGAGGGTTGGGTGGCTAAGAGAGATTAGGGGCCAACTTGCAAAATTTGGAAGATATGACACATCCTAATCAAGGATTAGGCATGTGCACATCTCTAATGATGGAATTAGGAGGTTGATTAAGATTAAGGAAGGGATGTGATGTGTGAGGAATTAAATAAATGTCATATTTATTTAATTCATTTGATGAAAAGGAGGATTAAAGAGATAAGGTATTTATTTATTAATTAAATACCTTAGGGATTTAGCAGAATTAAGGATATTAATTAAATAATAACAATATTACTTAATTAATTCAAATAAGGGGATGCTTAGAAGAAAGGGGATAAATTTGGATAAATTAAGTGTCCAAATTTAGGTGTCTATATTTTTCCCCTCTTTGATATGGTGTTACAAAATAGCATCATTTCAAAGAATATTAAAACATAGAACCTAGAAGAAGATGGTTAGATTGGGAAAGATGCCCTAGTCATTCAAATGAGTGACTAGGAAGGAGAAAATGATGAAGATTAGGGATGAATGATTCTCCCTCGAGTGGACATGTGGGTTCAAGGGAACATATGTGTGCTCTCAAAATGGAGGAGATGATGCAAGGGGTATATGAGGAAGATGATGCAAAGTGATGGGTAAGAAAGGATGAAAAGGCGATAGGAGATTAGGATGGGAGAGTGATGAAGGATGAATGGATGGGGGGATTTTGATATATGAGAGGATGGAGATGAAATACAATCCAAATTCAATTTTCCATTTTTAGGAGCACTAATTTTTGCTTATCAGAAGAGACGATACATCGAGGTATAAAGGATCAAGGTAGATTAGTGTCTAATTCATGAAACAAACACATAAAACAAGAAGGCTATCCCAACACCCCAAATTTGCGATGACCTTGGTTGGGCCAGGTATTGGGATAACCACAAGCACACAAGGATTCCCCAGCATAACACAAGACCTCAAGTATCTTGGTGGGTACTATGTGGAACAACTAAAAAGACAACAACAAAGAAAAGATCAAGATACACCCCTATGTTGACTAGTTAAAGCACACCATGATATGATGGATCAAGGCGATCATGACAAGTGATGATAAGGAGCTCAAATGATAAACAAAAGCTAAAAGCATCAAAAGATCACAATCAATTTCAAACTTCTTTTTCCATAGGATCAATGGGATGGATGGGATTGATGAGGTCTGTTAGGAAGGATGCATCTTGTTAAGACCGATGATGGATACTAAACTGAAAGATCAATATGAAACAGGATATTCAAAATCAATTGGATCTGATGATACTAGTGGATCTCATTTGTGAAGAACCAGCAAGAATAGGGCATAGCTTGAGGACACAACACAAGAGACAAGACATAAGACAAAAGACTAACACACCCTAAGGACCTAGGGGATTGAGAACTAATCAAAGATTAGCCTTGCCTATGTGTAAGTGTAGAGCCCTCATAGTTCAATAAAAGGTTGACAACTGACCACGATGGAGACCTCGATGGATGATAAAGATAGGATGGACAAAAGGATCAAAGTGGACAATGAAGATTGATGATAGACAATAAAAAGTGGATTGACCAAGCAAAGATCGATAATAGACAATAAAGGAGTGGATGGATAGATCCCCAAGGGTGGATCAAATGATCAACCTTGCCTATGTGAAAGTGCAGGGGCAATGTAGTTTGACAAAAGGCAAAAGAAAAACAATGGATAAAGGATGATGACAAGATAACCTTGAGAAGGGGATAAAATAATGGGACCGATATGATGGGTTAGGATCAACTAGTTGGATTGGATAGGATGATGGTGACTAAGCAAAGCTCGGGGAGGGGATAGTTATCCAAATCATCAAAATGAATTGGGAGGATGATATGATAGATAAATGAATGATGAGAAAGGATAGGAAATGGAAAAGATGTGTGATTAGATATATGGTATTGGGTTGGATTAGGAGTATCCTATAGCTAGATAGCAATGACCAGGGAGTACGGGATGGGATGAGGATAGAGATGAATAGAGAGGAAGATAAGGATGAGGAGATGGAAGGGATGCGATGATGGATGGATACGGGGATAAGGATAGGGAAATGAAAAGGATTGCTTGGATTGTAAGGATATAAGGATAGGTAGGAAGATAAGGATGGGAAGATGCCAGGGATTGTTTGGATGAATGATGTCTCCAAGGACTTATGTCACAAAGGAAGAAGATGCCCCACACTAGATATGTAATATATAATGAGGCATGAGGGATGGAAGATGGAAATATGGGAAAAATAAGGAAATGATATGGATATGGATAGGATGCATGGGTAAGGAAGGGAGATTAATGGTAGCATGACCGGTGGACAAGGAAGGTAGATGAATGAAAATAAGGATTAGGATAGTGTGTGGATGAGGGGAATGTATGCCAAGAGGTGTCCAAAGCATGTTTATATGTTTTCCCCTATTGATATCAAGATTACAAGGAGGATAGAGGGATTTGGAGATAAATGGGATATGATTGCATGATGTGGAAGATAGGTAGGATGGAGGAGATGAATGAAGAAGATGTATAGCAAGAAGGTGGGTGCATAGCTGGAAGCATAGCGAATGGAGGGAATGTAGATCAAGAAGTTGCCCCCAAGTGTGGAAAAGGATGGATGGGGATTTACGCACGATGCCTGTTTTCCAGGTTTTCATCATGGTACTTATCTGAGGCACTTGTTTGCCAAGTTTTCAACATTGGATGGAGGATTTCTCTTTACTATTTTATTTTTTTGATTTTTTTATTTTCTCAAATTTTTTGGATTTTTTTGACTGTTTTGAATTTTTTGGATAGAATGCAGATGGGGATGGGAAAAGATAGGGATGTGGATAAGTGGATTTAGAATATATGTGATAAGGATATGGATGAAGGACTCAAGCATCAAGTTCCATACAAGGTATTAAGAGCCCGTGTGTGAAGCGATTGTTGGATGTTGGTACAACCTTATTAGGGTAAATGGATTATGCAAGAGGATGAATCAGAGGGATTTGATGGGGAAAATATGTGGGATAATGGATGGGATGTTGGAAAGGGTGTGGATATAATGATGGGGTCAATGTGTGATGGGGTGGTGAGTTCAAGAGCAACATTGGCACATGCGGTGGTGTATGTAAAAGGATAGGAGGATTAATGGATTGAGAATGTGGGGATAATGGAGGAGATGGGATAGTGAATTTTGGGACATAAGAACCCAAAAAATATTTGGGAGATGGAGGATGTATATGATTGGCTTTCGTATTAGCAAGTTTGGATGTTGTTATGGATGCTTCATTTGAAGGCATTGTATCTTTTTTCTTTGGGATCCACATGGTTTTGATCTTTGCTTTGGTGGGCCTTTGTGGCTGATGGGTTTGATTTTGATCATGGATTTGCTTTTTCTTTTCTTCACCGTGTCTTTTAGAGGAGACATGGAGTACTTTCGATTTATGTAGATGTTTGGATTTATACCTTTTTGCTTTAGTATCCAAAGTGCTTTTGATAGAAATGGGATGGGTGCGAGGAGATGGATGATGTGGAGTGATGGAGGTAGGAGTATGGGATTATGTGTAGATGGAGGATGTTTAGGTATGTGCCTTTGTTGATCCTGATTATGGGATATGTGAGTGGGATGTTTATGATGGGTGACATGGATAGGTGATGGATGGATGAAAGGATGAATATGAGAGATGGAGGGGGTGATTTTGGGATATAAGGGCCCAAAATGGACTTAGTGGGTGGAGGGACATAAGGACCCAAAATGGATGGAGCAAATGAGGGAGGAATATGGATGGTTGTTTTGAGGTGATACGATGGAGGAGGAGGGATGGTAGCATATGATCTTGTGAAGCGATGGGAAGAGCCTATATTTATTTTGGAAGAGGTTTGTTGAGGATGTCTAGAGGTTGTACCAACATCTTTAGATTGTGAGTCTTGGGAAATAGGTCCAAGACCTTGCATACATATTTGTTCTTTGACCTAGATGGGCTCTAAAATACCTTGCTCATGAAGGCCTAAACCTTTTCCTTGATAGTTCATGTTCTTGAGCATGCGATCCATTATATGATTTGTGTTATTCTGAAAACATGATGTGAGTCCATTATTAGGTGGAGGATGATGGGTGGTATATAAGTTGTGTTTTTCTTCTACAAGGAGTCCACCATGGAAGAATGTGAGAGTACCAAGGGGATATGCAAGTGGTGTGGGGATAACAATTTTAGGAAACAATGGAGGATCATGAGATGGAGATGATGGGGTAGCAGTTTTTTCCTAATCAGAAAGAGTGATTGTTAAGGGATCAGGAGAGGGATTAGGGGATATGATAGGATATGGATTTGTGATGGTAGGTGATAAGGGATCATGCAATGGAGATGGAGATAAGGGCTCATGAGATGGAGTGGTGGAATCTTGAGTGACAAGGGGATCATGGGATGGAATGGATGGGGGACTGTGATCTTGAGGTAGACTAAATGGGATGGTAGGGTCTTGACCCAGAGAAAGGGATATGTTGTTATGCTTTGCATTAAGCTCTTGGCATGGGTCATCTTGTTTGGATGGAAAGATTATGGGAGAATGTTGGATGGAATCCTCAAGTGGGGGAGATGGAAGGATAGAGGATTCAAGGCATTCATGGGAATGGATTTCAGTGATACTAGGAGAAGGAGGAGTGAATTGGATTTGGGTGTCTTAGAGGGATCAGATGGATCTAGGAGTAGAGGGAGTGGATTGGATTTGGTTATTGTTGATGGGTTTGATGGCTTCTAATGTAGGAGATGGGGGTTTGATGGATTCAATGATGGTTTCAATGGTTTCAACAGTTTGAGTGGTGTTGGGGGTGGTAATATCAATGATAGGTGTGGGTCAAAGATGGGTCTGATCACTAGTGACCACGGATGATGGATCGGGATGGCATGGTTCCACTACTTCAAGAGGTGGACTAGGGAATTTCTTCTTTTTCATGAGTCCTTGGAGAACTTCCGAAGTGAGAAACTTGAATATTCTAGGTTGAGATGGCAAGGTAGGAGTGGATGAAGGATTATGGGTTGGTAGAGGATTGGAGCTATGGATTGGTGGATTAGGGTTAGATGGAGGAATGGGATTGGATATAGGACTGGGATTAGATGGAGGATTAGAATTGGATGGAGGGTTAAGGTAAGGATATGGGAATGGTAAATTAGGATTGGATGACATGGATGGTGGATCAATGCTAGAGGATATGTGTGGTGTTGTAATAAAGGTATTGGGATGGTGGGTTAGGATGGGAAGATTGAGATGGTGGATAGAGGTAGGGAAATGTGGATGATGGATTAGGATAAGAAGATGTGGATATTAGATTAGAATAAGTTGATGTGGATGTTGGATTAGGATAAGTTGATGTGGATGTAGGATTAGGGTGAGAAGTATGGAGGATTAGGGAAGTGGACATATGAAGATGAAGGATTGAGATAGGAGGATGTGGATGGGGGATTAAGATAGGAATGTTGGGATGGTGGATTAGGATAAGGGGATGCGGGTGTTGGATAAGAGGAAGGTGTAGATGAAGGATATGTTGCATATGCAGTTGAGGAAGATAGTGAATATCCCTTGTCAAAGGTAGTGTAAGGAGTGTGATTAGGCATGGATGAAGAAATAATGGGATAGTTTGAAGGGGTGATTGGATTGTGGGAAGTGGGTGGAGAAATCTTACTAGAAATGATAGTGTCAAGGGGATCTATGACATATTCTTCATGATCATCAAGACTTTCATTATTGTCGTTGACGTAATTAGGGTTTCCCTTGACTACCATTGATGGAGGATAAGGATTCATGATGATGAAAGGATAAATAGGATGGATCAAATATTTTGGATGGAAATGGACTAAGGCTCAAATTGGGATTGGATTAAAGCTCATATTAGGATGATTAGATGATGTGATGGGATTGATTTTGATGATCAGATTTGATTACCAAAGGATGACTATGACACCAAATCTACTTCAAGATGGAAGTAGATTGATTGGGTCAAAAGTGATTAGATAGGGATGTGATTGGATTGGATTGGATAAGATCAATCAATGATTGATAAGATCGACTGATGGATCAAATAGGATGATGGAAGGGATTCTAAACCCCATTCAGAGATTATCCTAGGTGACTTAGGATGTTGATTGATCAAATTAAAGGATAAAAGGATGATTGTGACACTGAATCCACTTTGAGATTGAAAATGGATTGATTGGGCCGATGATGATGATTAACTTAGGACATATGACAATCCTAAGTGGATGTTGATGATGACAATAAGATTAGACACTTAGGTCAATTTGGATAATAACCTGAGATGAAGTTTAGGGGATTTGGATGGGGAAAACAATGATTTGATTGGAGGAATGGATGATAAAAATGGATGAATGATTGATCGGAATAGATGAATGACTACTCTGAATGAGTAAACGATTGCTCACAACAGATGAATTATTCTCAAAATGTGAAGATGAAGGTTTGAAATAGATGAAAGATTACTCAGAATGAGTAAATGATTGATCAGGACTATTGAATGAGAGCTAAAAATGAGAGAAGGAGGTTTGAAATGGATGAACGTTTACTCAGAACGAGTAAATGGATGATTGGAATGGTTGAACAAGAGTTCAAGACAATAGAAGAAGGTTGGGAATGGATGAACGTTTACTCGGAATGAGAAAATGAATGATCGAAATGGCTGAACAAGAGTTTGAAATGATAGGAGGTTTGAAATGGATGAACGTTTACTCGGAATGAGTAAACGGATGATTGGAATGGTTGAACGAGAGTTCAAGATGATAGAAGAAGGTTGGGAATGGATGAATTTTTACTCAAAATGAGCAAAAAAATGATCAAAATGGTTTAACAAGAGTTAGAAATAGATGAAAATTTACATAGAACGACTAAAAAAATGATCAAAAAAGAGGGAACGAATGTTTAGAATGGATGGATGAATGGTTGAAATGAGTAAATGATTGATCAGAATGGATGAACAACTACTCAAATTAGGAGACTGACTCTTGGAATCAATGAAAGGATACTCAAAATGAGGTGAATAATGCTCGAGATGAGAAGAAGGTTGCACGAAATGACCGAACAAAGGATGAAATCAGTTGTTTGAGTCGCAGGTTCACCCAAGGTAGGGTAAGTACAAATTAGGGTTTTGGTTAAAGCTCAAATTGGGAGTATATTAAAGCTCAGATTAGGATTTCTCTGATTAGGATGATTGGAGGATGTGATGGGATTGATTCTACACCAAGTTTCAAGGTTTAAAGGATGTAAGGTGCTGACAATTAGAATTTTCTAGATTTGGCAATTTTAAAAAATTGTTAAATTTTGACATTTTAGGAAACTTCACAAAAATACTTTTGAGAGTCTATTTTTTTCCCAAAAAATACCCAAAACTAAGATAGGATGAATTACCAACTAACATCCCAAATCTGAGACATGCATTCCAAGTTATTAATGAAATTTTTTCAAAAACTTAAAAAAAAAACACTAAATTGCAATTTTGAGGGTCAAGATAAAAGTTTGAGGCCCCAAAAATGTGACAAAATAGGGTCCAACTGCCTCACAATCAGTTGGGAATCCACATGCCACCTCATAATGCAACCACCTATAAAATTTCATCATAAAAATTAAAACTCTCGAAATGAAGTCTAGGTGATTGGGATGGATGATTTGATGATGGATATGGACTCTAATGATGTTCTAAGTAGCACATATGTGGTTTCATCGATGAAACAATGACTTATGGAAAATGTGTTGATCACAGGAAAATGGGTGCTCGAAACAAATTAACGGAGGGTGAAATTAGTTGTCTGGAGGGTAGGTTCGCTTGTCCAGGAGGGCAAGTTCGCCTATTCAAGAGGGTAGGTTCACCTATCTAGGAGGGTAGGTTCACCTGTCTAGAAGGGCAGGTTTGTCTATATAGGGGCAGGTTTTCCTATCTGGGGAAACTTCGCCTGTACAGGGGGGGTAGGTGTTAAGAAATAACTTGCACAATAGAAGAATATGATATGAAATATGCTGCAAATACTTGATAATAACTGAGAATAACAAGCCACTTCAAGGGGGTAAACCTCCAAATATCTCTAATGAGAACACATTTCACACTTGATGATGAAATAAGACTCACAACCTCCTATATATACCTATTTATGCCAAGGATATCACCTAGGCCAACTTAGACACCCCTATATAAGACTTAGGCCGACATAAACAACTAAATAACAATATACTAATGATAATATGACTTAATAGAGAGTTAAGATAGCCACAAGCTGACTATTCATAACCCGATGTACAATAATATTAAGGGCATAGCATGCCCCCCTTCTTCAAAGAAGCATTGTCCTCAATGCTAATCAAGTTTGGAAACTTTTGAATGAACTCCTCATCTTCCCATGTGGCATCTTCAACTAGTAACTTCTTCCATTGGATGAGATACTCAGTGATAGTCCTATTCCTTAGCTTCTTTGTGCGTGTTTGACGAATGCACTCTAGTTCTGAAATGATTCTTCCTTCTTCATCCAGCTCGGGAAGTGTTGTTTGAATGGGAATATTATGCCCAATTACCTTCTTCAAACAGGAAACATGAAAAACTGGATGTATCTTTGTTGTTGGTGGCAACTCAAGCTTGTAGGCAACACTACTGATCTTCTACATGATTTGGTATGGACCATAATACTTTGGAGACAACTTATTATTCTTTCTTTGCTGATTTAGTGAGATTTTCTTATAAGGTTGCAATCGCAAGAAGACCCAATCCTCAACTTCAAAACTTCTTTCACTATGATGTTGGTCTGCCTGTTGTTTTCTTTGATTTTGTGCCATGGATAAATTCTCCTTGAGTATTGAAAGTACTTGTTGTTGATGAAGCAATTGGTCTTCTACTGCTTGAACTCTTGGGGACACCTTAATTGATGATGTGATGGAAGGAGGATGATATCCATAAAGTGCCAAAAATGGAGACATTTTTGATGAGCTATGAAAAGAAGTGTTATACCACCATTCCGCAAGTGGTAGCCAATCTACCCATTGAGACTTTTCTGAAGTGAAACAACATAGATATCCTTCCAAAAACTTATTAACAATCTCCTGTCGATTGAGGGTGGTATGAAGAGCTAAGAGCCAATTGAGTACCCAAACATGAGAATAAATCCAAAAGTGACTAGTGAAGATAGGATCATGATCACTAACAATAACTTTAGGTGTACCATGTAGCTTTGGATATTCTCCAAAAGCTTATGCCCTTTGCTGTAAAAGGATGTGCTAATGCAATGAAATGTGCATATTTAGTGAGCCGATCAACTACCACCATGATGACATTATGACCTTTAGATTTGGGAAGCCTTGTGATGAAGTCCATGGATACCTCTTCCCAACACTGGCTAGGAATAAATAAGGGTTGCAAGAGACCTGGTGTCTTAATTGTCTCCCCTTTATGCCTTTGACACACCAAACATTCAGCCACAAATTTTTGATCACCCTTTAGCCCCTCCCAAAAGAAATCTTGCTTGACTCGATGATATGTCTTCAAGAATCCTAAATGACCACCCACTGGAGACTCATGCAACTCTGTGAGAATATTGATTTTAAGGTTGGAATTGTTGCAGAGATACAAATGCTCTTTATACCAAAGAGTATCTCCCTTCCAACAAAACTTATCTAAGCTACTAGGATCACTTTTTAATTGCTCAATGAGATTACTTGTCACAACATCATTTTGTCACACTGCTTTGGCTTTCTCCACCCAATTTTCTTGTAATATTGAAAGGGCACACAATAAGGCTTCATCTTTCTCATCCTTCCTTGACAGTGCATCTGTGACAATATTTTCTTTCCCTTTCTTATATACAATCTCAAAGTCATATCCTAACATCTTAGTGACCCATTTTGTTGCTCTTCAGAAGATAGTCGTTGTTCCAAAAAATATTTTAGGCTATCATGATCTGTCTTAACCTTGAAATGTCTACCCAATAGATAAGGCCACCATTGTTTCACTGCATGGAGTATTGCTAGCATTTCCTTCTCATAAATAGGTTTTAGTTGATTCTTACCTTTTAATTGACGACTAAAAAAATTGGTCGACCTTCTTGCATGGGCACTGCTCCTATCCTATTTCTAGAAGCATCACATTCCACAATGAATTCCTTGGTGAAGTCAGGAGTGGCAAGTCTGAGTTGTACACATAGCCTCCTTCAATCTCTCAAATTTTGTATTGGCAGACTCATTCCAATGAAAGGAATCCTTCTTCAATAGAGTGGTGAGAGGTGCTGCTATACTACCATAATTCTTCACAAATCTTCTATAGTACCCTGTCAATCCTAAGAATCCTCGAGCAATTTCTTAATGGTTTTTGGAATAGGCCATTCCATGATAGCCTTAATTTTGTTAGGGTCCACCTTTACTCCTTCATGTGAAACTATGTGTCCCAAATACTCCACCTCTATAAGACCAAAAGCACACTTGGATGGATTAGCATAGATTTTATGATCTTCAAGTATTTGTAATGCTTGGTCCACATGTTGCAAATTTTCTTCCCAAGTCTTGCTATAAATTAATATATCATGAAAGAATACTAACACAAACTTTCTCAAGAACTTCTTAAAAATGGAATTCATCAAACTTTGGAATGTAGATGGTGCATTGGTAAGACAAATGGCATCACCAAAAATTCATAATGACCCTCATGAGTCTGAAATGCTATCTTACAAATATCTTCCTCCTTAATCCGAATTTGGTGATAGCCAGATCTAAGATCTAACTTGGTAAAAAACATAGCTCCATTTAATTCATCTAAAAATCATCAATGACTGGAATTGGAAATTTATCTAATGGTGTACATTGAGCACTATAATCTGATGTGTGGTAATATCCTTCTTATTACCATCACCACAGGAGTAAACACTTTTGGCTATGCCTGATGATTCCTGCCTCTAGCATCTCTTCAACAATCTTTTTCTATCTCACTCTTTTGTATGTGTGGATACCTGTAAGGCCTGATGTTCGGTGGTTGGCTCCTTGGACTAACTGTATGGAATGATCATCATCCCTCTTAGGAGGAAGTCCTTTAGGCATATCTCCAAGAACAACTAAGTGACGATCAATTATAGCTTGCAAATCTGGATGAGTAGGAGTATTAGATTGAGAGACTTCTAATGAACATAGTTGGGCCACAAATCCATCCACTCCTTTCTTAAGCAACTTTTGCATTTGATGAGAGCTTACCATTTGTGGAGATTTTTCCTTCAACCCCATTAGCTCTACTAGCCTTCCTTCCGATTGAAATCTCATGAATAGTTCTTGGAAGTTCATCTCAATTGTTCCTAATGTAGTAAGCCATTGTACTCCCAAAACAATATCTATTGCACCCATGGATATCGCATACATTGGGGTATCAAGTTGATAATCTCCCATGGATAATTTAATGCTATGACACTTCCCTGAACAACTAACTGTACCACCATCTACAATCAAAATTGAAACTCTGGAGTGATATATGAAACAATTTAGACGAGTAGCTAACTTTTTGTTGATGAAATTATGAGAACTACCTGAGTCGATCAACACTGTTACCTTCTACTTCTTTAGGAACCCCACCACCTTGAGAGTTTGTGGAGCGCTGAAACCTAAGAGTGCATGGAAAGAAAGGATTGGTTGAGAATCATGTGATTCCTCATTTGACTCCCTTTCATCTTCTAGTATGGTTCCTCCTCTTCTTCCTCATTGGGACCTTCAATATAAAACAATTTCTTTTCACTACATTTATGTCCTCGACTGTATTTGCTATCACAATTGAAACACAAGCCTTTTGCTCTTTTCTCCTCAATTTGTTGTGGATTCAACTTAGTAGGTTGTGTTGAATATCCTTTCTCTCTTGTCACATTAGCCCCTTGCTTCTTAGGAATCAAATACTTCTCCTCTACCTTGCGTGCTAAGATAAAAGACTCATTTATGGAACTAGGGCTAAACATGCGTACCTCATGTTGAATGTGATCCTTGAGACCACCCAAGAATAAGTCATTCAATTTTTGCTCTGTAATTGTATCCACCCTTAAGGATAGATTTTGGAATTGCTGAATATAATCCTTAACTGATCCTGTTTGTTGAAGTATAGCTAGCTGGCTGAAGAAGTTGTATGTGACGCTATTGCTATATTATGCTTGGAGTTCCTCTGTAAAAATTGACCATGAGACGGTGAGCCCCTTTTTACTTCGATGAGTGCAAATCCAACGATACCAAATGAATTGATCTGGTTCTAGATATAAGGAAGCCATCGTGACCTTTTGTCCATTTGGGATTTGGTGTACTTCAAAAAAATTCTCCATTTGGTTTATCCATGTTAGAGGATCCTTACCATTGAACTTGCGCATATCCACCTTTGGAAATAAATTCTTAGATCCCATAGGAGTACTAAAGCTTTTGTTAGTAGTAGCTAACCTAGAATTTTCACCTTGGCTGCTTGAGAACTCCTTTCTTGATTCAGCCCTGTAGGTGCTTAACATGTTTCGTATGTCTGATATATCTCCTCTTAGGTCACACATATCCATCTTAATTGAATAAATTTCTTCCTTGACCTTATTGATTTCCTCATTATGAGTAATATCCTTGATTGTTTGACCATCCTTATTAGGAGTCTTCCCCAAAGTGACATTCTTTTTACCCCTTGTTGAAGGCCCCGACATGATGGAAACCACTAATGTTGAAATAAATCACACAAATGAAACTTAAATTCTCTCAAATTTTTACTTTAATCTCCTTTATTATGTCTTAAAAAACCCAATAAAAATCAGACTCCATTTCAACAAGATGTGCGAGATATGTAGATTCCAAAAAAATAGTGTAGAAACCCTAATTCTGCAATAATTCGCTTAATTCTACTCCAATTCTTCTGAAATCAGGACTGTAGCTTCTTCAATATGTTCTTAAAAAACCCTTTAAAAATCAGAAAAAAAAATCGTCAAAATCTAAAAGATATGCTCTTCCCAAAATCGCCTTTTAAATTGAGAAAAACCTTGCCTCTATGGTGCCAAGATCATGCTCTGATACCACTTGTTAAGAAATAACTTGCAAAATAGAAGAATATGATATGAAATATGCTGCAAATACTTGATAATAACTGAGAATAACAAGCCACTTCGAGGGGGAAAACCTCCAAATATCTCTAATGAGAACACACTTCACACTTGATGATGAAATAAGACTCACAACCTCCTATATATACCTATTTATGCCAAGGATATCATCTAGGCCGACTTAGACACACCTATATAAGACTTAGGCTGACCTAAACAACTAAATAACAATATACTAATGATAATATGACTTAATAGAGAGTTAAGATAGCCACAAGCCGACTATTCATAACCCGATGTACAATAATATTAAGGGCATAGCAGTAGGTACACCTGTGAAGTTCAAGTTTATCTGTCTAGGGAAAGTTTTCCTATGTAGGGGTAGGTTCACCTACATAGGAAGGCAGGTATGCTTGTGAAGATCAAGTTCACCTATGGACTGGAGATTGATCAAAACTGATTGAAATAGGCTAAAAAGAGCTAGTGCATAGGTCAAGTATGCCTGTGCAAGAGGTTAGGTTTTCCCCTGGAAGTTAGGTATGCTTGTGAACAAATATGAACATTTTTTTTGGACAAAAGACTAAGCCGAAGGACCTAAAACACAACAAACAACATTCATAGGATAGGGCTGACTCAACTAAACAAAAAATTGTTGGTTTCACACAAAGAAGACAATTCATACAACATGATCCTAAATCTAGTAGAAATGGGTATGGCCAATAGAGTCTTTTATTCTAGGATGAACATGGTTGCTAGGGAGTCCTTGATATACACCCGGTACATGAGGCCCAAACTGTGAACACCAACCTGTCACAAGAATGAGTTGGGAACCTTAGCGAGATACTAAAGGCTTAAACCAACTCTTCACATCATCCTGACGCTTCACCCATTACGATGCGATTAGATTGATGTATAGCTTTCACTCTCCCCCCTTTATATACCCCATCGATATGCATGGTTGGGATCATCCCTTGGGGTGATGAAATCCCCAAGTAGGTCTTGCTAAGAAAAGTAAAAAGGGTGACTCAAAGGACTTGGTAAGCTATGATTTCTCATCACCCAAGATTGCCAAATGGTGCAAGGGGATTGGATACATCAATAGCTTGTTGAAAAAATGGCACACAAGGTAAATTGGCTTCCCCTAATTAATCTATGTTCCTAAATTACTGAAAAATGATAAACAACAACTGATAAAAAGTTTCAAAATATATAATCCTACAAGAAACTTGTTAGTGATTTCTTTTTCGTTTTCCTCCAAACACTAATCAAATGCTTGCACAAACAAAAACAACACACAGTAGGGGGTTAGAAACACTCAAAATAGTCAAAAACAGTGCTTAAATTTCACTTTTTACCTTTTGGAAAAAAGTTGTTTATGGTTAGGTTTGCCTGTCTGTTGGGTCAAATTCGCCCCTAGAGGTTAGGTATGCCCCTAGATAGGTCAAGCTTTCCTATCTGCTACGTTAGGTTCGCCTGTGAAGGTCAGGTATGCGCTTGGAGGTGAAAAAAATAAATTTTAGGTCACTATGAAGGTCAAGTTCGCCTGTCTACTGGGTCAGGTTCACCCTTGAAGGTTAGGTATGCCCCTGGAGGGGAAAACAACGAATTTCAGGTCACTATGAAGGTCAGGTTCACCTATCTGCTAGGTTAGGTTTTCCTGTGAAGGTCAGGTACACCCCTAGGAAACTCAGGCTTGCCCCTGGAGGTCACATACACTTGTCTGATAGGTTGGGTTTGCCCCTCTGCAACCTACACCTTGTTAATAATAAAAAATAGAAAACGTGAAAAAATAGGACCCATCTGTGGGTCCCACTAGGCATGCCAGAAATGTAATCATGAGTAAAAGTAGTCTCAGAAATGAGCAGCAACACAAAACATGCAAGAAACCACCTAAACACCTAACACCTCAAGATAGGGCTAAAAGTTAAACTCAACAAAATAGATAGAATGATATTGCCTTGTTAAGTTGCTCCTTTGGTTGGCCCTTAGATTGTTGACATGATGTATGTTCCTCTTCGTGGAAAAATATGTATGAATGAAATGCAATATAGATGGAAAATGGATGAAAATGCTATGATAAATGCAAAGAATGCAAGATTTTGACTAAGTATGGCTCAAATGGAAATTTTGCAAGAGTTTGGTTAGCACAATGATCAACCCCTTAAATGAGAGAAAAGAGGAGGTATTTATAGAGGAAGTTGAATTCTCTAGAGAATTCAATGGTTGATATTAAACCAACAAAGCTAAGATAAAGGGCTATGGTGAGTTGAGAACTCACAAGCCCTCACATCTTAACATGTAGAATGTGAGATGGTCTATAAATGGTGATATGTAAATGAGGTGGAAAGAGGGTACATGATGTGGAGGAAGGACAAGTACCTTGCAAGTACCTTGGGAGATGAAAAGATTCCTTGGAGGAATAAAAAGTGAATTTAAAATTTATATGATTGGGGAATCTTGTGGATAAGACAAGGTTCCAAAAGGAGAGGTGGAAAGTACCTTGGATAAGACAAGGTTCCTAAAAAAGTAAACACTTTTCACATGTGACTTGATGTGACAAGTTAAAGATTCCACGGGGAAGAGTTCACATGTGACTTGATGTGATAAGTCAAAGATCACATGGGGAACAAAAAAAGGAATTTAATATTCCTTGGAAGGATAAAAGGAATTAAAAATTCCTTGGGAGGTTGATTAGGCTAGTTAATTAAGGATTAGAAGAGGATTAGGTGGCTAAGAGAGATTAGGGGCCAACTTGCAAAAGTTGGAGGATGTGACACATCTTAATTAAGGATTAGGCATGTACACATCTCTAATGATGGAATTAGGAGGTTTATTAAGATTAAGGAAGGGATGTGACATGTGAGGAATTAAATAAATGTCATATTTATTTAATTCATTTGATGAAAAGTAGGATTAAAGAGATAAGGTATTTATTTATTAATTAAATACCTTAGGAATTTGGAAGAATTAAAGATATTAATTAAATAATAGCGATATTACATAATCAATGCAAATAAGGGGATGCTTAGACGAAAGGGGATAAATTTGGATAAATTAAGTATCCAAATTTAGGTGTCCACATATGGATCTTATTCTTGCATTTTAGATTAGGATTGCATCTTGCCTCGAACTTCCTAGTCTTAGACACACTTAGGGCTAGGGTTTTATGCATATTTCATTATCTATTTCAAGGTTTAAATACGAACTATAGGTTTTACCAAGTCGAACCCCCCATTAGTAACCAAATTATATTCTATTTTGCAAGTGTTTTCATAGAGTTGGATTTGGGTTTCAATCGAACAACAAAATGCAGACCGAGGGCTTCCATTTCTACTTTCATATTTTCAAAAAAGCAAAAGTGGACTAAGTCACAAACAGTGGTCACTTAGTCCCGCTACATATTTTTCTTAGAAGTTTCTATAGGTCCGGATACCCATTTGGCTGAAACGGGTTTCGAAGTAGTTTTCTAGATCTAGGATTAAGTCACCCAACTTGGTGTAAGTGTCCCAGTTGACCAAAAAATTAGATTTTCCATAATTTTAGAGACATCTATAGTCTTCATTCCATCCTCTATCATTTTCTAGGTGCACTCTTTCTATTTGGCCTATTTATCTTGTTTTATATTGTATGCAATCTATCTTTCTCCATATCATAATGTGTTTTCAAACACTTTACATTTCTTTAGTTTTCATTAATTAGTCAATACCTTTTATCAGTTTATTGCATTAGGAAATTACATTTAGGCATATTTCATCCATATTTCATTATTTTTGAGTGGGGACATTGCACATTTTGGCCTACCTCTCTCCTTTTAGGTGAAAAACCCTAGAAGTGTTAGAGAGTCTTGTGGCACTAAAATCTATGTCCACAATAACTAGTAACCTCTATTCAGTCTAATTCCCTAGCTATCTGATTTGAAGCTTTGCCACAAGAGGAAGATATATCTTTCTCCTCTCTTCCTTGATTTACAAAATTATTTCTTATAATGTAAGAGGGATATCTCTCTTATTATAACTATGAAGTCAAGGATGCAATTGTTAAGTGGAAACTTGGTATTTTTCTCTAAGAAGTCAACTTAATTGTCTCTATCTTGATTCTTCTCCATTTAATGTATTAAGAGATGATACATTTATTCATGCATCACATAAAGGAGGTAGGGCTAGTGTTCATTGGTTTTCCCTCATGGGTCTATAAATTTTTCATTGATAAAGGGGAGGACCCATCACATAGTTATGTGTGGGCCTTATTTTTTATCAATGGCCAACCTTTTTCTTTAACTTATTTTTTCTCCAAATATTACAAAAAAGATAAGAGAGTTATGGGACTAGATGTCTAAAAAACGTTCTAATTTTAATTGGGTTATAGGAGTTTATTTTAATATGGTGGAGCATCCTAATGTTTGTAGTTGGCCTAGTCATATTAATTTGAGTAGTGAGGGATTTGATAAATGCTTGTATTTTCATAACATTGTTGGTGTTATAGATCTTATTCACAAAAAAATAAGTTTTAGTCATGACAATAATTGTTACATTTGGTCTAACTATAAATTTGGGGACTATAGAAAGTTTAGTAGACTTGATAGATTCTATATATCCCCTAATATTCTTACAGTTCAAGGCACCTTTGGCCATTATATTAAAATAGATTATTATTCTACTCTCTTAGATAATTTTCATATCCTTTTTTCTATTTTATGGGTTTAAAATAACATTGTGGTTTCTAAGTTGCTATACAAGCTTAATAAAATTCACATTTAAAAAATTCCTCCCATGTGGAAAATCTAGTTAGCCTTTGGAATTCTATTCCAAAGCCAAAAGAAGGGGATTCATCTAGGAAATGATAGTAACATGCTATTTCATAAGGTGTTGAAAAATGATTGGCCTAACAATGAAAATGTAAAGAGAAATCCCTTCAATGGAAGCTTGAAAACACCAAAAAATTATTGAATATAAATCCAAAGAATAGCAATTTGCAAAATTTTGTAGCCTCCTTAGAAGCTCAAATTTAGAAATTTAGAAACTAGACATTAAATCAAGGCTAGATTACACTAGGTAAAGGAGGGTAATAAAGACTCTAAATAATTCTTCAATTTTCTAAACTAGAAACATTAGGAGTATATTGGAGTTATTCAAGATGAAACTGGTTATGTTCATATGAACCCAAAAAAGATAAAAAAAAATATTTTAAAACTATTATGAGAAGCTTTTAGAGGAGATTCACTTTGGTGGGATGCAAAATCAATTTTGGAAGATATTATTAAAGATCATATTGTCAAGAAAGTAGATACTAAATATAGTTATTTTTTAGACTATGATCTTTCTATTGAACACTTAGAACATGTGTTTTCAATGGCCACTAATAAAATTCTTAAGTTGATGGGCTTTCAGTGGAGTTCTATCAAAAAAGGTAGCATTATATTAAATATTAGTTTTATATGTTATACTTGGAGGATTTGAAGCAAGGTTTATTAGGGCCTAATATTAATAGAGGCCTAATCAAACTCATTTCGAAAGGTAAAAATGATGATACTATCTCTAGGTGGCATCCTATAAATTTTCTTAACACTTATAAAAATATTGTTGTGTGAAATGGATTGTTAGGCCAAAAAGTTAAGGCTCCTTGGCAATAGATTTATCCTCAATAACCTTATCCTAGCATGGGAAGCTATAGAATGGGCTCAACAATCATGACAAATTTTCCTTTTGGTCAAGTTAGAGTTCGATAAATATTATGATAGAAAGCATTATAAATTTATTGTCAAAATGCTGCAATTATTGGGTTTTGGTCCTAATATATGTAAGCATGTTCAAATATTATTCAAAAATGCCAATGCTCAACTAGTAATAAATAAACAATTGTCAAACACATTTCCCTTACAGTGTTCAATCAAGAAAGTTTGTCCCTTTTTTTCTTTTCTTTATATTCTTAGCATTGGTGCTCTTGATTACCAATTAAAAATAACAACCAAATGAACATGATATGAGGTATTTCAGTTCCCTATAAAGAAGTTGTGATTAATTTGCATTTTATCAATGATAGCATACTCTTTATTCAAAACTTTGAAATAGATGTTAACAATGTGATGGAAGTCCTTAAGCTTTATTGTTTTGTTTCTAGCTCATTTTTAGCTCACCATAAAACTAATGGTTTTTGGTGCAAACAGATCCAATTCCTTTGTGGATTCCTAAAGAGTGGAAAAAAATTAAACATGGCCATATTTCTCGTTACTTGGGTATCCCTTCAAGCTAGGTGTTTCCCTGTCTTATATGTTGAACTAGTTTCTAAATAAGCTGAAAAATAAAATTTGTACTTGGGGATACAAATTTTTTGTTTAGTTGGAAAGATTCAATTAGTTAATTGCATACCTCTAGCATCACATGTTGGATGCCTTCTAAAAAAATTTTGGATTTCTTCTAAAAAAATTCTATGAAGACCTAAATAAAATATTTCACCAATTTTTATTGTCTAACTAGATTGCTAATGTTGGTTTCAAGTCCACTTCTTGGTTAAATTATACCCATCCTCAAGCTAAAGGTGGACTAGGCCTATTGGATCCCAAAACTCAAGGGGTATGTTTTTCAATGAAATGGACAATTAGGGTTGTTACTAGAGAAGAGCCATGGAAAAATATGGTTTATCATATTATCCATACTAATATCAGAAGGAAATCATAATTTTTTAGATGGTTAGATAAAAAAATTGTGACTCCTTTCTTTCGTATTAAAGCTTCATTTCCTTTATAGTCCATATGGATGGCTTGTAGACAAGTTTGTAAATTTTTAAAATGGAAAATTTATTCCTAGAAATATGCTTTTACTTTTAGGTCTTTGGACCTATTTTTTGGAATAGAATGGTGCAATATCAAGGTCAACCCCTTGTTGTTTCCTTTCCAAGACATGCTTATTATTTTTTTAATATAGGGTTCATTAGTTTGGGGACTTGTGGGATTTTAATTCTATGGATTGGGCTACTTGGTAAGACTTTAACAATAACTTTGGTTTAAACATGTCTAAAGGGTTTTCCATTTTTGTGAAGTCTCTAGTTTCTATAAACCTTGCCATGAAACTCAACAATCCCTTGCAATGTAATTTCTTCAAGGATTGGTGGTGGTTGTCTAAACACCCATTTGTTTTCTTACCTTTAAAAAAGGTAAATTTGAGTCTCTTGCCAACTTTTCCCTTAAATCCAAGATTGAATTGAAAATGGAAATGTAGGTTCCAAGAAAAGATATGAAAAAAATTTAGTGCTCAAACTATGAATCTAATGTTGAGGCTAATGCTTAAATTTTCACTTGGAAAGTCTTAAACTTCAAAGTGTCTGTGGGTGTTAGGTTGAGAGGTATGATGGCTTTGTTGATTAAATGCTCATTTTCTTCCACAATGAAAGGTTTAAACGTATTTTTGGGACTATTTGTGGACAAAAAATGGAATGTTAACTTTAATTATATTCCTACTATGTTTTATCATGTTTTATGTTGGAAAGAAGCAATTTTGGTCTTAGGTCTTCAAAAAAATGTTGTGAATTCTATGAGAGAATTTTTTTTTCTTAATATATAGAAAAGTAGATTCTTGGCATTTTTTCAAATCATAATGTTCTTTAGGAAGAAGAAATGCTAAGGTTTTGCTCTAACATCATTTTTCAAACCATTTTTTGTGATCCTAGTTGTAGGGGGTTCCCAACTTGAACATGTGACGATCAAAATCATTTGGATAAGATTAAATTTCAAATTTTACATATCCATAAAGAAGATACTCTATGTTTCAAATAGCTACAATGTATGGTGAAGTTTAAAATTTAATTTTTCTATGTTATAATGGGATTTTTACTCTTTTTGTAGTTGTTTCACTTCTTTCTTCAATCCTATTTTGGGTTGTATTGGGCTATTATAATGTAATTATTTCCTTTAGTATCTTTACATCATTGTTTCCTTCTTTATATTTTTTCTTTCTTTGATTCAATATAAAAAAGAATTGTTCAAGGACCATGAGGAGGGTACTTTGCTTGAAAGATAGTTATTTTTAAATCATGGCATGATACCATAAAATCCAACACATCCATGGTCACAATATTACATTTGTGCATGAAACCATAACTTTCCACTTTTAAGTGACTTATGCAATGCCATGAGTAAATAAGAGTGTATACCTCTTTCCTAATTACTAATAATATTGAGGTTTGATTTTAGCCAAGAAAATGGTTTGATGCAAATCAAGGATCTTATCAAGTCATTTTTTTTTCTAATATCAAGCATTTGCATCCCCTTATTCATACATAGTAAATTACACCTAGTTATGCAGATAGCGTAGTGAGTGTTAATACTAAGTCAACCATGTCACTATTTATCTACCATCCTTAAAACTAATTTTAGAATGTTAATAAAGTTTGTATATGGTGGAAAGGTAAGGTTGAGTTAAGAATGAGGTTTTTTCTACCAATAGTTTTAATTTTAAATTTCCCTTACATTTATGTCTATTATGAAATTGAAACTAAATTTGTTAAAGGTTAAAGTGTATGTTTGGTATAAAGGTTGTTCAATTTAATTTATGATATTATTTGAGGTTGTTGAGATGTTTTCCTTGGTGTGTTTCAATTGTGTCACTCATGAGAATGGTAGGATTGTTATTCATCGTCAATATCATCAATGATGGCCATGTATAAAATTTGGACTAGTTGTTTAGAATAAACCTTTGGTAAAGGAGTTTAGCTTACTTGTATATACACTTGTCAAAAGGTCATAATGGCCAAGAATATTTAGTTGTTCAATAAGTTAATATTTATTGGTAATAAATGTTACAATATATGGTTATAGTTTTGATGAGGTCTATTAGTTTTCAGGAGGTTGATTTATGGGTGGGAG
The DNA here is from genome assembly GCA_007258455.2 of Sequoia sempervirens. Lineage (NCBI taxonomy): Eukaryota > Viridiplantae > Streptophyta > Pinopsida > Cupressales > Cupressaceae > Sequoia > Sequoia sempervirens. Next base: position 72,178,849 of record VDFB02256132.1, on the reverse strand, counting down.
TCATTTGTAATGTTTGAAAAAAGTTATCACGAAGAGGGTTGCATACCTACAAATTAGATTTATAAGCCTAAATATGCTTGGTGTTAAATATTATGATTATCTTGATAATGTCCTTAATAGTCAAGTATTGAATATCAATGGTAATAGTAGTTATATAATCGATGTGTTGTCAATAAAATTTGAGATTATATAAACCTTTAGGAGAACTAAATGGCATTTATTCCCAAGATGGGATAGTGGGGAGTCCAAATCAAAGGACTTAGGCAAATAGGATGTGTCTAGGTTGATTGTATATCTACTTTTAAAATCTTATATTGGAACTAAAGAATATGAGTTTAAGTTGTCTAGTTATGTGATGAGTGGAGCGAAACACGATATACCTAGTATAAATTGAATAATTGAATGCATTCAAACAAAATTAGTAGGCAAGTTATCATCAAAATGAATTATTTATTGAGACCCATAAGAGGGGCATAACATATAATGAGTTAAAATTGACAAGTGATAATGTAAATGAGAATGTTAGAATTACTTAGCTCTTTTATCCAATTGAGCTTGTTGGTGTGGAAAATGTAGTTATGTAAAATGTTCAAAAATTAGATCTATGGATATAAATTTGAATCTCTACCAAAAAATTCTAACACATGACCTATTTGTGACATATGTCATTTGTGGATGTGATTACATATGATATAGTCTTAATGTCATCCATAATGTCACAATTTTATTATCTACCAATATAATTTTCTAAAACTTATACACTTATGAAAATATCTATTACTACTGTATCTCTAACAAATACTTAGATTTACTATAGGAAAATTGAAATACAAAACTTCCTAACTTAAGTCAAACCCTTAACATCACATTCATAAAACAATATAAAATACCTAAATGTACTATCTATGCCATTCTCGAACACTACTACTCCTTGACAATACTTTCAATCTAATCTTTAAATAATCCATAAAAATGACGTTTAATACTCTAAAGCTTATCCTTAGATATGACATTATAGTAGACAAATTGACAAGCAAACAGTCTAATTTGACAAATGGGTGGGTTATCTGTTCCGTTGTGAACGCTAATTTTGCAGTTTAAAAAATCTCCTAATCTCGATTTGAGGATAAGTACAGCAATTATGGGCCTAAATTTGCGCCCATGATTAACGTGGCGGTGATAGTGATATTTCAACCGATTTTTTCTGGCAAAGCATCCTTAATGAAAAGCGCGTAAACAAAATATATTTTATTTTTATTAGTACAAAACAGCATTTAGATATTTGGACCTCATATCCCAGCCTAAGCCTCAAACTAAAACATCGCATAAAATCTTATAGTTTATGTTGACTTGCAAATATTATAATCTAAGGTAATTTTATATGTCTAATATGTTATCTCCACTTAAATTGGAGTAAAGTGATATATAGGTTTTCTGTCAAATCTAAATAGCTTTTGTAATTTGATATGAGAGTAGAAATCTACTTTCATCTTTTTTTGACTGAGAGCTAAAGATTGAGGGATGGTCATTAATTTGCTATGAGAGTACAAATCTAAGATAATATTTATTTAGTCAAGAGCCAAGGATTGAGGGGTATCCATTATGTTGAAGTTGCCCCTAATTTCATCCTTTATTTCTTGCACTTTTGGGGATTTGAACTTTGGTGGATGGCATAATAAAGGAACATACCATCACACTAACCAATTATGCTCAACCAATCGAGCTATGACCTTTGGCATAAATCAATACTATACATATTATTGTTGGTTTTTTTTTAAATTAATTGTGCATCTCAAACCATTGAGGTTTATGCAAATGAGTGGAATTCCTCTACTAAATTTGGTAAAACAAAGAAAATGAGGATAGAAGTTTAAGTCATTTGTGTGAGAGGGAGTCAAAGAATTGTAAAGTAAACCATAATGTTTGTAGCAATATTATTTTAGCTTCAACTTCCATGCCACCACACATAGAATAGTGGTGGGAAAATATCCTGTAAACCAAGTGAATAGGGCATGGAGAGTGAAGGGAAATATTCCTAAGAGGCCTAAGCTAAGGCACAGAAGTCAAAGTCAGTAGCAAAGAGATCGCCATCAAATTGGAAAAGGTTTTGAGTGGCAAAAAAATAGACAATCTCTTTCTGTTGTTTGAAGTTTCTAAAAACCCTAACACGGTAACTAGAGTTTCTAGCCATGAGGAATTTTCTCACAAAAAGAGGATTTTCAAAGAGTTTCAAACATTGACACCCTTTCAGCATTGCTTGGTGGTTGATTACGTAGGAAAGATTATCAAAGAGTGTATTGTAGGAGAAAAAATAGTTTCAACTATAGGTGTGGCTAAAATCTCAAGCTAAACTAGCAAAGAAAGGTCTATTTCTAGAACCCATCAGAGAGATTGTGATTATGGAGGATGTTCTTGATATAGAAGGAGAAATGAATGACAAGATGATAGCAGATGAGAAAGCCCCTATTGAAAAGGAAGCAGACAATCAAGATCATACAAAAAGAACAAGGTAAAACCTTAGAGTTTAGCTCCTTGATGAAGTTGTAGATTTTATTACTAAAAATCAAACTAGAACCGTTATTTTGTATTTTTAGAGAGGAATCCCTACTAAACTAGGAAAAGAGGAGTTAAGAGATTCAAACAATAAAGGGGTTGGTAAAGTGTTACGTTTTGCATGTTTAAGTCTAATGAGCATGCTCGGGCAATTTTATATTATGGCACATGGGTCATATGTGGTCAAGTCTATTTTCATTAAGCCTAGACCTTTGAATTCCATCCTAAAGGGCCTTCACACTAAGACTATCCCATGTGGTTAGAACCTCCATTCTTAAATATAGCTTTTAGATTGTATCTTAGAGATATTGTGGCCCAACTTGGTAAAGTAATCTAGTGCAAACAAAGTTTAGATAAACTATCTAGTGTAAGACTCTGCCCAAGAGTGTGTATGGAAGTGGATTTGAACAAACCTTTGCTAGATAATATTAAATTGTTTGGTCTTGGTCTTGAACTGGAACAACCGATAGTATATTTGCATAAATTGAATGCATTTTCTTGTTGACAAGAAAGTCGTTTGATCCAAGATTTCCCTACCAATATAAACATGCCTCTTTTATCTTCATTTTTTCACTAATTAATTCTATCACAATGAAAACCCCTTGATCTCTATCTTCCATTAAAACCCCTTCTTCACTTCCCTATCAAAATAACCCTATTATTCCTTCCTCCGGCTAACATTCTCCTTTTGTGTCACATCTACTAGGTCAATCATTTCATAAAGATGCTATTATGACTGATGTGTGGAGAACTATTAGAAATAGAAAGGAATGCTCCTCTTCCTCTTCTTGTCCCACTCTACAACCAACAAGTCGCCCCACTTTCACTCTCGATATTTGTTGAAATCCCTTAACATATCTATTCCTGCAAGGATTATGACCCAATTCAATCTCACAAAAGTGATCAATAACTCAATAACTCATAAGCATGGAATATAAATGAAACTTCATTAAGTAAATAAATTGCATAACACATCCTCATATGTGTAGACATGCAAACTTAGCATCATGCATTTAACTAATTCATATTCATCCATTCATCAAATAGATCAAGTTCATTAAATTTAATCTCTAAAGTCGTCCATTTAAATTAAATAAATCAACTTTATTTAATTTGATCCTAACATCACCCTCTTTGATTAAATAAATCAAATCTTTATTTAATTAAATCTAAAATCATCTTTTATCTCCTTTTGATTTAGTTTAATCCTTAAATCTAAGTCAAATGAGTCAAATCACCTAATCCTCTTTTAAATTAACTAAATCAGGATTAAATCTAATCTAATGCATGTCACATTGTCTAGATTTTGCTACTTGCACAAATAAAGGATTTTAACTAATTTATTAAATCCTCATTTTCCCTCAACAAGGCATCTTTGGAGAATATTCCCTCAAGTTTGAATTCAAATCAAGTTGACTTGTACCTTCCAACATAGCATTAATTCTCCTCTTACATGTCCCCCACTTGGCATTTAAGCCCCTTTTTCTCCCTCCAACAAGCCAATTTTGAAATTTGAAAAGGCCACCTAATGTCATTTATTGGAACATTGACCAAAACTTGCAAATCCTCTATCCACTCACATTTTGACAAGTGGCTCCTTCTTATTGGTTGAATCTTTGTCCCACATTCACCAATTTTGCATATTTCCCCATCCTATCATTCTATAAATTGAAGGTCTCATTCCTCATTGTAGCATTCACAACTCATGCAAAGTTACTCTCTTCACATTGAGAGCTAATTTTGTCCATCATTGCATTTTTATCATTTGCTTGTCAAGGGTTGGGAAAGGGTCACTTCTCACAACAAAGTGACAACAATCCACTATGGGATAGGTAAAAATTGACATTGGAATCAAACATTGCAATTGAGCGAAAGCAAGCAAGAGTGGAGTTGAAGGAAATCGAACATTGAAACTCTAAAATTCGCAAAGCATTTTTTAATGCTTGGAGCTTCCATTCTATGCTTTAATTATTTGTTTTAGGTCAACTCACTTGTTTCTAGGCTTTAAAACAAACATTACATAAGCTTTCAATTTTCATTGCAAAGGGTTAAAATGAACTTTAGGCAAATTGACTAGATTTCGTTTGAGGTTAAAAATTGAACAAAGAAACATTCACATCTCATTTTGGTGCTTTAAAATGAATCAAAATCATTGCTTTGTTAACTTAAAAAGAACATGTGCTACTTTGTTTTGTGATTGCTTACTCAAACTAGTTTCATTGAAAAGTTGTATGCACTTCTCTCGTGTCTCATAGTGATCTTAAGAATCAAAAGGATTTTTTATGGTCTTAGGTTGGGATAAAGTAATTACCTCCACACTTTATTTTGGGAACTAAAATTGAACAACAAAATTTGTGAGTGTGAGTAGACCTATTGCATGTGTTCTCCCTTTGTTTCTAAATGAAGTTTGATCAAACTATGAATATGTTTGCTCGCTTTTGTTTATCTTAGAGGGTCTACCTTGGGGAAAAAGTACTCACCTAAGGGAATGACTCAACTAGTAACACTCTAAAGCCAAGAGTATTTCTAGTTGGAATATAAATGTGGGTATTAGAATAAATACCAGTATCACGTGGTTGGCTTCGACAAGAAGGGCAACAATGTTATCTTGCCATGTTGGGTTAACTCCTACAAGTGGAAAATCTGAATTAAAACCCTTGTTGTGGAAAGGGCAAAATCCCTATCTATTTTTTGGTGCAAGAATGGTCGTTTTGAAGCTACCCCACATTTTTACGGTCTTTAGTAGAAATGGAAAGCATGCCGTGGAAGTTTCATGGTGTTGATGCTTGGCTGCCCCATATAAGTGAGTGTCATTGAGGGGAGCCAGTGGGGTCAAGAATCTAACCATTCGCTAAAGATAAGCATAGTTGGACTTGTCCAAGTGGGGACTCAACAAATATAGTCTTTCATATCTATAAGGTTGTGCTTGTTCTTGGTTACAAAATGCTTTGCTTGTTCAAAAAAATTTGGAAACAAACATTTAACATCATCATCAAAATTTCAAACCCTTTAGGAGGAAAATACAATTGACCAAATTCATGTGTTCTTGCTTTCCCTTAGGATTTTATCCTTAGAGGTTTCTAAACACTTGGATTTACATCTCAATTTGCCTACTAAAGTTAAACAATAGGCAACCCTTGCCTTGACTTCATCAAAATTCCACATAACATATATACTTTTTGGGATTCGAAGAAATTGAGACATTGGGCATCTAGTTTGGAAATCTAATCAAAGAAGTGCTTGTGGTAAAACAAAATCACTAAGAAAAGATAACAAAATAGGTTCTCACATGTGTTAATTCCTCATGATTTCCAAGAAAGTCAAAATCCCAAAACAAAATTCCTTGAGCCAAAGTTCAAAATTTAGGATTCACACTCAAAAGGTCATCAAGAAATACATTAGGAAGTGCAATCAAAAGCAACATATCAAAATAAGAAAAAAAATCATAAGGTTATATAGACTCATTCCTTTGAACAATTCAAAAATGTATGCTCAGTTTGAACCACTTCTTAGTTATAGAGGTCCTTAGAAGTATTGTATGTTCTTCAAAACCCAGGTCTAGTAAGAAAGTGTATTTTTAGGTAAACCTAGGATCAAAATCAAACCTTCTTCCATCTTTGAACATCAAAACCAAAATCATCTCATTATCAACTCTTCAAAAATCTTGGAAATTTTGAGAAAATCATTTGAAACCAATCCAAAATCACCTTGTTTTATTGAATGTGTGTAGATGCATCCTTCTCCACATATTTGATCAAATTATCAAACCTTGTGAACAAATTCATCCCTTGATAACATCCAACATCTTGGGATTTAGGAGTTCATTATCAAAATCATCTTGCTTGTATAGGAGTGTTTAGATGAATCCTTCTTCTCATACTTAGACAAATTAGCATCTTGTGAATGATTTAACTCTAGGACAACATCCAACCTCTTAGAGTTTATGAGTCCACCAAAATCTAAATCCAAAACAAATCAATCCCAAATCAAGTCCTAAAGTTTAACATACCCTTCAATATTTTCTCAAGAGTTCCAATCATCCATCAAACATCCAACTTACATCCATATCATTATCACCCTTTGATCCTTAAATCATCTTGAATTTTATTTTTTGTACCTAAAGTTAGATCAATCTAAAGAATTAGATAATTCACCTTCCACATTCTTGAAGATTGATCCCTATTTTATATTGCAAACTAGATCACAACACAAGAGGAACATGGAATCCAACAAAGAAACATCTACTTTGAGTGACTTAAGTCAAACCACTCCTAAAATGAATCCCATTGGGTCTAGCAATCTCACGGTTAACCTTCCTCTATTTTCAAAGACATCAAGAGGAAGGTGTCCAAGTGAAGGATCTTACCAATAATCCCGTTGGAATGTCACATGAGGAAATCACTAAAATAATTCAAAATCTGGAGAATCATAATATTATCAACATCATGATGAGAATCAATCCCTCACTATAAATGCTCGAATTAGAAAAGAAATGGACTAAACTCCCCTCTAATTTCGATGTGAGCACTATTGTGGAACCATCTCTTGGAGTCATGCCTCCAATCTCATCTACCATCCCCATTTCATCTACCTTCTCATTTCAAAGCATCACTCAAGACATCTTGTAAATCACATCATCCATTGCTCCAACACAACCCATTGTTAACAAAGGAAGTGCATTTCTCAATGCACTACAAATGCATCCTCTCGCAAACAATCAGGATTTGGATGCAAACACCATCTTGGGACAAACCATACCCTAAAATTCATTACATACATATGCCCCTCTTTCCTTTCATGATCTAAATGACCTATCATAATCATCATTCCACGCAACACCCCAAACCTCTCTCCGCATAAACTCGCAAGGAGAGGGTGACATGTTTGGACCAAGGGGCATTTTCAACACTACATAATTTCCTCAAGAGGTTACACCCCTCACATTTACACCACTTTTGGAGTTTCCATCAATATCCACATCACCTCTCAATTTATGGATTCCCCCTTTACCAAATGGTAATCAACAAAACTAGATCAACCCACCAAGCATCAATCAGAGCATCATTCTAAATACTTCCACCTTGCCATCGATATCGCAACAATAGATGGCAACCATCCCAATAACAAAAACCACCCCCTAACATTTCAAAACATGGTCTCTCAAGGACCAACCACATCGATTGCACCAGCTACCACCCAAACCCTGATCACCAACACAACAATGCCTCTCACCACCACAACAAGCACCATTCCAAATCTACCACCATCACCACCACCACCAAGCTCCAATACATCAAGCCAATACAATATGGTGTTGCAAGCCACTCAACAAGCTGCTTATCAAAAGACATTCCTGTAAGTACAAAAACAACAAGTTGCGCAATTAACTATTCAACAAGCCACGCAACTAGTTGCTCAGCAAGCTGCTCAAGTGGTGCAAGATACTCAAACTACCCAAGTCGCACAACAAGCGTAGCAAGCTACACAAGCCCAAGCCTTATTGCAGCAACAAAAACAACAATCCACTCAAGCAACTCAAGCTACACATACACAAGAAAAAGCTAAAGCCCAAGCTCGAGTGCACGCTCAAGCCAAAGCCCAATATCAAGCACAACAAGCACAAGCACAAGCATAGTATCTTGTACAACAACATGCAACACAACAACAAGCATATCAACAAGCGCTAAAGAAATATCAAGAACAATGGGAAGCAACCCAATTAGCAGCTCAACAACAAGCACAACAATAAGCTCAACAACAAGCACTAATAGCACAACAATTGCAAGCATACTTGGCTCAACAGAATATGCAAACATCATCCATCAACATACCAACCAATCCACCCATCCCACCAACAATCGAACCACCTTAGAACAGTTCCATCCCACCCTCTGATCCACAAAACAATGTGACAACAAAAATCAAGTTGCTCTCACAACAAGTGCTTGACCTTCAATTAGGGCGAACCATGAAAACACCCAACAACTTGTGTCCTTATCCATTTTATAGGAGCCTTGCAATGAAACCATTCCCAAAGGGATTTGAGATCCCCATGTTTGACAAGTACCGTGGGATGGGAAACCTTGAAGATCACATCAAGGAATTCTAGGTTCATTGCATCGAAGTCACATATGACGATACCTATCTTATGTGGCTATTTCCTAGGAGTTTGGTTGGCCACTCCATGGAATGGTTCTCTTGCCTACCTATAGGCATCAAAACATTCCAAGAAATCATAGACACATTCATCAAAAACTATGCATGCAATATCACCATGGATGTCAGTCTAGAGGAACTCTCAACTTTGAAACAAGGTAAGAATGAATCATTTGCTTCATTCCTACAAGGATGGTGATCCAAGGCCAATCAGAGCAAATGGGTCATGCCTAAGGAACAAGTGTGCACTATCATATCCAACCTTGACGGCCTCTTAGCATTTCATCTCAAAGTCCAAGGGATCACCATGTATGACCAGTTGATTTCCAAGGTGCTCAACATTGAACAATCCCTTATGACACAACCTAGAGGATCAACTTCATATCCTGAACAACAGAATAATCGCCCACCCACCAATTACAATGACAAACCTTTCACATGGGCAAGAAACAAAAATGTTGCCAACGATGGTGTCATCGATGCAAAATTTGTTATCATTGCACCTCAACAAAACACACCCACACCACAACAACAAAACCAAAACCATCATAAAAAAAACCATCAAGTGAACAAAACAACACAACAACCAAACAATCAACTGATGAATAATGTCAATGATCAAAGTGGACCACCCCAACGAAACAATAATTCCATCAAGTGAAAGTACACCGCTCTTGGGGAACCACTCGAAGTCATCATGAAGAAACTAATAAATGAAAACCTCATCAAGATTCCCACCTATCAGAACTACCAAGAATTAGATGTTAAACCTCCTTGGTACAATGAAAATCAGCTCTATGACTTCCACAAAATCAAAGGGCACACCACTAACAATTGCATGAGGTTAAAGAACATAGTCCAAGACCTCATTGGTCAAAGAATCATAAATTTGGAACAACCAACAAGAAATTAGAATCTTAAAATATACACGAATCCAATGCCTAACCATAAAAATAAAGGGAACAATAACACTAATAAGGAGAAAGCCACCTTCAAAAGCGTGAATCATTTGTATGAAATTGTCGTCACTTCCCTAGATGAACACTATGCAATAATCACTAAAAAAGTTACTATCATAGGCTCATCTCAACCAAACAAAAATTTCATGTCCAATTCAAGATTCGTTCCCAATATTTACAATGTCCTTGATAAGCTAAAAAGAACCCCAACACAAATCTCCATCATGGAGTTATTAAAAATATCATCCACCCACAAGAAAATCCTTGAGGAAGCATTGGCTTCATCCACTGTCCCCACAAATCTTGATGCGAAAAAATTCCAAGCTATGGTTGAAAACATCATTACCCCAAATCTCCTTACACTCTCTAACCAAGATTATCCCGCTCAACCATCTCATAACCGTGCACTCCATTTAGAGGTCCTAGAATAGAAAAATAAAGTCAAGTGAGTCTTGGTGGATGGAGGTGAAGGCTTGAATATTTGTTCCCTCAAGCTCATTAAGAACTTAAAAATCTTAGAGGGCTCCATCGACAAAGGAAAATGTATTACAAGATAGCATATGATGATTAGGAAAGAGTATCCCAGGGCACAATTAGAATCCCTATTCAAGTAGGGCCAACTATCATGGAAACCACCTATCAGGTCCTAAATCTCGACTTGCCTTATAAAATTCTCCTAGGATGTCCATGGATCCATGTAATGCAAGCAGTAGCACCAACTTTCCATTAATGTGTCAAATTCACATATGAAGGACAAGAGGTCACTATCCATGGAGATCATGAACCATTCTCCTACTGCAAGAACCTTGAGGAAAAATACTACAAAATACCTCAAGTACCTAAAAATGATGAAAGCCCCTCAACACCATACAATGATCCAGCCACTCTTGCTTCCACTTCTGTGACAGAGACACCTGTCACTCCTGTCATCCCCACCATCTTTGATATCAAAGTCATCATCCAAGATAATGGTTACAGAAACTACACGATTCCTAAAAATTCCTTCATGTTAGGAGAGTTACCACAATCTCCCAAATCACGAGGATGTCCATAATCAAATGAAGCCTCCACATTTCAAACATACCCTGAAGAATATCCCAACTTCAAAATTTGGGGGGATCTCGGCCGAGAAGTCATAGAGGAGGACCCATCTCGTCTCCTATACCAAGAAGATAGACCAATAGCTAATCTACCAATTGATGACAAAAGTAAAGGTTTGCAAATGATGCTCATAATGGGCTATGACAGAAACTAGAAACTGGGGAAAAACAACAATGGGCTTATAATACCCCTCATTCCTAAGATGCAAATGAGAAATCTTAGCCTCAGATGTACCCCTCTGAGTATAACCATACGTGGATGAGGTCCCCCAGTTAAAGCAATCAAGACTCCTCGTGAACCAACACTAGCTGAACTTCACTTACTTGTATCCACTGGTCGAGTCATAAACAAGTTCACATTTGAAATAATTGATGTCTATAGTAGTAGTGATGATGAGGATCCCATAACCAACCTACCCACACTCTTTGAGGATACCACCCTTCTCATGATTAGCACCTTATCCTTTGAGTCAAACCATCAAAATCATGAAATCTGCCTAGTTTACCTCCAGCTCATCATTTATGACCAACAAAGACCACCAATTCTTGACACATTCAAAAATGATAAGGTGCTCTTAGAATTCATGGGATTGTGGGATAATATTTTTTGTGGGGATCACAAAGCAAGATTCATCATTTCGCTAGATACACATGCATACTATGGGGATATGATTGAATCCCTCAGTCGCAAAAGTGAAAAAGTGAGAATAATCTCTAGGTCCTTGAGTGAAAACCACACTATGGCACTCTCTAACCCAAAAAAATTAAAAATAAAGGACACATCCAACAATGAAAACCTCTCTGAGGTGCCTGAGGATGGAAGATTCAATCTTCCTTTTAGAGCTCTTTATAAAGAAAAATTAGCAGTCCTAGTAGAAAAATGCAATCCAATTAATCTAGGAATAGAGGAGACCCTGCACATCACATTCTATGTGGAATCATTACTATCAAAGGAACAAGAGCTCCTAGAAGCCTTCTTGAGAGAAAGACAAGTTAACTTTTCATGGAACTACATAGAAATTCCTGGCCTTGATCCAGAAATTGTGGTTCATCACCTAGTAGTATACTCTGAAGCAAAGCCCATTAGACAAAAGCTCAGGAAAATGCACCCTTAGATCACCCTGCTAGTCAAAAATGGAACTAAAGAAGCTATTGGGCACATGATTCATTTGACCAATTGACTACCTCGAATGGGTGTCAAATCTGGTTCCTGTTTCAAAACTAGATGGGGGCATCAGAATTTGCACAGATTTCAGGGACTTAAACAAATCATGTCCAAAAGATGATTTCCCATTGCCCGAAATTGACATGATTGTGGACATGATAGCAGGACACAAAATGCTCTCCCTAATGGACAGTTTCTCGAGATAAAACCAAATAATGATTTCTAAAGAAGACCAACACAAAATGGCCTTCACTTGTCCATTGGGGACTTACTATTGGAATATGATTACATTTGTCTTAAAGAATGCATGAGCAACATACCAAAGAGCCATGATGTTAATCTTCCATGACATGATCCATAAAACCATCAAAGATTATGTTGATGACATACTAGCCAAATCCAGAAAGAGGGATCACATAACAACCTTAAGTGCCATTTTTGACAGGTTGAAGGAATATAAGGTCTGATTAAATCCAAATAAGTGTGTCTTTGGTATACAATCAAGAAAGCTGCTAGGATACATAGTGTCAATGAGAGGTATTGAGGTAGACCCTGCCAAGGTAAAAGAAATCCTTGAGATGGAGGCACCTAGAACATTGAAACAATTGAGAGGTCTCCAAGGCAGGCTTTAGTCCATCTAAAGATTCATAGCATAGTTGGCAGATAAAAAAAATCCATACTCTCACCTACTTCACAAGGGAGTAGTGTACAAGTGGAATAACAAGTGTGAAGAAGCCTTCAATAAGATCAAAGAATATCTACTTACACCACCAGTCCTCATGCCACCAATCCCAAGAAAGCCATTAATTCTCTATGTGTCAGCAACAACAGTAGCCCTTGGAGCTCTCCTAGCTCAACACGATGAAAATGGGACAAAAAGGGCCATCTATCATATCAGTAGAACAATGGTTGGGCATGAGCTAAATTACTTGTTCATTGAGAAAGCATGTCTAGCAGTAGTGTTTGCTTCACAAAAACTTAGACATTGCATGTTGGCACACAAAATAAAACTCATCGCCAAAATTTACCCTCTCAAATAATTACTGTCAAAAGCAATGCTCACTAGAAAAATCGTGAAATGGGCCATGATACTATTAGAGTATGACATTGAATATGTGGAGAAAAAAATAATTAAAGGCCAAGTCATCACAGATCAACTTGTAGAAGCACCAATCTATTTAGAGAATCCTCTCATCTCAAAGTTTCTAGATGAGTCCATCTTTAATCTCAACATAGCCAACCACTGGCAACTTTACTTTGATGGCTCATACACACAACATGGATCAGGATCTGATGTCTTCTTTATCACCCCACAGGGGGACTGCATACCTAGATCATATAAATTGGCATTCCCTTGCACCAACAACATTACAAAACACGAGCCTTTAACCATAGGTCTTAGAATAGCAGTGTAGTGGCACATCATGGCCCTTAGAGTATATGGAGACTCCTAGTTGATAATAAACCAAGTGAATGGTGAGTACCAGACTAAGGATGATAAGCTCACTCCATACAAGAAACTAATGGAGACTCTCAAGGAATCCTTTATCGAGATCACATTTGAGCATAAACCCATAGCCAATAACAGAGTTGCAGATGCCATGGAAACGATTGGATCCCTATTGGACATCCCTCACAATGTCCCAAAATATGAATTCTTGGTAGAGCAGCTTCTCATGCCCACATTTGAGGTACCAGAATTAGAATTTTTGTGTGAAATTGTTGGTCCTAGTGATCCCTGGTACCATAAAATTTATACCTGCTTGCAAATAGGTGCGCTACCTGCTGACTTACCCTCAACCTTAAAATGAACTTTTGTCAAAAAGGCATCCCAATTCGTCATCCTAGGAGATACCTTGTATTGTAGTAGCATAGAAGGAACCTTATTACACTGTTTAAACACTAAGGAGGCATTGACCGCTTTAACTAAGGTGCACAATGGCATTTTTGGTTCACACTCGAGTGGAATGACCCTAGCCAAGAAATTGTTGAGGATGGGGTATTATTGGCCTACAATGGAAAGAGAAGCACACAACTATGTCAAAAGGTGCCTACAATGTCAACAACATGGGGACCTCATCCATGCTTCAACCCAAGAACTTCATCCCATCATCACACTATGGACCTTTTCATAGTGGGGACTCGATTTCATTGGAAAAATCAATCCCACTTCATCTAATGGCCACAAGTTCATCATAACTGCCACTAAGTACTTTACCAAGTGGGTGGAAGCAAATATCAAAGTTCATCTTGAATTATCTCATTTTCCACTATGGTGTCCCATAGGCTATTATCTCAGATAATGGGACACCATTTAAGAATCAGAATGTCTGCGACTTGTGTGAAAAATTCAAAATCTAACATCGCTTCTCCACTCCATACTATCCCCAAGGCAATGGCCAAGCAAAAGCCAAAAATAAAACCATTTTAAAGATCCTCAAGAAAATAATTAATGAAATAGGTTGTGACTGGCATCTACAACTCAATCTCACCCTTCGGGCCTACCGAACTAGCATCTGCACACCCAATGGTGCCACCCCTTTCTATCTAGTCTATGGATCAGAAGCAATACTTCCCATTGAGATTGAGCTCCCATCACTAAGAATATCATTGTAAAACCTCATCACGGATGAAGAGTACCGAGTATCAAGATTGAATGAGATGGAACTATTGGATGAGCAGTGTATAAACGCTTTAAATCATTTGCAAGTCTATCAGAATAGACTCAATATGAGCTATAACAAGAAAATTAGAAGCAGGACTTTCCAAGCTAGAGAACTAGTACTAAAGGAGAATCAGAAGAACGTCCCAAATCAAAATAGTAAAGGTAAATTTGAACCCAATTGGTTGGGACCATTTGTTATCACAACAAGCTATAAGTCAAGGGCATATCAGTTATCAACACCCAAAGGGGAGCCTCTATAGGAGACCATGAATAGCTCCCATCTCAAAAAGTTTTATGCCTAATATTTCAAGGTATAAAACCAAAAAATCCAAAAAAAATAGAAAATTTCTTGAAAAAATGGTTACCTTAATGAAAACTTGGCAAACAGGCATCTTGGTGACAACAAAAAATCAAAAAAGCAAAAAATCCAAAAAAAAAAGAAAAAGGATTAAAAAATAGTAAAGAGAAAAATCATCCTCTAGTGAAAACCACTTTGGTGGCACTTTGGACAAGTACCTTGGTGAAAACCCAGCAAACAGGCACCTTGTGTAAATAAGCACTTTCCATCCACCAGGATTTTCATGACTTGTTTTGTATCATCCATCCATTACATTTCCATCATCCATCGCATTCTGATCACCATCCATCACCCATCTAATTGGCATCTGCATCATAGCTTGGTCTTGTGTTTGTATCATGATCCCTCCTAGTAATACTCAGCCCATTCCCAAGGTCAGTTTGTCCTACCTTTATCAGAATAGTCTATTGCATCATGTTGGGGGCATGTTCTCATTGTATCAAATTCATGTATATTCTTGAAGTCCTATAATTAGAAAATCCAAAAACATTTGAAACATATCAAAATCCCCAAAATATTTCAAAAAGTCAAAAAATAGAGTTGTCAAACTATGGGTCTTTGAGCCTTGAGCGTAGGAAAGTTTGATCTTTGATCATCCCCCAAGACACTCAGGTCAGTCCTTTAGGAGTTTGTCATAATAAACTAACATTTCATCATTTATATCTTCATTTGTAAATCGATCAAGTCATTAGTTGAACTACATGGTCTCTACATGTATAACATAGGAAAGACTAATCTGTTGATCAGCCCCTGAGGCCCCTAGGATAGGTCCTTAGGTTAGTCTCTTGGTCAAAATCTTAGAAAAAACCCCAAAACATTAGAAAATTCAAAAAATAAAACATTTGAAAAATCTAAAAAAAAAAACCAAAAATAGCCTCAAAATAGTTTTAAAAACTCCAAAAACATCCAAATATTTGAAAAAAATCCATCCATCTCATCTCGCTTTTACCCACAATAAACATGACTCATAATAAATGATCATCATCCTCAACCTTTGGTGAAAAAATTGAAAATAAGTCTAGCAGGTGAAAAGTGAAAACTCAAAATGTCAAGTCTTAGGTTTAGGTCAGTATGTAAACAAGTCAATCAACTCTTTGTGTTGATATCCCATCTTCCAATCAATCCCATATCAATCATCTGATAACATCATGTCCTAAGATGTATCCTTCCTACAATGGGAATTATTTATCAAAAAGAACACTTTGGATAAACAAAATGATGTGCCACCATCAACTAACATGTCCTAGGATATATCTTTCCTACAATGGGAATTAGCTTTTGGTAATAGTTTCAGTTCTTATCCTTTAAAACACATTTCCTTTTTGTTAGCGGTATTGAAAAACATCAACTTATTTGCTTACTTTATCTTTGTCTTTTGACTTATCTCTTTGCGCTGATTCCAATAACCTCTTGATGATGTCCAAACAAATGGATTTAGAGAGATAGGAAGGGGGAAACAATCATTATCTTTTGTTTGTTGTGCTTGTTGGACATTCTTGTAATATAACCTGGTGAATACTTGCTTTGTTAGATATGTATGGAGGGTGTTTTGGGCAAATTGTTTACTATTGCATTGATAGGTTATACCTTTCCATGTTTTGGTCTGAGATGTTTGAAACTTCTAAAGTGCATTCTAGCAAGGTTTTTGTATTCCAGGTGTGAACAAAAATACTCCTATCTATTTTTCAAGTCAAAGTCCATCACACTAAGTGCAACACCATCCTGGTTCTTTATACCTTGATGCATCATGCTTATGTATGTTATCAAACATAATGTAAGTGGCCCTTTTAAAATCCAATTCTTGATAATCAAATCATCTATTTCTCATCATCATCTCTCATAAAGTTGGCTTGTTGGATCCTCTTGTCATCACCTCATTTATCATTTCTTCTTTTCCACACTAACATCATGACAAGATAGTTAATCAACATCATCAGTGCATCCATCCTGCATCCACAAACCATCAACATTCTGCACATCATCTCACATGCATGTTCATCATCATAATATAGACCTGTTAGTCTAAGCATCTCATAAAACCATACATTTGCATAAAACATCCATTTGTATAATCATATAGGAATTATCGCATCATCCATCTCACATGCATTGCATTATCATTTAAGTTGTTTAGGATAATATAGATTGGTTATTCTAAGCATCTTAAAACCATCTCATTTGTAGCATCATCATAACGATCCATTTTGAACCTTTTTATCATGAGATTGACCCTCAAATCGAATCTTTTCACTTGATCTCTCAAGGGGGCAATGTACCAATGTACTTCTTTCCACTGGGGCATCTAAAAAAATTAGAATTTTTTTGAATTTTGATCATGGTATGTTTATTATTTGAACCAATGCAACAAGTACACTGCTTCAAAGAGGGGAAAAATGTAGACATGCAAAATTAGCATCATGCATTTAACTAATTCATATTCATCCATTCATCAAATAAATCAAGTTCATTAAATTCAATCTCTAAAGTCATCCATTTAAATTAAATAAATCAACTTTATTTAATTTGATCCTAACATCACCCTCTTTGATTAAATAAATCAAATCTTTATTTAATTAAATCTAAAATCATCTTTCATCTCCTTTTGATTTAGTTTAATCCTTAAATCTAAGTCAAATGAGTCAAATCACCTAATCCTCTTTTAAATTAACTAAATCAGGATTAAATCTAATCTAATGCATGTTACATTGTCTAGATTTTGCCACTTGCACAAATAAAAGATTTTAATTAATTTATTAAATCCTCATTTTCCCTCAACAAGGCATCTTTGGAGAATATTCCCTCAATTTTGAATTCAAATCAAGTTGACTTGTCCCTTCCAAAATAGCATTAATTCTCCTCTTACATGTACCCCACTTGGCATTTAAGTCCCTCTTTCTCCCTCCAACAAGCCAATTTTGAAATTTGAAAAGGCCACCTAATGTCATTTATCAACACATTGACCAAAACTTGCACATCCTCCATCCACTCACATGTCAACAAGTGGCTCCTTCCTATTGGTTGAATCTTTGTCCCACATTCACCCATTTTGCATATTTATCCATCCTATCATTCTATAAATTGAAGGTCTCATTCCTCATTTTAGCATCCACAACTCATGCAAAGCTACTCTCTTCACATTGAGAGCTGATTTTTTCCATCATTGCATTTTTATCATTTGCTTGTCAAGGGTTGGGAAAGGGTCACTTCTCACAACAAAGTGACACCAATCCACTATGGGATAGGTATGCATTGTGCTTCTTTGCTATTTTGAATTAGTTTATTTTTTAATTTTTTTTATGAAGTATGGTGTATTATCTCATAGGAGTGTTTGTAGGTTTTCATGAACTAACCCATGTTATGGAGTTTAAGCTTTGTGCAGATTTTATTGGTGCTCACAATATGTGTATTGCATAATCCAAGTAAAAGCACATAATATCTGATACACACAAATATTATTCAAGCTCTCATGACATGAAAACAACTAAAGGTACAATCTAGAAATATAATAACATATGATGAAACACAATAATGTGAGGAAATATACAATATAGTCTCTAACCACCATCAAACCTCACAATCATTTACAAGTCAAGAGACGAGAACATAGCTCAGGGACTTTTCCACCCAACCACAAAGCTTTCTCTTCCCTAAAATTATTCCTAACATGAAGAATACTCGATCCTACATGGATTACCTGGCAACCTAGAAATAAAAAGTAGTAGAGAATCTTGATGCAAGCCTAATGCATATACATTCATTTCTAACATGAACATGTAATGTTCCAATATCAAGATATGGCAGAGAAATATATAAATATCTTTTCTAGGTAAATTTCATCTATTCCAATGACATGGATTTGGCCAAAGCACTATAAGTATCTAGTAGATCCTGAAAAGAGGATTGACCTTCTTTTTAAACCCACATTCGACACCCTATCCTAGAAGGTAAATCAAATACACACATAGAAAACAATAACATGCATATTTTTCATAAAATAATATATTTACTCTTCATTCATGCAAATGTTCAGTGGTGCATTTTTCATTTTTTCAACTTCCCATGCCTAATAATAGTAAAATAATCATTGGTATGCAATTCATTTCCTTATATGCAACTAGTTTCTAACATGCTTTTTGATCTTTTAATGTTTTCTCTCTACTTCATGCAAATTATGGTTCATGCATTACTAAATGTAATTTTAAATGTGAAACTATTTCCATTATATGCACTAATTGACTAACTTCCATGGACTCATGTATTAAGAATAGTGTGTGAACAAATATTCCTAGTGCAAGCCTGCAACCTAGTTGCAACCTACATGTAGTGATATGCCTATGCATGCTATGGTGGGAATGTGGATCAAGGGGTTGAGGGAGTTTTCTTGAATGGGGTGGACTTTCTTCATGTTTGGGGGGGGGAGATATCTACTTGCTAGCTTCATTTTTTCTCTATATTTTTCTACTTCTTGCTTCTAGTATTTGATGTTGGGGTTTTTGGGGGGTCTAAAGAAGGATTTCTTGTTATTTTTTATTACTTTTATTTTCATTGTATATGTCACATGGTTTCTTGCTATCTCCTTTGAGGCTTTGGCTACGTGTAGGGAGAATTTGTTTCATCCTTACATGGAAATAAATACATCCATGGGAAAGCCAGATCTATCCTCTTCTCTACATAGAGGAGGTCCAAATTTTTTAAACATGGCTAACCTTGTTGGGGGATCATCAAGGAATGGTGCCTTCAAACTGCAAAAGGTGAATGGGTGTTTAGAGAGATCTCAAGATCGCTTGGTCTTAGTGATTCAACTAAAATAAGTGGTTGAGGATGTGGACTATTATAACAACCATGTCTACAAGTTCATGGGGATGAGGGTGTCACTCCCATTTCTAGAGTCCTAGTTTCACAAGACATGAAACCTTCAGGGTGACATTGATATAATGTTGGTGACCAACAACTTCTTCATGGTGGATTTTTCCTATGTGGCTGATAGGAGTAAGGATTTTGAAGGTGGACCTTCTACAATTAGGTGGGTCTCTTTATTAAACCATAGCATACAGGATTTAACCTTGAAGAGGAGCTCCCTTCTAGGGTCTCAGTTTGGGTTTTTCTCCCTCATTTTCCTTTGGAATGTTGGAGAAGTGATATATTGCAAATGGTTGTTCTTTTGCTTGGAAAGCCTTTTGGTCCTTCTCAACAAACATTGAATAAAAAGGTCCTTTATTTTTCCTGGGTGTGAATTGAAATTGACTTGAATAAGCAGTTGCTAGACTCTATGAATATTAGCACTAGATCATCTTCTTGGAGCCAACAGTTGGACTATGAGGCATTGCCTTTCTGGTGTCAGTCATGCCATGAATTTGGTCACCTTCAGTGGAAGTGTCCCAAATTTTTTCATGCTTCTAGTTTGCGTAATGTTCCTTCTCATTTAGCCTCAAAGATGGACAAAGGTAAGGCTCCCATGTAGGGGGTGGTGGTAGATAAGGAGGTTTTTTTTTCCAGTTAAGCCTCATAATAGGGGTAGAAGTCAAAAAAGAACCCTCAAAGATAGGTCGGAAGAGGAGACCTTTAATAGGTTTGATGCATTAAAATATTTGGCTTAGGAAGAGGGTGTCCCATTGGACATGTAGGTGGTAGAAGGATCTTTAGTTAAGAAGAACCTTGGAAATCAACCAATTTTTCCTTCAAACTCTACTCAGGTTGAGGATCAAGAGGTTCAGATGGACACAAATCTGCCTCCCTCTAGCCCTAATAGGGGGGCTTATTTGTTGTTAGAGGTTTTTAAGGGTTCTATTGCCATTGATTTTGGACTCATTGTTGAGAAGGGTGTTGCTAACCTAGGTAAAAGTAAGTTATATTCTTCTATTTTGGACCTTTAGTGCAAAAGCCCCATAAAAAGGGGGTTCTTGAGAAGCCTCTTAAGGTTGGTAGAAAGAAGGACTAGAAAAAGGTAAAGTTAGTTGGTGAGACATTTGTGGTGTCTAGTTTGGTGAGGATGATTGATTTTGATTTCTCCCAACCTCAAAGATGATAGTGTTATCTTGGAATGTAAGGCATATGAATAGCATCCCTAGACAAAAGGCTATTTGTGAGTTGATTCGAGTTCACTCTCCTAATTTGGTTTTCCTTCAGGAGACTTAGCTGCCTATTGAAAGTATGTTAAATTTTTCTTCTAAGATCTAGGGAAGAGGTCAGTGCCAATGTGTAGGAGCCCATGGTAGCTCTGATAGGTTTTCTTGTTTACGGGATCCACGTAGGGTTCACTTGATTTAGTGGCTCTCCTACAGGTATTCTATTTCTTTGGCTACTTCCAGTCTGGAATTGGGTGAGATAATTCTTCTTTCTAACATATATGCTCCTATTGATCTTCCTAGTAAGACCCAATTGTGGTCTCATGTTAGATACATGTGCTCTCTAGATCCTTTTCTTCTTTAGATTTTGGTGGAGAATTTCAATGCTCTCCTCTCTTGAGGAGAAGCGTGGTGGTATTACCTAGATAGATCCTTCCTAAAAACTCCTAATAGAAAACATTAATCTTTTGAATTTGGTTGATATCAAGCCTTGTAATGATATGGTTACTTGGAACAATAGGAGAAATGGGGAAGTTGTTATTTCTGAAAGGTTGGACGGGTTCTTGGTGTCTAGATTTTGGGTAGGTGACAGGTGGATGACTAGCTCTGATATTTTATATTGGAGGGGATTGGATCATTGGATAATTAAATTATTGACATGCTTTTCTCATTATTCTAAAAATAAATCTTTTATATTTCATCTCATGTGGCTTTGGGATTCATCACTTCATGATATTTTTCCTGGCTGGTGGCATTTTGGGAAGCCAACTCTTGGCACTACAATGTACTCCTTCTCCAAGAGGCTACAACATGTTAAATACATTTTGAAACATTGGAATAGGCACCATTTTGGTAATGTCTTTTAGGCTAGATGGGAAGCTCAATCTCACCTATAGTCCATTACTCAATAGATTTGTGACCATGGCCTTACCAAGGATAATGGTAAGCTAGAAGCAGTGACTATGAAGGAAGTGGAGGAATGGGAGTTGTGGGAGGAAATTTACTAGAAGAAAAATTCTAGCATTGACTAGCTCCAGGAAGGTGATAGGAACACTTCCTTTTTTCACAATTTTGTTAAGGATAGATAGCAGAGTAATATCATCTCTTCTCTTAGGTCCTTTGAGGGGGTTTGATTATCTTCCTTTAATGAGTTCTTAAAAGATTATGTTTGCTTTTTTTTTCTTTTTTTTTCAGGATTCCCCTTCTGCCAATGAGGATGAACCATTAATATTGGCCTATATCCCATCTTTGACCAATGAAATGAATAACTCTTTTCTCAAGCAGATCTCCTTGAAGGAACTAGAGGATATTGTGTTTTAGATGAAGAAAGGAAAAGCTCATGGGCCTGATGGGTTTTTGGTTGAGTTCTTTCAAGATTTCTTGGAGGTTATCAAGCTTGACCTTCTTGAGGTTGTCTAGGAATCTCAAAAGAATAAACAAATTCTAAGATCCATGAATGCCACATTTTGTGCTCTTATTCCAAAAAGGGATGGAATTATTTGGATCCTTTTAGAAAAATTTCCCTATGTAAATTTGTTTACAAGGTAATTAGAAAATTGATTATAGTGTGTCTAAAGTCATGGTTAAGCAAGTTAATTTTTGAGGAGTAGGGTGGATTTGTTGCTAGTAGGTAGATTCTTGATGGGGTTGTTATTGTGTCTGAAATAGTTCATTCTATGGTCTCCTCCAAAGAGAACACCATGTTTATTAAACTGTACATGGCCAAGGTTTACGACCGTGTTAAATGGGACTTCCTATTCAATATTCTGAGGGCTTTTAGGTTTGGCAATTAATGGATTGAGTGGGTTACTTGTTGTGTCACCTCTTCTTCTTTCTTTATGCTCGTTAATGGTGAGCCTTTTGAGATTTTTGGAGTGTCTAGAGGCCTTTGGCAAGGTCATCCTTTTTCCCCTTATTTATTTTAATGGTTGAGGGATTGAGTATGTTTATTAAATCTCATTTAGAGTTTATTCTCATCTAGGGTTGGAGTTGTGGTAGTAATATACCCCCAAATCCCATCTTTAGT
This sequence comes from Sequoia sempervirens, assembly GCA_007258455.2. Classification (NCBI taxonomy): domain Eukaryota; kingdom Viridiplantae; phylum Streptophyta; class Pinopsida; order Cupressales; family Cupressaceae; genus Sequoia; species Sequoia sempervirens. Next base: position 72,155,802 of record VDFB02256132.1, on the reverse strand, counting down.
TTGTGGATGACACTGCTTTGATTGGCATGGTCAAAGTCAAAGAAGTTTCCAACTTGAGGAAGGTCCTAAATAGTTATTTGGTTGCTTCGAGACAAAGTATCAATGAGGGGAAGTCCTTCATGTATTTCTTTAATACTCTAAAGCTTATTCAAAGGAGAATTGTTATAATTCTCAAATTTAAGATAGGATCACTTTCTTTTATTTATCTTGATATTCCTATTACCGTGTGTTTTCTCCCCATGTTGTTTTGGCAAGATGTTATTGATAAGTTCTACAAAAAGGTTAGCCACTAGAGTTGTAGGTGGCTCTCTATTGTGGGGAAAGTGAATTTTTTAAAGTCTATGATTCAAGCTCTTCCTCTATACATGTGCTTTGTGTTTTTTTCCCCTTCTTACTTTATTAATGAATTTGAGAGTCCCTCCCATCATTTTCTTTGGTCTAGTAACCTCCTCTCATGGAAGTGGAGCTTGGTTAAGTGGGATACTATTTGTAGGCCAAAGTAGGAAGGTGGGGTTGAATTGCATCAAGCTTATTTGAATTGGTAGGCTTTGGCTACTAAGCTATACTAGAGATGGTGTTCACAACAACATCATTTATGGGCTAAGCTCCTCACCTCAAAATATCTTGGGGGTGTGGAAAGTTTTGATGTTCCCAAATTTAGTCTTATGGGGAAGGGTTCTATGATTTGGGGTACCCTTAAAAGGGGTTCTAAATTGGTCAAATAAGGGTTTTTTTGGATTTACAAAAACAACTTGGAAGCTCCCTTTTAGTTTGATTCTTGGGATGGCCATCCTCCCATCATGTCGATTCACCCTCATTTATAGAAATTTTCTTGATGTTGGTTGGAGTAGAGTGGCTGATTTCAAATCCTCTTAGGTTATTGATCAAGCCACCATGTATAGGTGGAAGGAACCTCATGAGTGGCATTTGTGTCCAATATTATGGCTAGTAGGGTTTGTGACTCTCTTTAGGGAAGAGATGTTCTAGCTTGGGGATAATGACCCAAAGGGTAAATTCTCTATCACCTTTGGTTATTAGGTGTTAGACATTCAGGTTTTTGGTCATGTAGGGATCCCTTGGTGGAAATAGGTTTGAAACAAATTCTCTTGGACTAAGTGAAATTTCATCTCTTGGCTTGTGGTTCATAATAGATTCCTCACCTATGAGAATTTATGGATTGGTTGTAAGGCTTGGAAATATTTCATGAAGCTTAGAATGACTGATCAAGAGGGAAATGAATTTCTAATTCAAATGTGGACTCATATATAGGACCAAAACTACCCTTAGTCAAATTATACTTCCTTTTGTAATGGATTAAAGCTTTGCATTTTGGGAAATCTTAGTTTGAAGCCTATGTACCAAATTTCTAGATGTATCAAAGAGATCCTCAAACCTTTTGAGTTTAGGGAGGACACCAAACTAGACCAAAATTGGGGAGATTGGTATCTCCATTCTAAGTTTATAAAGTGTTCAGGGTCTATGGAGCTTTAGTGACGCCACACAAATTGCCTAAGTATGTTCCTAATAGGATTACTTTCATGTAAATTATGTGGTAGTTAGATGCAACGAACAAAGATCACTTTAGAGGTGATAAGAAGAGATCATTTATTCTAGGGAAATTTTCCTTTTCACATTTTAGGGTTACTTCCAAGGAAGGATTGGACAATTTTTCTATTATGCTGGAAAATCTAAGGATGGAAGTTGAGAATGTAAGATAATGCGACCCTGAGGCTTTTTTAGATAAAGAGAGAAAGGACAAGGGTAGGTTTGAGTTTTATCATCGTTTCTTGTATACTAGGGATGCTATAAGGAACTTTCCATTAGATGTTATTGTGGAAGAAAGGAAAAATCAATGGATCTATATTACCAATGTTGAAGCAAAAAGAGTTAAGGTTAATCTTCTTTATGTCAGCCACTATGCACAAATGAGGACCCTTTCAAAAGGGATATGGAAATGTTGGATGCTTATAAAGAGGGGAATTTTTATGACAAAGTTAAAAAAGATGAGGAGGCTATTAGAATTGCAAAAGAGAATTAAGAAGAAAAATTTAGGAGCTAACTAGCTCAATCATATGCTCAAAGCCTCTAAATTTAGCTTATGGAGATTGAAGAGAGACCTGAATTCAACCCTCTTGTTGAGTATTCTGAGACAAAGGGAGTAGGAAATGATATGGAGGAGTAGTCTGCAAAGCATGTTCCCACTTAGCAAGAAGTGCAACAAAGATTTCCCTCCCTTGATGGAAATGATGCATTGGATCCTTTTGTTCTAGATGAAAGAATATGTTACCACTACTTTTTATGATAGCATTGATGATGAAGATATCATAATAAAATCTTGTAGAGTTCATGAATGATGAATCCTTTGTGCAAACAAAGGAGTTCAAGGAATTTTTTATTCAAGTAAAAGGTGATGAGATTAAGAAGAGAATTGAATATGCAAAGGAGAAGGTTGATCCCTCATTGCATGAGGAGGTGGAGAAACAAGAAGAGAAAATAATGTAGGAGATCTCTTCAATTACTCTTATGGAGGGTAGAACATTGGTTAAGGATAGTGGAATCCTCTTATTACTTGATTGGGATTTGACCTCTGCCCTTTCCCTTGATGCAATTAGACATGATCTATAGGCTTTTATTTCTAAGGAATAGTATGATAATAGGATATTTGAATCTGGCTTTATCCCCAAGTTACACACTCTTGCACTTTGGTCAATAGGGCCAAACATTAGGAAGCCGAAAGTAATTAGGTCAATTGGTGAGATCACAGGGGATGTAGTGGTGAAGAAAGCCACTAAAACAACACCCACTAAAGTTGCTAAGTTAATTGTACATGCAACAATGTTGAGTGTTGATACTACAGATATGTCACAAGAAAAATATGACAAGCTATTAGAGAAGCATAATGGATTGCTAGATAAGTACAACAAATTGGGACAACTCTAGCTCAGGAAAGATCAACAAAAAAGCTTTGCCACCACCTACTTCTACATCAAAAATTTCTACACAAGATAGAGAGACTTTGTCTCTCAGAATTAAAAGTTTGAAGGAAAAATTATAGGTGGCTAGAAAGGATAAAAGGAAGGCTTAGCAAGAAACCAAGAAGGTTGTCTAGGCCATAGAATTTCATGTATTCTTCACAAAATAGATAATTCATGGAATGTTTATTAAAACCTTCATGAGGCCTATAAGAAGCATTCCTAGGTTCAAGAAGCTTTCTTAAATACTTGAAGTAGGTGGAGCACAAGGGTAGAGATATTGAAAGAGATGATAACAACTATGGAAGGTGATCTTGAAGCTCCCACCAATGTGCCATAATTGATTAAAGCAATTGGATTGCTTGGGGAAATTTTTGGTTTATGCAGCTCAAGAATAAGTTGAAAATATTTAAAGATATAGAAGATAGTGGTATGCCTCAAATTTTGAATGAGGCAAGGGATTTTAAAGTTTTTAATGAGTGGAAAGAGGAGTTTGTGACCATTTTCCCATCACTATTAGCATATATTTACAAATATGGAAAGGTAGAGTACTCTTAATTGAATAATTCTTTGGATGAATTATTCAAGATGGAGATCAATTTGGATTTATTTGTGAAGGAAATTAGAACCATAATGGATGCCAAGTACAATTCACATAATTCTAAAGTGAAAAAATTATTTGAGGTTCAGTGGCCAACTGGGGAGTAGTTCAATACATGGCTTGAAAATTTTACAAATTAAGCCTTTGATGAAGAAATGTTTAAAGATCATCTCCTCTAGGTTTAAAAGTGTTGATGTCAATTGTTGATGTGGAAGTTCTACTTTGGTTTTTCTCTTTATGCTTTATGTCCTATAGTTTTGGAGGCATGTGGAAAAGGAGTTGAAAATAATATTAGGTTTGTTTCTCAATAATCTCCTTCAATAAAAGGCCTTTTAGAAGGCAAGGATATCTTCACCAATAAATGGAAAATGATTTTTGACATATATGGGATATTCCCCCCATGGTTTGAAAATATAACCATATTTTGAAATGTAATTGTGATATTTGTCAATGGGCCCAAAGCTTGTTTACTCCCTTGTTTTTATAAACTGGAATTCAAGTCCATTAATAGGGTTGTTGATTGATCTCCTATAGAAATTTTGTAATGCAAACATAGAGAAATAGAAGCCAAATCTTGTTTTAGGATATTGAGTCTATATTTTTTGCAATTTTAATATTGTATAATAGTACTAACATTTAAATTCAAGAATGGTATAATTTTGAAGCTATTTCTCTTCTTGTTGTACTCTTTACATGAATTATCAATGAAAATTATCAAAGGTCTTTCAATTGATCTTCATGGAGTTTCCTATGAATGTATGCTTTTTTCTTTGTTCTAATTCAAAGAATTGGTTAAAATACTTTGATATAATCATAGATTTGTGTAATTTGAGTGTTGGGATTTGATAAGTAGTTTTGGTTTAGAGTATTTGAGTACAATGTTGTATTAGCTCTATAATGTTAAGATTAAATGTTGTTATACTCAAGAATTTGTGTTAAATCTGACTCCATGCCCTAGGGTAAGGCATTGGTCTATCATTTGTGTCTGAATTTGCATTCTCTAAGATCTCTCACACCAATCAAAGAATAATTATCAAATTTCTATTTCAATAAAGGTTTATTCATAGAAGTTTCATGTTAAAACTTGCATTCACTTGCTTTAAATGTTAAATACTTAAAGATCTACCAAGTCTTTAAAATTCTTATATATCAAGTAGTAATTATGGGAATGAATTTTTTATTTACAATGTATGAGATTAATTAGCATAGAGGATCTTAATTACATTGTATGGGATCACTGTCTCAGGTTTTGCAAATCCCAAAGTGTAGGAGAAAAGTTATTACAACTTTCACTCATTTGTTGGCCAATCCCTCCAAATAGATAACCATTGGAAGATGGAAATTCCATAGGTTATTTGTGAGATTGGATTGGAATTTTAAAAAAACCAACAAAATCCATGGTTTTCACTACACTAGATAGAACAATTTGCCCCATTCATCCTCTAATTCCTTGAATTTTTGTTAGACATATTTGTCTTTAATCTTGCCACCCTCTTACATTTGCAATCTCTAAAGTTTTTTGTGGTTACAATGGGGGAAATACTTTTATAATGCTACTTTGGCTTCTTCATTTTTATTTTTGGCATGTAGAGTGGAGCTATTTGAATTTCCATATGGTTTATCATTTCTATCTTCATGTATTTTAGTAGATTGCTAACCATGAGAAATCAATACCTATGTTGGTAGTCATTACTCATAAGCTAAATGTCTTCTTCATTGTAGGGTGAGAATAATTACTACAAATTTTATAGAGGTCTTCCCACATGCAACCTAAGATATATCTCATCCTATGATCTAGTCCAAAGCATCCAATAATTCCTCATTGAATCCTCTTAAAAATATAATTTTAAGGGAGTCCTTAGACAAGTTTCTTCTACGACTTCTATAGGAAAAAAATCCTTTTTGCATAATTATCTAAAAGGTTCATCCTCCTTCTAGGTCATTTAGAAGATATCATCTCCCCTTAAATCTCCTCTATAGTAATCCTTGTATTTCTTAAGTAATTTATCTTCATACTTTGTCAAATTTTCATTGCATCTCTTTCAATTCCATAAACCATCTCAAGGTTGCATCATTGTGAGTGGCTAGAAACAATTTCAAATAGTGAGCATCTATGGTATAGTCATATCTTTGACAAAGGATGTGGAATTTGAATAGGAACATGCATCTGGGTCTTTTGTGGTAAGACAATGGAAATTAGGAAGAGATGATGGAGGGATATTTTTTATGAAAACATTACCTACTTGAGTAGAGATGGGAAACTGAAAAGTTATACTTTTGAGTGGATTTGCTAGTATATCTCCCATTGTGGACTAAAGCAGTACTATAAGGAGATTTGTTAGACTCTTTTCTTGAAGAAATTTTTGGATTATCTTCAAGAGGTTTCACTTCAAGAATGAATGGTACACTTCTTGGTTCTTCCTCTATGTTCACCACTAGCACTGATATATCTTTGTAAGAGTCATTGACTAGAGGAAATCTTCCTAAAAGATCTCTTCTTCTCTACATGCAATAATTATGTACCACTCTCTACTTCATCTACATGGTGTTACTAGAAAAAAATGCATTTATTGTGATGTTTGATAATCCTAAATATTGAAAATGAAAGTTATTGTCCCTAATAAAACATTTGAAATAACTTTTAAAAATCCAAAAGCTCTCATAGCTTAGCACAAAAAATATATGCTTTCCCTTATCAACTAATAATATGGAGAAGCTACATCATGCACTTCTACTCAATAGATTGAATCATCCCTTATAAGTTATCATCAGTCATAAGAGGTTACATTTAATTGTAAAACTAGGGATGCATTTATGGGATGATACTTGTACTATATGTATGGTTGAGGAGTTTTTGGGATTCCTCAAGAAGTTGAGTATAGTAGTTGAATGTGATAAAATAAAAATAAATTTATCTTAAGGAAACATGAATAAATTATACTAATCAAGCTACAAGATATTACTATAAGTTGATGTTGTAGGTAAATGTTATAGCTAAAGATTTTATAGTGGATATTGGTCAATAGTGGCTATGGGTGACAACTATAAACTAATTATGCAACTAATTAATAATTTAATGCAAAATATTGAAAGAAATGGTTACAAAATATAATAATAGAGTTGTGACATACTTGAAGTGGGCCCTTGCTTGGAGTAATCACACTCTCTTAATTAACAAAAATATTAATCAATCAATTCCTTACTAACTTGATGTTTTTTGATAAAAGATTGTTTTAATTAAAATAATTGTTACATTCTATATACAAATCTTTGCAATATATAGACTAACTAATTCTAACTATTGGAAACAACTTAGACTCAAAATTTACAAATTTTGACTCCTTCCTATAAAATAGGAAGAGGATTATTGTATCATGAGTACATGAAATGAAAACTAAAATTAAAATCCTAATGTAATTCTCCTATTCTGAGATGAAGAAACTATTTCCATTTGAATGCATAAATAGGTGGTAGAGATATGCGACAAAGAATTATTGTTATCGTCTTGATCACTGGAGAGTCTTCGCTCAAGACACAAGTTTCATTGGTGGGAAAATTCTTAAATTTTGTGGGCTCATAGTATTGTGGCTTACTCAACTACAAGTTTCTACTCCTTTTTTGTAGATTCATAGTCCTTTGGTTGCATTTTATCAATTCTTGTAGCTATATTCCAATAACATTCCATTGGTTAAGGGTTCTTGCTTCCTTCTTGGTAGCTGACAATTAAGCTTCTTCCACAAAATAATTAATTCATTATAATTAACAAAATTTATCATAACATCACATCACATCTTAGCAATAGTCATACACATATGCAAGCATTTATTAAGCTATGAGTAATTAGTTAGAGTGCTTTATGGATTAAACATAGAGTCTTAGGAATGTTTGGAAATATCATGAAAATATCATCTAAACACTAAAATAAGCCTAATTAAAAGAGAAATTATAAGGCCCATTATATTATAGATTCATTTTTTAAAGTATATTTAGGGTACATGGGTTACCACAAAGTATCGTGCCTTAGATAGGGATATTGAGTTTTAAAATCACTTTTGGCTTACATTATGGAAGAAGTTTGGTACAAAATTGTTGCTCATTATATTATTGTGGATCATCCATAGATAGATGGTCAAAATAAGGTTGTCAATACGAGTCTTGGTAATCTCTTAAGAAGCATGATAGGAGATAAACCAACATAGTGGAATTCCATATTGGTGTAAGATAAACCTTGAATTCAATAACTTAGTAGATATATCTATAGATAATACACCATTTAAATTTTTAATGGAACACCCCTTAAGTGTGTAGATTTATAGATAAGACACCATTTAAATTTTGTATCAAATTATTGTTGCTAGGTTGCAAGGAGTTTTCACCTAGATCAACCCCTAAAAATTGTAGAATATAAAAAACATTGTGCAAACGGTTAAGTTGTAGATTCTTTACTATTTTCACTACGCCAAATCAAAAGCCATCAATATTGATTGCTACCTAGAATAAAAATTGCTTGGGTTCTTCAAATGATTATGCCATTCTTCCATGATTAGAGTGAATGAAATTGAAAGTCTTTAAATAGCAACACATTCACCAAATGCATGTTTAGTTGGCTCAATATTAATGATGAAGTGGACTAGTCAATGAACTTTGAATTTTAAATTGATAAACTTAGACACATTTGTAATTGTATGATTGTCCTACAACTTAAATTTTTTTTAAAATGAAACAATAATTAATTTTGAATGACAGATGACTAGATAAAAATATATATATATTAAAAAAATATAAATTAATTAATTAAAATTATACATATAAATAAACTAAAAAACTAAAAATAAAAATTTATCACCAATTAAATCCACATAAAAATTCAATAAACAAATATCATTAAATTTTGTTAAAAACTTTTATATTTCATAGGAGTCAAAATTGGCGTATTATTTAAACGGCTGTTCTCCAGTGAGAAAAAGACATGAAACTCATAAATGGTGTGAAACCAAAAGATTCGAAAAAGACATTGACAGGACTTGGCTGTGATAATTTAATTTAAATAGTGGGAGTCCTTCGTCTGATTTTATTTTATTTTTATTTTTAATACCTTTCTGTCTTTCGGCAAAACGGTGCATCAATAAATAAATAAATTAATAAAAAGTTATTATGTAGAGGTGACTCCCAAGTCTTATCTAATAGCGACCATTTGTCATCATTACGTCATCACCCAAAATGTAACATATACTAAATTTAGCAAAAATAAACATTAAGGTTGCAAGGCTTGTTGAAATGGTAAAAGTAATAAGTGCTTAAAAGAAAAAATAGTTGTCCTTACTTTAATTTAAAAATGAATGGAGAGTAATTATTATAAGGTTTGAAGGTAATTAAAATTGACAATGTTTTGTATTTTTGAATTATTTATTGTTTCAAACTATAAATTGATAGTCTTAAGTATTATTATCATATGAATATTTTAATCTATGTGTCTTTTCTTTTGTTTTTTATTGAAACAATTAAAAATAATAATATATAAAAGAGGGAATTAGAGGCTCTCAAGAATGAGAATTACATAACCAAAATGAATTTGAAGTGCTTCACAAGTAAACAAATTTAAACATCTTAAATCTTCATGTTGAATGAATATTCTTGTTGGTGTTATTAATACATTAATGCATTTTAAGTTATAATCATTTTGGTTAAGTGGATGTTAAAAAGATTATTATTATCATCATCATCGTCATAATATTTCAAATAGTTCTAAGATGAGTTTACTTTATTTTATGTTTTTTTTTTTTTTCTGTAGATAGGCATTGAGAAGATATTGTGGATTTTCAAAATCTTTAATACATAAATATGTTCTGTATATTTTGGATGGAAAATGTGATGATGGATGTGTAATGCAATGTGAATGCTTTCAATGCTTTGATAATGCAAAATGATATTTGATGCATGTGAATGTAATGTTATCGGCTAACTGCTGTTGTGATGGACTAAGTTGGATGCAGGAAAAGAATCAAGCCTCTGGAAGAGAGGGGGAGTATCACTTAGGAGAAGAGCTTGGTTTGGTAACCCATAATGTGTCTATTTGAGCTATCACACACTCACATCCTAGTTTGGTCACGTTGAGTCAAGTTAGTTAGGAATTGGTAAGTAAACCTTTAGTCATAGTTTGGGGATGATTTGCAATCGTTTTGGTTTTAGTCTTTGATTGTTTCTTGTTTTGGATTACATAACTAAATCTTTGTGTTAAGTGTAAGTTCTTATTTGTGTATTTATATTTATATATTAATCGATGAGTATATACATAGAATGTATATATGTATGTGATTTTGATAACGCATACATGTGAGTATATGTGTGCATATATATACATAGGTAGACATACTTACACATACTTATTTACGGATATATTATACACATGAGAATATTGATTGGACATATATGACATATATATATATGTATATGTATATATATACCAATCGATGAAGATGCAAATATATGTGTTTATTAGGGATATTAAAATAATGCCATATATAATATATATATATATATTAATACATATGTATATGGGTACGTGTATATGTATATACATACATATTAATATACGTACATATATAATTATTTTAATATATATTTACGATTGGTAATTAATAGATTTAGAGAACATATATATTAATATGTACATACATATATATATATATATTATAACTTTTGAAGTTATAACTGTAATGGTACAAATTTGCACCCTAGGAAAATTCCCCATTTATTTACCCCTACCTTAAAAAATATAAACTTGATGATGCAAAGTCCACCACTACCACCTTGTCCCTTCCACCTAGCCGTGTCTTTTTACGTCGGTGGGGGATTTTTTGTTAAGGACACACACACACACTGCACATATGTTTGCATGCCATGTTGCTATCCTAACAGGATTCCTACCCCTGGGATTTGCAAAACCGTTACATTTTCCATTGGTCACAAAAGGTAATGTCCTTTGCCTCCCTTGACTGATGAAAATTGACCTCTTGCCTCCATTTTTCTAATTCAAACTCAATTCATTCTCATTCATTCTTTTCATGCTCTCTCTCACATTCTAACACTTCACTCTCTCATTCTCACTTCACTCTTGCTTCTACACCAATGTTCTTGTTACAAGCTCCTCACTTGGCTCCAAAAGCGTACTCTCATTGCAACACTATTTCCATCATTGGATTGTCAAGCTTCATCTTCTCTACGTGGTAGTGTCACTATATCCCTTCTACTATTGGCCTTGAGAGCTCGTAGTTGGAAAAGTAACTTTGTATCTCTTTATTTGGTTGCATCATTGTACTTATTGGATAACATTTCAGTTGTCTTTTCTTTCTATCTAGTTGTACTACTCCCTTTCTACTTTCTTTATTAATTTCTATATCTTGTGGCATTCTGGTTGTCTGTGGAGGTGGGAACACCAAAATGGGGGTTTGACTGAGGAAGACCTCAAATACAACCCAACATTTTTCCTATTTCTATGTGTGTAGGCATGTTCGAGTGGAGCCAATTGAATAATTGAGTCGTGGGAAGAATAGTACCTTTTTCCTACTCTTTCCATCATTTATGTTTCTAGAATAGTCTCCTTTCAAGTATTTAGTTTTTTGCATTTTCTATACTTTTTGTCAAACTACAAACTATAAAAAAATAGTAATTATTAGGTTCTTAGTGTTTTCTATTTGTTTTCTAGACCTCTGCCTATACAGTACACCAGCATGTCCTTGAGATGCCAACACACCATACTGGAGTCTAATATCCGCGATGTCATCCTCAGACAGTGAGCTATCTAGGCAGCAAATTGAAACCTCTGTAGTTGGCTCTTCTAACTCTATAAATGTCTGGCTTTAGTAGAAGGAAAGTGGTGCACTGCTTGCCCTTCCTTTTATGCCTCTCTCCCAACTTGTTAAACCATCTAAGGTATTTTAGGGTAGTTCATTCCTTAGGACTCTTCCATGACTTGGAGTTCCAGGGGTGATGAATCCCCCTTCTCTACTTTTTTGGTGAACCTAACATGAAATTCTTGTTTCCATTTATTAGTGTCGGATATTCTCCTCTCATGTCTTGGGTGCGTTATAGACTCGTGAATTACAAAGCTTTATGAGCTTTATAACTCAGTCAACAACCTCTGGGTATGTTGTTAGAAGAAGCTTATGACACAATTGGAAATAGAAAATATCAAAAATATTGGCAAAGAGGGGGATAAGATATATATGGATTAGAAAGAAAACATTGAAGGTTATAGTGCAGTAGATCTTGAGGAGAAACTCCATTATTCCTATAGTGAGATCAAGAGGCTTAGAAAGGAGAACCAAAAACTAAAGCTACAACTTCAAGAGAATAATGAATCTAATGTAGAGTTAGTATGAAGTCTTGAAGAATTTGAGAAGATAATTGTCGAGCTAAAATTTCATATCAAAGAAGGATACAAGATGAAAGAGGAAGTCAGAGTCCAACTAGAAGAAGCAAGAAGGATACAATATTTTGTAAGAACTCAACTAAAGAAAAGAGAAGAAGATTTTGAGAAACCTGAATCAAAGATTGTCTGATTGAGGAAGGAATCAGAGAAAACAAGTGAACTTGATTGAATAGAAGCTTGAAGAATGAGAAGAGTACACAAATTTTAGATGATATAGTACAATAAGAGTGGTATTTTCTATGAAGAAAGTCAAATCTCAAAAACCACACAATCACCAAAGAAGATAAATGGAGAAAATCCAAAAGGCTATGCGCATGCTCTCAAAAGTCCCATAAAAAAGGAAGACTTGACAAAAAGGAAGAAAATCATGCTTCACAAAAATTAGGAACAACTTTGAAGGCCAAAAAGGAGACATTCAAAAAATCCTTCCCACCGAAGAAAGCATATAAGACTAGGTTTCAAGATTTATTTTATGGTCATTTCTTCTCATGCAATAATTTTGGTCATAAGGTAAGATATTGTAGAGAAAATATGAGATATAATTATGGTTGGAACAAAATTCCTTATGGTTCCATTAGTAGATTATAATGTCATATGTTATAAATGCACAATAACTATGGACATATAGCTTGATATTGTAGAAGTGGTTTTGTGAAACCACCTAGACAACACAAGATGGAGGATACCATGACAAAACAAAAGGGAAAGCATAATAAAGTAAGGATAAGGAAATAAGAGCAAGATAATGAGAAGGAAGAATCTATGATTGTGCAAAATTTAGTTCATGCACAAATTTGAGAAGTACAAATTCAAGGGGAGCTAATCATGACATCATATTTCAGATCCATAGAAAAGACAAAGGATAAAGTGTCATAGACCATTAGAAGAGAGAGAAGAAAGTGGTGGAGATATTTGTAAGACAAAACTTGATAATTTTTCAAGAGCTTGAAAAAAGGATGAGAATGATCTAAAGGAGTCTTTGCCTAAAAAGTATGCTTGTATATTTGCATTTGAAATTTTTTGTTAGAACATATATTGCCAAAAACAAAAGAAAGTGATAGTGGAAAGTTGGATGGTTACAAGTATGTTCAACATCGCATTAAAGGAGTTTTTATTGATGCAATAATGCCGAAGAAGACATGGATGGAAGTCCCTTTACCATTAATGAAAATGGAGGAAATTTATAAAAAGAGGGAGAGTTATAGGAAAAGGAGAATAATTCCATTGATGTAAGAAAGATGACCTTCATTTACCAACCATGGATAGAGAAGGAAGAGTTGAAGATGTATAGATAAAAATGAGAGCTAAACAAAATCTAGATTTGTTAAATTTAAGACGATGATTTAAATTTACCACCCAAGCAACATAGAAATAAATGATATAGTATTAGAGAAAGGGGAAGCATAAGAGAATCTTGGACAAGGGGAGAAGTATATTCTTAATGAAGTATATGTGAATATTGACAATAGAGAATTTGAATGGATGTTTCCCATGATCTATTTGTGGATAGAAGTACAATGAACATCCCTTTGTTAGTGATGTCAAAGGGGGGGAGTTAGAGAAAGGAGAAGAAATATATTTTCCATCAATGACAAAAGGGGAGATTGTTAGAAATATTGTCATTGATATCAAAGAAAATGAAAAAAGTAATTTTTATTGATGTCAAAGGCATATGGACGATTGGCAAGGACAATCCTTTACATTTATCAACCAACCTCTCTATCAATCACTAAATGCATATATCTATATGAATATTAATCGACCAAGTAATAAAGTATTAAAAATTAGAAAGTGAAGTGATTAAATGCAGTTATTAAATACTAATAAAAGGAAACAATAAAGGTTAAATATGGGCAGCAATCTATGTTAAGACAACAAGTGATTATACTTAAAGGAAGGAGAAAAAGTGATTAATTTTAAGGAAGAAGAGAAAATAAGAATGAAGTGAATATACTGACTAGTGGTGATTTATTATAAGGAAAACAACCATTAAATAAAGAGTAGTATTTATGAAGAGACATATGGTGGATGACTAGCGATGAATATATCCGAAGAAGCAAATTAATTTTGAATATTTTATGAGAAACCATTAATATATAATAAGCAGAGAAACCCCTTGAAAATATTGTGTTGCTCCTCCACCTCTCTAAACAACTATATTAAACCATAGGCTAGTGTGACCCATATTTGTAAGGAATAATGAATATATACTAATTATGAATAGTATCCACTTCTATGCCCAAGACATGATGCCCTACCATGGTCTCTATAAATGAGCCTCCACCCATGTGCACCACTTGTATAAATATTTGTCCTAAAATAGTGATGTGGTGCAAAAATATACTTTCCCCCACTAAGACATGGAGAATCCTCTTGTCATCCTCAATTTTCACTATCATTTCACCCATAAAAAAGTGAACTATGTGATATTTGAGTCTCATGACTTAGCTAGTGTGGTAAGCATGAACATGTCATAGAATAATATTGGAAATGTCACCATCAACCTTTAGTACCTATGGACTCTAAGAATACCCACTATGTATCCTCCTTAATTTATAATTCTTGTAGAATCATCACTTGTATATTCTATAGATGCTCATAGATCTCTAGCTTACACTATAGAGAATGCATGAAAGAAAGCTGTTATTCGATGTAACCAATCATAAATCTAATTAAAAAATGATATTTTCTATATAAAATGATTATGGTGGCTTCAGATGATTCAATGCATAGGTATAGATCCATAGTTGAGGTTTGTGAGGTTATTTCATATTTATAGAATGATTTTGTACCTACTAAGATAAGTCTATGGATCACATAAATAAAGAAAATAACATTATTTTAGTCTATCGAAAATTCTTAAAACTTTATAGAAATTGAAAAATTAAAAAATCAATGTTTTGAAGTGGAATTATTATGTCCATGACCTTGCCACACTTGATCAATGCACATACTTGGTCACTCCTCATAGGCACACTATTCTATTAGAACACCTTCATCATAAAATTAGGTAGCTTTAAGCTTTAAAATTTACAATTTTCCTATGAGTGATTGTAAATAAAATTTTCATTTCACTATTTATCCTCCCTTTTATAGATGAGTCAAAATTTGTAAGATACAAACTATGTGTCCTATGATCTCCATTTCAAACCCACGTGATTGTATGAAAATATGATGAAATTGATTATTCACATTAATATTTGGCATATATCTATTGGGATTCATTTTCACATAAATGGCACTTTTGACATATAACATATTTTGAGGACCATATTGACACATAATCCTTATCTATACACCTTGACATATCCAAAGATCACACATGTGCCACAATTATAATTGATTTCATCATTTATGCCATTTTCTATTCACATACATTGTTTCATCACTCTTAGGTATTATGAGATAAATTCTTGGTAGACATATATTAGATTTCACATGTGCTTTATTGATTGAATAGCTTATTCACATGCATAATTGAATACCTATTTATCAAGATAACACACATTATTGCTTATTATATTATCCTATCAGGCCATTTAGGGCTATTATATTTGATTATGATATCACAACTATGAGCTTACATTGATGTAGATATTTCAAATCACATTGGAGGGGACCATGTTGTTCCCCCTTCACATTCAACTATTATTATCATATCTTGATGCATGGGGTATCATGCATCCACCATTTCACATTTGCATTATCATTACCATATCTTTCAACATGGAGGAATTATCCCCTCACCTTTTAAACATTTTGTATGCCTTATTGTATTATCTTGTGTATATGGAGCCTATTACTCAATATGGCATTTCATAATTTCATCTTACATTATTGCACTCCCTTGAGTCATCTCAATTGGGTAAAAGTACAAATCTATGTCACACTTTTATAAAGGAACCGATCAACACTGATCATAATTTTAAACTTGAATCACTAAAAAGTGATATATATGTTTTGAATTTTGAAATGATGTAAAATAATAAAATATTTATTTTTTAGTATATTGTATGTTTGTATTTTTTTGAAAAAATTAAAAAATTATTTGAATAATTTTTTTATAAATTAACACTATAATTTAGTTGCTGATAAAATGTTGAAAAATGAAGTTACATGAGACGTCAATCTTTATATAGTAATTTTTTTTTCCTTCAATATTTTTTTGTGTGCAGTAACGGAAAAAGTAGCCTTTTCTTTGCTTGTTTGGATAATTGACATTAAAGCCGAACTAATGGTGTCTTGGAGTAGTGTTGTAATGTATTGTACACATTCAAACTATTCTAGGACCTTTATTTAACTAAAAAATGCCTTAATTGGTCCTTTGCAAGGGTGTTGTAAAGTGTTGTAACACACTTTCACACTTTTCTAGGACTTATTTGCTTAATTAAGCCTAATGGTCCCCTTTCTAAATTTAAAATGTACACAATTTGTACCTTGTTTAAGTGTTGTAAAGTGTTTTAAGGCACTTTCACACTTATCTAGGTGGTCTTAATTCATTGTGGTTAATTGGAGTTATTAACCCCTTTATTAGGCCTTAACTTTGGCACCTTCCAAGGATCTTTCCAGACAATTATAAATTAAATAACAAATTATTTCATTGGGAAAAGTTTGGTCTTGGTAAGTTGAGTTAGGACCCATTCGCCCTTAATGGCGAATGGGTCCTTCCTTAATAAGACCCCCCTTTTTTTAGTTGATCTAGAATGGGTTTTTGGCCTTCTTTCAGCTCGTCAAAGCTTGGTCCTGGAAATTTAGCCAGGACCTATTCGCCTTTAGTGGCAAATGGGTCCTTCCTTAATGAGACCCTTATTTTTGAATTTCATTATGGTGAGAATTTAATTATCTTTCTTTCCAAATCTGGTGTGGGCCTTAGTTCTTTGAATTTTGGGGTTAATCTCCTAATTTAGCATAAATAAGGGGTCAATTCACATTGTTTCTCCTAGAAATTTTATGTGACTTCATGAGATCAAGAGAAAGAGCATTATAGAGAATTTCAAAGCCATTCTTAAGGCATTTCAAGGTAGATTTCAAGTGTTTATTGCAATAATTCAAGATCATTTCATCATGTTAAGGGTTTAATGTATTCATGTGTGTTGAGCTAAGAAGTTATTGTTGCATTGATGATCCATTTACAAGCATCATCCTACATCCAAGATCTATATTCTTCATGGCCACTACATGTTAGTATGCAAATTTTCCTCAGAAGACATCATTTAAGATCTAGCAGTTGAAGATCAAGTTGAGCAAGATTTGGAGCAAAGTTGTCAAAGTTGAAAAGTTGCTAAAGTTGTCATTCAAAGTGCAAGATCATGGAAAGAGCACTATAGAATTAACTACAGGCTTCTAGAACTTGATAACAGGGATTTCAAGAGTGCAGAAATCAAGGTATAGGATCCTTAAATTAGTTTTCTAAAACCCTAAAAGGACCCATTCGCCACTGAAGGCAAACAAGTCCTCCATAGCTCAAAAACAACAACTTTTTGGCTAGGTACACAACTTTTTATGCTCTAAAAACATCCCCCATAGTTGCTATAATAGTTAGGTAGCATTTATGGTTGTTATTAGCATCATTTTTTGCATAAGTTGAGGTGTTTAGGGCCTTGAAAAATAAGTGATCCATCACATTTGTTCACACATTTGAATGGATCCTATTTTCACCGTACACATTATTTGGTGAACCCGACTCATTCAACATTGCAATTTTCTGATTTTTGGAGTCTTTCATTGCATCTTAAGTTAAAATATTACATTCATTGCATTTAGATTTGCATGCAATTAGGGTTTCTTGTTTTGCATTGAAATCTTGCATATCATGTAGGGTTTATATTTGCATTGTTTTGTACTTCTTAAATCTAAAATTTACAAAAACAAATCAGCCATTTTGCATCTCATTTAGATCTCATTTGAAATTTCATTTGAAAATCAAAACTAAATTGCATTTTAAACTAGGTCTTGCAATCACCTTTCTATTGCATTTTTGCATTGAATTTTTGGAAAATTTGAAGCTGCATTTCACTGTACAACTTGGAACTGAAAGATACATCTAAGAACTTGCAAACCATTAAAAAATAGTTTAAAAATACCTAACCAAGACCCATTCGCCTTTACTGGTGAATAAGTCCCTGATCAAGTTTGATTTGTACCTTTTGGCATATGAAAAGGCATTAAAATTGACTCTGAATTCCACATAAACATCCCAAAAAAACCTAACCAGGATCCATTCACCTTACTAGTGAATGAGTCCCTGTTAGCTATAGATCTGCATTTTTAGGACATTAAAATCTTAGGTTTTAGCTTCTGTTTGGTGTGGTTATCTTGTTGTTTCAGTTTCCTAGTTTGTTGTTTCATCAATTTCATTGCATTTAGCTTAAATTGCTTCATTTGAGTGCATTATTAAAAGTTCAAAATTGCATCAAAACATTTCATCTTTAGCTTATTACATTTTTTAATAACAATTGCATTGTTTAGATTCTAAAAATTGCATTTCATTCTAGGTTTTTGCATTGTGCCTTTGCCATTCTAGGGTTTGCACACTAGGTTTGTAAAACTTACTTGAGCTTTACAACTTAGTGTCCTATTCATAATAATATTATAAGACGTAGTTCAAGGCTCATGTCATCCAGTGATCTCTCACTTTTCATGGATCTTGGGTGCTCTAACTCTCTTTCTAATAGTGTTGAGAATCAACCCTCCATGGCTCATATTTTGCATACTTCATTACCCATGACTTCACCTCCTACAACCAATGTCCTTAAATTACCAAAACTATCCCTACCATTACCACTTCCACTCAAGCTTTGGGGTCTACTCAAAGTCAAGGTGGAATTCCAATTCTTTCCTCCACAATAGCAATGTCCATCCCTACATACACTAGTACTTAACCTACAACAACATTCCAACCCACAACAACATTTCAACCTACAACAAACTTTCAACCCACAAGTACCATTCAACCAACCATGACACTCATACCTACTAGCACCGTATACACTTCCATAGGTATTCCCATGGGAATTCCTTCCACCTTTGTGCCTTCAAATACAATAATTTTGCAACGATCCAACTCCACCAGCCTGCAATTCACTAGCCCTCCGCATGCATATACTACACCATCTTACTCCCCTCAATCCTATAACCAAAATGATCCTCTCATTAACTCACTTTTGCAAACCATGAAATCCCTTCAACAACAAGTGGCAACATTACAACAGAACAATAATGGTCAACCTTTGCAATACATCAAATCCACCTCATTTTCCCTTGACTTATTAAGAGCACAAATGCCACAAGGAATGGAGATCCCCGATTTGAGAAATATGGTGGGAAAGGAGATCATCTAAGCCATGTTTCTGCCTTCATAGCCTTGTGTAGTTATTTCATCTTTGAGGATAAACTATTGGCTAAGTTATTCCCTAGATACTTGAAGGACACTACTCTAGAGTGGTTTTCATCTTTACCAAACAATTCAATTGGTTCATTCAATGAAATCATTGATTCATTTTACAACCACTTCCACATCCACATGGGTCCCAAGATGACCCTTGCTAATTTAATGACATGCAAGCAAAAAGAGGATGAGAAAGTGACTGATTTCATCAGAAGATATCAAGCACTTTATTCACAAGTGAACATTAAGATTCTTGATGCCAACCTCCAAATAATGTTCATTTCCAACTTACAAGATAAACACCAAAGAAAGCTTGAAATATTTAGGTTTGTAACATCCCGCTATGCAACCCCGAAGGATAAGAGCCAAAAGAGGACAAGATATTTTCTTTTTTTTTAAAAACATAAATAATAACTTGCACATAAAGCAGTTGCCAATATGATATATCAACAACAAACAAGGTCAAGAATGGTTGAGTGCACAACCAAGAGGGGAGGACTAATTTACCCTCTAGAGAAAATCCAAACAGGAGCAAACAAAATAGCTCTAGAAATTTTTCTCTAGAACTATATGCACCGGTGCTCCAGAATTATCTGCGCTAGTGCTCTAGAATTATCTGTGTCAGTGCTCCGAAAATCTCTACGCTGGAACTTTTTGTGCTAGTGCTCCAAAGATCTCTATTGTAACATCACATAACAGCATACAAAAAGCTTTGATGCACCAAACCATTAACAACAACAACATAGAGCAACTAACAAAAAGTGATGATGCACCAGAACTTTAGCAACAACAACACAAAGCAACAAACAAAAAGCAGAGATGTGCCAGAACTTTAGCATACTATAGCATGAAGGAAATTCATAGCCCAAGCTTTAATTTTTGCATGAAAACTTCTAAAATAATGGCCAAAATGATCATCATAGTACAAGCGAGTCCAATACTAACACCAGAACCCGTAAGCCAAAAATAATTTACATCAAATTTCTTCTCACTAATTTATATGATTGCATCTTCTTTCTCAAGAGAATACAATATACACATAAAGGAATATACATGAGTACAATGGCACAACCAAGAATAAGATACATCAATAGATAAGATAAGTACAAGAGAGATCAGCTCCAACTAGTGCTCCAATAACTTGTACACCAATCCCCAATGGTGGTGGCAATGCCTCCCTACCATGTGGACTCAAAAGAGACCACCCCACCGTGCTCAGAGGTAGTCACAAGGCCCAAGAAGAAGTAACAAGGAAAGGGTAACATATGGCCAACACTCACATCAGACACGAAGCAAACATGAAATATAATGCACAAGGCCAATGTCACAACATGAAGATGCTCATACAATAACATGTAAGGTACTACTCACGACTACTAAGGTACGAGGTACTAGAGTGTAGATTGGATGGAGTGTCATCATGTATGATCAAAGGGATGGCACCACATGGAATCAAGTACACCACTCATATGGACGAGCAGACTCAATCATGCCCGAATCAATACCCTGTAGATGAATAACTCAATGCCCTGTAGACGGATAGGCCTTCTTGAGTGCATCCTTAGCCTATACAAGCGCTCAAGGCCATGCACAAGGACTCATTATCTTATTAGTATTTTACCCTTTTTTTTTCTTTAGTTAACACTTGTTTTCAATAACTCTGCTACTAGTTCCCCTAATAGCCACCTATAGGCCCCGGGCCCATAGAGAACCACTCCATAAGACCACTCTAATTACCTAAGCCTAAGCTCATCTCATTTAACCAAATGAGGAAACCAAATCAAATATGAAACAATGAAAAATCCACTAAAATACATCATTAAAATCTTTTAAAATAGCCAAGCAACATTACTGCTAAATCATTTAAATAGTTGATCTCATACACTAACAAGTAGATCAAATACCATTCAATTATTCACCATTAACTTCATAAAAATAAACCAATCATATAATTGGTATTAACCTCATTAAATAATCCCACAAAACCACTTTTAAATAACATATAATCTACTAAGTCATAGAGATACAAAACCACGGTTCCAGATGTTCAAATGAATGAGAAAGAGGCATAAAAAATTTCATAAAAAATGAAAGTGTCTAGATTAAAAATGAGACAAAGACCTAGTTGAGATATGGGCGTTTCTATATGGAATCCAACTTTATTTTGCATTTATATCAAGCGGATAAAGAGCAGCATAAAAAAATGTGTTTTAACAAGTTGGCACAAATTTTGACCAAAAATGTAAGTGTCCAGAATTGAATTCTAACTTCGACCCAGTTGAGATATGGGAATTTCTACAAGGAATCCACCTTTATTTTTCATTTTTGACAATAATTTAATGAGTAGAAAAGAAAAAAAAAATCTAAACAAGTTGGGCAAAAGAGAAATAAAATGAAAGAATTAAAAGTGCCCATAAATCTATTTTTCCAACAACTCATTTTAGATTTATTGGAATGCACAAAAATATGCCATAAGAAAAACTACAGTGCAACAATTTGAATCCAAAAAAAGCATTATCCAACCCTCTAGTATTCACAAAAATAGAATAGAGGAGTTCCTTCAATTATTCACAAAAATAAAAGTAACTCAAAACTGAAATGAGATTCAAGGCATAAATCTAACATAAGGGAATGCACAAATCACCAATAATTCAAAGGAAAAATACCTCAATTCTGCCCTAAAATAGAAATGAAAGAAAGCTCTATGTGGAAGGCACGACCGAATTCTAAACTAGGATAGCAAGGAGGAAATGGCACGTCGAATACAAGAATCCAATACCCACAAATTTCTTCTAAGAAAATATGCATGTCCCTTCCCCAACTTAGCCGCCCAAATCATGGGGTTTTCTCCTCCTTCCCCTAAAACATAAGTTTTCTTCTCCTAAAAATATATTAATTCTCCCAAAACAAAATGAATATATATCTATCTCAATGACAAGGCTAACCATTTTCTTTTAACTAAACTCCTCAACACAAAAAATGAAATAAAGTGTTTAATTAAATAAACTATTAAAGCTCTCCAAAGCAATTAATTAAAATCACTAAATATACAACATTCTCTATTTCATATAAAAATAATAATTCAAATTCAAATGTTAAAATACACAAGGCTCCCAAATAAGATTTAAATAAGACTATGAGAGCTCACAAAATGGATTAATAAAATCATTTAAAATTTCCAAATGAAATATATCATTCTCTCGAATGATCAATAGAAATCACTTAAAATAACATATTTAAAACCTCATGGATAAAACCATTCAAATCTCCAATCAATTAAACACAATAAAATACCATATCATAACACCGACAACCAAAATATATAGCCACATAAAGATATTAATAGAAACCATGACTAAATGCCTCAACAAGACATATTGGTAAACCACATACGACTGAAAGGTGATCCAAACATTACCGTTAGGTAACTGGACGGTAAGAAATCAACATGAAAACATTGCACTGTCAGGGTATAGGGGGTTAGGGTAGGGGACGTTTGGCCTATGACTACCTCCAGTAACCACCATCAGGGAATATGAGTACGCTCAGGCATGTGGATCTAGGCAGAGTCGATACTTAGTACCTGCATCACTCCAATCACACATCAAAGTACATGCACATATAACATATATCATATAGTCAAAGCAACATCAATCATCAGGAAGAGGGTCATGATATCGTAATCCTCTCGAATACGAATGTTATGACATCATCCATTTCATGTCCATAATCATACAAAATCAATGATAACAGTATATAAACATATATGCATGTAATCCAAAATAATAACTAATCATGATAACCTTTTCCATACTCGTCAATGTCTAATCTCATTATAACAACATTTAACATTTAAAATATCAAATCAAAATCAAAATGTTATCTTACCCAGGCTGGGGTTAGAGAGGTGTTACATCCTCCCTCCCTAAGATTTGACTTACTCCTAGAAGTCATGTAAACTCAATATGCAACCATGTCACACATTAGTACTCAAAATCTATTAATCAACATTAAAATATTGTACTTCATTCCAAAGATGAGAAATATAATATACATCATTCATCACTAAACGAAACAGAAAGGACATCCTTATAACATTCACCTTTCTAAGAATCATTATCAATATATTGACATATGCCTTACTCATATGGTCTCAACATGAAACAAAATGGCATGGTTAATCTTGCTAACATCATATGTGTCACAATTTTCAAAATAAGTATTTATTTTAACATCCACATTCATCCAAGGATAGGTTAAGATACACATTAATTCCACTAAGAATAGGGTAACAAAGATGCATGAGCACTCAATTCTTTCCAAGACACCATAATTTGCAACAAGATTTGTTTTCCACACACTTCCAATCTAACACATGAGAACATGTTTGGCATCATTTTCAACAAAATATAACAATTTACACTTTCTAAAGCACAATAAGCCAACTTTTGAACTTCTCATATGTAACCATATCCAAGATCAAACATGCATTTATACATACATACACACTTACATCACTAGGAATCACATCACAAGACTACACAAGGGTCCATATGGACACCGATAAACAAAATACTCACCCATGATACATAATCCATGAGCCAAGAGCCAATATACATCTCACATAATCCATACCTCACTCTCAATGGTTTGATGGTGTTAGGCCACACACACATGGTGAGACCATCCAAACAAGATCACAATGACCTATATCTTGTTGAATAAGGTGGTTAGCCTCCAAGAGATAGTCATCACACATAGGTGGGTAGTGGTTCCTAGCTGTATAACAACCTCACATACCCCCATCCTCAAAGTTCCCTGCGTCTACTTCCTAGTATACACTCAACTGAGTCTGGCTTTCCCATTCTCGATGAGGAATCACATTACAACACAAGACCAACATTTGAAAAAAACAAATAGAAAACTAGTTTAGCCACCAAAGATCATAAATAATTATCAAATAAAGATTCAATTTCAGCAATAAGTAAGAAATGTGCACAATTTCAAAATTAAATCACATGTAACCACAAGGACTATGATTAAATAAGATCACTAGGTGTGGCTAAACTATCACAAACAAGATAAATCAATTTTTCGTTGGTCCTCACAATCAAGGTGAAAGTTATCAATAACCAAAAGAAGATTCACAATCTTCGAAATGGCACAATACATAACTATGTGACTAAACTAGCCACCAAACAAGGAAGGAGGGAACAACGTCTAACTATCGCAATAGCTCCTCATGTGGAGCAGAGTGAGCACACCAACCACATGGAATGAGGTGTACTCCTCGGCTACAACCCACATCACGTCGTTGTGGCATGGACTCGCCAAGTGGCCCACATACTCCTTGGCTACCTACATGGGATGTGCACCTTGGCCACATCTTGCATCGCATCTCAGCACGACATGGTCATACGCCAACCGAAGAAGGCATGTACTAGTTGTATGTCATATGGAAGTGTGTCTATGGCTCCGCAGAAGTAGGCACATGAAAAACACGCCTCACATAGTGATACCTTGTGGAGAAGGCACACGTAGGTACTCATAGTAGCCAGAGGTATACATGGCTAGGACATACCCATATGCCAATTGACCCAAACACTGTTGAGAGCAAACATGAGTGTCCCTCTACAAGTGTATGAAGCCCCATTATGCTCATCATACAAGTAGTCTATCATAACACAATCTCATAGTGCACCTTCACGTGTCTAACCACGTGGCATTATGTCCTTGAGATCAGCTCACTACCATTAGCAACACGACATCATCACCAACATTATGTCGGAACATCAGTGTGGTGTGGCATCATATATATGGCATCGTGGAAAAACACATGCAGATACAAAATATATAATGCATATATGAGTATAAAAAATATGGGGCTACTCAAGCCTCACCTCTTATGTGGATGAGGTCGACTCGCTAATGCTAGCTCAATGCCCCTGCAGGTGGCCAAACAATATACTAACAAACCAATGTTGTACTCAAAACTGTGGGGATTAGGCTAGCACATATGGATCAAGTACCATGATCCATCATAAGGGGAAGTAGTGAGTACTTTCCTCAGGATTAGTTGAGTTGAGATCACTCTGCACTGCAACATGCATATGCTACACACTCTGCCCAAGGAACTTTGTAGCTGCTACTACCCCATCACAGATTGAGGGACTAGAGAACCAAAAGAAGAGATTCTACGAAACTAACTTTTGGCTACTCTTAAATATATATAAATTTCAACCACACATGGGTTGGCCCTCAATCAGGTAACAAACATACAAGCACACATAATGGTATGGTTAATCCTACACCTAAAATACAACATATTCCCCATGGATGGGTACACAGTCTCACCATCCCATGAGCACACAAAACAAGCATGGGGTATCCACAACACTCAACATGAGCACTAATATAGGATGTTCACATAACAGAGAGTACCTTTATCCAATTTCCTCTTACCAAATAAAACCATTATCCACCTCTAATTATGCAAGATCAATACAAACTTTCCAAGAACATGTACTCCCAACATCCATACAATATATCATAGTGCTACATGGAGTAAATCAACAATTCCATAATAACTCTCATATTCACATTCACTATTATTAAGTGGTAAATCACCTTACTACACACATATGTTAACAACATTTATTTCCTATACACCGTGCAATATCATTACAATGTTTAGTCAAGAAAAGGTATGCAACATTATCACTTCAACATACATTTAACATTTTTCATTTATCATTAGCATGCCAATGGTTTCACTATCCCCTTTTTCTCTAAACTTTTACTTAATGAAAAATGATTTTCTATTCATATTCATACATGTTCCATGATTATGAATGCAACTTGGGGACTTAGGTCCTTTACCCAAACATTTGCTCATAAGAGACAAACATACCATGGATTTCAATACACCACACACTCAAAGATAGGCATCTTCGTTAAACCAATGAGAAGAGAGAGAGAGATTTACAATTCTGACACAGGCATGAATGTAAATATGGTTTCATCATCACACAATCCCTTTCACACAAATGCATCAATCATATGAGAGCATGCAATAATCTCTATGAACTAACATGATCATTCATTTTCTATTACCATATTTATAATCTCAATACAATATAACATGCAAAAGCAACTCCAAAACCACATAGGGTCAATCTAGCAATCATTAACACAAGGAGGTAAAGCACAAGAAGACATGCGCTAGAAAATTTGCATGGTGATGAAAAACAACAAGACTCAAGAAGAGAATACACACAAATGGAACTTCTTGGCACCCTTAAGGTCAAACAGACCTTCGAACAACATGAACAAAGAAAACAAGCAAGGGTAATTTTAGGCAACACATGTCACCTGCAACCCACCAACAAGCTAAGGTCCAACATGCCCACCTACAACACAGGATATAGGGAAGTAATCCATCTCAACCTCGGGAGACTCTCAACCAAACAAATCACTCCAATCCCATAGGGTAAGGCAAGGCCTAGGCGACATCATTCCTCCACAACACAAGACAGGGTTGGGAAACTCAACCCTCTAAAATGCCATACTAAGGCACTCAAGGAAAGAGGTCCTATGACTA
This sequence comes from Sequoia sempervirens, assembly GCA_007258455.2. NCBI lineage: Eukaryota > Viridiplantae > Streptophyta > Pinopsida > Cupressales > Cupressaceae > Sequoia > Sequoia sempervirens. The sequence continues at coordinate 72,128,811 of VDFB02256132.1, read as the reverse complement.
TCTTGCCACAACAAGCACTTGGAACACGCACATCAAGCACACCAAGAAAGTATCAACCATAAGCAAGGATCCCAATGCTGCAACATGGGCTCTACCTCTAACTCTACGTTTGGCTCTGCCCCTAGGAGGCATCCTAAAGGAAACAAGGAACACATCAAAATAGATCATCACAAGGATGGTCTATACACCACACTAAGGCATGAAAGCTAATCAACAAAACTATGAAAAATAATATAACAAGCTCACGCTACACATGCCAAACACAACATAGCATAGAAGGCTCAAGTATGCCAAAGCTCCCAGTGTGTGAACATGGGCTCTGATACTAGATGTAACATCCTGCTACGCAACCCTGAAGGGTAAGAGTCAAAAGAGGACAAGATAATTTTTATTTAAAACATAAAGAATAATTTGTACATAAAGTAGTTGCCAATACAATATATCAACAACAAACAAGGTCAAGAATGGTTGAGTGCATAACCAAGAGGGGAGGACTAATTTACCCTCCAGAGAAAATCTGAACAGGAGCAAACATAATAGCTCTAGAAATTTTTCTCTGGAATTATCTACATTGGTGCTCCAGAATTATTTGCATTGGTGCTCCAGAATTATCTATGTCAGTACTCCATAAATCTCTACGTTGGAACTTTCTATGTCGGTGCTCCAAAAATATTTGTTGTAACATCACAGAACAACATATAGAAAGCTCTGATGTGTTGGACCATTAACAACAACAACATAGCGCAACTAACAGAAAGTGGCGATGTGCCAAAACTTTAGCAACAACAACATACAAAAACAAACAAAAAGCGGTGATGCACCAAAACTTTAACAGACTATAGCATGAAGGAAATTCATAGCCCAAGCTCTGATTTTTGCATGAAAACTTCTAAAAGAAAGGCCAAAATTATCATCATAGTACAAGTGAGTCCAATACCAACACTGAAACCCGTAAGCCAAAAATAAATCATATTTCTTCTCATTAATATATATGATTACATCTTCTTTCTCAAGAGAATAAAATATACACATAAAGGACTATACATGAGTACAATGACACAGCCAAGAATAAGATACATCAATAGATAAGGTAAGTACAAGAGAGATTAGCTCCAACTGGTGATACAATAACCTGTACACCAGTCCCCAATGGTGGTGGCAACGCCTCCCTACCATGTGGACTCAAAAGAGACCACCCCATCATGCTTGGAGGTAGTCACAAGGCCCAAGGAGAAATAACAAGGCAAGGGTAACATATGGCTAACACTCACATTAGACACAGAGAAAATACAAAATATAATGCACAAGGCCAATGTCACAACATGAAGATGCTCATACAATAACATGTAAGGTACTACTCACAACTACTAAGGTACAAGGTACTAGAGTGAAAATCAGATGGAGTGTCATCATGTGTGCTCGAAGGGATGACACCACATGAAATCAAGTACACCTCTCATATGGACGAGGAGACTCAATTATGCCTAAATCAATGCCTTGCAGACGGATAACTCAATGCCCTACAGACGAATAGGCCTTCTTGAGTGCATCCTTAGCCTATAAAAGTGCTCAAGGCCATGCACGAGGACTCATTATCTTATTAATGTTTTACCCTATTTCTTTTCTTTAGTTAACACTTGTTTGCAGTAACTCTACTACTAGTTCCCTTGGTAGCCACCTGCGGGCCCCAGGCCTGTAGAGAGCCACTCCATAAGACCACTCTAATTACCTAGGCCTAAGCTCATCTTGTTTAACCAAACAAGGAACCCAAAGCAAATATGAAACAATGAAAAAGCCACTAAAATCCATCATTAAAACCTTTTAAAATAGCCAAGCAACATTACTGCTAAATCATTTAAACAATTGATCTCATACACTAACAAGTAGATTAAATACCATTCAATTATTCACCATTAACTTCATAAAAAGAAACCAATCATATAATCGGTATTAACCTCATTAAATCATCCCACAAAACCACTTTTAAATCAGATAAAATCTACTAAGTGATAGAGGTACAAAATCATGGTTCTAGTTGTTCAAACGAATGAGAAAGAGACAAAAATTTCATAAAAAATGAAAGTTCCTGGATTAAAAATTGGACAAAGACCCAATTGAGATATGGGCGTTTCTACATGGAATCCAAATTTATTTTGTGTAGTATAGGGGGATTCTCTACTCATGAGTTCTCTTCATTCAGAGAGCCTCATAGGGCGAACTGCCCTATACTACCTCAATAGAATGGTAGTGGAAGTTTCAAAATCTGAAAGAGTAGGTCATAGAGATTTTCTGGACAAACTAACAAGCCCCTGACCACAGGACGTTAGCGCAGAAAATGAATGAAAACACGGTGCATTGGCGTCCTAGAGGTGCATTGGCGTCTCGTATGAACCAGAGAATGAGAATGTCTCAGAAAATAGCAAAGTGAATGTTTCTATCCGATTGCTAAGAACTTACAGAATACAGGGAAATAAAATAAAGTGATAGAACTAAAATAAAGAAGTAGAGATGACAAAGATAAGGCGAAGAAAGGAAATACTTACAATTGTGCGAGAGATGAAGCTTCTAGCTCGTGAGTGTCTTCAACACCTACACACAAGAGGGAGAGAGAAATTATTAGGTGGCTGAATAGGGGCCTACCTCAATCAAACCCCATTTTGGTGTTCCCACCTCCATAGAAAGCCAGATGGATAGAGAGAAAAGTAGAAATGAAGTAAAGAGCACTTAAAGTACTACAAAACAGTGTTATGCTACTCAACCAAGTAATAGAGGAGAGGAGTGAAAGCTTACCACCTCCACCAAGAGTGCTCAAGGCTGCTTGGGGGAGAAAATGAGAGGAACTCAAGCCTTTGTTGCCAAGGTGTTTGTTCCACACTTGCGCTACTGAAGTGGTGGAGTGTTGATGTTGTTGCTGTGAAGTGTAAAGTGTTTGGAGATTGAAGAGATGGCGAAGAAGCTGCGTAGAGCTTGTGAAGGGATTGTGAAGCTTGTGAGGGAAGTGAAGAAGCTCTTAGAAGATGTGAAGGGATGTGTAGAAGATGGAAGAAGATGGTAGAAGATGAAATGCTTGATCAAGGGATGAATTTGAAGGAGAGACAAAGAGAAATGACCATATTTGGGTCGGTCAATCGAGGAGGGTGTTACAAATTGACCCCCAATGGGAAGTGTAATGCCTTTGTAGGCTCCAGACGTGGGAATCTATCAGGCATGTAAGTGCGCTACATGAACATCTATGCATTGCACGGGCTTCCTTGATAGAAATGCCTCCACCAATGCTCAAAACAGGTGCCAAGTGTGATGCAAGCAACGAGCTTAGGTGGAATTAAGCCTCCAAAATTGGTTTTCTAAGGTGGGTAAAGGCAAAAAGGGGAATTGCACATGGGGTGCAAATTCACTCTTATACATTTTGCATTTATATCAAGTGGTTAAAGAGCAACATAAAAAAATGTGTTTTAACAAGTTGGCACAAATTTTGACCAAAACTGAAAGTGTCCAGAATTGAATTCTAACTTTGACTCAGTTGAGATATGGACATTTCTACAAGGAATCTGCCTTTATTTTGCATTTTTAATAGATAATTAATGAGTAGAAAAGAAAAACATTTTTTCTAACAAGTTGGGCAAAAGAGAAATAAAATGAAAGAATTAAAAGTGCCCAGAAATCTATTTTTCCAACAAGCCATTTTAGATTTATTGGAATGCACAAAAATCTTCCATAAGAAAAACTACAAGGTAACAATTTGAATCCAAAACAAACATTATCCAACCCTCTAGTATTCACAAAAATAGAACAAAGGAGTTCCTTCAATTATTCACAAAAATAAAAGTAACTCAGAACTAAAATGAGATTCAAGGCATAAATCTAACATAAGGGAATGCATAGATCACCAGTCATTCAAAGGAAAAATACCTCAATTCTGCCCTAAAACAAAAATGAAAGAAAGCTCTGTGTGGAAGGAAAGACTGGATTCCAAAATAGAACAACAAGGAGGAAATGGCACGCTGAATACAAGAATCCAATACCCACAAATTTCTTCTAAGAAAATCTGCATGTTCCTTCCCCAACTCAGCCGCCCAAATCGTGGGGTTTTCTCCTCCTTCCCCCAAAACAAATTTTTTCTTCTCCCAAAAATATATTCATTCTCCCAAAACAAAATGAATATATATCTATCTCAATGACAAGGCTTCCCATTTTTTTTTTACTAAACTCCTCAACACAAAAAATGAAATAAAGCATTTAATTAAATAAACTATTAAAGCTCTCCAAAGCAATTAATTAAAATCACTAAATATACAACATTCTCTATTTCATATAAAAATAATAATTCAAATCCAAATGTTAAAATACACAAGGCCCCCAAATAAGATTTAACTAAGACTATGAGAGCTCACAAAATGGATTAATAAAATCATTTAAAATTTCCAAATGAAATATATCAGTCTCATGAATGATCAATAAAAATCACTTAAAATAACATATTTAAAACCTCAAGGATAAAACCATTCAAATCTCCAATGAATTAAACACAATAAAATACCATATCATAACACTAAAAACCAAAATATATAGCCACATAAAGAGATTAATAGAAAACATGACAAAATGCCTCAACAAGACATACTGGTAAACCACATACAACCGAAAGGTGCTTCGGACATTACCATTAGGTAACCAGATAGTAAGACATCAACACAAAAACATTGCACTGACAGGGTATAGGGGGTTAGGGTAGGGGACATTTGGCCTGTGACTACCTCCAATAACCACCATCAGGGAATACAACTACGCTCAAGCCTGTGGATCCAAGCGGAATCGATACTTAGTACCTGCATCACTCCAATCACACATCAAAGTACATGTGCATATAACATATATCATATAGTCAAAGCAACATCAATCATCAAGAAGAGGGTCATGATATTGTAATCCTCTCGAATACGAGTGTTACGACATCATCCCTTTCTTGTCCATAATCATACAAAATCAATGATAATAGTATATAAACATATAAACATGTAATCCAGAATAATAACTAGTCATGATAACCTTTCCCATACTCATCAATGTCTAATCTCATTATAACAATATTTAACATTTAAAGTATCAAATCAAAATGAAAATGGTATCTTACCTAGGTTGGGGTTAGAGAGGTGTTACAAGGTTTCCATCACCAGTAGAATTTGGCAAATAAATGACTACATGACTAAAAAGTTTAGTCACAACAACTAAAGATGACTAAATTCTACTCATTTTTTGCAACACAACTACAAATGACTAAATAATTAACTAATTTGATCATCATAAGTGACCAATTTGATCATCGGGTAAAAAACACAACTAAATAATTAGTCACAAATAAAAATGACTAAATAATTAGTCACACAAATAAAAATTCAATTATATGGTATTAAAGTGGATAATTAAAAAAATATTTTGAATTGAGGGAGTGGGTTGTATTATAATATATTATATTACAATACAATATATTATATTATATTATATTATAATATAATATATTATAATATAATATGATATTATATAATATAATATATAATAATATATATTATAATATATTATATTATTATTATTATATAGTATAATATAATATAGTATAATATAATATTCTAATATTATATATCTTTTAGCAGGATGAATTTAATTCATGAGTAATGTTCAAGCACTAAAACCCTAAAGAGCCAAATACCTAAGTTGCAATTTTTTGTGGAAGCTGACATGGGAAATGGAATGGAGGCGGCGCCTAAAGGGGAATAGTTTGCTCAAGGTAAAGGAAGCCATAATGCTAAAACCTGAATTTACTCATTATTAGGATCTTGGCTGTCATTTTCATTTTAATAAACATACTCTATAACCCTCGTTGATATCGGTTCAATGTGTCATGTGTGTGATTGTATCCAAGGAGATAGTAAGAAATTTTCTAGACTAAAGCGTCCTCAAACGAACGGTAAGTATTATTTGTCGATCTCTTGGTAGGGCTTACAAACACATTTATTAGGTTAACATAATTATGATTTTTTTGGCTTCAATTTATTTGATTGTTTCATTTCATCTCCAACCTTGTTCATACAAAATAAAAATGGCTACATGCTAGTAACATGACTCTAGGTTAAACTATAGGCCCATAATTTTTTGCTTCATATCTAGCAATTTTTCTTCTACAATGTCTTTAAATATAATGTGAAGTTCTACAAGATTTGAAAATAGCTAGTTATAATTTGTAGGTTGCAGCTCACCAAATTGGAGGAGCAGAAACCAGCAAGGAAGAATTTTAAGGAGCCAAAACCAATAGCGGAAAAGAAAGTAGCAAAATACTTAAATGTGCTCATTATTTTATTTTTGCAGAATTTTTTTTGAATGCGCTCATTATTTTTTTTGTAGCGGTGGCGACAGGATTTGCACGCTGAGCTTACATTTTTTTGTGGGCTTTCAAAAATCATAAAAACCTAAATGTGCTCATTATTTGATTTTGGCCATAGTTTCATTTTAATAAAAATACTCTAAAACCCTCGTTGAAACCTTATTTTCAGGGTGCAACTTGCCATATTAGAGATTTAAAAGGTGAATACCAGCGAGGAAGAGTTTGAAGGAGCTGAAACCAATATAGGTAGAGAAAGCAGCAAAAAACGGTTGCATTATCGGTTGCAAAAAATGGGTAAAGGATGCCATAATGTAAAAACCTAAATGTGCTCATTATCAGATCTTGACTATAATTTAATTTTAATAAGCATACTCTAAAGCCCTCGTCGAAACCTTATTTTTAGGTTGCAACTCGCCAAATTGGAGAAATACAAGCGATGGTGCAGGAGGGAGATTTAGATGGTGACGAAGCTCTGAATGAGCATAAATTTTGCATTCTCATGGTTCGACTCAACCCTTCTTTCATGGAGAAGGCTAAAATTTGTTTCTAGGAAGCCCTGGTCCATGAATTGGAAGAAACATCAAGAAAGATTGTAAAGCTTAAAATTTAGAGAAATATTTATTCTCATTTATTTTGTTATAGATCCTAGTCTACCTTTCATCCCTTTTTTAATGCGATGGGAATGGAAACTTTGCATCTAAGCTACATTAGGATTTTATCAACACTAAATACCTAGCATATGCAATGGAAATCCTCTGTTCTATTTTGAGGTACAATCTTATCTTATTGTTGTTTTCAACCAGCAATTTTTTTCTGCAGTTTAATACTCCAGTCTCTTTGTATTTTGCATATTATCAATACAAAAAAAAATACAGTTACAGATTAAATGAATATTTTTTAAAAAATAGTTCTATTTTGATAGTTGTAAATCTGAAGTTGGTTTTGGAGGGAGGGAGTTGAAAAGTTTGCTCAACAATAAGGTTAAATTTGTGAGGATTAATTAAGTTAAATTTGATTTGTAACTTTAATCATTGATTCACCCAAATAAATGACTAAACCATGACTAAATAAATGACTACTATGACTAAAATAAATGACTACCATGACTAAATAAATGACTACAATGACTAAAATAAATGACTACAATGACTAAATAAATGACTACCATGACTAAATAAATGACTATCATGAATAAATAAACAACTACCATGACTAAATAAATGACTACCATGACTAAATAAATGATCGGTTAACAACAATAAATGACTAAATATACTACCAAATTGATCAATCAAAATAACCAATAAATGACTAAAAATGGTTTAGTCATGAATTTGGTTGCGTTATAAATGACTGGAAATAAACTACTAATGGTCACGCGACCAAGAAAATGGTCACGTGACCAATTTTTAGTACTTTTTAAGTCATTTATTGTTGTTTTTCTACTAGTGCATCCTTCACATAGTTATGTACAACCCTTCGTGACCATCAAAACTTGACTAGCTGCCATGATGTGAAAAATCCCCCTAGTCATCTTGAAAAGTCTGAATCCACGACTCAAAATAATTATCAACCATTCAAGAAAAAAAGTAAGGTATTTTTACAATTAAATCCTCCTCAAACAAGTCAAAAAACAATAATCAAGTGGTTGCTATAAAAACTACAACTCCTTTCAGGGATAGAGAGAGAGAGTTCACTCCTTTACCCGATACCCTTCACAATATCATGTTGTAGCTTATTGACAAAAACATGCTTACCTTACCTCCTATTAGAGAACACAATCCTACTATACCACTGCCTAAAGGCTTCCGAAAAATGCTTATTGTCATTACCATCAAACAAATGGACATAGTAAAGAATACTATAAGTGTCTTAAACATCTCATGCAAGACCTTATTGATTATAATCATTTACCAATCAAAGGTGTGAATGATCAAGGAAATAAGTCTGTATCTCCTCCTAATAAAAATTTGCAAATCTTTACAAATCCCATGCCTAAGCATAATATTTCATTTGTCAAATCTAGTATAAATAAGGGGTTAATTCACATTGTTTCTCCTAGCAATTTTATGTGACTTCATGAGATCAAGAGAAAGAGAATTATAGAGCATTTCAAAGGAATTCTCAAAGAATTTCAAGGTATATTTCAAGTGTTTATTGCAACAACTCAAGATCATTTCATCATGTCAAGGGTTTATTGCATTCATGTGTGTTGAGCTAAGAAGTTAATGTTGCATTGAGGATCCATTTACAAGCATCATCCTACATCCAAGATCTACATTCTTCATGGCCACAACATGTTAGTATGAATATTTGCTTCACAAGACATCATCCAAGATCTACAGGTTAAAGATCAAGTTGAGCAAGATTTGGAGCAAAGTTGTCAAAGTTGCAAAGTTGCTAAAGTTATCATTCAAAGTGCAAGATCACGGAAAGAGCTCTATAGAATTAATTACAGGCTTCCAGAACTTGATAATAGGGATCTCAAGAGTGCAAAAATCAAGGTACATGATCCTAAAATCAAATTTATGAAACCCTAAAAGGACCCATTCGCCACTGAAGGCGAATGAGTCCTCCATAGCTCAAAAACAACAACTTTCGAGCTAGGCACACAACTTTTTATGCTCTAAAAACATCTCCCATAGTTGCTATAACAATTAGGTCACATTTTTGGTTGTTATTAGCATCTTATTTTACATAATTTGAGGTGTTTAGGGCCTTGAAAAATAAGTTATCCATCACATTTGTTCACACATTTGGGTGGATCCTATTTTCACCATACACAGTGTGTATTTATATCTTGAAACTTTAGGGCATGGATATATTTATTTCCAATTTTGATAAATATATAGTTTTAAATAAATATTAAAATGCATGTGTATTAAAACTTAATTTTTTCTAGTCGACGTCAACTTTCATATTAATTATTTATCTAAAATATCAAAAAAAATTATACCATCTTGATATAAATTCTTGTGTCTAGGGCATCATATTTTTTTCAAATTTTTCTAATAAGTTTTACTATTTTTCCTTAATATGGTAATCAACCTAGTGTTTTGTGTTGATAACTTACATTTAGTAAAAAATAAAAAAAGAAAATATAAATAATAATTAAACTATCAAAATGTATACATTTTTTAAAATTAAACTTATGGATCTACAATAAAGGTATTTTTTATATTTAAAAAAAAATATTTTTACACAAGTAGAAGATGTTGAAACATCAATTTTTTCAAATAATTTTATTTTTTTGGTAATTTGGACTTAAAGTGGTGCTAAATATGCATTTAGCCAACATTTTTAATTGGAAAATTTGTGGACATATATAACTTAGCTAGAATGAATTTGACAAGATCATATGTTTGACCAAAATATATTTCTAGTTAAAAATACTTAAATTTACTTGTGTTGATAAGTTGGCCGAAAGTCTGACAAAACTTTGTGTTGATACCCAATTACACTTGGAGTTCTTGTGCTAAGTCTCTTCCTTTTTTATTGTGGAGACATGCCCCTTATTATAGCCTTATAATTTTTATTTTGGATTTATGACTTATTTTGAGCCCTTTCCCATGGTTTCAATTCTATAATACTAGGTGCTAGTTGTCTTACCAACCTTTATGTAGTCATGATTTTGGATGCTACATCAACAGTGTACACCTATTCTAGTGCCTTATATACATGCATAAATTTTATTAACCCTTAAGGGCCACACCGCTATTTTATTTCTGTATACGCACGAATTTCCTACGTCTGAAGCTAGCAAAGGCGTTACACTTCCCGTTGGGGTCAGTTTGTAACATCCCTCTTCGACCAACCGACCCCAAAAATGGCAATTTATCTTAGATCCCACCTTCAAAAAAACTCTTCCTTCATTCATTTCATCTTCTACACACTCTCTTTTGGCATTCTCAAGTAATCTCCACTTCCATCACTTCAAGTAGCACTTTGGCACTTCATAGCAGTAGCAACAACACTCCATCAACTCCGTAGAGCAAGTGTGGAACAAACCATTGCAGCAGGGGCTTGAGGTTTTACAACACCTCCCTTCATCACAATTGAGGTTGTGGTGATTGTTCAAGTCCTCTTTTCACCTCCATTAGCTAGTGATCTCTTGGTGGAGGTGGTAATGTCTTCACTCCTCTCCTTTATGATTTGGTTGAGTACTTAATACTATTTTGTAGTGTTATTTGTGTACTTTCTTTCTTCACTTCTTTATGATACATTTCTCTATCGTTGCTATCTTGGTTTTCTATGGAGGTGGAAACACCAAAATGGGGGTCTAATTGAGGCAAACCCCTATATAGTCCCCAACAATTTTTCCTCTTTCTTGTGTGTAGGTGGACGTGCTTTTTGTAGCTAGCTGGTGAATGAACATCTTTGTGAGATTATCTTTGTCACCTTAGCCTTCATGTACTTACTTTATCACATTCATTTGTATCCTTCTTATTTTATATTTCTTTTTTGTTCCCTTAGAAGTGACTAGCTAGGTCATTAGCTTGTTTTTTGGCAGTTCATACTATTTTTTTGGTCCTCTAGTCATACGGATACCAGCGCACCTGAGAGACACCAGCGCACTGTGCTATCATCCTAGAACCGCACTTCTGTTCTCAGGAAGAGAACTACCTGAGGTACAATGTTGAACCTGAAAACTGACTTGCTTAGCCCTAGTTTGGATTTCGGGTTTGAAGAGTGGTTGGAGGGCCTTCTAGTCCTCATCATTCTTGTCCCTCACATCAAACACCCCTTTAGAGTGAGGTAAGTTAGGGAAACCTTCCGCTCTTGGCTCTCCCTGACCTAGGGCCTTGACGTGGTTGGTTCCCCCTCTCTTACATTTTTGGTGAACCTGACGTGAACCAATGTCTATTCATTCACTAGTATTGAGGCTTTTCCCCTTGTACCTATTGATTGTTGTGCCCCTAAGTGTTGTGAAGGTTTATGAGTATCACAACCTAGTCCACGACCTCCAGGTATATTGTTAGGAGAAGTGTATGACACCTTCTGATGGAAAGGACGAAGGTCACTATAGGTTTCTCTATAGGCCTTTTTGCTGGATCCGCCATTGGTCTTGCCACATAGGAGCAGTTATCAAGGGGTGAGGTAGGATTCTCTGACGAGACTGACCATGTCCCCACTCCTCCTGTGTCTCCCACACCATCATTGGTAGACAAGCATGAGACTGTTCATATTCCTTTAAAATATGTCTCCACCCTTAGTAAAGGGTTGGGTGACTTAGAAACCACTTGGAAGAAACCCAAAGTTGACTAGGGCCACTTGGGTTATCAATGAATTAAAGTATATGGTGGGAAAAGACCGAACATGCAATAAAACTCCTAGCTAGTCTCTCTAGTTTGATAGAAGCATGTGCTCCCTCAAACAATCCTAACATTGTGCAAGGGGCCACTTTCGAAGATCATGAAAGACAATTGGGAATGTTGATTCCTCCTAAATATGTGTATATGGTCAATGTCATTCCCTCAATCAACATTCCCTCTGCCATTGAGACTATCAAAGCGAACAAGGTCCCTTTGGGCCTTAGCTTCACCCCTCCTGTCACCTCTAGCAGTGGAGGTTATGGTGGGATGAGTAGTGGAGGCTTTGGTAGTGGCAGTGGCTTCGATAGCGGGGGTGGTGCTAGTTCTATTGGAGGTCATGGTGGTGGCTTTGGAAGCGGAGGTAGCTCCGGTGGAGGCCTTGCTAGTGGCAATGGCTCCAACAATGGTTTCAGTGGTGGCCACAGTGATGGTTTCAGAGGTGGCTCCGGTGGTGATTCTGGAGGAGGTCCCTTTGGCCCTGTGTCTTCTAACAACCCTATTCTGAACACTCTTCTCCAAAATATGGGTAAGATGCAAAGCCAGATGGTGAGTCTCTCCTAGGCCTCTGCCCAACCTATCTTTCAACCCTTTTTTCGACGTAGCCTGTTATCGGTAGCAATCTTAAACACTCCCTTCCCTCAAGGAATGGAGATTCCTAAATTTGAGAAATATGGTGGAAAAGGTGACCCACAAAAACATGTTTCCACCTTTAATGCCCTATGTATAGATTTCTTCCATCATGACACATTGACGATGAAGTTATTCCCTTGATCTCTCAAGGATACAACAATTGAATGGTACTGTTCCTTCCCTGATAATTCCATTTTCTTGTTTGATCAACTAGTGAACCAATGTCTCCAATGGTTTCAAGCTAACAACGGAATAAACATGACCTTTTTAGATCTCATCCAGTGCAAGCACAGTGATAACAAAAATATTATTGATTTTATAGCGCGATACCAAGTGCTCTTTTCACAAATCTCGTATTTGTTGCCCGATTCTGACGTGCAGAAGGTATTCATAGGGAACTTACAAAGGCCTTGGAAAGAGATATTTTCCCTTATGAAGTACCCTTCTTTCATGCATTTGTGTGCAACACTATGAGAGTATCAACAAATGGTAGTTCTATTTGGGGGATCTTCCTTGTGCTCCTATTCTGAAGGAAAATCCATTGTTTCAATCTTTGGGAAAGGCAAGGTTGTTGCGAATGTAGTAGCCACTATGACTAACAACAGCCTCAGGCGCAATTGAAAGTTCACAAAGTCAGCAAAATCTTACTCTTCCATCTTGCAAAAGTTTCTGAAAGATAAGATCATAACTTTGGAGAACCCTAAGCCTCTTAAAGAACCTTTCCCTAGTTGGTACGATCTGAATACCTACTGTCAATACCATCAAGTCAACAGACATGATACTGGATGCTATATATGCTTGCATCACGAGATACATGACACCATCAAGGATGGTACTATCCATCTTAATGGAAGCAAACAAAATATGAATAAATCAGTAGCGAAAGCGAACAATGAATTATAGATATACATGGACCCATTTTCGTCACATTCTTCCAACATAATTGTCGATCCCTCTAATTCTATCACTCAACCCAAGGCCTATGTCAACATGGTCATGGTTACTCCTACTAAGCAACCTATGACCAGTTCACCGAATGTGACATTCACTTCGCAGGATGTGCCTATGAACAACAAACTTTCTCCTCTTTACATTCCCACTCACATCAATGACAACATTGTGATAGGGGTCTTAGTCGATCCCATGAGTCGTGTGAATGTCATTACAGAAGAAACACTATTGTTGAATTCGTTGCACAGAGAGAAGTACGAAGAAACAAAATCCACCATCTGTACACATGATGGTCTTTGTCTTAAACCATATGTATGGCTCAATAACTTTGTCCGTCCTAGTTTGACCTAGGGTTGTTGACAGAGTTTTTGATGTCATTCTGAAGTCATATTTGTTTAGGATGAAGCTAGGCATACCTTGGCTAGCTTCCATAAATGGAATCACCTTCGTTATTCATAAATGTTTAAAGTTATCCCATGAAGGTGTTGTGCATGTAGTACATGACACTAGATACTAGCCTCCAGTATCCCATGGGGGATATTCATTAGACCACTTTTGGCCCACCCCAGTTGGTCTGCTTCCTCCAAGAATGAACCTACTTTACAAAAACTATGTGAAGTATAAGACTAGGGGCAAGGGATAGCCGAGATTGGCCCTTCTGGTAGTACAACAGTCGACTACCTCCTCTTCCCAGAAAGGGAAAGAGAAGCTCCCCCGTTCTCAGGATGGATCTCCTCCTCCTCTTTCTAGAGAAGATTTTTGGATGAATATTTCTGGTTTTTATCCGCTAAGTTTGATGATACCGCCCTAGCATAGACCTAAGATTAGGATATCAGACCTTCCTACTAAACCAATTGGACCTTAGTACTATTTGTATGGTAGAGGAAAAGGCCCCCATGGGGAATCTTCTACGTCTAAACCTCTGTGGCCTCCTACCACTCTTGCTCCCAAAGTAGTGAATGGGAAGAGGCACGTTGTTGAGGCATTAGAGCTGACTCCCCCCGCTACTTCTCAACCTGCTCCTCCTACTCCCATTTAGGAGTCTACCCCTCTGTTGGAAAGAGCTATGGGAAAAGCTCCCATGGCTAAGTAGGAGGCTTTTTTTCGTTCGTAGCCTCCGACCTCTAGCTCAAAGAGTCGTAGGAACCACCTTGCACATGAGCAAAAGCACTAGCAAAAGGATCTTGTGGCTGAGCAAGCCACCTTACAGAGGAAGGAAGAGGAGATGACCACCCTTGTACTAGGGCCTCCTACTGCATCCTCCTCTCTCCTCCCCTCTGCTTCTAGTGAATCTAGCTCTGTATTGCTTCAAGATTCTGGTGTGAGTACAAATGCGCCTGGCCCTAAAAGGTGTAGGTGTTCATCGCTCCTTTGGTGGAGCCACCTTTATTGATGTCCCTCCCAGATGCCCTACCTTTCTCAAAACCCGTAGATATGATGAACACTTCGATGGCATCTACTACGGTTTTCTCTTCATCCTCTTCCTTCACACCTCTCACCTCGTATGTGGGGAGTTCACATCCCCCAATGAAGTAGGAGGAAAGTGGTCCTTCCAGTAATGGAGGACATAAGAGGAGTCCACCTTCCCCAAAAGGTGGTCTTGCACTAACTTGATCTATTTTAGTAATAGAACCAGTCCCAGCTTCCCCTGAGTTTGTCACCACTCTTGAATCACCCAGTGAGCCTAGTAGTGAATATCAGGCACAACTTTCTCCATTTTTTGAGGTGAAAGATGTCACTCTTGTAAAGTGCATGTTTAACTCTCTAGATGAAGTTTCGGCCTTATCAGCGATTTTCGCAAAATCGTTGACCTTAGCTCCACAAGGGCTTAGTGGAGGAGACCTAGCGGGGCCTTCTTCCTTAGCCCTTGTTGTGGGAGGGGTGGATGCTCCTCCTCTTAACATTCAACCATTGCAGGCTCTTCCTCCTTCACGCTACAATGATCTAGAGTGAGAAGTGAATGACCTCTTGGTCAATAAGTGTTAGAGGGAGGCCCATTCTTTATCTTTACAATAGATGTGTGTGTGTTGTGATGTGTTCCCCTATGATCATACTATGTGTTCCTAGATGACCCAAGTCACCCTTGTTGGTGCTTGGATACATGCATGTTCTTTGTGTTGTAAACCTTCTTCTATTTGTATCATCACTCTTCCATGTTTATGATTGTTTTTTTGGAAAATTGGGGACGATGCAAAGCATTGGGGGCATTTAGGCTTCCCTTCCATGTTGACCCAATTTTTTATTTTTACTTTGTCTTCTCGTGAATTCTTCACATGGTTTGATATAGTAGGGGGTTGATGACAGTTCATTTTATATACTATTATTATACTTATATAAATGAGTAGTTCTAACCCCAAAATATCAGGCTACCCTTGTGCCCTATGATTATGTTCATTTCTCTTTTATTCTCTTCTTATATTTCTCTCTTCTTTGCTTGAGTTGTCCCTCTCATGTGTGACAACACCATTTCTATGCCACTTCTATTTTCAAAAAATGCATTAGTTTCCAACGAATCTTTTCTTGAGAATCTTTGCAAAATCCTTTTCAAAGAATCACATTCTTGATTTGAAACCCTAATGGAACGAATTTCCTTTATTATTGGTTCGTAAAGAAAGAAATTAAGAACCTTCCTTCAAGGTGGGAGCAGCTCTGATCTTCCCCTCATGAGAGGGCATTTTTCTTCCTTTCAAATTCCTTAATGAAGTGAACATCTTTCAAAAGGATTCCTTGATGACAAATCAATTTGAGAAAAAATGTCCTATACTTTCAAATAGAGTGTCCCTTGAGTGGACCCCTTTCTTCAAACTAGGTTCTCGAGGGACCCCTTTGAAAGCTTTCCAATCTATCAATGGTCTATGTGACTATCAGCTTACTTTCCTATGTGGCCGCTTTCTGAAATGTTCTATCTATGGGTAAACATGTCACTTTGTAGGTGCGCCTGTGAAGCCACTTTTTGACTCTATGGATTCCCCTTCCTTGGGTTTCCTCCATGTGAGAGATCTTGGGGGATACCTCCCTACAGGTCTACGAGTCTATAGGGTGCTTCCTCTGAGCTTCCTCCATGCGAGAGATCTTAGAGGTCGCTCCCCTACAAGTCTATAGGGCACTTTCTTTCTGGGTTTCCTTCATGTGAGAGATCTTGGAGGATACCTTCCTTGTAGGTCTGTGGGTCTGTAGGGCACTTTCTTTGGGTTTCCTTCATGTGAGAGATCTTGGAGGACACCTTCGGTCTATGGGTCTGTAAGGCACTTTTTTTAGTATCCTTCATGTGAGAGATCTTGGGGGATACCTTTCCTGCAGGTCTATAGGTTTGTAAGGTGCTTTTATCGAGGATTCCTTCATGTGAGAGATGTTGGGGGTCATTTCCTTGCAGGTCTACGGGCCTCTAAGATGCTTTTGATCTACAACTTCATAGTTCTACGGGGCTATGAAGTCCTTTACTTGTCTTGCACTCTCGAGTTCACTAGATTACGGTCTGCCTCCTTGATGGTTCAGGTATACAATTCTAACCCTATTCACTCTTTGATCTACTTTACTGAAGCACTCATCAATATTTGTGCTCACTAAAGTGGGGGGAAAATGTATAGGCATGAATTTTCACCCCTTACGCAAATTCCCCTTTTACACTTCCTCACCTTAGAAAACCAAATCCAAAGGAAAAATTCCTCATCAGCCTGATGCCTTCATTCCACTTGGCATTTGTCCTTTGCGTTGGTAGAAGAATATTTGTTGAGGATGCCCATGTGGTGCGCAAATTTCCACGCAGCATGCTTACATCCCTGATGGGTTCCTACGTCTGAAGCTAGCAGAGGCATTACACTTCCCATTGGGGTTAGTTTGTAACGTCCCTCTTTCACCAACCGACCCCCAAAATGGTAGTTTCTCTCATCCCACCTTCAAAATCACTCTTCCTTCATTCATTTCATCTTCTACACACTCTCTTTTGGCATTCTCAAGCAATCTCTTCACTTCCATCACTTCAAGTAGCACTTTGGCACTTCATAGCAGTAGCAACAACACTCCAACTCCGTAGAGCAAGTGTGGAACAAGCCATTGCAGGAGGGGCTTGAGGTTTTGCAACACCTCCCTTCATCACAATTGAGGTTGTGGTGATTGTTTAAGTCCTCTTTTCACCTCCATTAGCTAGTGAGCTCTTGGTGGAGGTGGTAACATTTTCACTCCTCTGAGCCTTTACGATTTGGTTGAGTAGCTTAATACTATTTTGTAGTGTTATTTGTGTACTTTATTTCTTCACTTCTTTATCATACATTTATCTATCGTTGCTATCTTGGTTGTCCCTGGAGGTGGACACCAAAACAAGGGTCTGACTAGGACAGACCCCTATACACCCCCAACAATTTTCCCTCTTTCTTGTGTGTAGGTGGACGTGTTTTTTGGAGCTAGCTAGCGAACGAACATCTTTGTGAGATTATCTTTGCCACCTTAGCCTTCATGTACTTACTTTATCACATTCATTTGTATCTTTCCTACTTTTTTTTTTTTGTTCCCTTAGAAGTGACTAGCTAGGCTGTCAGCTTGTTTTCTAGTAGTTCATACTGTGTTTTTGGTCATCTGGTCATACAAATGCCAACGCACCTGAAAGGCGCTAGTGTGCCATGCTGTCATCATGGAACCATGCTTCCATCCTCGGGCAGAGAGCTACCTAAGGTATAGTGTTGAACCCAAAAATTGGCTTGCCTAGCCCCAGTTTGGATTTTGGGTTTAAAGAGTAGTTGTTGCGCCTTATAGTCCTCATCATTCTCATCCCTCGCATCAAACACCCCTTTAGAGTGAGGTAAGTTAGGGTAGCCTTCCGCTCTTGGCTCTCTATGACTTGGGATCTTGACATGATCGGTCCCCCTGTCTTACAATTTCCCATGCTAGGATTAACATTCTTAATCATTGATACCATCTCCAACCCATATGGTTACATGATGCATTATTTATAGCCATTTCTATATGATTACATAAGTAGATGCTTACATGCTTAGTTTACATTTGATTTTCATGATTTTTTTTCTCTTCCAATAATCCTTGTATCCTATGGATACAACTAATTGTCAATAGCGGAGGGGGGTACATCTTGTCACTAGTGTTCCAATATTCAGATATACAACTAGATATATGAGCCTATAAAAACAAATCTTATTGAGAATACATACACAAAGGAGAACACACATGGGCATATCCTTGCATGACCCATTACATTATATAGACCACATGACAATATCCTTTGAGTGTATAAATATCGACATTACATACATATCTGTGAATGCTACATACTTTAAGATACATGAACATTTTGGGATCTTCACACTCACCTTACAATGGGGGAAAATTAAGATAGATAAATTGATATTACCCATGCCATTTCTCATTTAGTTATATGCATATTATGAGGTGAGTGTATTGATACACAAACATACTGATAAATGGTATGATATTCTACAATTTCAAAGTAAGTGCAAGATAAAGGGTCCACTTTTTGGTAAAAATGTGGAAGTGTTTTCTTGAAGATCAAAGTTTGTCATAGCTTGAGTAAAATTTTGAAACAATTACGCATAGAATCTTAACAAGGTCTAAAAATATGAAATTTACAATTTAATGTCTTATTTTCAAATATGTAAATTTATCCTAATACCCAGATGATAAAAGTTAATTTGTATAGGATGTACAAAAAATATTTTTTTAAATTCCTATATTTTGAGCCAAAACATGCGCGTGAATGAACAACATAATTTGACCTAGATAAATTTTTTTTGGGGGAAAGATGTGTATTATGGTGAAATTTGATTAGGATATTTTTTAATATTTTTTTTCTAAATATTTTCTTAATTAATTTTTTATTGGCCCTAATTACAATTTTTGAAAACCCTTATCTATGACCAACATAATTTGAGCTAAAATAATCATAAACACTGATGCCTAGATTGGTCACATATAATTTTTTCCTTAAAAAAATAAAAAAATAAGAAGTTATTAGAAAATACTTAATAACTATCATTTCAAGTTTATGAACCACTTTCATAAAAAATAATTAATAAATATAAAAATATGTCCAATCATAACAAAAAACATATTTAAAAACTACACATCATCAGATCTATAATCGGTTTTAATTTCGTTATTTTTTTTAAAAAGGTCATCAACCACTTACTAAAGTCAATTTTTCTCTTGCTATTTTCATGACATTGTACTTGTAGGTCTAAGGTTGAACTTTGGGTTTTCAAGCCTAAACAAAAGAAAAGTTACAGGTTTCAAATTTTATGAAATGGGTACTATTGAAATTTCATGCCACCCTTTGATGACCCATCATTGATAATTGATCTGAGAGATCTTACATGGGCCATCTTGCATGAATCCTCCATGAAGGGTCCTAAAATTGGCTAAGTCCTAGATTTTTAGGCTTTCAAGTTTTCGCTTCCCTACTTACTTGCATACCTTCTTCATCACTCTTGCTCCTTCTCTTCCTCTTCTTCTTTCCATTTTTCTACCAAGTGCTTCGAGTGTCAGCCTTCGACCCTACCTTTTAATCCTTTCACTTTCTCCACGTAATGCGTAAGCCTTTCGTCTGACCTCTGAAGCCCGATCAAAGTCCTTTAGGATTTTCCTAAGTCTTGTCTTTTCGGACTTAGGGGATTGTCTTTCCTTCTTTATCTTTTCATCTCTTCATCTCAGGCATGAAGCCTTCCTCCCGATCTTCAATCCCTAAAATCTCATCTTTGGCTTTTGGACATCAGACTTTCATCTTTCGCCTTTCTTCCTTCTCACTTTCACTCCATTCAAAAATTTGACTAAGTGTTAGGTTTTCGGACTTCGGGCTTTGGCCTTATCCTTTACCTCTTACCTTTATTTAGTAAGAGGTAACTCTTCTCTCCAACCCCCAATGGCTCCCTTTAGACTTCATCCTTCGATCTTCCCCTTTACCCTTTTCGTCTCTACAATAAGGCGTAAGCCTCCTTCCTAACCTTCGAAGCTCGAAAAGGGTTATCCTTCTAGACTTTGTGGTTCCCTCCCTCCTCTTCCTTTTTTTTCCTTCCTTCAACATGCAGTAAGTAGTACACCTGAAGCCCAATTGTCAATGGTTTGATTCCAATGAAGAATAATGTATGAAGCAGGCTCAAAGTCTGATCCCTAACGAAGGTGCTCTTTTTCATGACTCCAGACCATTTAATGCATAGAAAAGGATTTGTTCGAGCCTGACACCCCAATCTTTCCACAAATTTGGCATGTTTTTTAGGCAACGACATTAATGCTCAATCCAACTTTTCAGTGACCTGTTTCAATTTCTAGATTTCAAGGATGACATTTGCTACTCCCCTTGACTTTTACAAGTCAATTTTATGGGTGCCCATGCTCATTTATTGTTGTTTTTTGAGTTCCCTGACAGATTCATGCCCTAATCATGATTTTCATGAGAGGGTTTCCATTATTTCACGCACAACCTTCTTTGCTAACCTTGGTTAGGGTTAGGGTTTAGTTTATGGTTCCAAGTTATGCCTAATCTATAAATGCAAGAAATGTATTCATTTCAAGGGTTCTTCCTTTGGCTCCTCTGAGGTTTTTCTTTACCAAACACTATATTTCACACTCTACCATTGTAAAGATTGGCTCTATGCATTTACATCAATGAACTTGATCATTGTTGCTGGTTCTCTCCTCTTTTGTGTATGAGTAAAATTTCATTACCTTCATATCTGAGTGCTTGTTTGTCATTTTCATACATATATGCTGAGTTATTTTTTTTATAGTTGTTACATTTTGAGAATCTTTCTTTCCTTCCATCACCTTGTCAAACCCTAACCTCCATGTTTGCCTTTGAGAATCACCACACAAAGAACTGTGTGAGTCCTTTGGTCCATTTCTTTGTTGTACTGAGCAATCTTGGTTAAAAAAAAACTTTTCATCTAGTGTACCACCTCCCTTTTCCCTTTCACGCATTCCTTCTAACCTTTTTCCCTTGTGAGTTGTTAGAGTAGGATAGTGGTAGGTTTTCATGTGTTGGGTAGGACTAACACATTGCATTTAGATCAAAAGAGGAAGTTGGACTTCTCTGGAGATTTGACATCATACGTACAAAGGTCCCACACCTTGAGGTCCTTTCCATTGTATCATTGGAATGTTGAACCTCATATTCAATAGGGTGCAATTTCATGTGACAACATGTGCTTGCTTCAAAATGCATACTTGTTCTAAAAAAGAATTATTATATGATATAAATGGAAACGGATACCCATTTTAAAAATCAAAATGAGTGCCCATTTCATATGGGTAGGAGTTTAGGTTTGATAGCTTGATCCTAAATGGATATTTTTTCAAGCTTGACACTTCCACTAAAAGTGAGCCTATTAGCTTGCAATTACACGCCAAGTCCCTTGCCCTATTTCATCCACCTATCATTTATACATATTCTTATACACTTACTACTTATTTCCATTCCCATTTTTACACATCCTTATATATTCACATTGTTTATCACCCTTACGTGTACACTAATTTACATGCACATGTCTTTTCATTATGATCTATCCCTCTTTATATCTTGAATCTAGTTTAAATTCATAAATTCATTCTCATGATTGCAAACTCATCATAACCGCGTTCAACATTTCAAATTCAAACATAATCCACCCCACCTTAACACTTTCCAGCTAAGACTGACTAATAAGGAAAACTTATAATTGACTTTAAAAAGTAGAAGAAAAGAAGCCTTAGAGATCTAAAAAGTTGTGACCTATATTCTCACCTGAACCCGTTTCACATTCATTATTAGGTTATTATGGGGACAGCAACATGTTACTTTATAAAAAAGTAAAGGTGAGGATTTTGGGCCCACTTTGTATTCTAACCTCAACGTGCTTGACAACCATTATTTCATTCATCGTCCAACCCTCATCTTTTACGTTTCCTCTCCCCTTCTTTTGCCTTTTTCTTACTTATAACTGTACACCCACCACTTCCTTAACCCCCTTTGTTTCTGAAGTTGTTTACCTTCTAGTTTCAAGCTTTCGTTAATTTAGTTCCAAAACCAGAAGGTCCAGAAGGTCCATTTTTCTTCTCTACCCACAGGCTCTTAAGGCATTGGATCTACATATTTGTGTTGATTCCGTGTTAAGGCCAAGCAATGGGAAACTGCATTCAATCCAGGGTTTGTGCAGAAACAGGCGAGCAGATCATAAAAGTAATGAGAATGGATGGAACGATGTTGGAATACCTTCCTCCTCTTCTTGTCAGCGATCTTCTCATGGAGGGGGACTACAAGGAGGATCATGTTCTTGTTCACTCAGAGAATGTCGATCAAGCTCTTCCCAACGACCATAAATTGGAGGGAGGACATCTTTATTACCTTATTCCTTCCCATAAATCTTTTTCATCACAGAGTGATAATGCCAATGGGGCAGGCAAGGAAACAGCAGAGGCTATGGCTTCTTGTTGTGGAGGCGCAGTTCAGGTAGAGAATGGCATTAGGCTCAAGATTGTGGTGTCAAAACATGAGCTGAAGGCTTTGCTTTCAGGCAGTGGTGCAAAGGAGAAACTAGTGGAGCAGCTTCTTCTCAAGCAGCTTCAGTCCACCATTCAGCAAGAAGACTTTGATGTTGCAACCAGAAGATGGAGACCCTCTTTGCAGAAAATTCCAGAGATCAATTAGAAAAAGGATTTTAGTAAAGCTCTGTATAGGTGTACAAATTTTTTGAAGTAGGTTTTAGGTTTTAGGTTAGGTTTGATCCGCAGATGATTTTGACGAAATGAATCTCTCTTTTCTGTAAGAGTCTAATCTTTCTTCTGTAACAGTTTCATTAGTACGTAGATGATTTTGACGGAATGGATCCCCCTTTCCTTAAAGTTTCGTCAAAAGAAACTTTTATATGTATAAATACTCAATGCTATATAACCAGGTTGAATCCATGAAAGACTGTGTTCTATTTTGACATCAAAATTTCTGGCATGATAAGACAGGCCATATATCTCCATGTACTGGAGATCTAAGTAGTTTGCCAAGAAATTTTGGTTACAAAATTATGATAGCAGTGTAGCAACAGTTTAGTTTCTGTAACCTTCTGAAAATGCATATTTAATAGAATTTTTATATTATGATGATGAGAGTAACGTGGTTGGTACCTGGGATGCTTCCTTTAAGTTTTTGTACGTGGTTGCATGTGCAGTGAAGGTCAGCTTTATCTTAATTTATGGCAGCGTCTTTGAAAAAGTATGGCGAAAGTGTCGGCAGGTGTGATGCATTTCTTTTCATGATTCCTTTTGTCACTGCATGTGAGATTTGGACTTTTGTGGATTCTGGTTATGTAGATATATATGATCAGTCCAAAAGCTATTCAATGAATGGGGTCCTGGTAAACTTTTATGAATATTATAGACCTGCTTTGCTATTATCTTATTCATAAGATAGGATGAGGTCACTTGTTCAACCGAAAAAAATGCCCTTCTTTGAGGGCAGGTTAGGTGTATATTTCAATATTATTTAATTTTTGTTTTATGTTATGCTTTTTTATTATAATTGAAATTAGTTTAGTTTCAATTTTATCTTTAATCAATTTATTTATAGTAGTTTGGATCTATTTTTCAACATTTTTTAAATTCTTGATATTATTGTTGTTGTGATTTTGTTTACATTTTTTTTCAATTTTTGAGATATCTTAATCTAAAATACAATTATTGTCAATTAATTTGATTAGTCTTTTTGATTTAGTATATAAGATTGTCCATTTAAAGATAAACCATAAAGGTCATTATAAAATGCATCTATCAATTGACTAATTGCATATTGTTCAATTACATATAGAGTATTATAGACATAAAATTTATGGATTTGATCGTGTATATTTCAAATCACACATCATGATCCATCATCAAGATGAGATAGCAAGAGAAGAGAGAAAATAATCCGAAATGTTCATAGTGAAAAAAATATACACATTCAAATACAAGCATTCTCAAACTAACATCTAGATTGGTTAAGAGTATACAAGGATCATCTAAGATCAAGAACACCTCCACATCTAACCTTGTCCAGCTTAACATCATTTTATCTATCATTACACATTATGCAAATAAGAATAAGGGATTTGACCAAAGCACAAGGAAAAGTTAATACACTTCCACACCCGAGTATAGTAGGTCTCTTAAATGCATTTATAAACACTACCTTAACAATTAGTGCAAGTTTAGGAGCATAAAAAGAAAAGTTTGAGGCTAACAATTGAGATAGATATAAAGAGGATGGGATTGTTGTTTTGATAAATAGAATGGATAAGGATTGCATTTTTTGGAAAATAAAATCATAATAGCATTTTTTTCTAGTTGAATTAGAGTGTTTGAGGACACATTTATTCACTAGGATTTGAAGGTTGTGGGAAAAATTCAATTTTAGAAACATGTCTATTAATTAATGACATCCAAATAATATATCACTCACTTAGTGAAGCTATGTACCTTAATTTTTTTGATTCAGTTGTTTTATTTATCATGTATTACCTACAACTCATTTATGATAGTTTAGATTTGATTTAAGTACATAATTCATTTGTTTCAGTTAGCAAAGTTTAGTAGAGTAAAACCAACTTAAGCTTTACCTTTTCCTCTTCTTCAACTATATGCAAGGGATAAACTTGCATACCCTTCATCCTTTTTTTTTTATAAATGACTTCACATAGATTAAAAATATATATGGTCTTAACTCTCAATGTATTATTTTAACTTTCAATTTGATTAATTTTACTCATGAACAATTACTTGGAAGATCTATCTATCACTTTATATAAACATACACATCTGATTTTCTTATATTTAGCATTCTATTGAATTTTATTGGATTGCATGGCACAACCTAATCAACCTTTTTCAAATTTTAAAA
Organism: Sequoia sempervirens; assembly: GCA_007258455.2. Taxonomy (NCBI): domain Eukaryota; kingdom Viridiplantae; phylum Streptophyta; class Pinopsida; order Cupressales; family Cupressaceae; genus Sequoia; species Sequoia sempervirens. The sequence goes on along the minus strand of VDFB02256132.1, from coordinate 72,103,673 downwards.
TTCCTTCGCTTGTTTTGGGATTTCTAGAATTTGATTATTATCCATTGATCCATACACCAAAATCTTCAATTTATATGTCAAAGAAAATCTATTCAAGGACATCTCTTATGGAATTATGATCATCACATATACACATCAAGGATTAACATCAAACATTAACATCTGGAGCACCCAATCTACTTACATAATTCTTAATTACATTGGTTGCATAAAATATCTCTATTTGGTATGATTTCAATATTTGTGCATCAATAAAGGGGATTGATTATTATTAAGAAATCCAACATTCTTCCCTCTTACCCATAGCAAGATTTAATGCATTTTTAGCACAACTCCTTTCTCAATGAATATTTACAAAAGATAGTGAATAGTGCTAAAGGTCACATTAGTAGCAAAAAAAAATCTATGATAGAAAAACTAAATTGTGTCATAAGAATAATATTTAGAATTATATAAGTATTGTAAGGATTCCATTTTTAGTTAGATCTATAAATCTCTAATTATCTTCATCTTAATTTCATGATCTTTATTATCAAACTATATCTCAATATTAAGTTAATTGGTCAATAAGGTTAAAATCGAGATTACCCCAATCTTAATTATATCATTTTCCTAGTCTCATTTACTTAGATCTCTAACATTTTATTTTAATATTAGCTCCTTAGTTTCTAGGTTTAATTTAATAATATTAGATCTTTTTAGGAGGGGAACATTTCATTCCCTCACATGATCATATAACCATACAAGATTTAGTAATCTTCACATAGTATAAATTGTGATAATTTTAACATGTATAACATGAGGATTTCATAGTCCATGAGATGGTGTATTAATCATTTGGTAAAAGTGTATGGTATACTACTAATTTACATGCACCTCTAGAAAATGGACTAATTAACACATTAAAAATAATCAGGTTCAAACATGTCACTTCTTTGAAGAAGGAACTCATGAGTTTTTGAGTAGTACTATAATATTAAGTAAAATTAAATCTTTATTTTTAAAAAAAATAAGAGCTAGATTTATAGGCACATTTTAATAATATGTAGTGTGTCTTAAATTAGAATAATAGTTTTAAAAATATTAAATTATATTTTTATGGTGAAAGATTGGTCAATTTTTTTATATAAACATGCCTCTCTAATTAGGTTTTTTAATCAAGATCTTGGTTTATTTAATATAAAAAAGGTCTTTTTTTATTTGACTATCATTGATGGCATGCCTTGTGTAGGGATATTTATTTTTATGGGATGTTTGATTATTCAATTTGTTAATTTGTAGCATTTCATTTCGGTTTTGGTAGTAGTGGATTCTAATAAAAACTTAGTTTTGTTACAAGAAAATATATCAACCATAGACATATAGAGTTAGATGAGGAGCACCTAGTGAGATATTAGCCAAAAAAAATTTAACATGTATAACATGCAAGTTTCTTATAGTTCATGAGATGGAGTATTAATCTTTTGGTAAAAGCGTATGGTATATTATTAATTTACATGTAGCTCAACATATATTAAAAATAAGCAGATTCAAACATGTCACTTCTTTGAAGAAGGGACTTATATGAGTTTTTGAGTAGTAAGTTATAGTATTCAATAAAATTAAATCTTTATTTTGTAAAAAAAATTAAGAGATAGATTTATAGGCACACTTTTTAAATCTAATGTATAGTGTCTTATTAAAATAATAGTTTAAAAATATTAAATTATATTTTTATGGTGAGAGATTGGTCAATTTTTTTTTATCTTGTAGCATGCCTCCCTAGTTGTAGTTTTTCATCAAGATAGATTGGTTTATTTTATGTTAATAAGGTCTTATTTTTATTTGACTATCATACATGACATGCCTTGGGTAGGGAAATTTATTTTTATGGGATATTTTTTATTATTCAATTTATTAATTTGTATCATTTCATTTGGATTTTAGTAGTAGTCGACTCTAATAAAAATTTGGTTTTGTTACAAGAAAATATATCAACCATAGACATATAAATTTAGATAAGGGGCACCTAGTGAGATATTAGCAATTTGTTGGCTATAAGAATTATTTAATGTTGTTTGAAGGAAGTCATGTTTAATAATTTTTCATTAATTTGTGGTTGTCATACTTTAGTTTCCATAATTGAAATAGTTTGTTTATTATCATTTTTCTACTTAATCTTATGTATTTGAGTAAATTCTCTACTTCCAAAGGAATTGGAATAGTCATATGTATGATTGTATGTATGTATGTATGTATGTATGTACATGTATAAATATACACATGACTATTTCAATTCCTTTGGAAGTGGAGAATTTACTCAACTTCACAAATTTAAGTAGAAATATGATAATCAACATACTACACAAAATATGACAATCACAAATAAATAATAAATTACTATACATACTATAGACACCTAAAATTGACACGTTGCCATTAATTGCTTATTTCCTCTATAATTTATTGAGTACAACCTTGATTATTCAATTAATTATCTAATGTTCATCTCCTTATTAATTAAATAATATTTTACTATTTAATTAATAGAGTCACTATTTATCACTATCTACTCATACCCTGTTTAGGACAATTTTACTTGTCTCCCATATCCCTTTCTAGAAAATAAATAAATATTTAGTATTTATTTAAATCCATATTTCCTCCACTTTTATTAAGTGGGCTAATCCATTTAATCCCCTAATCATCTACTTGCACAATCTAATCCTAGACAAACCTCCCCTCTAATCATGTACATACCCACATGTGTACAAAGGAATGGACCTTTGAACATGTGACATGGCCTTGGTACCATGTCACCTGGGTCAAGTCCTTGTTCATACCCCCAATCTAATTTTACATTCCCTCATGGGTACTCCAAATTACCCTTTCCATCTCATCCCTCCATTTTTTCAAGGAGAATCTCCACCATTGATTCTCCCCTTAATCCATCTTTGTTCATCTTGTTTGGTCACATGAGGACACTTCTCCTCCTCTCATCTCCCCATGGTTCTAAACCTATATGAGGCATTGATTTTCCAAGTGCATCCTATCCATTCATTCCATGTACAACCACCTCACAGTGGTGCAACAAGGGTTGGTTTTGGTAAAATATTTCATGTTTTTATCAATGTTTGCTAATGTTTATGCTTACTTTGAGTGTTTCTCATGTTTTGAGTAGAGTAGGCTAATATTTCTTTAGTTTTCTCTATTAGGCTCAAAATTTCATGTATGCATTGAGCTAGTACACCTGGTGGACCACATGTCCCTTTCCTTACTAATCAAAAAATATTTTCATCAATTTTTTCATGTCCATACCATAGTTGGATGACTCTATTCCATTTGGGTGGTTCTATGACTAGTTGGGTGGTTATGTGACTTGCATGGCTAGTTCTATCATAAGACAACTACTAATTAATTTTATTTTGTTCAAAATTAAACTATTTCATTTTTTTAATTTCTTTTTCTACTGGTAAAATTTAGTTTTGTAGGACCATATGCTACCTAGATCACCATGTAGTACTAAAAATTCAATCTAAAATAACTTTCAACTTTAGTCCAACTTCAATTTCTATGCAATGGACCACAATTGGGTTTCATTGTTCCAATTAGATAGTTATGTAATATACTTGGGTGATTATGTCTTCATATTCTTAGGTCCTAAATTTTAGTCAATCTTCAAATCAATGTTCCTCTTCATAAATAAGCAGTTTTGTACTATACTTGGGAAAAAATTCTTCATAGTCTTGGATCTAAAATTTTAGTCAATCTTAAAACCAATGGTATTGTTCATAAATAGGCAATTATGTGACTTTATTTGGTGGTTCTATAATCAAGGTAAAATTTTAATCTTTGAGATTTTGGTGGTTCTACTAGTGGCAAGGTAATTCTACTCTATGTTTTAGGTGATTGTGTTCTTTGCCAATTAAGAAGAAAGTATGATTTTATTTTGAGGGACTAACCTAATAATGTTTGAATTGGTTGTGGTTTTTATTCTAATTTTTATTTTTCAGGTTACATGCAAGTCAAAGAAAATTTGGGAAACTAAAAATAGTTTTCTTGCAACCCCACTAGTCAAAGTCTTTATTTATCACTAGAATCTTAGGAACATTGGTTAAATTAGGGGAAAGAACTTGTATTATTTATCTTGAGATCTTATAGGATATATTATTTCCCCTCACACCCTTGGGTGATTTTGGGGATCAAAATTATTATATCCTCTCCTTTGTTTAATTTAGAACCAAGATCACTAGTACCACATATACTCTCTCTTTATGTTTCATGTGATCTTGGAGATCAAAATTTCCTAGTGTCTCATTCCTTTAAGGGTCTTACTTAAGGATTTCATCACCCTAAGGGACAATTTCAACCACACATTTTAATGGGTATTGTTGGTATACATTTTATCATCCACTAAACACATAGAATAAAATGTCCAAAGACACTCTATCCTTTCTTGAACAAAATCACCACGTATGCTAAGATTGCAAGATCATATGGCGACTCCAAGGTTTCTTTTGTCAGGTCTTGATATGTGGATAAGCTCAATAGGAATTGTGATATGCTGGTAATACACAAAGGGACTTACGCTAAAAAAATCTTCACAAGTTAGGACTTAGACAAATTTAACATTAAATACTCTTTCTTTTGAGATTTTCTATTTGGGACTTCAAAAAAGTGCAAAAGGATAAGGGTTTAGAAGTTCTAATCTACTCCTAAAAATTCAAGAGACAGTAAAGATTAAGTTAAACTAATAACCACGCTTTGATTTGCCTTGCTAGGATAACTACACAAAGTGGGTGCAATCTTCAAGGGGTGTGCTTATGATTTTCACGTCATGAACAATTACCATCAAATCGAACAATACTCATCTAGACAGAAGTTAAGCATCCACAATTATAAGCTTAGGCTAACTTTACACATTGAATAAAAATCATCTATTCAAAGAAAGTATGAGCAAAGTTTCACCATAAATCAATACTATCAAATCTTGCATTCATCTAACATGCATCATTCAAATCAAATTCTATTCTAATTCTAATCTATTGTTGAAGAAGATATGTAAGGGGTTGGGGCCCTAGCTCAGTTGGCTAAATATTTCCTGTTGTAGGAGGTTGGTCACAAGGTCTAGTCTCCCCCACCCCCGTGGTACCGGAGGGTGCGTCATGCCAGCGCCGCTGGTCACGTTAAAAAGTTTACCAAGTGCACTGTTGTTTATAGGGTGTCGTGCTACCCGATTCCTACAGTCTAATAAAAAAAAAAGAAAAAGAAAGAAGATATGTAACCTTGCTACCACTTGACAATAAGAAGGATTCAAAGAAAATCATGCATAAGATCTTTTATTATCCAAAGTAGCTATACACAAAAATTTCATAAAGGGTACATGTGCAAGATCATGATGGGCCAAAAAGTGGTGATATGATGGGTATGTGTAGGGTATGTGGCTGACGACTTTTTTTTAACCCAAAATTGATGAAATGAAAAGGGTTTCTAAAAGAGATTCTTAAATTTACATCAATATAAATTATGCTTTACTTTGAATTTAATAAATAATTATGATTCATTTTCTATTTGAATTACGACTAAAGTCCTGATTGATAGGCTGATTGAAAAACATCTACATCTTTCAAATGGTATCACATTTTTTGAATCTAAAACATGCATTGACATTCTATGCTTCACATACTATAGGATTAAAAAAAATGAATTTCATGAAGTTTTGACCAGGTTAAGGTGGTTAGACATACGATTTTTTATATTTTTTAAAAGTTGTAATAAAAAATTCATAATTAATTATTTACTTGGAAAAAAATTACAAAAAAATATGCATCACATCGGGGCATGAGTCATCTACTTATATCTAAAATATTATAAAAAAATATTATCATTTTATTGTAGTTAGGGTGGTCAGACAGACAACTACTTCTTATTTTTTCCCTGAAATTTAAGTACTACTACATTGAAATTTCAAATTTTCACCAAATAGGTTTTTTTAAAAATAAACCTAGTAGTTTAGAAACTACATTTAATTTGCTACAGATTCTATTCTTACATATTTTTGAAATAATATAGATAACTTATTCAAATTTTTACGTCAAGTTGTCTAACTCTGATTTTTCTAAATTTTCATCGCCACTTAAGGCCCTTTTTTTTCATAATGATCTTGCACATACCCTAAACTTTCTTCACACCATGATAATGAGAGAGAAAGAGTTTATATAGAGTTTCTAAAAGAAAATGAAAGGCCGAGATCAAAATAAATTAAAAATTGAGATCAAGACACAACAACCCTAATTAGGGTTTCCTAAAATAACATCATCATCAATTGCATGAAAGACAAGTGGCACCAGGAGCTATTTTCAAGGAACTAGATCCCTATCCTCTCGAGCGGCAGTGCGTTCAATGAACCTGGACACGATCAGGATGACCTCTTCCATCTTGACTGTGTGGCATCATGTTTACTTTGAATTCCAATCCATCCAACTCCTCAACACATTTGGAAAAAGTATTTTCCCATTCCAATTCCTATTTCAAGAAGGAATCTCAGATGGACAAGAAGTTCACCACCTTAGCCAAATTCTACCTTAGGACCAGTCTAGTGATGGTGGAGAAGATTTCCTGAGCTCTGCGCTTTATATTTTCCAGCTGCATGTCATTGTCTCGGATGATCTCCTTCTCAAGTACATCCACAACTATAAGGAAAATTTGATTATGAACCTCTTTAATCTACTCCTCAACTTTGACTCCATCAGAATTCACTCTTTCCAAGACCTCACTTTGTGCTGTCAATGCCTAATACCAAGTATGGAAGTCATAAGCGGTGCCTGCTGCAATTATCTTCCCATCAATAAATCCTATTTTGGAACTCCCTTCAACACTCTAAGGCATGAAATTATTCTATACTGAACATCTCAGAGGTTGTCCCAAGATTCTGTCATGACATCAAGTCTAGAAAGCAATGAGGAAGTCTATCCATAAGCCAGTGTCAATCTCCCCATAAATGTAGTCGCTTCCTCACTCTTACTCACCATCTACTCCTTAGTTACTTTAGTCATGACCATATCTTCTTCAAAGTCCTTAGCCACTTCCTGTGAAGAGTTCAAAGGTGGAGGAGCTACTGCATCGCCCTGATTGAGAGGTTTGGTCAGGTGTTGGATGTACTCTTTTAGGTGTTCAATCTCCCCTTTTTATACTCTCTTTTCTTTGCAACTTCCTTTTCCAACCTTGCATTGATGGTAGTGACTGAGTTGTCTAGGTCTTCAACCTCTTGGCCTTTCGTTGTTGTACCCAAGTCAATAGTGGTGATGACATACTCATGGGGAGCAATATCCTCTTGTGACTTATCTACTATTGGCACGACAATCTACACTGAACGATAGTCAACTTCATCCCTCTAGATTGTAGAAAATTTCTTGGCGGGCTTCTTTGTAGTGATGTTTTCTAACCTAGCCAAGAAATCTATTGTGTCATCTTCCTCTTGAATCTTGACTGGTACTTTTATTTTCATTCTTTCCTTTAGCTAGTTAGGAATTGTAGGCTATTCAATGTCGTCCTCTTCCTAAGTATTTTCTCCACATGGAATATCTAGAATTCCTCTAAGAGTGGAAACCATTCCCTCTTGAAATTCCTCATCCGAGATATCCATTTCATTCTTTAATTCAAGTATCTTTGTGCTTGTAGGAGATGGAGGCTCATCATCATCTGGATGGATTGACTCCACATTCCCCTCATGAATTGGAGAAGGAATGCTCATGTTGGCCAATGACTCATCCATAGTGGCTACTATCTTGTCAACATTTCTGGATGTAGCAGATTGAGATGGCTCCACTCTCTGACTCTTTTGAACAAGTTCCTCATTTATAGGTGTCTTCCCCTTTGACCTGGTAGAGTCATCAATTTCCTCCTTCCTTTTCTTGGAGTTGGTGATTTCAATCAATTCAGCATTGTGAGACGCTCCTGCATTCGAGGAATATGATTCCACCTTGGCCAATAAGTCATATGTGAGGGTCAATCTTCTTCGTCTTAACTCCTAGACTTTTTGGTCAACCCACCACTAAGAATATTTGACAACTGACCTCATCAAGGTGATTAAATCTACAAGCTCAGGTTATGAGCACTTCACAAAAGGAAGCTCGACCAATTCTCATCATAGTGCAGTTGAACATACTCTTCATCATCTTCTAGCAGATTAGGCACTCAACAAAGTTCAGTCATTCTGATCAAGTTCATCGACAATCTGGACTATAATCTTTTCCTGATGTCATATTCATCTACAACATTTGCCCAAAAATCCTCCAAGTCTACCTTATGTTTATAATTCTTTCCATTCATGGTCCCAATGTGGTTATGAGGGTCAAAGTCCTCCCTAGACTAGTAAGTTGTGAACATATACCATTACATCTCCAGCCTGGCACTTTCAGCTACTTGTGTTGACAGACAAGACACTAGCATGCTTCCAATGAAGAATGGAAAGGTAACGGCTACCTTTTGTTTTATTCTCTAGAAGCCTTGGTATGTCTCCAACTACCTAAGGACCTCCAACAAGATCATCCTATTGGTAGGATAAATTGGAAGTTGGTAAGGACTTCCGATGAATCCTTGAATCCTTATGTATGTGAATCTTGGAAACTAGATAAACCAGGATCCATATTTATTGATCAGGCTTTTGGCCTCATGAGTAATCCTTTAGTGAGTTCCTCCTTGCATTATTCTGGTGATATACATCAGGAAAGTATCATTCACCCATTTGAAGTGAGATTTCTCGCAGAGCTACAATTGCGGATAACAATCATATGACTTAAATTCATTCTCACCATTGCCTACCATGCCTTTGCAGATCAATCTTGTATATCTATAAGTTCTGTCCAGTAGATAGACAATGTAAGAAATCATGTGAAAATATTTTGTCCTTTCCAAATTGACTAACTGCTCATGAAGATTTTCACTAATCATCTGAGACCAGTTGAACATTTTCACGCCTAAGGTGATTTCGTCAATGAAGTAGTACATCCATGTCTCGAATGGCGCACCTTGAGAATTTCCCATTATTCTATTTAATAGTAAAATATTATCTCCATACTCCTCCTTGAAGTCTATGCGAAGCAGCTTCTTTGGCATTTTCTTGACCGAGGGCCTTGACTTCTCCAACCATGACTTATTAATATTTGTTGCACAAAGCTTGAACTAGTCTTCATAAATTTTTCTGGCATCTTCCTTGGTTTTGTATGAATTTTGGTTATAGCTCATTATGCCAAATGCTTCTTGGATTTCCAACTCTCTAAGATGAGCCAATATTCTCTTGTCTGAAGCAATGATCTACCTCTCCTGCACATTGTAGTGAATGGCGAACTCAACCATTAATTTAGCCACAGTCTACAATAGGTGGAAATCCGACTGCCTGGACAATGCCATTCCTCATCATCCGATGATCAATTGGTGTCTCCAGGAATCCATCATGTCCATACATTCTTTTCTTGAATTCTTTTAAATATGTGTCCAAGGTTAGTGTCTATGATTTTTTATTCTGGTTGTAGTCCTTTGCTTGCAAAATTCATTTGGGCCTTTCTTAAAGATTCTCCTCTAATGGTCATTAACCTGCAATAAACATGAAGAGAATTAATATTACTTTAAAGATTTTAACTCTAATTTTTCTGGGCCCTTATTCAAAAATCACTTTCAGCCTGTTAAACATATAAATTCTGTGAAAAAATCAGGTTGAAAATGGATGAACTTGGAAAAGTACTCAGTAAATCCTTGCCAGAATGAGTGAATATGATGAAGAAATTGGCAAGACTCATTTTGAACCTTTGAAAGTATGTCTTAACTGCAAATCAACTTTAATTTCTAAAAATTCACTTCAAAATTCAGAAAAAGCACACCTTTTAACCCAAAGATTTAATTTTATTCTCTAGAAATTACACCCTTCAGCTTAGGAATTTTCTTCTCCACTTTGAAAAATTACTTTGTTTAAAAAAAATCTCTCTTCAAAAACTCTATCTTTCACAATTCTGAGAGAGAAAAAAGTTTTTGATAAAACTCTAGAAGAGAATGATTTTGAAAGTGACAAGTTGAACTTCTTATAAAGCTGGAGAGTTCGAATGATTTTAGTAACTTTGTGTTTTCTCTCTAAATTCATCGAATTTGGACTTGTTTTATCTCTTCCAATATGACAACTTGATCTTCACTGAATATTTTTGAGAGAAAGTTTCCATTTTTTTTATCATGGTGCCATCCTCAGCCAAAATCCTCTAGATTTTTCCTTGAGCTCAAAAATTTTCTAAGTGTTGAATATTTTTCTAAGTGTTGGAAAATAATAAAAATATTCCAAGTGTTAAATTTTCCAACCTCTTCCAACCCTCTTAATTTAATTATGGTGAAATTTAATTTACCCATGGCTAATTAATTATTTTATATGTCATTTTCCATTTTCCTCTAGGCGAAATTGAAATTTTCCATACCATCTTGTGTCTAGGGAAAGCTTTATCACGTCTTAGACATTTTCCTTGTTACTTAGCCAAATTTTGAAATTTTATTCTCCAAGGTATCGACATTTAGCTAATTTTCTAATTTTTTCTTCCTTCTTCTTGGTTGGGTGGACTTCATGACATGTTTGACATCTCTCTAACTTGGGCGGACTTGCTCTTGACTTGGAAATTCTCCTTGTGTGGAATTTACCTTGGTCTTTCCATTTATTTTCTTTTTTCCAAATAGACTTTACCTTCCTTTGGACAAGCATGGGCAGACTTGATCATTTGTTTGTTGTTTCCCATCTCTCCCCTAGGCGAACTTTATCAACACTTAGGAAAAATTTTCTTCTTGGCCGAGGGCAGAATTCATGATATGTTTGACATGTCTTATTTTTTCTTGGGCAGACTTTACCTTAGGCAAGACATATTCTCTTCAAGGTGGGGCAGCCTTTTCTTGTGCTTTGCCAAGGTTGGGCAGACTTCACTTCATGCTTGCCATATTCTCTTCAAGGTGGGGTGGACTTCATCACTTCCTTGTCATTCCCTAGGGCAGACTTTACCTTTACCTTTCCATCTTCCTTTTAAGCTTGGGGTGGACTTGACATTGTCTTGGACATGTCATGGGTGGACTTGGAGGTTACTTATCCATTTCATGTGTTGGGCGAACTTCAGGTTAGACATGATGCTCTTCATGCCATTTCTACCTTGGGCAAACTTGAAGGTTGGCTTGCCATGCTTGACACTTAGACAAATTTCTTGCTTTTATTTGGATCTTCTAGAACATAACCATCATTAACATAACCTTCATTTTTCTCTTTCTCTTCCTTTTTACTCTTGAAGGCACAAATTTTTGATTTTGAAGATGAAAATGTTGACAACATGACCCGTGGGACCCAACCCTAGGTCAACTTTCTAAAATTAGAAATTTCTAAAAATATAAAAAAGCAAAAAGAAAAATTTCTAAAAATAGTAAGTCCCAGATTGGTCCAAAAATTCCAAAAATAGAAAAAGAAAAAAGCAAAAAAGTAAAATCCCTAAAAAATAGGAAGTGTCAGAATTGACTCAAATCAATTGCATTTTTCGTCCTTTAGACCTTTTGAGCACTTTCATGATGTCTAGACACTGTTATGGGCTTGAATTCTCGACTTGACCCGGGTGACTTTTCAAAAATCTAACTCCAAACTCTCAAAGCAATGGACCTCATTAAATTGCAATTCTGCAACAACCCTAAAAAAAAGAAAATAGCTAGCGGTCCCCATTTGGAATGGGGCGATGCATGAAAAGGTCACAACAGGTATAAAAAGAGGGGAAATAAAAACTTGAACCTCAATCTAGTCACATCATTTTTGGAAAATCCTTAGGGCCCCTATTGATTCCAAACAAAAGATGAACTATTGGTCTGATCATATGATATTGAACCATGCTTGTATATAAGCTAGTGTTCATGGACTTCTCCTAGTGAACTTGTAAATATAATCCTAATACCACCAATCATCATTTAATGTGGTGCAAGGGATACAACTTACCCCTTGAAGCTACTCATGGTGTACCTCTTGGTGTCAAGATAGAACTCACCATAGTAAATATTTTTGGTGTTCCATAGTAAGAGATTTCATGTGTACATGGTCATTCCTATCTATCCTTCACTTAGTAGATGGTATTAAGGGTTAATTCCCATTTTGAGCCTAAGGTAAGTGTCACACTCATCTAAATAATTGTAGGTTGTTGTTTTGCTTAACGTGTCTTCATTTTCAAGACCTATGCAACCCGTTTAATATAAAATATTTATAAATCCAAAACCATTTTCATGTTGATTTAATTTGATTTTTTTCAATGTCGCCAAAGTCAAGATTCCTAATCAACCACCATCCTAATCCACCTTATCCATAACCTTAATCATCCATCTCATCTCCATCCTAATCCAAATCCAACCAAATAATATTAATCTCACTTCCTCTAATCATTCCATCTCCCGTCTAATATATTATAATCCAAATCCATCTTCTACCAATCTAATATCCTTCCAATCTTATTTAATCTAATCCTAATCAATTGTATTCTCTCTATTTTCCACCCAGTAAATCCCCCTTAACCCCCATATTAATTATCAGTCATCCTTTCAACCCTTAAAAATTCATTTGCTCTTTTATTAAGGCCCTAGATCCAGCTCCCCCTTTTAAATCCCATATAAATAATGCAACCCCCCTTTTGAATTAACAGATCAACATGTCTATTTAGACCCCAATGATTTCATCACCTATTTTGGTGGATTTGAACTTTCTTTGTTAAAATCCTAGTCCTTGAAATCTAACATTGAATCAACAACCTTGTTAGTATTTGGGTGGTTTCTTCCTACTCAATTCCTAGTCTAAACTTTCATCTTGTATATTATTTAATAGCCTTGTCTCCAAATATGTGGTTTTGTATTGTCTTTCAATGGTTTTTTTCCACATACAAAAAATAGAGGATAAACTATTGGGTCAAATATAGTTATAGCTCCCCAAACACTAAGGAAAAAATAAAGCACCCTCCATCTAACATATTAATACATAATAAGTCCTATCTTCACCCTCATACATCACACATCAAACCAAATGTTGTATCTCTTTTAACAAGGAAACAATTACAACACAACATCCCTCAAAAACATCAATAATATCTAAGATCTTTTGATATAAAAATAAATATCAATATTTCTTCTTCCATTTTCTCCTAAGCCACTCCATTTATTCTTTAACTGTCCCTTCCCATCTAATCTAATATTTCATCCCAACCTAACTCATTAAGCAATCATCATGAGTATAAATTATTTTGATGAGGCCTCTCATCATAACCATCCTCAAAATACACCCCATTTTGATGATGATGATATTCTTATTGATCAAGATGAGTATGAAATTGACCCTTAATTCCATCATCGCTAGAAATATTTTCCCAAGCTTCCACCATTCACCTCATTTTGACCAAGAAATAGCTACCACAATATATCCCATCACACATCTATGTATATCCATTGGTCATCCTTATATGTTACCTTTGACAAGGGAACTCTATTTTATTTTCCATCCACATCTTCATTTTATCCCTCACCCACATATCCATATCATCTGACATCCATACCTTTATCTTCCTCTTATATATATATATATATATCCCAATCCCCTTATTTGTACAACAAACCCATCACCTCTTCCCTCAATCCAAATATCTTATCTCATTATCCATGAATCCAAAATACTAATCCTCCATCTAATCATAGTCCTCCATCTAATCAGAATACTCCATCTAATATTAGTTGTCCATCTAATCCTAATCCTCCATATAAGACTAAAACATACCAATATTTCTCCCCATAATTCCTCCAAGAAATCCTAAAAAAGAAACTATCACAAAATTGACACAAAAAATTTGTGGAGTCATGTCACCCCACTACACTATCTATGTATGTCATTGATTATGCCATTCTTCATCCCACACCTATTATTTGACTCCAAGATCCTAACACCATCCAACCCATTGAAACCATCCAACTTTAATCCCAATATTCTACTCCTAGCATTATCCAACCCCCATCTCATGAAAATTTTGCATCCCCCATATCTACATCCACCCCATTTGAGGATTTTATCCAACACTCCTCCCCAACCAAATATCCCACAAAAAAAAAAATGCCAATATCTTGTTCCAAAGCATACCAAATCATCCCACCATCCTATCTAATGCCTCTCATGATCCCTTGCCTCCTCCTACCAATCCTATACAAACATCATCACCTTATCCTCTTAGTCCTCTTACCTTTAACCATGGTGGTTCTCTCTATGAAAATAAAAACTTATATCCACCACCCATCCTTCTCATGTAATGCCCCAAGCTGACAAGCTCAAAAAAAAACCTAACAAAAACTTTTTTGAAACAAAAACACCTATAATGCAACAATGACATATCACACTTGCACAACATGCACATAGGTGTCACAATGACATAATACTAAAGACAAAAAGGTACTTTACCATTGTATAAGAAATGTGGAAACAATGCAAGACAATTCAATTATGGGATAAATTCACCATTAAGAACATATGAGACATAGTGGACAACAACCTCATGATGATTGGTTACTAAACCATGATCAGATTCTCCCATGAAAATGCACTAGGATAGGATGAGGGAATAATCAAATCCTCAAATCAACATCTACACTAACTTAACCAACCAAAAAAAGGACAACCTTCATCAAATCACATGTCAATGAGGAGATACAAACCCTCCACTAATTAGAATGATGACGACCACTCCCAGACAAACCACATACTTCCCAAGATGTCCCATCACAATGTGACATCACACAAATAGAAAGAAACAAAAACACAACACCTCAAGAACTATGAGGAATTTTGAGATTATTGACAAGAACAAACATGAAGTTTTACAACCTTCCCAAGACTTCACAAGAAAAGCTACATGATCTCCCTAACCCTAGGTTTGACAATTGGGTCATTTTGGGAGGTTTCACACAAAATGATGTAAGAGACTACATAATTCCTCAATGATGACACTTGAGAACTTGGAAAAAACATCAATATACCCCTGCACCATGAGAAAAAACTTATGTTTACATGGTTTTCTCATACAAGGTCTCAAAATATAGGAGAAAAATCAAGTTTTGAAATAGGGAAACTTGACTAGGTATTCGAGGATTTTGATAACTAAAATAATCAAAACAAGCAATATACAAGGCATAAAAATTATTTGACAAGGTGTTAGCTCTCAAAAACACAGGCAGAATGCCTCAAGAGGCTACCAAACTCTTGATACGTTTTAGGGTAACAGACAAGGTCAGATGCTTTAGACCTTCTACTCTTCAGGTACTACTAGACCTTGGTGGGTGTACCTATATGAATGAAGCAGACTTAATGTGATTATTCCTCTTGAAATGTTTTTCCCACAATGGCAAGTAGGAGTGGACAAATGAAATCAAATTTGGTATAAATTGTATAGCGATATTCAAAACTAAACCCTAATATGTTCAATTAACAAATGTAAAGAAAATGAATGAATCTAAATGGTGAAAAATGCAGAGACTAGTGCCTTATTGGGTATGCGGAGTCAAATGAAATAGAAACGGGCAACTTATTTCTAGAAAACACTAAAATTTTTTGGCATATGTTTTGTTTATAACTTGTATAAACATGCAAGACTGTGATTACTAAGCTCTTCTTAATGATCCAGATGAATTTCCCTAATTACTGTGATCAACCAAAAGGATTTAATCTTTTCTTGAAATAACCAATCAATTAACCACATAGATACATCAAATGTGCATTGATAAATTGAATATAAACTTGTTATACCAATTTAAACAACCAGAAAGCATCAATCTTGGAGACAACTTAATAATACTTTCAATAAATTCAACAAACAATTAAAACCAGAAATGAGCTGCGACATCAACTGATTCTCATTAAAATCTCCATTTTGAAATCATACATCATAGTCCCTATTTTGTGGAAATTCCATTCCTATCCTCCTACCTAATCTATCTCTAATCCTCTCATTTACAATTGAGAATGAATATTTATACATCTGCATCTGAAAAGACACATCGCTTCACATTCACATGTTGGCCAACAGTATATGGGCTTTTGTTAACATTCGCCAAACACTCACTGAGACATCTCATAGTCACACCAAAGGCCAATGTCTTGCCGACAATCATCCTGCATTCTTTGTGTTTCGCTTGGACCTCTATTGTCGGGGAGACGTCCCACAGATGATACTTCGTCATACCGAAAGTTGTCCTTCCATCTTGTGTGTCGCTGAGATAATTCATAGTCGGGGGGATGTCCCACAGATCGCCTATGTCTCACCGAGATGTGCTCTTTTGTTATGTTTGATTTTTCGTGACCCTTCAGAGTCGGGGAGACGTCTCATAGATCACACTGCGTCTTACCGAGATGCACCCCATGGTAACTTTTTGGTCGCTGAAACGTAACCACCTTTTTGCTGATGAAACCATATCTTGGCGTGACCCTCAAGTTTCTCACCGATGAAATAAATTTCATCGGCAAGACTATGAATCTTCGAAAAGACTCATACCGATGCCAAATGTCTCGCTGAACCTGTTCCTCCAGATTACTCTATTCGGTGAGACTCTCCCCGAAGTATTCTATCGACATGACTTATAGGTCGGCAGGACTACATGACTTCCTCCCGACAGTTCTTTGATATATAATCCCTCCGCTGTGTCAGCAAGACCAAACACCTTCGGTAAGACCCTACTCTGATGCACTTTAGTCTTATCGATTTGCATATCCTCATTGCCGGTCGGTAAGACAATTCAAACTCACCAAGACCTCATCCCGAATACCTTTAGCTTGGCTGATATACTTCCACGTACGTCGATCGGCGAGACATAATGTATTCGCTATGACTTAACTCTGATGATGAATCTCCTGCCAATGTGTTCTTTCTCATGCACTAGTTGGTGGGACACAACCCATTTGGTGAGACCTCACCCCGGTGAAATCATTCTTGCTGATATGAAACTTCCTCTGTCACCAAGATAATGACTAATGTCCTGCTAAAAGACACCTGCAGATGAATTCCAATCGGTGTGACATTCTTGAGGTCTTGCCGATAATCTGCAACAAATGTATATTAGCAGAAAATGCAATATGGATCAGGGAGACCTTGATTTCTTCATGTCGATAGGAATTATAATATGGAATTTTCAGACCTAGATGGACTCATGGGATCGCATGGCTGGATATGGGAAAAATGTTATGAAGAGAGGACCTTGTGCTTATGATGAAAACTCGTTTGGAAACTCAAGGGTATAAAAAAATGACTGTAAAATATTCAAAATTTTATAGTTCTAACAATGGCTCCGTCTAGGGATGAATGATAGTGAGATCATTGCAAGGATCCAGATTTTTGGGTGAGCAAACCAAACTCAAGGTGATGGAATAAGTGAGCAAGATGGAATGAAAGGAAATTAAAGTGACCCTACACTACTGTACATGGAAAAATTATTTTGAAAGAAGGAAAATCAGGATTGTCCATGCCCTGGCAAGTCCTGTTCCTTTTATTTCCTAAACTACTATGCATGGAAAATAGAATTTTGAGAGGATTGTCAAGGATTGTCCATGCACTGGCAACCCTTAATCCTTTGTATTGTTCAAGAGAAAAAATGCTTCAAAAATTGCCCATGTACAGGCAATTCCTGATCTTCACCAACCATATTTTGTAGATAATATGAATCTTCACCTCTCTTTCCAACAACCACAAAAGGTCCCAACCACAAAGCTTCAAATTTACCATGCTTGCCTTTCTCCTGACACCTTGCATTCCACATTAGTACCAAATCATCTTCCTCAAATTTTCTATCTTTTTCCTTTTTATCAAATAGATACTTCATCTATGTCTGTAACTTTATGTTTTGATTTTGGGCAACTCTCCTTATTTCATCAAGTTCAGATAATTTCTCCATTTTCTCTTCCATATGTTTTGGAATATCCAAATCTTCCTAAAGGACAAAATTGTAGACTGGTAACAAATTATGCAAAGGCATCCTGGCCTATGTTCCATACACCAATTCGAATGGGGATCTTCCAATTGCCTTTTTAACAGTGATTCTATCGGCCCAAACAACCAATTTTAATTTTGAATCCCAAGCCTTCTTGTTCTGACCTAGCATCCTTCTTATAATCTTCAGAAGACTTTTATTGCTAGACTCTACTTGACCATTAGCTTGTGGATGGTAAGGGTCTGCATAAGAAATGGTAATGCCATATGTGCTACAAATTTTTTTGAATTCATATGATCTGAAACACATCCCATTTTCAGTGATCAATCTTATTGGTGTACCAAATCTGGTAATGATGTTGTCCATTAAAAAAATTGTCACAACTCTACTTGTAGCCTGTTTAGTTGGGATTGCTTCAACCCATTTGGTAAAATAATCAGTGGCCACTAGTATCCACCTATGTCCACCACTTGATTTTTCTTGTACCTCTCCAATGAAATCAATTCCCCATTGATGAAAAGGGGCATCAGCCTGCAAGGGTTGAAGTGGCTAGTAAAAGAGTCATTGAAAACATTTGGCTAGTAATAACTTGCCCTGAGAATTTTATGTGCAGTTGTCTTTGCTGAGTAATGTCCTCCACAAACCCCTTCATGCATTTCAATTAAGACATGTTTGGCTTGTAATTCATCCAAACATAACAATAGTATACCATCCCTATTCTTCCAAAATAGATCTCCATCCATGAAGACTTACTTAGATGCTTGTAACTTCAACATTCTTTTCTGGCTGTCACTCAATTCCTCTGGACACTTCATGTATTCAAGGTAATGCATGATATCTATATACCATGGAGTATGCTCAATGCTCACAATTGCAGTCTCTTCTTCTACACTGCAAATTTGATTTTCTTCAATATTCACCTCTACCATTAACTTAGCCAAGCCCTGACCTCTTACCAGTTTAGTAATTTGTATCTCCATGTCAAACTCTTGGATTTTGTTAATCCATCTGCATCTTTTTCCTATTACCTTAGACTGTGTCAGAATATCCTTGATAGCTGCATGAGGGACATAAGCAACCACCTTTACTCCAACAAGATATGGCCTGAAAGCTCTTACAACTTTTACTAATGCAAATGCTTGTTTTTCCATTATATCATACTTTAATTCAGACCCCTATAATGACTTACTGAAGGAGATAGGATGTTCATGACCATCCTCATTCTTCTGTTACATAACAACATCAATAGTGTGCATTGAGGTGAATGAAAATATCTGAAAAGGTTTTGCAAAATTCAGAGATTTGAGGACAGGAGCCTCCTTGATGGCCTGTTTGATGGATACAAAATCTTCCAAGGCCTCTGCAATCCACTCTACCTTTTGTCCTTTCTTCAACATTTTTCATATGGGTTTAATGATCTTAGCAAAGTTAGAAACAAATCTCCTAACAAAGTTGATATGTCCAAAGAATGATTATATAGCCTTGACAGTTTTAGGGATAGGAATCTTATCAATAGCCTCAACCCTCTTAGGATCAATCTTAATCCCTTATTTTGAAACAATATGTCCCAAGAGCTTACCCTCTATAATTGCAAAATGACACTTCTTAGGGTTCAAGCTCATACCATATTCTAAGGCTTTAATAAATACCTTCTCTAGATGTTGAACATGATCTTTAGCCTTCTTTGAATAAGCAGTCAGGTCATCCTGATACACCATAATAACATTGATCAAATCTGCAAATGCCACATCCATAGCTCTTTGGAAGGTTTCTCCTACATTAGTGAGACCAAATGGCACTCTTAGATAAACATATGTCCCCCAAGGAGTTGTAAAAGCCATCTTATATTGCTTAGATTCCTTGACCTTGACCTGGTTATACCCTGAAAATCCATCCATCATAGACAACAATTTGCACCCTATTACCTTATGCAATATAGCCTCCATATTGGGTAGAGGATAATTATCTTTGAGGGATGCTATGTTTAGATTTCTGAAATCTACACAGCCTAATATCTCCATTTTTCTTTCTCACAGGGACCAAGTTTGAGACCCACGTTGAATGTCTGATTGGTTTAATGATTCCCCCATCTCTAAGCTTTGCCAATTCTTCTTGCATTTTAGGCTCCAGTGTTGGATTTATGGGTCTTTGCTTTTGTCTGAATGGCCTAGCATCTAGCTTCAATGGTATTTCATGCTGAAACAAATCTTCCCTGTATGCTTTTAGATCTTCATAAGACCAAGCAAACACATGTTTATATTTTCTCAGCAACTCTATCAACATTCTTCTAATTGTAGGGTTTATCTTCTTCCTGATGTACACATTTCTTGGTGTCATCTCATTCCCCAAGTTAATCTCTTCAATATCCTCCCTATTTACTGGTGCTTGCTTTATGAGGGATTGATAATTTCCATCATACACCCTCTCCAATGCCACTAAGCCCTTACGAAGCTTATTTGTTTTAAGCTATAAGATCTCCTTTCCAAATACTGTTTGCTTCCCATCCACTTCCTCAACAAAGGCATTAAAATCAATTTCTTGGGCTTCATATTTGTCTATACAATAGAGAAATTTTAAAAGGTCAGTATCATCATTAAAGACCTGCCAACTATATATGTTATCAGGGACTGCAGGCCTTGTCTTGAACTCAATTTGTGATATTCCAACCAATGTAATGTCATCTCTTTTTAGTGCCACATTTGCTAAAAAATCTGCCATTATGTTCTTTGACCTCTCAATCCACTCAATTGAGAATGCATCAAACAACTCAATTGTGTCCCATACAACATTCCTCTATTGTTTCAATCTTTTATGTTTTGCTACATATTTGGATCTAACTTGTGAAACAACCAACTCAGAATCCCCTAGAACAGTCAGCAACTTGATTTTATGTTTCACAGCTATATTCAAACCTGTTATTAAAGCTTCATATTCCACCACATTATTTGTACATTCAAATGTTAATAGGAATGAATACTTAAATGTAATACCTTTAGGCGAAACAAACACAATCACAGCTCCATTACCTTCTTGGCTACATGCTCCATCAAAATACATTTTCCAAACTTCATTGCAATTTTGTGCCACATGCTTTTCAATTGGATCACTATTGGTTAATTCTGGATGGGCTAGTTCTATCTTTAAACTCCCAAGATCAACATCACAGAAACAATTGATTTGATCTTGTGGTACACATTCAACAACCTGGTTCATCCCTGGCTCCCTGTATAACTTCACTTCCTGACCATTCACTGGAATAGTTGCATAAGATAGATCAAATTGGACATTTCCCCCAACTACTGCTATCCACTGTCTTGACAAAAGCATCCCAAACTGAGGGGTATCAATTACTGTTATATCTATATTATAGGCCACCTGAGGATAAACAGCTAACTTGACTTCAACATCTTTCATTATACCCACCACAGGAACAGGTCGGTTATCCATTGCATAGCATTTCCCTTCATATGTATCTACCCACATGCCTAATTTTTTCATCACTCCTACTGGCATAATATTCATGGCAACGCCAAAGTCTATCATGTAGTTCCTCAACAATTTGTTATTTATTAGTAATGTAGTGAAAAAGGGATCAACTGGTGGAGGATTTAACACTGAATTATTAAGGCACACTTCTGGGATATTTACTTTCTCTTACTTATTTTTAGCAGCCATCTTACTTTCAGAATTTATATGTTTTTCATTTCCATTTGTTATTAATTGAACAACACTGTCTCTGTATTCCTTAATTTTCATCATCTCAAGTAGTGGCACAAACATTTTTACTTGAGATAAAGCCTGAGTGAAGTCAAAAGAAGAACCCTCAGCTTTAATCATTTTCTTTTATTCTGATGTTTCTCCTTTGTTCTCTTCTTTTTCTTTTTTACTTGGCTGATTAGTCTTTTGTATTTCTTTATGTAATTCCTTTACTTCCTCCTTTTGGATAGGCTTCTGTTCGCTTTTATCATTTTATTTGTTTTCTATTTTCTTCGAAGCTCCTTGTGTCACTTTTTTATCCTTCATAAAGATTCCCCTAGGGACACCTTCCTTCTCATTTACTGTCCTATTTCTCAACCAGTACTTACTTTTTGCTTCTTCAACTGCAGCAGCAATTAATGTCTTTATCTCCTCTTCAGTGAGTTTCCTCATGCTGTCCTGAGTAGGCATCTCATTAGAATGTGGTTCTGCATAATCATCCTCAAAGTCAGAAAGAACCTATTGTTCGGCCATATGGACATTGTACCTTTGATTTGAAACATCGTACTAATATCCATCTTCCTCTGAAGATGAGTACCTCTCCTCAACACAGTGAAAAGTATTTGAAGTAAAATACACAGTGTGATCTTCTCCATCGTTTCCCATCAACATTCCTTCTTGTTGCATTCTTTGGGCTACAACACAATAATCTAGTGAATGTGGCTTATCACAAACTTCACAGAAATAGTTGTTATTCACCATATATGCTCCCTTCTTCCTTAATGGATTAGGAGTCTCCTTGTTTCTAGGCCTTTTTGTTATAGATTTTCCATCTTTCCAGTTTGTGTTATAGGGCATGTCATGTAGTCTAGGCCTTTCATTTTTGTATGTGTTCTCCTATTTGTATTGATGATTATTGGTTTGTTGGGGAGCCCTATGATTGTCTCTTTTATCAATTATCCCAATAGCCCTCCTATTGTTTTCAATTGTTAATGCTATCTTTTGGGCTTCAGCCAAGTCTCTTGGGAACCTATTTCTCAGTTCATACCCTATTTTAGGATTGAACGCATTCAAATAAACACTCAATGCCATAGAGTTTGGCAATTTTGATCCAGGAGGTATTTTATTCTGTAGTTTATTGAATCTTCGGTTGAAATCATAAATTGAGTCATTCTAATTTTTTTGAATTCACATCAATTCATGAAGAGCAACATTAGGTGCACTTTGATTCCCATATTGCTCGAGGAATTGGTCCTGAAATATTTGGAGAGAATCAATAGAGGCTGTTGTTAGGCTATTGAACCAATCCCTAGCTTCTTCAATAAGCGACATCATGAATAGCCTCATATGTAAATCTTCATAAGGTACATCCAAATCTTGAATGAAGGCATTGAAACTCCTTAAATGGTCCTCAATAGAAATTGCACTACTCCCTATAAACTTAGGCACCAGACCTCTCCAACTGCCATCCATAGGGCAAGGGTATATATGAAACCCTGCTAAATCAAACTGTCTAATCATTGTTGTATACTGGTGAGGGGGAGGGTTAGGTGGGTACTGATATTGGTACATCGGGTTATTGTATTATGTGTTATGATGTGTCACATGATGCTCACCATGAGGTGGCTATATATTTGTATATTGTGTGGGAATATGAGGTGGATTTGGCTGTCTGTATTAATTCCCTACTTGATAGTGAGGAACACTTGATGGATCAAAAGGCCCTGCACCATGATTACCTTGCTTATGAGGTGGCACATACTTTGGGAAACTAGATGTCTGAACAGTATTTTGAGCTTTTTGTAAGTTGAAATCTCTCATTGCTTGTATCATCTGGGCTTTCTCCTATTCTTCTCTCTCCTTTCTCTGAGATTCAAACCATGTTTTGACTTCCTCATAAGTTAAAGATTCATAATCTTGTTGAGGAGTCTCATGATCATTGGACTCATTTTGGTTACCCTCCATTTTTTGGTCATATTCTTGCTGAATTCTGAGTTTTTCAGTTTCAGATTTAGCATGCCACTCTGCCTATTTCTGAGGATCATAAAAAGGATTTCTTTGATCTTCTAGGGTACAAGGTTATGCACTTGAATTATCTCTCCATGTATCAAAATGGTCATATGTTTCACAATGTGGTATTAATGATTTTTCTTTGTTCATCATGCACATGTCCTCACTTATCCTTTTACCCTTATCAACCCTATCATCTTTCTGTGTCCACTTACTACTGCCAGCAGGAGCTCCAGTATGACCTCCCCTATACTTAGATCTTCTTCCATTCATGTTGTAATTTTTTTATCAGAGTCGCCACTCACTTTCTTAAAAGTGAGAAAATGTTTGTTTTTTTCTTTTATTATTCCCAACGGAGTCTATACAAGGTTTCTGACTCTATGATTAAGGCACAGATTTTGAGTTAATCCCCAGTAGAGTCACCAATTTGTTAGCTCTCAAAAATGCAGGCAGAATGCCTCAAGAGGCTGCCAAACTCTTGATATGTTTTAGGGTAACAGACAAGGTCAGATGCTTTAGACCTTCTACTCTTCAGGTGCTGCTAGACCTTTGCGGGTGTACCTATATGAATGAAGCAAACTTAATGTGCTTATTCCTCTTGAAATGTTTTTCCCACAATGGCAAGTAGGAGTGGACAAATGAAATCAAATTTGGTATAAATTGTATAGAGATATTCAAAAATAAAACCTAATATGTTCAATTAATAGATGTAAAGAAAATAAATGAATCTAAATGGTGAAAAATGCAAAGAATGGTGCCTTATTGGGTATGCGGCGTCAAATGAAATAGAAATGGGCAATTTATCTATGGAAAAAACTCAAATTGTTTGGCATATGTTTTTTTATATTAACTTGTATAAACATGCAAGATTGTGATTACTAAGCTTTTCTTAATGATCCAAATGAATTTCCCTAATTACTGTGATCAACCAAAAGGATTTAATCTTTTCTTGAAAGAACCAATCAATTAACCACACGGCTACAACAAATGTGCACTGATAAATTGAATATAAACTTGTTATACCAATTTAAACAACCAGAAAGCATCAATCTTGGAGACAACATAGTAATACTTTCAATAAATTCAACAAACAATTGACACTAGAAATGAGTTGTGACATCAACTGATTCTCATTAAAATCTCCATTTTGAAATCATACATCATAGTCCCTATTCTATGGAAATTCCAATCCTATACTACTACCTAATCTATCTCTAATGCTCTCATTTACAATTGAGAATGAATATTTATACATCTGCATCTGAAAAGACGCATCACTTCACATTCACATGTCGACCAATAGTATTCAGGCTTTTGTTAACATTCGCCAAACACTCACCGAGACATCCCGTAGTCACACGAAGGCCAATGTCTCGCCGACAGTCATCCTGCATTCTTTGTGTTTCACTATGACCTCTATTGTCAGGGAGACGTCCCACAGATGATACTTCGTCATACGAAAGTTGTCCTTCCATCTCGTGTGTCGCTGAGACAATTCATAGTTGGGGGGATGTCCACAGATCGCCTATGTATCACCAGATGTGCTCTTTTGTTATGTTTGATTTGCCATGACCCTTCAGAGTCGGGGAGATGTCTCATAGATCACATTGCGTCTTACCAAGATGTACCCCATGGTAACTTTTTGGTAGCTGAAATGTAACCACCTTTCGCCGATGAAACCATATCTCGGCATGACCCTCAAGTTTCTCACCGATGAAATAAATTTCATCGGCAAGACTATGAATCTTCGAAAAGACTCATACCGATGCCAAATGTCTCACCGAACCCGTTCCTCCAGATTACTCTATTCGGTGAGACTCTCCCCGAAGTATTCTATTGGTGTGACTTATAGGTCGGCAGGACTACATGACTTCCTCCAGATAGTTCTTTGATATATAATCCCTCCGTTGTTTCGGCAAGACCAAACACCTTCAGTGAGACCCTACTCCGATGCACTTTAGTCTTACCGATTTGCATATCCTCATTGCCGGTCGGTAAGACAATTCAAACTCACCAAGACCTCATCTCGAATACCTTTAGCTTGGTTGATATACTTCCATGTGCGTCGGTCGGCGAGACATAATGTATTCTCTATGACTTCACTTCGACGATGAATCTCCTGTTGATGTGTTCTTTCTCGTGCACTGGTTGATGGGACACAACCCATTTGGTGAAACCTCACCCCGATGAAATCATTCTTGCCGATATGAAACTTCCTCTGTCACCGAGACAATGACTAATGTCCTATCAAAAGACACCTGTAGATGAATTCCAATCGGTGTGACATTCCTGAGGTCTTGCCGATAATCTGCAACAAATGTATATTAGCAGAAAATGCAATATGGATCAGGGAGACCTTGATTTCTTCATGCCGATAGGAATTATAATATGGAATTTTCAGACCTAGATGGACTTATGGGATCTCATGGCTGGATATGGGCAAAGTTTTACGAAGAGAGGACCTTGTGCTTATGATGAAAACTCGTTTGGAAACTCAAGGGTATAAAAAACTGATTATAAAATATTCAAAATTTTACCATTGTAACACATGGTAATAGTGCTTATAAAACATCTATTTATCATTGGTTAAGAGGGTTTACATTTTGGTTTCTGTATGGGAACGAGGCCGCCCAAGCATAGAACCAAGCCGCCCAAACACACTTGGGAAAAAATTGTAGTTTTTGGGCCTACTAGAATTGGGCTTCCCCAGTATGATACTAGATTGCCCCACTGATGACAAGGTTTCCCAAACAATGTTAGAAACTTTTTTAGTGAGTTGGGAGAGTCCTAAGTAGACTAGGCCACCTAGATACAACACCAAGCTGCCCAATTGTAGAAAAAAAAAATCTAAATCCATTTTAAATAATAATTTAAATGTTCCTAAGTTTATTTTATCCTTTTCACATTAAAATATGGAAAATCATAAATAAATAGTGCTTGGTACACCAACATCGAGACATGTAAATAACTGAAATACTCTTTTCTTTTACAAATTTACATCCATCTCCAAGGAGAGGTCCTTAAACATAATTAATATAATTTTATGAATGAATTAACATTTAAATACATGAACTTATCTTAAAAGTACAAGATACCATAATTAAGGTCGTTCCTTGAACTTGAGGTCCTCAATGATGATTACCATGCCACTCGACCTCATAGAGTCGAAAGAATCCACTCCCATTGTGCTAGGAGATAGTTACATGGCCCACAAACACAACACTCACCCCAAATAAATGGGGAGAAGGTTTACAATCATGCCATACATCATGAAAGCACCCCAAAACACATCATATAAACACTCATCCAACACAAGATGGATCAACTGCAAAAAGGATCAATAAAATATCTCATTAGGAAAACTCATCAATGTGACATCACAAATCACATTGTGCCAAGTCAACAATAACATACAAGAATCCATCCTTCAAAAAATCACCAAGGGCATAACACATGATATAACTCACTAGAAGGGTATCACAAGGATCATCATTGGGAAAACTCACCAACGACATATCACACACATACAAGACACTAGGGTAAGATGCTAGAGAGCTAGCTAGGGAGTGTCATCACATTGCTCAAAGGTATGGTACTCGCAAAATCTAGTACTCCTCTCATACATACAAGGATACTTGATCTTACAAGACCTAATCTCTGTGAGCTGGCATATCTTCCCAAACATCCTTAGTTTGCACTAGCACTCAAGACATGAGAGGGGCATCCATTATCTTAGTTAATTAATTACTTATGTTTTGTTAATTATCACTTGACTAGATGACTCCCCAACCATGATCAAATTACTTGCCACTTTGGATCAAAGACATGTTGGGAGCCACTCCCATAACCCTCTCTAGTACCTTATTCTTAGGCTCTTCACACTCACCAATGAGTGGCATGAAAACCAAAGCAAAAACAAAATCTTTCTAAATTTTAATAACACTTTTTCATAATTCATAATATCACATTTCAAGAATTACTACTTCATTAAAGTATTCCAAAATACTCACCACACCCTCCAATGAGTGGGACACAAAAAATGATGCATAAAATTCAACTTCATAAAAATTTTATAATATTTTCCACAAGCATTATTTTCATAAATAATGAAGGAGACTTAGTTTTAAGACGTTAAAATTTATCATAAAACATATAAAACATTCAAACTTTCTCATTTTATTTTGCATTGAAAAACCATAAATTTCCCAAAATCTCCATTGAATGAAAGCTTCAAATTTTCAATTTTCAATTTTCATTTTCTAAAATTAGCCTTTGGCTCTAAATGTTCCCAAAAACACACTTTTCATATAAAATTCACATTTCTCACATTTCCTAAAAAAAAGTGGGCAATATAACCCTGTATAATTAAAAAAATTAAAAATTAATTAAATCTCCATTATATAAATCAAAATGCATAATAAAAGGAGATGGGAGGATTCTACACTCCCCTAATCATTCTCCTACAAACAAACTTGAAGAAAAATGCTCAAACAAATTAAAAACAAGAAAAATACCTCAATGCCCTTCAAATTTTGAAATGTGAATTTTTCCAAGCACACCAAATGAGGAGACATGAAAATGAGAAAGCATGATACCTTCTCGATTCTTATCCCAATGAATCCAACCTCATTAAATTTTGATAAGAATTATACTCCAATCAACAAAATTCTAAATTGCTCAAAAAAAGGTTTTTTCTCTCACTAATTTCCCAGTTTCACAACATAAAAAATGAAAATAGAAACCTTTTTCCCTATTTACCCTTTTCAAAACCCAATTAAAATTTAATTCAAAATTCATTTTCTAATTTGGAATTCAGAATTCCCTCAATTTCTCCCAAAACCAATTTGATCATTTAAATCTATTCAAAATCATCATTTAACATATAATTTAGCCATTAAATCCATATAAGCCTATTTTTAAATCCACAAAATCTTGAATTCAAATTAGATAAGTAACTCAAACACAACTCAAAATTTCCAACCCAAGGAATTTTTGAAATTGAAATTAAACAATAGATTAATTTCATTTCTTCTTCTTTCATTCTATTTTCCCTTTTTCCTAAGCATAAAGAATATTTTAATAATAAATATCAGAATCATTTCAATTCCTAATATTTTAATTGTGAGAAAACATAAAATTTAAACCATCAATTAAATCAAACATTCACTAGTCATTCACAACACATAGGGATTCTATAATAACTCCTAAATTGGATCCGAGTTTTCATAAGGTCAAATATGACACATATCATACTCGATTCAAGTATGGCCAAGGAATGAATATGAAGGGGCCCAATGTGACATCTTCAAATTAAGGTAACCATTAGGGAAATAACTCAGACCTATGTAGCCAAGTGGAGAAATAACCATGTACTTGTAACCATTCAACACACGTTAGGGGTACTTGCTCAATATATATATAGCCAAAGCACAACATAATCATCCCAATATGGTCCACTATCATAAAACATAAAATAAAATATATACATCTTCCATATGAATCATTTCTTTAGAACATAAATCATAAGGATCATATTTAATCACAACATAAATAATATATTTCACTAAACTCAAGCATAATAATAAACCAATCATGTAAATGCATAAAATGCCACCAATCAACATGTTGATGAATCTCATCTCGAACATGTGGTGATACATACACACCAATCACAGTCATAAAGTAATCACCACATCAAACACAAGGAAATGGTGAAGCTAAAACAATGATCTCACATTAATAAGATGAAAATAAGAGGGGCATAAAACCTCCACCTAAAAATGTACTTGTGTCTTAATTCTAAAATAAAAAACACCTTTCTTTAAACTAAATGGTAAAGAACGTGAAATATCAAAGAAGAGTGTTAGGCCTTCATGAGCAAGGTATATTGGAGCCCATTTATATAAAAAAATCCATGATTGCAAGGCCTTGATTACACATCTCAAGGCACCCAATCCAAACATGTTGGTACAACCTTTGTGCAACCTAAGATGACCTCCTAAAAAATCACAATAGGTGCTTCCCCTCTTTCCTCCGAGAAATATATTTCCTTCCCTCCTCCATCATACCAACCCAAAATGACCATCACTATCCTCCATCCTCTAAATATATTTTGGGTTTGTATATCCCACAATTTTCTATAACACATCCTCCACCTACTAAATCCATCTTGGGCCATTATATACCAAAATACTATCCTCCATCTTATCTTACTCATTCTCTTACCCACCCATCCCCTATCCCTTAATAAACATCTCACTCCTACAATCCCCAATCAAGATGATCAAAGGAACACATCCATGCACCTCAGCCAACATCCCACCTCCATCACTCCATTTATATTCGCTCCACATAAAATATCTTCTCACACCCATACCATTGCTATTGTAATTAATTTATATGCCAAATAAAAATTACAAAAAACCAACCATCCACAAAAACCTAAGGATCACCATGTCCTTTCAAAACAGTAGGCTAATAGAAAGAAAAATCTGATCCAAAAGTGAAATAGATCCCATAGGCCCCAAAGGCCTACCAAAGAAAATTAAAACCATGTGGATCCCAAAGAAACATCCTAGAATGCATACAAAATAAAAATCCAAAGTTGTTAATCCAAGAGCTAAGTATTCCCATCTTTTATCTCCTAAATTGATTTAGGGTCCCTATGTCCAAAAATGCACTATCATGTGCCATCCATTATTCCCAACTCCTAAATCCAATTCTTATCTCACCCTTCAACACCCCTCATGAAATACACCAATGTTAGACTTGACAACATTCCCCTATTAAAATCCCATCCAATCCTTCCATCCACAAGATTTTGAACACCCCATCCCATATTGTACATATCTCCCCCATCAAATCTATTTAATCCATGCATTTTCATAATCCACCCATCCTAATAAGATTGTATTAATATTGAATGATCACACTAAACGTGATCACATCACCTTGATATGTAAGTAGATGATTGAGTCCTTCCTCCACTATTATCTATCCACTATCTCTAGAGTTTGATTATCCACATCCTTATCCTCACCCCTCTCTATCCATATATTCCACAAAATAAAATAATAATAAATAATAAAAATTAAAAATTAAAAAAGAAAAAATTAAAAAATTAAAGAGAAAACATATGTTCAATGGTGAAAACATGTCAAATAAATGCCTTGGGAAAGTATCATGATGAAAACATGGTAAATATACATCATGTGAAAATCCTCCCATTCATTTGCACTCTCCACTTGGGGGAAATTTTCTTCTATTTACCCATCCATCATCTCCTCCATCCTACCTACCTATCCTACCCATCATATACTATCCATTTGAATTCCTCCACATCTTTCTTTATTTTTATAAAAAATAAGGGAAACTATTCATACATGGTTTGGAAAAATTTTGGCATATATTGCCTTATTGCTCCTTTGATCCCTCCATCCTTGTATCCTTTCACCCTTCCTCCCATACAACCCATCCATATTACTTATCCATCATTCTTTCCACCATCCAATCCTTTCACACACCTTCATATCATTTATCCTTCCATCATCCTATCATCCATCCTATCACACAAATCCTAGTGAATTATCATAAATGATATATCTAGAGTGAGAAATATTAGTATTCCACAACATAATCCTTAGAGATCACATTTAAAAAATCCATTCATCCAATCCTTCCTCTCACACCTCTCTAGGACCTTCATCTCTTCATCTCATAATCCTTCCATTTCTCAATCCTTATCTCCCTATCCTTTATCCATTAATCCCTCCTATTACATCTTTCTCTCATCATATCATCCCTTACCATTGGTATCAAGCTATAGTCTACCTACCATAAAATCCAATGTCATATATCCCATCAACTCATCAATTGGGCATGTAATCCAAATACTCCTTATAGTTTATAATCACAAGAAAATCCTAATCCATGCAATCAACACAAGTCATCCAATTGCATCCTTTCTCTTGTTCCTATCCTTTCTACAATCCTTGATCAAAATCTAATCCTCATCATTGGGATATATCCTTTGTAATCCTTGTGTTGTTCTGGGATATATTGGTCCCACTTCAACAACATTCCCATCCATCATCAATCAATCTTGGATTTTTAGCTTGACTAGGTCAACATCATGTTTTTCTTTACATCATTTTATGCATGATTTCTTACTTATTTATGCGCATTAATTGGTCCTTGTAATCTACTTTCAATATTGGTATCATGGTATTCTATATCATGTTGCTATATGATATATGGTTTATTGTGACTTATCTTTTTCTATACATGGGACACATTGTGACCTCAGTTTCTTATACCTTGGTGCATAACTTATAGTTTGATATCAAACAAAGAACTTGCTCAATCTAATGCAACACAAAACATCTCATCTATCCCTCTTCTTCCTTCAATTATGTTTTCATTTTCCCATAAATTTTGAGAGAACACCCATGATCTCCCAAATCCACATGTCCTCCTGAGGGGACATCCTCATACTCATCCTTATTTTCATTCATTTTTCCTCATAGTCACTCCCTTGAATGATTGAGGCATTTTCATAATCTAACCACTTTCTTCCAAGAACAATGTTGTAATCTTCCTTGAAATAATGTTACTTCATAACATCATCTCAAAGAGTAGCAAAATGTAGAAACCTAAAGCTGACACATTATCATTACATGGCTATTTACTCTATAATTTATTGAATACAACCCTAATATTCACTTAATTATCTCATTTTCATCCCCTTATTAATTAAATAATATTTTATTATTATAATAAATTAACTATTCATCCACTATTTATAACTATGCACTTGCACCCTATTTCTAGCCTAAGTCATTTAATCACCCTCCTCCTATAGTTCACCCTAGGTGAATAAATCCAATTATTTATTTACCTAAGTCTCCCATATCCCTTTCCTAAGTATTAAATAAATAGATCTATTTATTTAATTCCATATTTCCTCTACTTCTTATTAAGCAGGGTAATCCACTTAATCCCATAATCACCCGCTTGCACAAATCATAGTCAAACCTCCCCTCAAGTTATGAATATAACCACATGTGTACAAAGCCATAGAAATTTTGTACACACAAGGAACATACCTTTGCACATGTGACATGACATTGGTACCATCGCACATGGGTCAAGTTTTTGCTCATACTCTCAATATAATTTTAAATTCCCTCAAGAGTACTCCAAAGTAATTTTTCCATCTCATCCCTCCACTTCCTCTAAGGAGAATATCCACCATTAATTCTCCCTTAATCCCCCTCTTTCCATTTCCTCCAACCAAATGGGGACACTTTTCCTCCTCCCATATCCCCATGTATCTCAACAAATATGAGCCATTTATGTTCCAACTGAATCATATCCATTCATTCCATGAGCACAACTACCTCACCATAGTGTAGAAAGGGTTGGTTTTGGAAAAATCTTTCATGTTTTTATCAATGTTTTCTAATATTTATTCTTAATTCAAGTGTTGCTTAATATTTATTTGTTTTACTCTATTAGGCTCAAAATTTCATGTACACGTCTCTATGAATTGCACAACCACCCCATTATGCTACAAAATTTTCTCTCTTGAAAGGTTGCTCCACAATCTACAAGGCTACCATTTTTCTTGCAAGGTTAACCCACTTTTTATATGCCCACTCTAATTTCCATTAGGGATGCCCCCACCCTTGATAAAATTTCCCAAACATGCTTTTAGCACTTGGTTAGTCCCATTTCTACCTAATTTTCACCCTTATTAATGACACTAAAAATAATTAACTCCTAGGGTCAAGGGTATATACTACTAAGCTTGCTCCCATCAAGTGCCTATACATCCTCACTTTCTCCACTCGATGCTCTATAGCTAAAATATCTTCCATTTCATCTCTATCACTCACTCACTCTACTATAAAATTTCCTATTTCTTAGAGTCAAGATAAATATTTTTTACCCACCAAGTCCTATTTATTCACCCTAAATCACTTTTTCTACTATAATTTCATCATCCTAACTCTATTGTCCTCCATTTTTCTTCTATTACGATTATTTTTGCATCCTTTGTTTGATTTTTACACTATTTTCTTCTTTTGAGAGGTCATGAAGTGTCTCTCCCATTTGCATCCTATTAATGTGAGATCAGTGTTTTAGCTTCACCGTTTCCTCATTATTTTTGTGGTGATTATTTTATTGCTCTAAATGGTATGTATGAACCACTGCATGTTTGATATGAGATTCCTCAACATGTCAATTGTTGTAATTTTATATATTTACATGATTGGCTTGTCAATGTTCTTCAATTTAGTGATGTGCATTATATATGCTATGATTATTGATGTTTAAAAGGAATAATTATATAATGAGCTATATAACATATGTTACTTTTTATGTTTTATGATATTGTACCCTATTGGGTGATTATGCTATACTTTTGTTGTATATACATTGAGTAGGTACACTTGACATGCATTGAATGGTTACAGGTACAAGGTTATTTCTCCACCTAGCTACACAAGCCTGAGTTATTCCCCAATGGTGGTTAACATAGAGATGTCACATTGGGCCTCCCTATCCATTCCTTGATCGTACTCGAATTGAGTATGGTATGTGTCATATTTGACCTTATGTGAACCTAGATCCAATTTAGGAGTTATCTCAAAATCCCTATGTGTCATGAATGGCTAGTGAATGTTTGATTTAGTTAATGGTTTAAATTCTATGTTTTTTGGAAATAAAATATTAGCAATTTAAATGATTTCCTATGTTGGTTATAAAAATATTCTTTGTATTTTGGGAAAATAGAAAAATAGAATGCGAGTAGAAATTAAGTGAAGCATTATTTATTTATTTTGTGAAACTCCTTGGGTTGGGATTTGTAAGCTATGTGAGATTTAATTATCCAATTTGAATTTTCATTTTCATAAATTTAAATGAATATTCTAATATAAATTTAAATCGTGAATTTAAATGATATATGTTATTCAAGAATGAATTTAAATATGTATTGGGATTTTGAGGAAAATGGGAATTAAGGAAATAGAAATGAATTTTACTTTGGCTTTAATTTAAAATTGGAAAAGGGTAAAAAAAGGAAAAAGGGGGTTTGTTTTTTATTATGTAATTTTTATTTGGGAAGAAATTTTGAGAGAGAAAACCCTATTTTAGGTGAAAAGTTGAATTTTTATGCGAGGTGCATTTAGTGGAAAAATTTTAGAGGTCAGGTTCATGAGGTTAGGAATCAATCTAGGGGACTATGATTTCCAATCCTTTTGAGCTCTCATTTGGCATGTGTGTGAACCAAATATTTTATGAAGTGTAGGAATGCTATGTCTCTTTTTGCTCAATTAGGGTCTTTCACCTAATGGAAAGAGATAGATCCCACACCAAAAATCTAGGTGGTTCACTCAAATAAATGAATGCATGATTGAATTATGAATAAATGAAATGATCTAAATGTAGCTAATTGATAAAATTTATTGAATATGAAAGCAAAACTAATGAAATATGCAATGTTTGAAAACACAATGTGATATGCAGAAAACACCTAAAAATGAATGCAAATTGTAACATAAATGGATGAAACTGAAAATGTGCACCTGAGATCTTGATGGAGACTAGAATGGATTTTGGAATGCTGTTGATCCTAATTTTTAGGGCTGGTGGAACTCATTCACCATTTTGGGCAAATTAGTCCCAGATCTATGAAATTGTTCCAGAGCTCGTTTCAGACAAAAGGGTATCCAACAATGCAGAAAACCAAAATCAAGCCTGGAAGTGGGACTCATTCACCACCCATGGAGAATGAGTCCAATTTTTAATTTTTGAATATTCAAAGGTGGAAACAGGAGCTTTCGATCTGCACCTTTTGCTTCTCAAGTTGTTTGATTCTGAAATTGTCAAATTCGGGCATGAATGTGACTTTTTGTGGGTATTTTGACTTATCCAATGAAGAGATGACTTGAACAACTTTGAAACTTGATCTTCAATGATTCCTAAGCCTCCAAGATGTCTAAATCTACAAACACACAAGACAAGAGAGATAAATGTTGGATGTTAGGGCATGGGGGTTTTCCTTGGTCAAACCCCTTTTTAGGTAATTAAACCAAATGAAGAAAAGACTATAATGAAGCATGAAATAATGGAGTTATCACATTTCCATGAAGATTGATCTTGAATATCTATAATAAAACATGAAGAATCTACCCTTGAATGTCTGAAAATTGCTATCTTAATGACTTGAAATGATGAAACCCTAACTTGCTTGACTTGAGACCAAAGAATGATGGATGAATAATGAAGAATGGTTATGATTTAGGGTTTAGAGACTTGATTTTATAGGCAATTCACCTTATTCACCCATTAATTGGATCCCTAAGGCTGACATGAAGAAAAACAAAACTTAAATTCCAAAATTTCCCGCTCAAAGTAAAAAATGGTCCAAATGGGACTCATTCGCCACCTTGGGTGAATCAGTCCCACCTAGCAGGGACTCATTCACCACATATGGTGAATTAGTCCTAGAGGGGCCCACTTTCTAGCTAGGATGTTAGGAAGTAAGGAAATAAGGTTTATATGATGACTTTGTCAAGTATTTCATCAGATATTTCCTTGGGATGCACAATATGGGGTAATAGGGGCCTATTAATGATGATGTGAAGGTAAATTAGGGCTTGGGACACAAAATTAAATGTGAAAGTGTGATTAAATACACTTTACAACACTAAAATGAGGTCTGCATAGCTTAGGAAGGCACAACATCCAATGTGAATGTGTAGGACATATTACAACACTAGATTAACATTAAGTTTATTTTACAATACTTCTAGATTGATGTGAGGATGTAATTAAATACATTTTATAATGTTGAATTAAGGGAAGATGGGTTCATTAAGTCTAGAAAAGCGTGAAAGTATTTTACAACACTTTACAACACCTTCACAAGACATCATTAGATGCATTTGAAAGGGTCCAAGACCTAGTGTGGATGCATAAAATTCCTCACAACACTAAATAAAGGCCTCATTCAGTCCAATTTATCATGAATTATTCCCATGTCAAGCAAGAAACATCCATTTTTCTACACCACATTTAGCCCCCACTTTAGTGAGAGGATGAACTTGCTTCAAACTCACACTAAAGTAGTCATTTAAGAGAGATCCGAGTTTATAGATGCAGATCAAAAAGAATGAAAAATAAAAAGAAGGAATTCAAGCCCCCAAGATCCAAGATCCTAAGTCAAACCAACAAGATACATAATCATACAATGGCACGAAAGGAAAATGGGGTGGAAAAGATGCACTCACTCTAGGGCCACAGAACATAAGGTCGTTCGCAGGGTGAGTTTTCCCAAAGAAGTGATTTAGTGAGAAATTCATGTTAGTGTGTTGGCTTCCCACCGTATAATCAGAAATTCATGCCAGTGTGTTGGCTTCCCATTATACAAACCATACCAAAGTTATTCTCCTGATAACATTGATAAGGCACCACAATGTAATGCTTTTTTTGTAAATTTTTTTGAATGTCATGTAAAAATTTTGTTGAAGGGTATTTTGCTTTGTTCATGTAAGGTCTTCTTCTTAGGAAGCATTATGCCTAATGTCTCCAAGAGAGGACAAGTCAGGGTGTCAGATCATTATCCATTGGATTCCTCATTTGCATCAGGCCACTTCAGTTGATCGTACACTCTTGGAAGGCATCAAACCCAATGACACCACCAAGAAGAGGACACATCACAAGAAAAAGTAAATCACACCATGAAATTTGCACAAATATGTTGTCTATGTATGCCCCCACTTTAAAGCAGTTGCTACACTATTACTGTGAGCAATTTTTGTAAAGTAGAAGAAAGTATGAGAGCTTAATCAAAAATCCCTATGCAAAGTCATATGTTTTTGATAAGCTGCATCATGAAGAAAGGTAATATGTCACATGCAAGTCAATCTTAAGAAATGTCATCCACATCCCAAGATTTCTCTTATACATTCATGAAAAGTTAATGATTAGCCAAAAGAGACAATGACAAGTGACATACGAGGATAAGGCTATCAAACCCCTTGCCCCCACTTAGCACAAGTCAAGGGTGATCCTGGAATGGATGATGGTATGTTTCCCCTTGCGATGGATGCAAAACATGCAATAGTGAGTATGTGATTATCCTACAACTATTACATGGCAAGGAGCAACAACTAATGTTATTTATTTGGATAAAGAAACAAAGTTTCTGCTTGATTGGCTTTGATTGTATATACTTTGTTATATATGTGACAAATGTCATTGTAACTTGGTTGGTATGAAACATTATTCTTAGGTGGGTAAAGGATGAGTTTGGGTTGGTGTTGAGTTTCTTGCTTGTGTGATGGTGGGTACAGAATTAAAGGATTCTTAGGATGTCCCAAAAGGTATGTATGTGGTTCATTGATCAAATGGGATCTAATGGACACTTGCACATTCATAACCTTGGCGATCTTGGTTTGATGTATCCCTAAGGAAGACATATCATTTTATTGCACCATAATAGTATTCCTAGGAGAAGAATTTGTAGGGGAATGACAATCCAAATGTTCTTGACTCTCAAGGATTGGTTCTTCCAAAGTTTTCTCATCATAAGTGTTAACACTAGAAAAAGCACCCTATGCAAAGTTATGAAAATTGAGCTTTCTAGAGAAACATGGGATCATTTCAAGGCTGTGGGTCACCTAAATTTGAAATGAACCTCCAGATAAGGTCGGCTCCTAGCTGGTAATATCACCTAAACTATTGACTTGATAGGAAAATGGTAAGAAAGAATGCATGAAAATGAAAACTAAACCTTATGGTGATACACCAAATTTACTAAGAAGACATGTAATATAGTTTACACACTTTTTCAATTAATGACAAAAGATTTGTCATACACAACTCAATCACATGTGTTTTCTGCATAAACATTTCATGACAAGGTTTATTTAACTATACTTATAAAAGGAAGAAATACTTCACAACTATAGGATACTGTATTTTAAACACATCTCAGAACCTGCAAAAATACATATTGTTCTACAGAATGGTGCTAAAATAAGACAAAACCACAAGGAATTAAACAATTTCACAAGCAGTTTCATCAATTATATAAATGCACACACTTTAATAGAGAGATTGAGAAGGTAAAGTTCTTATACTCATTATTTTCAAAGATGAAAAATAGATATACATTCCTATCATGAGTTACAAAACGTAATCTCTTTTCTGCAAAGAACTCCAAAGCCACAAAATAGAAAAGTATCAAATAAGAACTGATTACAATGAATCACATAGGTGATTATATCCACATCTCCAAGTAGTTCCACTAAAAGGGGTTCTAGAAACCACATTTTCATAAGCCTTCAAAAAGCCTAAAATTTAGCAACTGATTCTTCTTCAAAGAGGCTCCAAAAGGGTTGAAAAGGTCAATTTGACCATATCCAACATGAAGGTACATGAAAATGGCCAAAAAAATCTCCAACCTTCCAACAAAGAGAATAAAGACTCCTATATGTTCTCCTTGCATTTTCAAACTTCTCATAACTCCCCAATATACTTGGCATTTCATAAATTCAAATACACCTACGCTTAAACCGAATTTGCAAGGGTGACTCCTCCATTTGCATTACTATGGCACTTTGACTTGATGATTTATAATAGCATCATTAGAATCAAAGACCTTACAATACTTGGTCAAATGCAAAATAAAGGATTAAAAAAAACACAAATCATAAGTCTTGAAAGACTTGAGAAAAACTAAAGACTAAGCCACAAAGCTACCCGTGTAATTCATTTTACAAAGTTTACTTAAAAACTTAAAGTAAAAAAACATTGGTATCGAAGCTAGGGTAAAAACCCTGAAAGGTAAAAAGATGCAAAACTACACAAGGAATTTCATTTTTTCTATCGAATTTTATGGAATCTTCTTGGCCATGGGATAGGGTTTGTGAGAGCTCTACTTCAGGATTTCTCCATGGATTCAAGGCCAAGCCATAGAGAGGCATTTCATTACAAAATATTGGGTAAGATGCTTTTTACAGTGGAATGTCTTTTCTTGTAGAGAAAAGGATCCAAACTTCGATTTGATTTATCCTATAGAAGTTTTAAAAAATTATGTGCATTTCTCTTTTATTCTGCAATAAAAAGCTCAAAATCGAGCTATCTCCATAAAACTCCACTTTGTGTATTTCTTGTTATTTTTTGTAATCTTGAAGATTTCATGTAGAAAAGATGCTCTCAAGAACCTATTTAACGTCAAAGCTCTGAACCTCCTCTGTTGTGCCTCTCTATTCTCTTCATACTGCATAGGTACATTCCTTCTTTTGATTGTTATGAGACTATTCTTCAGAGCTTTCTCAATATCATAAATCATCTATAGGTTATATTCTTGCTTTCGACTTTGTAGGCTGACTTGTATTTCAGTAGACCACGGCTATCATATTTTTCCCTTTTTTGAAAATGGTCATATTTTGGCTCGGTCTTCAATTTCCTGTGCATATATTTGGATTGTATTCTTTCCTTAATTCATGGCCAAATAGGGTCTGCAAAACACGTAGCTTCT
The DNA here is from genome assembly GCA_007258455.2 of Sequoia sempervirens. Taxonomy (NCBI): domain Eukaryota; kingdom Viridiplantae; phylum Streptophyta; class Pinopsida; order Cupressales; family Cupressaceae; genus Sequoia; species Sequoia sempervirens. The sequence goes on along the minus strand of VDFB02256132.1, from coordinate 72,063,442 downwards.
GGAGCTTCCATTTACTCATCTGTCGTTTATTCTTCATTCTGGGTCTAGCTTCGAATTCATTTTTTGTATTTTATATTTATCACTATGCACTATCCATTTGGGACTCACATGCTTAATTTAGTAAATATGACCTTTATACATATGATACTTGGCTCATGATATTACCATAAATCTTTCTAAGGCACTACTTAAAGAATCATGAACTTGTTTGTTATCTTTGCTGACATGGTTATCCTTTAAGATGAAGCCATTACCCTCTTACAACCCATTAATCACCACTTAGTCACCTTCATAGCTATTAGGTGTTTGAATTTTCTTTTCAGCTGCTCCTTTAGTAGCCTTTGGACTGTCCATAGTTTGAATCTTCCCTTTCAAATTTCATAGATAGTTAAACTTATCTCCTTCAGTTGGCACCATAAACTATACCACAACATTTATAGGAACCTGTTAGAACTGTAAAATTTTGAAAATTCTATGGCTGCACATACCTGTTAGTTCCCAAAAAATGCTCATACCATAAGCACATGAATCTGCTTTGCATAACAAATTTTCCCATATTTTATCATTTGGTCCCATAGAATTCACCTGTCCTTGAGTATTTCAATATGTAAAACATATTGGCGTAACATGATGCAAGTCTCACTAATCCATAAAGCATTTTATAATAATATATGTCTTTTTGCAATCTATCGACAAGACATCAGGAAAGTCTTATTGAGTTATTTCATTTGGTAATACACATCGGCATGATGTAGTTTGCAGTCTTAGCGACACAGGGGTCCTGTTGGCAAAATAGTGGTCATCGGTATGAGTATAGTGAGCATACATGTGTCTTACCAATGAAATGGAAGGAGCTATGTTGCCAAGACAAGATTCATTGGAGTAATATCTTGCAGTGTTCGTTTGGTCTTGCTGACAAAGTAATGATAGATTCCATCATTGTCATTGGTATGAAGTCTTGGAGTTTTGCCAACCCCCAAAGTCATAGCGATATGTTTGATTATCAGCAAGACTAGAATCATCAGAGAGAGCTAGGAAGCTCATACCGAATGAAGTTCCATCAGCAGGAGAAACTAGTATGTCTTGGCGATCAGAGTTGATGAAGGATAAGTCTCAGCAGAACACAATGTTAGTGTAGGAACGTCTGCCCAACCTTCAATGTCATAGTGATACACTCATGACTGAAGGGATAGTTATCGGTGAGACTTAGAATATCGGTCAAACTGTAGGACATTAAAGTGATATGTGATCTATTGACAGTCGAAGAGACTTGGAGTGTCAGGGAAGCGGCATGACGTCATAGCGGGTGTCTGAAGGATGTTGGTAAAGGCCCGAACAATAGATCACCCAGATTTGAATACGAATGGACGCGACTTTTCATATGGCCGATGTATGAATACTCATTTTTTACGAAGATAGCAGGGGGGTAAAAAAAAAATTCAGTAGATCAGAATGTTTATATTTTTGAGACTATGATGCATGTAAAAAATGATGGATATTTCAATTGAATTCATTTCATTTGGTGACATTTTTCTGGTTTCAGTTGTTTGTTGTGTTAATTAAAAGTATTGCTGAAGTTGTCTCCAAGGTTGCTATTTTCTAATTGTTTAAACTGATATATCAAGGATATTTTTTAGTTTATCAGTGCACACTTGTTGTATCTATATGGTTGGGTTAATTAGGTCTTTCAAGGAAAGATTAAATCCTTTAAATCAATTGTAGTAATTAGGGAATCTCATTTGGATCATTAAGAAGAACTTAGTAATCATATTCCTACATGTTTATATCGGTTATAAACTTAAAACCTATATGCCAAACAATTTGAGTTTCTACCATAAAGAAGTTACTCATTTTAGATTTTTATTTGACTTTGTATACCCAATAAGGCACTAGTCTCTGTTATTTCACTATTTAGTTTCATTTAGTTTTTCATATGAACATATTAGATTTTTTCCTTGATATTGCTTATACAATTTATACCAAATTAAAACTCATTTATCCACTCCAATTCGCTAGTGTGGGTAAATTTCTTTAGGAGAAAAACAAAGGTCAAGTCTACCTCATTGTTATAGGTACACCCACCTAGGTCTGGCAGCACCTGAAGAGTAGAAGGTCTAAATTATTTGGCCTTATATGTTACCTTGAAACGTATCAAGATATTGGCAACCTCTTGAGGTATTTTGCTTGCATTTTTGAGAGCTAACAAATTGGCGACTCCATTGGGGACTTATTGCAAGATATCCGGTTGAAGATCATCATACAGAGCCATTGAAGAAAATTTCATAATTTGATAAGTTTCTGAAAAGGTGATTCTGTTGGGGGATAAAATCAAGAATAGTTTCATTTTTCTCACTTTTCACAAAGTGAGTGGTGACTTTGACAAAAACATTGCATCAATTGAACATGAATGGTAGAAGATCCCAATACAAAGGAGGTCATGTTGGATGTCCTAGTGGCAACAGTAAGTGGATGCACAAGGATGATAAGGTTGATAAGGGTAAGAAGATAAATGATGGCATGTGCATAACAAACAAAGACAAAGCATCAAGACCATATTGTGAAACATATGACCGTTATGATACGTGGAGAGATAATTCAAGTGCAGAACCTTGTACCCCTGAAGAACAAAGAAATCCTTTTATAATCATCAGAAATAGGCAGTGTTCGATGCTAAACTCGAAGCTGAATGAATCAGATGTCAACAGGAATATGATCAAAGAATGGAGGGTAATCAAAGTGAGCCTATTGATCATGTAATTCCTCAAGAAAACTATGAGTTCTCAACTCGTCAAGAAGTAGAAGCACAACTCGAGTTTCATAAACAAGAAGTAGAAAGGGGAAAAGCTGAACAAGAATAGATCCAAATGATAAAAGTAATCCAAGACTTGAAATTGCAGAAAACCCAAATTGATGCTCAAACAGCTGGTTTTTCAAAGCATATACCACCTCATAGGCAAGGAAATGATAATATAGGGCCTTCAAACCCATCAAAGGCTCCTCAGAATCATATGAGATATCAATACAAGCAACCAAACCATCCACCATATATTGCATCACAACATACAAATATGCAACCACCTCATGGTCAACAATATGTGCCATATCTTCATACAAAATACAACAATCCAACGTACCAGTATCAGCATGTGCATAATCCTCCCCCTCAAAAATATACAACAATGATCAGACAATTTGATTTGAAAGGGTTTCAATTATACCCTTACCCTATGGATAGTAGTTGGAGAAGTCCTGTTCCTAAGTTTACAAGGAGCAGTGCAATTACTATTGAAGATCATTTGAGGAATTTTAATGATTTTATCCAGGACTTGGATATAGCATATGAAGATTTACATGAGTTTGTTCATGATGTCACTCATCGAAGAAGCTTGGGATTGGTTCAATGGCCTGCCAACAACTTCTGTTCATTCTATCCAAGAATTTCAAGATTGATTTCTTGAATAGTATGGAAATCCATGTGCACCAGATGCTACATTACATGAATTAGTACAGATTCAAAAAAATCATAATGAGTCAATTTATGATTTTAACCGGAGATTCAGCAAATTGTAGAATAAGATACCACCTAGATCCAAGTTGCCAGACTCTGCAGCATTGATTATTTATTTGAATGCATTCGATCCAAAAATAGGGTATGAACTAAGAAACAGGTTTCCAAGAGATTTAGCTAAAGCCTAGAAGATAGCAATGACCATTGAAAACAACAGGAAAGCTATTGGGATGATCAATAGGAGAGACAATCCTAGGGTTCCTCAGCGAGCCAATAATTATCAGTACAAATAGGATAACATGTACATAAATGAGAGGCCACGATTACATGACATGCCTTACAATACAAATTGGAAGGATGGAAAACCTATAGTAGATAGACCCAGGAACAAGGAAACACTTGATCCATTAAGGAAGAAGGGAGTGTATATGGTCAATAATAATCTTTGGTGTGAAGGTTGTGATGAGCCACATTCCCCAGACCACTGTCTTGTAGCCCAAGAAATGCAAGAAGGGATGTTAGTGGGTGAGAATGGAGAGGATCACACAGTGTAATTGACCTCAAATACCTTTCACCCTGCTAAGGAGGAATATTCATCTTTAGAAGATGAAGGTTGTGAATACAATGTTTCAAGTCAAAGGCGCAATGTCCACATGGCTGAACATCAGGTTTTTTCTGATTCTGAAGAAGATTATGCAAAATAATACTCTATTGAGGTGCCTACTCAATGCGATATAAGGAGACCCACTGAAGAAGAAATAAAGAGGTTAACCATTGTTGTGGTTGAACAAGCAAAGAGCAAGTATTGGTTAAAAAATAGGACAATGAATGAAAAGGAAGGCACTCCTAGGGAAACATTCATGAAAGATAGAGAAGAAACACCAAGAGTTTTGAAGAGAATAGAAAATAAGCAACATGACAAGAATGAACAAAAGCTTGTTCAAAAAGAAGAGAACAAAGAGTTATACAAAGAAAAGTAGAAACTTGTCCAAAAGGAATAATCCAAAGGGGAAACATTAGAGCAAAACAAAATGGTTAAGGCAGAGGATTCTTCATTCAACTTCTCTCAGGCTTTATTTCAGGTAAAAATTTCTATCCCACTAGTCGAGATGATGAGAATTAAGGAGTATAGGGATCGTGCAATTCAATTGATATCAAATGGAAATGAGAAAAGTACAAATTCTAAAAATTAGATGGCCACTAAAATGGTTAACAAGCAAGAGAAAGTGATTGTCCCTGAAGTGTGCTTAAATGATGTATTGGTAAGTTCCCCACAAGTTGAACCTTTTTTCACCACACTGCTTATAAACAACAAACTATTGAGGAATTGCATGATAAACTTTGGCACTGCAATCAATATCATGCCAGTTGGAGTTATGAAACAGCTTGGCATGTGGGTAGATACTAATGAAGGGAAGTGCTATGCAATGGATAGTAGGCCTGTTCCAGTAGTAGGTGTTATGAAAGATGTTGAAGTCAAACTAGCTACTTATCCTCAGGTGGCCTACAATATAGATATAACTGTAATTGATACCCCTCCTCAATTTGGGATGCTTTTATCAAGATAGTGGACGACAGCAGTTGGGGGAAATGTCCAATTTGATTTATCTTATGCAACAATTCCAGTGAACGGTCAAGAAGTTAAGTTGTACAGGGAGCCAAGGATGAACCCAATTGTAGATTGTGTACCTCTAGATCAAGTCAATTGCTTTTGTGATATGGATCTTGGAATTTCTAAGATAGAACCAGCCCAGCCAGAGTTAGTCAATGGTGATCCAATTGATAAACATGTAGCAAAAAAATGTGATGGCGTGTGGAAAATGTACTTTGATGGAGCTTGCAGCCAAGAAGGTAACAGAGCAAGAATAGTGTTTGTTTCCCCTAAAGGAGTTACTTTTACATATTCATTTTTTCTAGCATTTGAATGTATGAACAATATAGCAGAATATGAAGCTTTGTTAACAGGTTTGAATATGGCTGTAAAACATAAGATCAAGTTGCTAGTTGTTCTACTAGATTCTGAGCTAGTTGTTTCTCAAGTTAAATCAAAATATGCAGCAAAACTCAAGAGGCTGAAGCAATACAAGAATGTTGTATGGGACACAATTGAGTTATTTGATGCTTTCTCCATTGAATGGATTGAGAGTTCAAAGAACATAACGGTAGACATTTTAGCCAATGTAGCACTAAGAAGAGATGACATCACATTGGCTGGAGTGTCTCAAATCGAGTTAAAAGCAAGACCCATTGTGCCTGACAATATATACAGTTGGCAGGTTTTTAATGATGATACTGACCTCTTGAAATTTCTTCATTGTATAGATCAATATGAAGCTCAAGAAGTTGATTTCAATGCCTTTGTTGAAGAAGTAGATGGAAAGCAGACAATATTTGGGAAAGAGGTCTTACAGCTTAAAACTAATAAACTTCCCAAAGGGCTACTAGAATTGGAAATGGTATATGATGGAAATGATCGGTCCCTCATGAAATAGATACCAGTCAAGAGAGAGGATATTGAAGAGGTCAATTTAGGGGCTGAACTGGCACCAAAAAGGTATACATTGGGAAGAAAATAAGCCTAAAAATTTGAAGAATGTCGATTGCATTATTGAGAAAATGTAAACATGTGTTTACATGGTCTTATGAAGATCTCAAAGTATATAGGGAGGATTTGTTTCAACATGAAATCCCATTGAAACCAGATGCAAAGCCATTTAGACAGAAACAAAGACCCATTAACCCAACATTGGAACCAAAAATGCAGGAAGAATTGGAAAAGCTTAGAGATGGGGGTATCATCAAACCAATCAGGCACTCAACATGGGTCTCAAACCTGGTTCCTGTGAGGAAAAAGAATGGGGATATCAGATTATGTGTAGACTTCAAAAATCTAAACATGGCATCTCTCAAGGATAATTATCCTCTACTTAATATGGAGGTTGTACTACATAAAGTAACAGGGTGTGAATTGTTATCTATGATGGATGGGTTCTCTGGTTACAACTAGGTCAAAGTCAAAGAATCTGAGTAGTACAAGACAACCTTTACAACTCTATGGGGAACATATGTTTATGTGAGAATGCCATTCAGTCTCACAAATGCGGGTGCAACCTTTCAAAGAGCTATGGACGTAGCATTTGCAAACTTGATTAATGCTATCATGGTGGTGTATCAAGATGACCTTATTGCTTATTCAAAAGGGCTAAAGATCATGTAGAACATCTAGAAAAGGTATTTATTAAAGCTTTAGAGTATGGTATTAGTCTGAACCCTAAGAAATGTCATTTAGCAGTCACAGAGGGAAAACTCTTAGGACATATTGTGTCAAAGGAGGGAATTAGAATAGATCCTGAGAGGGTTGAAGCCATAGATAAAGTTCCTATTCCTAAAACCATCAAGGCCATCCAGTCATTTTTTGGACAGATCAATTTTGCTAGGAGATTTGTGTCTAATTTTGTTGAAATTGTTAAGCCCATCTCAAAGATGTTGAGGAAGGGACAAAAGGTAGAATGGACTACAGAAGCTTTTATATCAATCAAAAGGGCTATCAAGGAGGCTCCTGTCCTTAAGTCTCCAGATTCTACAAAACCCTTTCAAATATTTTCATTTGCTTCGTTGCATACTATAGCTGCTATCATGTTACAGAAGAATGAGAAAGGTCATGAGCAGCCTGTGTCTTTTTTCAACAAGTCATTGCAGGGGTCAGAATTGAAATATGATATAATGGAGAAACAAGCATTTGCATTGGTGATTGCTTATGTCTCTCATGCGGCTGTTAAAGATATTTTGACACAGTCAGAGGTAACTGGAAAGAGATGTAGATGGATTAATAAAATTCAAGAATTTGATATAGAAATAAATTAGTGAGAGGTCAAGGTTTGGCTAGGTTAATGGCAGAAACAAATGTTGAAGCAAATCAAATTTGTAATGTAGAAGATGAAGGAAATGCAATTACAAGTATTGAGCATATTGCTTGGTATATAGACATCATGTATTACCTTAGATACATGAAGTGTCCTGAAGGATTAAGTGATAACTAGAGAAGAACCTTGAAGCTGCAAGCATCCAAATATGTATTCATGGAAGGTGATTTTTTTTGGAAAAATAGGGACGAGATGTTGTTGTTATGTCTAGATAAGCCACAGGCCAAGCATGTTTTGAGAGAGATGCATGAAGGGGTATGTGGAGGCCATTATTCTACAAAGACAACTGCACACAAGATTCTCAATGCGGGTTATTACTATCCAAAAGTTTTTAATGATTCCTTTTCATATGTAAGAAGATGTGAATCATGTCAAAAGTTCTCAGGGAAAATGAAGTATAAAGGAGATTTACAACTCAAACCTATGCAAGTTGAAGCCCCTTTTCATCAGTGGGGAATTTATTTTATTGGGGAAATACAAGAGAAATCAAGTGGAGGACATAAGTGGATCCTGGTAGCTACTGATTACCTCACTAAATGGGTAGAGGCAATCCCAACCAAGCAAGCAACGAGTAAAGTTGTAATCAATTTTTTAATGGATAACATCATTACCAGATTTGGAACACCATTAAGATTGATCACAGATAATGGGATGTGTTTTAGATCTAATGAGTTTAAAGATTTTTGCAGTACATATGGTATCATTATTTCTTATGCAGCTCCTTACCATCCACGAGCTAATGGTCAAGCAGAGTCCAACAACAAAAGTCTTTTGAAGATCATAAGGAGAATGATAGGTGGGAATAAAAAGGCTTGGGATTCAAAATTGAGGTTGGCCTTATGGGCTGATAGGATAACTATGAAAAAGGAAATTGGAAAATCCCCATTTGAATTGGTGTATGGAACACAAGCTAGGATTCCTTTACAAAATTTGTTACCAGTTTACAAATTTATCCTTTAGGAAGATATAGACATTCCTGAACTAATGGAGGAAAGAATGGAGCAGCTAGCAGAGCTTGGTGAAGTAAGAAGAGTAGCTCAAAACTAGAATGTGAAGTTGCAGGCACAAATGAAGTATTTATTTGATAGAAGAGAAAAAGATAGAAAATTTGAAGAAAATGATCTAGTGCTAATGTGGAATGCAAGGTGTCAAGAAAAGGGAAAGCATGGGAAATTTGAAGCTTTGTGGCTGGGAACCTTTGTTGTTGTTGGCAAGAAAGGTGAAGATTCGTATTATTTGCAAAACATGACTAGTGAAGAACAGGAGTTTCCTGTACATGGGAAATTTTTGAAGCATTTTTTCTCTTGAGCAATACAGAGGATTAAGGGTTGCCAGTGTATGGACAACTCTTGACAATCCTCTTACAAATTTCTCTTCCATGCATAGTAGTATAGGAAATAAGAGGAACATGAATTTCCAGTACATGGACAATCCTGATATTCCTTCTTTTTAAATAAATCTTTCCATGTACAGTAGTATAGGGTCATGTTCGTCTCCATTTCCATTTATTCCATCTTGCTTACTTGTCCATCACCTTGAGTTTGGTCTACTCATCCAGAGATCTAGATCCTTGCAATGATCTCACAATCATTCATCCCCAAATGGAGCCACTGTTAGAACTGTAAAATTTTGAAAATTTTATAGTTGCGCATACCCCTTAGTTCCCAAAAAATGTCCATACCATAAGCACAAGAATCTGCTTTGTATAACAAATTTATCCATATTTTATCATTTGGTCCCATAGAATTCACTTGTCCTTGAGTATTTCAATATGTAAACCATATCGGCGTACCATGATGCAGGTCTCACTGATCCATAAAGCATTTTATACTAATGTCTTTTTGCAGTCTATCAGCAAGACATCGGGAAATTCTTACTGATGTTATTTCATTTGGTAATACACATCAGCATGATGTAGTTTGCAGTCTTAGTGACACAGGGGTCCTATAAGAAAAATAGTGGTCATTGGTATGAATCATAGCGAGCATACATGTGTCTTACCAATGAAACGCAAGGAGCTATGTCACCAAGACAAGAGTCATCAAAGTAACATCCTGTAGTGTTCATTTGGTCTTTCCAACAAAATAATGATAGATTTCGTCATTGTCATCGGTATGAAGTCTTGGAGTTTCACCGGCCCCCAGAGTCACAATGATATGTTTGATTATCAGTGAGACTGGCATCATCGGAGAGAGCTAGGAAGCTCATGCCGAATGAAATTCCATCGGCAGGAGAAACTAGTATGTCTCGACGATCAGAGTTGACAAAGGATAAGTCTCTGCAGAACACAATGTAAGCGGAGGAACGTCTACCCGACCTTCAATGTCACAGCGATACACTCATGACTGAAGGGATAGTTATTAGTGAGACTCAGAATATCGGTCAAGCTGTAGGACATCAAAGCGATATGTTATCTATTGATAGTCGGAGAGACTTGGAGTGTCGGCGAAGTGGTAGGACATCATAGCGGGTGTTTGATGGATGTTGGTAAAGGCCCAAATAATGGATCACCTAGATTTGAATATGAATGGAAATGACTTTTCATATGGCCTATGTATGAATACTCATTTTTCACGAAGAGAGCAGGGGGGTAAAAAAAATTCAGTAGATCAAATTTTTTATATTTTTGAGACTATGATTCGTGTAAAAAATGATGGAGATTTCAATTGAATTCATTTGATTTGGTGACATTTTTTTGGTTTCAGTTGTTTGTTACATGTTAATTAAAAGTATTGGTGAAGTTGTCTCCAAGGTTGATATTTTCTAATTATTTAAACTGATATATCAATGCTATTTTTCAGTTTATCAGTGCACACTTGTTGTATCTATATGGTTGGGTTAATTGGGTCTTTGAAGGAAATATTAAATCCTTTAAACCAATCATAGTAATTAGGGAATCTCATTTGGATCATTAAGAACTCAGTAATCATATTCCTGCATGTTTATACCAGTTATAAACTTAAAACCTATATGCCAAACAATTTGAGTTTCTTCCAGAAAGAAGTAACTCATTTAAAATTTTCATTTGACTCTGTATACCCAATAAGGCACTAGTCTCTGTTATTTCACTATTTAGTTTCATTTAGTTTTTCATATGAACATATTAGATTTTTTCCTTGATATCGCTTATACAATTTATACCAAATTAAAACTCATTTATCCACTCCAATTCGCCAGTGTGGGTAAATTGCTTTAGGAGATAAATAAAGGTCAAGTCTGCCTCATTGTTATAGGTACACCCACATAGGTCTGCCAGCACCTAAAGAATAGAAGGTCTAAATTATTTGGCCTTATCTGTTACCCTGAAACATATCAAGAGATTGGCAACCTCTTGAGGTATTTTTCCTGTGTTTTTGAGAGTTAACAAAATCTATCTTGGATGCCACTAACTCTACAAGTTCCCTTCTACCATGAGCTTTAATAGAAAATATTGGTCTTTAAAATCTCGGCTGATGTCTGTTACTTTGATAATGATTGCAATGGACTTTGTAGACTATTCTTGATACCACTTCCCCAAACATAACTTTGCTCCTGTTATTATCTACTCATTTTAAGTTGTTTGTTAACAAACTATTTCTCAATATTCAGATCTTCGTAATAATTGATTACTATTAGACCAGACCATAATGAAGTACAACTTGCAAGATACTCATTCTTTTGCACTTGAATTCTGAAAAACTAATAATTTGGCTATCGTGATTCATTTTCCTCCTTTTCCTTTGCAATTAAAGCATACCTGTTACTGTCTTCATATTTGGTTGTGTTCTTATACAGTGAAAGATAAACAAATACATATGTATTTCTCCTTCAGCATTGTTGATTGCATGAAGGCCACTTCCAGCCATGTATTGACTGGAACAACCATTTTGTGCATACCCTTTGATGGTTTCTTTTATTACTTGATGCTTATAAACACTGTCAGAAAGTGATTTTATTAATGTGTATGAGGCTGCTATAATATTATTGCATTTCCATTTTAAATCAGCTCGAATGAGCTCATTAACTGATAATTCAGCATGTCAGGCTCAACTCTTGTGGGAGCCTCATTTTAACCCACATCTTGAATTAAAACATGATTACACCAGTAGCTGCACATGAAGCAAATGAGTTAGAAATAAAATATTCTTCATAAGTGTGTGTAATGTTCCTCTATTTTGGCCTTCATGGAAACCTATGATAGGGATTTACATTTGATGCACGTGGGAATCAATATATGTATGAATGGGTAAATGTGCATGTTCAGAACATAACCCTTCATTACTTAGAACTTATTGTTCTAATTCATCTCTTTACTCAATGCAGGAAACCAGACACCAGGCACTTAAAGACCAAGGAACTACAAGGAGCAAGGAAAAACAAAAGGGAGCAGATCCAGTTGTAGTATCAATCATTCAGGCAATGACTAGTTACCTTTTAGCATGTTTAGTTTCTTCCAGCATTTACTCATTTATGCATATTTTGGTTTCTATTTGTATCAAATGAGTAATTCAGTCTCACAGCTTCATTGTGTGGGACACATGTGCCTAATTACATTCAATAAAGATTACATTTTCAAAAAATATTGTAAAATCTTTTATGTCTCATTCAGTGGTATAAATGTAATACTTTTTCTTGTAATCTTGAAAAGTTGTTTCATTTGTATAATTGAATGTAACATAGAAGGTTTAAAATGTACCATTCATTTTGAAACATAGGTAGCTCATCCTGATTGAGTCTGTAGGTGAAAATCTGGTAACATTTTGGCAACATCTGCTGGATGTTTGCCTGCTAAACATACAACCAGTAGCCTAGACTTGTCCATTGGGCATGGAGTCATTAGGAAAACTCAGAAACAAACCTAAAACAACTTTCTCAAGGTTGAAGCTCACTTGGAAATTTATTGAAAACAGGAAAAATATTGAAGTAAAACTATTTACTGTGCTAGAACAACACTTAGGGAATTAAACAACAACTAACCAGAGTGCAGTGGCACTTATTGAAAGCATAAAACCTAACCTAATATGTACAATGATAAATCATACCTCAAAATAGTGTTTGAGGTGAATCCCATTAACTAGGATTGATAACACTTCTCCATCCATGTTTGAAAGCTGGAATGCATTATACTCTTTGCATTAAGTTATAATAAATGGGCCTGCCCAAAAATGGTCAAATTTTGTATGCTTGCCTGGTCCACTTTTTAGCACATCCCACTTAAGAACAAGATCACCTTCCCTAAAAAATTTGACTGTAGCTTTCTTATCAAATGTTTTCTTTGTTTGGAGCTGATGATATTCCAAAATTTTCATTGCTTTTTCTCTTGTCTCTTCGAGCTCCATGAGCTCTAAATATCTTATGGACATGGGGTCGTGTTCTTCAAACATTTCTAATTGGTGAACAATATCTAGAGCTGGAAGCTCTACGGATAGAGGTAATCTGGCCTCTTTACCATAAACAAGTACATATGGTGAGTTACCTACTGAACTCTTAGGGGTTATTCTATCTACCCAAATTGTAGATTTCAATATGGAATGCCAAACCCTTTGATTCTCCTCCATAGTTCTCTTGATAATTCTGATCAGATTTTTATTTGTACTTTCAGCTAAGCCATTACCCTGTGGGTAATAATTTGAGGAGGTATTCAAATGAATTCCATATTTAACAACCCAATCTGTAACTCTCAATCCAACAAAAGCAAGAGCATTATTTGAAATGATGGAGTCAGGGACTCCAAATTTGGTGATTATATCCTCATAAAAGCTCAGAATAGAAGATTCATTAGCTTCTTTCAAAGCTATTTCTTTTGTCCACCGTGTAAAAAAATTTGTGGCTATAAGCACCCACTTGTGACCAGCACTAGAAGGTGGATTAATTTTTCTGATAAAGTCAATGCCCCATCTCATGAAGGGCTGCTCTACCTAAATTGGATGTAAAGGCATAGTAGGCAGCTTTTCTTTTCCTGCAAATAAAGCACATTTAATACTCTTTCTTGACCATGCATATGCATCTTTGAATAAGTTGGGCTAGTAAAAACCAGCTCTCATGATTTTCCAAGCAGTTGTCCTTGGAGAAAAATGACCTCCTGAAACTCCATCATGAAATTCAAGAAGTACCTTTTCTATTTGATCAGTGTCAACACACCTTGATAAGACACCATTCAGATCTTTCCTAAAAAGAATATTGTCAATGAGGATGTAAGGTATTGATTTTAATCTAAATTATCTTCATTTTTCTCTGTCTAGACCTAGTGGACATTCACCAGTTTGAAGAAAGTGGGTCATTTCTTGAACCCAACTTGTTAATGTTGGAGCAACATTCTGAATTTCATTGTCATTAACTAAAATAACTTCTAATTCTATTTTTTGTGCATCTTCAGGGGTTGAGGCAAGTTTCTCACAAATTCTTCTACCTCTGACAAGTTTTGTGATCTTGATATCAACATCAAACTCCATTACTTTTGTGATCCACCCTACTCTTTTTTCACTCAGATCTTTGTTCAACAAAAATTCCTTCACACTTGGGTGTGCAACTAAAAGATGAATTTTATTGTTGGAAACTAGAGGTTTAAACTTCTTTAAGCTTATGATCACAGCGAGAACATGTTTCTCTTCATAATCAGCAAGTCCTTGACTAAAGAAAGCTATTGGCTGCTCTAAATTATCACTATTTTTCTGAACCAGCATAGCAGAAATTGAACTAATGCTGCCAAAAGCATACAAAAAGAAGTCTTTAGAGAAATCTGGATTTACCAGTGTTGGGGCTGATGCTAAAGCTTCCTTCATTTCTTTAAAACTACGTTTTTCTTCTCTAGTCCAACTAAAAATTGCATTCTTTATAAGCATGGAAGTCAAAGTTTGTAGTAAATTTGCAATATCAAGAATGAACCTCTGCAAAAAGTTGATTCTCCCTAAAAAGCTTTGCAATCCTTTCTTGTGGTTTGGTAATCGTAGTTCAAGTATAGCTTTGACTCTTTCAAGATCAATGGTAACTTCGTATTTTGACACTATGTGACCTAACAATTTACCCTCATGAACTACAAAGATACTCTTTTTTGGATTGAGAGCTATTCCATACTCTACATTTTTCAAAAACTTGCTTGAGATGTGACAAGTGTTCATCTACTTTCTTGGAATATACTGTTATGTCATCTAAGTAAACAAGCAAAAATTTCTAAATTAAATTTTGAAACACCATATCCATGGCACGTTGAAAGGTGGCACCAGCATTAGATAGGCCAAAAGGAATTCTCTTGTAGGCCATAGTGCCCCATTTTGTTGTAAACATTGTTTTATATTGATCCTCTTCTTTAACTAAGATCTAATTATAACCAGAATACCCATCTAAAAGAGAAAATCTCTCTAAACCAGCAACAACCTGAAGAATCTGTTCCATAGAGGGTAAGGGGTAATGGTCTTTTATAGATGCTCTGTTAAGGTCTCTAAAATCTACACATAATCTTATATCCCCATTCTTTTTTCTAACCAGAAGGACATGTGTTTAATCAAAAATACAATACCCCTCTCAACTAACTTGGTCAGCTCTTTGATCATTAAAGGTTTGAGCTTGGGGTTCAAAGGTCTTTGTTTTTGTCTAATAGGCTTGGCACCAGGCTCTAACTCAATTGTATGTTGCACAATATGAGGATCAAACCCTTTTAAATCAGAATATTGCCAAGTAAAAACATCATGATACTCTTGGCATAAAGCAATAAAGGCTTTTCTATCTTAAGCTGAATAAATTTTTCCTAATTTGAGAAGCTTACCTTTAAAGATTTCCACTTCTTCATAATGATCTTCTTTGACTTGAATGTTGACTTTGTTTTTCTTAAGCTAATCATCAGTGTTGAATATGGATTCCAATGTAACCAGACCTTTTGGAAGCTTGTTTGTCTTCAGTTGTATCACTTGATCATCATACTGTTGTTTAAAATTTTTCCTAATTTACTACAGAAGATTGATTTTCTTGGAGCAGAAAGGTTAAAATCTACTCATCACTTTCAAATACCTACCAGTTGATGTTGTTATTAGGAATTGATGGCCTGATTACAACCTTAACATACTACTGTATTTTATCTTTTCTAATATCGCCTAGGATATCAAACTGTGCTCCAATCACTGTAAGTCTGTCAGCATGTTTATTCTAATTTCTTGGAATAGAAATCAAATTGAGGGCATCAAACTCCTCAATTATGTTCCATACTCTGTTTCTGTAATATTTCAAGGCATCATTCTTGGCAAAATTCATGCATCTAACCTGATTAACTATTAATTCATTATCTCCATAGACTTTCAAATAGTTAATTCCTCTTTTCCTTGCCCACTCAAGGCCTTGAATGAGTCCTTCATACTCAGCAATGTTGTTAGAACATGTGAAAGCAAAATGAAAGGCTAAAAAGTACTTATCACCCTATGGAGAAACCAACATTGCACCTCCACCTACTCCATTCTTGCTTCTGGAACCATCAAAAAACATTTCCCAAAGTTCATTTTGTTGTTGTAACAACTGATCTGTTCCCTTTTCAAGGTTTGGAACTTTTGCATCAGGTTCAAGCATCACATAATTTCCCATACCAGCATCCTAAATAAGATCTTCAGGACTGTCTAACACATTTTCAGCTGCCCATTCATGTAATAGTACATCAGGAACAACTTCTGCTTGAAGTTCTTGAGCAGCAGCTAGCTCACGGTTAGTAAAAATGACACAATTTGTGTCTGCAGTAGTAGGAACAACGTTGATAGCACTTGGGTTATATGGCTTAATGTGATCTTTGGCCAACTTTTCATATTTAATAGTAACTTTGGTTCCATATCTTGTTCTAAACAACATATGTGACCAATCAGTTGACACATAACCTCCTATCTTACCTGTAAAGTCTCTTGAGAGACACAAGGCAAAGAAAGGTGGGAGATCTATAACACATATGTCTTGAGGAACTAAAAAGTTTAGACAAGCGTGAAGAGTAAGACTCAAACTTTTTATAACACCTAAAGTATTAACTGAGGTACCATCCAATTGAATCACTCCTTTCTCTAAAGGTTGATATTTTAGTCCAAGTTTGTCAACAATTTGTTTTGGCATAGCAGAGCTACTAGCTCCACTGTCTACCATACAGTTGTGAACTAACTTATCACCTATGATTACAGACACATAAAATGGAGGTGGTTTGATGTCTTTTCCTACCCCTTTGCTGGGTTGTTTATCATTTTCTTGAGGATCATTTGTCAATACAACTCTAATTTGACCTATTGGAGACTCAGACTCATCAGACACTTTTAGATTTAACAAGGCTGACTATAACATGTCTTTTTGACCTAGGATAGCTAAAGAATCTCACATAGACATCGTTACGTTCATCTTTTTCATATTATCAATAATATTATAAGGTACAACTAGGTTTGCTTTATGATGTACCTTTATGCCAGCATGATCAACTTGCAAATGTGGTTGCTCCTTGACTGGGAGTTGTTCATTACTTTGCAAAACATGAGTTACTTGAGGTGTAGATGGTTCTGCAGCTGATGCTTTCCCTTTGTCAACTACTTGATCAAGTTCAAAATCTCTTTTCTTTTCCCTTGTGTTAGCTGCAACTGGAGAATTATCTACATTCAATCCACATAATTCTTCACCTTTCCAGTTAAGTAAGGTAGTTTCATTTGTAAGTTGATCTTGGTGTTGTGGAGGTGCATCATTGAGTGCATTCTACTATGAACTTGAAGCATTATGTACCATAAGTGCTTGATTTATAACTCCATTGGAGCATGTAGCTTATTATGTGGTTGATTGTATGGGTAGCACCACTCATAATCAGCAGCCAAGTTATTTTGAATAGGGACAAGGTCCCTAGCTGCATTAATAGGTGTTGGATTATATGCTTGAAAAGGTATTTGATTCACATTTTGTCTTGGACCTTGGAAATTTCCTTGGTACTATTGCCTATTACCTTGAAATGGTTGATTTGAAGTCTGATTATGCTGCTGATAAGGCCTAGTATAAGATTGTTGCTTTTCTAAATTCACCAACTTGTTACCAAAAGTTTGCAAAATGTTTTCAATCTTCTATTGACTCTCTTTTATTTCTTGCAACTCCTGGGACTGTACTGGAACAACAGATTCTTGTTTACCAGCCAATGGTAATGTTGATACATTAGGTAATTGTGCAAATGGTGGAATCTGAAGTGGTATATTTGGTTGTATCTCTGGAAAAATAGGCATTGGTGGCCTAGGAGAAATCTTTCATGCCTGTATTAAGCAATTTTCTACTCTAATTGCTATTTCAAAAACATCAGGTAGAGAAACACCTCCCATTGTCTGTATCATAACAGCTATATCACTATTAAGAGCTTTCAAATAGTACAAAAATGCATATTCTGGAGGTGGTCTCACTGTTCCAAGAATTCTATCCCAAGTCCTCTGAAATATGAAATTAAAATCATTCATTTGCTCCTGAGGAACCCTCTTAATTGTAGTCAATTGCTCCAATAGACACAAGTTATCAAACCTGTCCTGAAATTGCTTGTGTAATTTGTCACCCAACTCATCCCATGTTGCAATTGAACCTACTCCAAGACTCCTGAACCACTATAATGCTCTTCCTTTTAAAGATGTTGCAAGTAGCCTTACAGCTACATCTTCTTGTGTAATATGATGAACACCACATAAGGAAGTAACATCCCTTATGTGCTCAATTAGAGTTGTTTGGTCTTCACCAGTAAAGATTGGCAAGCTCTTCAAAGCTTCCACTGGTATATCATTATGTTGTGCCAAATTTAATGGATTGACTCCATTAAATGGAAAAAAGGTTGATTTCTAGGAGCAACCATTAGATGTGGCTGAGGTGGATTCAAATATGTAAAAACAACAGCTGATGAACTTGCTGCATCAGTAGAACTTGAAGAAGGAAAAGTTGCAAAAATTATATGACTAGTAAATGCAGTTGGACTACTTGAAGGAGACCTTGCTATTCTAAGGCTTGGTGAGGCTGAATGATTCCCACTTTGCCTCTTAGATGGTCTTCCTCTCCTCCTTGGTGGTGAAAATGTAGTTTCTGGTCTAACACCAGGTGGTGTAGACTGTACTCTCTTAGAAGGAGGTACTCTTTTTACTATTCTGCCTTGTCTTTTGGGTGGTGATAGCTGCAAAAATTTGAATTCTCTCGAACTTCATGTTTGTACTCTTTTCATAATTTGTGATAGCACTAATTATGTTGTTCTTTCACTTCACAGAGTCGCCAAGTATGCTAAATAACTTCTGAAAAGTCTGAAACATGTTGGTTGCATACCAAACCAACAATATGATGTGGAACTTGTCCCACCGGGCGTGCCAAAATTGTTAACACTAGAAAATGCACCCTATGCAAAGTTATGAAAACTGAGCTTTCTAGAAAAACATGGGATCATTTCAAGGCTATGAATCACCTAAATTTGAAATGAACCTTCGGATAAGGCCGGCTCCTAGCTGGAAATATCACCTAAACTATTGACTTGATAGGAAAAGGGTAAGAAAGAATGCATGAAAATGAAAACTAAACCCTATGGTGATACACCAAATTTTCTAAGAAGACATGCAATATAGTTTACACACGTTTTCAATTAATGACAAAAGATTTGTCATACACAACTCAATCACATATTTTTTCTGCATAAACATTTCATGAAAAGGTTCATTTAACTATACTTCTAAAAGGAAGAAAGACTTCACAACTATAGGATACTATATTTTAAACACATCTCAGAACCTGCAAAAATACATATTGTTCTATAGAATGGTGCTAAAATAAGACAAAACCATAAGGAATTAAACAATTTCACAAGCAGTTACATCAATTATATAAATGCACACACTTTAACAGAGATATTGAGAAGGTAAAGTGCTTATACTCATTATTTTAAAAGATGAAAAATAGATATACATGCCTATCATGAGTTACAAAACGTAATCTCTTTTCTGCAAATAACTCCAAAGCCACAAAATAGAAAAGTATCAAGTAAGAACTAATTACAATGAATCACATAAGTGATTATATCCACATCTCCAAGTAGTTCCACTAAAAGGGGTTCTAGAAACCACATTTTCGTAAGCCTTCAAAAATCCTAAAATTTAGCAACTGATTCTTCTTCAAAGAGGCTCCAAAAGGGTTGAAAAGGTCAATTTGACCATATCCAACATGAAGGTACATGAAAATGGCCAAAAAACACTCCAACCTTCCAACAAAGAGAATAAAGACTCCTATATGTTCTCCTTGCATTTGCAAACTTCTCATAACTCCCCAATATACTTGGCATTTCATAAATTCAAGCACACCTACCCTTAAACCGAATTTTCAAGGGTGACTCCTCCATTCGCATTAGTATGGCACTTTGAATTAATGATTTATAATAGCATCATTAGAATCAAAGACCTTACAATACTTGGTCAAATGCAAAATAAAGGATTAAAAAAAACACAAATCATAAGTCTTGAAAGACTTGAGAAAACCTAAAGACTAAGCCACAAAGCTACTCGTGTAATTCATTTTACAAAGTTTACTTAAAAACTTAAAGTAAAAAACCATTGGTATCGAAGCTAGGGTAAAAACCCTAAAAGGTAAAAGATGCAAAACTACACAAGGAATTTCATTTTTTCTATCAAATTTTCTAGAATCTTCTTGGTTGTGGGATAGGGTTTGTGAGAGCTCTGCTTCAGGATTTCTCCATGGATTCAAGGCCAGGCCATAGAGAGGCATTTCATTGCAAAATCTTGGGTAAGATGCTTTTTACTGTGGAATGTCTTTTCTTGTAGAGAAAAGGATCCAAACTTCGATTTGATTTCTCCTGTAAAAGTTTTTTAAAAAATTGTGCATTTCTCTTTTATTCTACAGTAAAAAGCTCAAAATCGAGCTATCTCCATAAAACTCCACTCTGTGTATTTCTTGTTATTTTCTATAATCTTGAAGATTTCATGTAGAAAAGATGCTCTCAAGAACCTATTTAATGTCAAAGCTCTGAACCTCCTCTGTTGTGCCTCTCTATTCTCTTCATACTACATAGGTACATTCCTTCTTTTGATTGTTATGAGACTATTCTTTAGAGCTTTCTGAATATCATAAATCATCTATAGGTTATATTCTTGCTTTCAAATTTGCAGGCCGACTTGTATTTCAACAGCCACAACTATCATATTTTTCCCTTTTTTGAAAATGGTCATATTTTGGCTCGGTCTTCAATTTCCTGTGCATATATTTGGATTGTATTCTTTCCTTAATTCATGGCCAAACAGGGTCTACAAAACACTTAGCTTCTAGAGCTTTCATTTACTCATATGTCATTTATTCTTCATTCTAGGTCTAGCTTCCAATTTATTTTTTGTATTTTATATTTATCACTATGCACTGTGCATTTGGGACTCACATGCTTACTTTAGTAAATATGACCTTTATACATATGATACTGGCTCATGATATTACCATAAATCTTTCTAAGGCACTGCTTAAAGAATCATGAACTTCTTTGTTATCTTTGTTGACATGGTTATCCTTTAAGATGAAGCCATTACCCTCTTACAACCCATTAATCACCACTCAGTCACCTTCATAGCTATTAGGCGTTTGACTTTTCTTTTCAGCTGCTCCTTTAGTAGCCTTTGGACTATCCACAGTTCGAATCTGCCCTTGTAAATGTCATAGATAATTAAACTTATCTCCTTCGGTTGGCAGCATAAACTATACCATAACATTTATAGGAACCTATCTTGGATTCCACTAACTCTACAAGTGCCCTTCTACCATGAGCTTTAATAGAAAATATTGGTCTTTAAAAGCTCGGTTGCCCTCTATTACTTTGATAATGATTGTAATGGACTTTATAGACTGTTCTTGATACCACTTCCCCAAACATAACTTTTCTTCTATTATTATCTGCTCATTTTAAGTTGTTTGTGAATAGACTATTTCTCAATATTCATATCTTCGTAATAATTGATTACTATTAGACCAGACCATAATGAAGTACAACTTGCAAGATACTCATTCTTTTGCACTTGAATTTTGAAAAACTAATCATATGGCTGTTGTGGTTCATTTTCCTCCTTTGCCTTTGCAATTAAAATATACATGTTACTCTCTTCATATTTGGTTGTGTTCTTATACAGTGAAAGATAAACAAATACATATGTATTTCTCCTTGAGCATTGTTGATTGCATGAAGGCCACTTCCAGCCATGTATTGACTGGAACAACCATTTTGTGCATACCCTTTAATGGCTTCTTTTATTACTTGATGCTTATAAACACTGTCAGAAAGTTATTTTATTAATGTGTATGAGGCTGCTATAATATTATTGCATTTCCATTTTAAATAACCTCGAATGAGCTCATTAACTGATAATTCAGCATGTCGGGCTCAACCCTTGTGGCAGCCTTGTTTTAACCCACATGCTGAATTAAAACATGATTACACCTATAGCTACACATGAAGCAAACGAATTAGAAATAAAATATTCTTCATAAGTGTGTGTAATGTTCCTCTATTTTTTCCTTCATGGAAACCTATGACAGGGATTTACATTTGATGCACGTGGGAATCAATATATGTATGAATGGGTAAATGTGCATATTCAAAATGTAACCCTTCATTGCTTAGAACTTATTGTTCTAATCCATCTCTTTACTCAATACAAAAAACCATACACCAGGCACTTAAAGACCAAGGAACTACAAGGAGAAAGGAAAAACAAAAGGGAGCAGATCCAGTTGTAGTATCAGTCATTCAGGAAATGACTGGTTACCTTTTAGCATGTTTAGTTTCTTCCATCATTTACTCATTTATGCTTATTTTGGTTTCTATTTGTATCAAATGAGTAAGTCAGTCTCACGGCTTCATTGTGTGGGACACATGTGCCTAATTACATTCAATAAAGATTACATTTTCAAAAAAGATTGTAAAATATTTTATTTCTCATTCAGTGGTATAAATGTAATACTTTTTCTTGTAATCTTGTAAAGTTGATTCATTTGTATAATTGAATGTAACATAGAAGGTTTAAAATGTACCATTCATTTTGAAACATAGGTAGCTCATCCTAATTGAGCCTGTAGGTGAAAAACTGGTAACAATAAGTAAGGGAACTATCCATGGTTGATTGTCTTGTTCTATGATGTTTTCACACATAAGATTCTCATCGATTGGATTGTGTAACACCATAATATCATCTTCACTAATAGGAGAGATATTAGGAGAGGGGAAAATTGGATTGTTGTCCATAATCTCATTTTCTTGTGCTACAACATCTACCCTAGTAGGAGAGATTTTAGGAAAGTGACAATCAAGAAGTGCATCACATGTGATGGTTAGATGTTGTAAAGAAGCTTCATCACAAAGAGGGGTGAGACCAAGGGAAGGAAAACTATGATTTTCATGTGTGTCAATGATTGGTTCTTCTTTTTTGAAATGACCCTTTCAATTGGTAGGAACATTAGGAAGGAGAGATAATGATATAACTCTCAATTATTGGTTTTCTTGATACCAACACATCCTTCTCACAAATGTGTTTGTCATGATCATTCTAAAAAGCATTGTCACAAATAGGGGAGGTGTTGGGAGAAGAATGGAGACTAGGTAAAGTGGTGGCAATGAATTCATCTTGTATTGTTATATTATCTTCCCAAGGGGAATGAGAAGGAAAAACAAGACCATGATTTTCAACGATTGTATCTTCTTTCGCCAAGATACCTTCGTCACTAAAAGGAGAGGTATCAGGAAAGGTAAAATTATGATCATCATGTTTATCTATGTTTGTATTTCCTTCTAACACATCATCCTCACAAATGGGAGAGATAGGAGGGAGTGTAAGTTTAAGACAAGCATTAACATTTTCACTCTCTTGTGCTAAGAGACTATCATAACTAGGACATGCATTGAATGAATGACAAACATGCTTATTGACTAATATTTTCTTTGCAAATTTGGAGAAGATTGAAACTAACATTTGGAAATAACAATCTATGCAAACTCAAAACACAATGTAAAAGGCTGAAATGAAATGAAATTTTTAGATGATAATTGATTGATTATGTTATTCAATGATGTGGGAATGCAAATTTTGAAATTAAGTAATGCATGAAATGAGCCAAATTAAGCTAGAATTAATGAAATGCATGTAATAGGAACTCAGCCCACTAATATAGATAGTTGATGATAGAAAACAAAAGCATAAAAATAGGGTTTTCAACTCTATAAAAGGCAGTTTCAGGGGTGAAAAGGGATCGTTTCACCCAAGGTGGCGAATGAGTCCTAGTATGGACTTTTTTCAGAAGTTTCAGAAATATTTGAGTGATTTTTGGGTTTTCTGAGTGATATGATGCAGACCTAAGTAAAAAATGAAGAATTTAAGAAAATTTAAATGAATTTAGATGCCAACAATGCAACCTAAATGTATGTTTTATGAATGAAAAATTTGAAACCTAGCATGCCAATTAACTAATGCAAAATCTAATGCAAAGTCAATGCAAGGCTAGATCTATGATGAAGGACTCTAAATCAGAAAAGAGAAGTATTTGAAAAGAAGGTTCACCAAAATGAACAAAATATTTTATGAAGTGTAGGAATGCTATGTCTCTTTTGCTCAAGTAGGGTCTTTCACCTAATGGAAAGAGATAGATCCCACACCAAAAATCTAGGTGGTTCACTCAAATAAAGGAATGTAAGATTGAATTATGAATAAATGAAATCATCTAAATGCAGCTAATTGATAAAATTGATTGAATATGAAAGAAAAACTAATGAAATATGCAATGTTTGTGTGTGAATAATATATGTGTAATGAATGACAAACACTCCTAATAAAACATTATATCAAGAGATTTAAACAACAATTAATCTATTTAAAATAGAAAATCACTTAAAAGCGTCCTATTGCTCTCTATCTCCAAAGATTTATTAAATCATTGTGGCTCTCATATTGTGTAAGCACCGTGACTGTTAAAATGACAATCTAGAGAATGAGATATTGTAAAATGCAGGAATCTAATCCTATGTAATGATTGCTAAATGATATGATGATAATGGTATAGCCTAAAATGACATGAAAATTATAAAAAAAACTACTATAAACTAAGATGCAGCTAAATGAAAAGCCATGATTATGATTGCTAATTACTATTTTCTATTTTCTCAATGTTCAAATGCTTAATTGCTCTAATGTTATTTCTGTAGAGTAAGATTGCACAAAGTTGGGATCCTTCTCCTGTAGAAAAAGGTTGTATTTATAGATTCACGGTAGCATATTTGTGATGTGGCGGCAGGTAAGGGTTTGGATTTGATTTGAAAGAATGAATGATGAAGGATGAAGAAGCCAGAGAAGATTATGGAGATTTGTTCCTCCACACGAAAACATTCTGCCAAAGGATAGGAAGAATCAATGGAAGAAGATGAAGTTTTTCCTATAATTTGTCTCAAATTTGTCTCCAAATTTATCCGTGAAGGCTGAGTTAAATTAATTAGATATAAAATATCTAATATTGTTGGTGGATATGATGAGTGAAAAGAGGAAATAGCTATAGAAATATGCTTTTATTTGAATATTTGGATTTATTCAAGTTAGCAAAAGAAGATATTTAATTTAATAAAACAAACTATAGAAATCTATTTATTAAATAAACATGGAAGAAATGTGGTAATTGAATAAAACAAAGTATGTGAACTTGTTTATTTAATTTAGATGGAAGAAAATAGATAATTAAATAAAACAAGGTATTTTATTTTTTTATTTAATTAAGATGAAATGATGTGATTAAGATAAAATATATATATAATTATTGAAAAATTCGATAATGATAATTAAATAAAAAGAAGTATGTGATTTGTTTATTTAATTAAGATGAAATAATATGATAAAGATAGAAGAATTAAATGCGAACTATATAAATAAATATTTCTATTTATTTATAAGTAGATGAAAATAGAAGGGTTAATTAATCAAATAAATCATATTTAATTAATTAGATTATCCAAACCATTTTTAGGTGTATACATTTTGCCCCTCTTTGAAGTGATGTGTTTACGCACTGCTTCAAAAAAAAATTTGTTGTTGCTACCAGTATTGACAAAATAATTTTTGATATGCCCCAAACATTGATTTTCAGGTGATGATGGATATACGCCCCCTCAGGAGATAAATTGGTGAATTTTTTTATTTTTTTTGGATTTGTTTGGAAATTTTCAAATTTTTATGATTTTTTGATGATTTGATAAAGATTTTCAATTTCAATGATGCAAAATCAATTTATTTCCTGATAAAGACTATTGATTCCGCTAGTTGATTAAATGTTGCCCTGTTTTGCTTCCTTGTGTTTGATGATTTTTGATCATGCCAGCCTTTAATTTGATATTGATTGACGATCTTGATAGATTAGAAGATTATTGATCTCATGATAGGTGAGATTCAATGATTGATTGATTGATTGACCTCATGATAGGCAAGGATCAATGATAGATTGATGATTGACCTTATGATAGGCGAGGTTCATTGATAGATTGATTGATTGACCTCATGATAGGTGAGGTTCATTGATAGATTGATTGACTGACCTAATGATAGGCGAGGATCAATAATAGATTGATGTTTGACCTCATGATAGGTGAGGATGAATGATAGATTGATTGATTGACCTCATGATAGGCGAGGATCAATAATAGGTTGATGTTTGACCTCATGATAGGCAAGAATCAATGATAGATTGATTGATTGACCTCATGATAGGCGAGGATCAATAATAGATTGATTGATTGACCTCATGATAGGTGAGGATCAATAATAGGTTGATGTTTGACCTCATGATAGGCTAGGTTCAATGATAGTCACTCACGACATTTGATCAAAGTCTCACCAGACCCGATTAGATTGATAGACTGGTTGATTTTTGATTGATTGATAATATTGTTTATTTGCGATATGTTATGATCATAGGAGGATTTTAGAGTTCTTCCCAAAGATGTGGGACATGATTCTGCATCTAGTGCAGGCTGATATAGATACCATCAGTCGATGTGGTTTATCAACTTTCATTGATATGCCCCAGTATAGGATTGATTAATGTACTAAAACTTGATGATGTACACTTATTCAGTCAAAGATTTTATGATTGCTTTATCATGTTATTGATTCACCAACCTTGGAAAATATATAATGCAGATGCAAAACTAATATGAATGCAATCTAATTTAACCATGCAAATATACATATACAAACGTTGTCACCTTAATAGTCCATTGATCATGTTTTTATCATCATTGATCCTTTAAAATGTTGAAAGTGAGTAAAGCATTGACGGTATGATTTAGACCATGATGACTTGAGTACTACTTTAATGATTTTGATATTGTAAGTGAACAAAAGCATCTAGGTATAATTAAACCAAGATGACTTGAGCATTTCTTGCGTAAACAGACAAGAATCAATCATTTTTCTATGTGAATTCAAAATGTCATTAGTGATACTTTGCATAGCACATCTCACGACAATTCACATAATAATAATGATCAACTCATAGACAACAAACAAAGAAAATACCATTCTCCTTCCTAGCTTCTCTAGTTCAATACATCATCGAGTTTCTCCAAAGAAATGATAACAAAAATCAAAGTACAACATTTGAACATTCAAGCTAAAGCAATAAAATCACGATTCAAAAGAATATCATCCATCTAAAGTTGTTTTGATTGATTTGGTTTCAGTTGTTTGATATGGATGGTTGATTTTCTGAAATGTTTTGATGTTTGATGTATGTTCAATGTTGAGTTTTGTAATGATCACTGTGCTTTCTTCATTTTCATACTATTTTTTTTTCCATTTGATTAAGCTCAAAGTTTATTTCCCCCCGTGAGTTCAAGATTTTGGCCCCAAGCTAGGGTGAGACACATCCACATTGCTAAGATATGTACACGAGGTTTACTTTTCAATGATAGGTAGAATGATGGTGAAAGTGAACGACCAAGACATGCATATAATAGATGAAAAAGTTAGTTTAAAACACAAGTAGTGCCTATTTCTAGGTTTTCACTGTGTTTTTATTGCACTTTTTTCAAATTTTATGATTTTTTTTATGGATTTTATGATTTTTTATTTTTTTGGATTTTGTAGTTTTTTTGGATTTTTTTTTTTGGATTTTTTAGGATATTTAAAATGAAATGAGATGATATGACTTATTCAAGGAACAAGATGCCCCACAATAGGGGTAATGCAAGCATGGATAAATGATAGATCAAAATAAAGATTCACTGCAAAACATGTCACACAAGTAACATATCTCTTGTCAAAAGATGATAATGGTTGATTGATTAAGATGCTAGGAATGATTGATTCCATAAGGCATGATGATGATAAGTACTTAGGATCACTAATTTCCTCTAAGTACGATAAGATTGATGATTGTTGATGATTGATTGATAAAAGATATGAGGATTGGATAATGTTTTACAGCTAGGCTCAAATATGATTTGCATGATAAGATTATATGTGTGGGAAATGTTAGTATCAAAATAAGATAACAAAAACACACCAATGCAACATTAAACTAAAGAAAGCTAAATAGAATGAAATCAAAGAAATCAAACAGAGCTTCTTCAGAATCATTCCATTGTCCTCTATCTCCACTAATTAGCTTGAAGCTGCTGCTCTCACATTGTGTAAGCAAAGCTTCTCAGAATGGCAACCTGCATAATGAGTATGCAAAGGGAGAGTACTTCTCTATCCTATATGCTGGTGGAGTGAAATTTTGATATACGGATATGCACAGGGGTTGTGGATTATGCACAGGGGTTGTGGATTATGAATGCTATTGAAGCTATGATATGAGGATGATAGGCCATGATATGGATTGCTAATATGCTAAGCTATGCTATGCTATGATTCTAGAGGCTATGGATGCTAGAAGGCTGATTGACTATAGTTTTCTTGTACAAAAGATTCTTCTTTTTTTCAAAGACCGGACAGTCCTTTTTATAGATTTTTACAGGCAAGAGCCTGGCTGGCAAAGATCAATGGCTATGAGATTGTCTGGTAAATTTGAATGGTGAGAGATGGAGAGGTTGAGAGGAAGATGGAAAATGTTGGGAGGTTGGAGAGAAGAATGGAGGTTTGTCTTCAACCCACGGGAACAACTTTGCTTAGAAACAGAGAAATTTGTTTGATTTTATGCTTTGAAGTTATTTCACGGTTGTAGATAATCCAAATTAAATAAATAAATTTATTTAATTTTGTGTGAGTTTGAGGATTTAAAATATTTTTGAAATATTTGATGTGAATGGACATTAGAAGATTTAATTAAATATTTGGAATATTTAATTGCGAATAGACTTTAGAAGAATTAATTAAATATTTGGAATATTTAATTATGAATAAAATATTTTTAGAAGAGAAGAATATTTAATCTTTATTTGAATAAAATATTCAAGCCAAGATTATATGATAATTAATATAAATAAATCACAATGTTTATTTTAATTAATTAAGAAATGGATAAGAAAAGTGATTAAATAAACTTATTTATTTAATCGAAATGAAAGAATGAACAATATAAATAAATTATTTAGATTTATTTATACGTAGATTGAATTCAGAGATTTAATTAAATATTAAAAATATTTAATTAATTACCAAACTATTGTGATGTGACCATTTTTAGGTGTATACATTTGGCCCCTCTTTGAAGTGATGTGTTTTACGCATTGCTTCAAAGAATTTTGAGATTTTCCACAGATGTTGATTGTCAAATGTTGATAGGTATATGCCCCCTCAGATGATGAATCGATAAGATTTTGATTTTTGTGAATTTTTTTATTTTCTTTTTTATTGGAATTTTTTTTATTTTTATGATTTTTAAGATGTCGATTCATTGTTCGAAAATGATGATGTGAAGAAATTTACGTGGAAAGATGTGAGATGAAGAATTGATGACCTAAATTTCCCCTGCAATGATAGAATGTGATAAAATGCCCCAATTTTTCCTTTAAATAGGTTAAAAATGTCATTTTCCATGTCATTTTCCCATTTTAACCTAGTAAAAATTGAAATTTTTGAGCTCTAGAGTGAGAAAGATGGCACTTCCTATCCACCAGCACCATTTCGAGCACATCCGACGACATCAGTGGCCGACACACTATGTACCCGCAGTATGTACCCCGTTAAACTTTTGTTATTTGAAAATTTTCTGTTTAGGGCACGTTTTCCAACCTTTTATGGACCTTCATGCATTCTTTTAGCGCCCTTTAGTTTTATTATAGCACCCATTATGTTTTCCATAGCACCCTTGATTATGTAGCACCCCTTAGACTTTTTATAGCGCCCATTAGATTTTTGTAGCGCCCATGATGATTTTTGCAGCGCCCATTAGACTTTTTGTAGCGCCCATGATTGCTTAGCGCCTATGATGATTTTTGCAGTGCCCTTTACCAATTTTACAATGCATGAACTTGTATTGATTGTTTTCGTATTGCATTTCCCTGATTTGATGATGTTTTGTGTGATTAATTTGTTCCCAAGGTTGTTGGAAAAAAAATAATAGCTGATAAATTAGCTTTTAAAGTTGTTAAAAACAAATAGTTGTTGATAGGTTTACTTCTAAAGTTGTTAAAAACAAACAGGATTTTGATAAATTTGTTTTCCATGATGATGGAAAACAAATAGGTTGATAAGTTTTCTTTTAAAGTTGTTAAAAGAAAATAGGATTTTGATAAATGTGTTTTTCATGATGATGAAAAACAAATAGGTTGATATGTTTGCTTCTAAAGTTGTTAAAAACAAACAGGATTTTTGATAAATGTGTTTTTCATGATGATGAAAAACAAATAGGTTGTTATTCAAATTTGATTGATTTGTCGTGATGAATTGATATTGATGTTGCTTTGACTTGACGATTCTTCCTATTCAACAGGAGAGATTGAGCATCTTACAGTTACAGGAGAAATTCTCAAAGACATGTAGATTGATTCCGCAGCTTGTATAGGCAGATAGAGATGTGATCGAGGCATGCTCACTGACCTTGTTACTTGAGATGCCTGAGGTATGTCTCAATAGAGCCTTATTGATAGCACTTGCAGAGAGGTGGCATAGTGACACGAACACCTTTCATTTGCCGACAGCAGAGATTACCGTGACTCCTAAGGATGTGTATCACATCCTGAAGATTCCAGTGATGGGTGAGATAGTGAGATTTGAAGGTCGGGAGGTGGGAGGTACTAATGCTTTGAGATGGATATTCAGAGATGATCATATTGTAGGATATTATATCTCATGGGCAAAGATGACGAATTCGTATGCGCCCTTACCCTCTATACTTGCAGGCTTCATTGGAGGTGTTTTGTGCCCCAACCATAGGTCGAAGGGTTTCGCAGTCGGGTGGGGTCATGCACTTGAGAGTATGGTGATGCAAGGTACACGATATGCTTGGGGATCGTGCATGCTTGCACATTTATATGATGAGCTAAACCATGTTGTGTACGGTCGAGGCCGGAGTTTAGCTGTTGGTTGTTCATTGTTACAGATATGGGCATGGGAGCATTTTGTCGTTATGCGGCCATTGACTCGTGGACGACGGCCTATCGGTCGACCATATAGATTCAGATATACCAATTTCATTATGCAGTCAAGGTTGGGTAAACTGGATCATTGGAAATATCTTCTGGATGATCTCGATACAGTATGCTGGTGGCCCTATGTAGATTGTGAGGCATGGCCAGAGGATGCTAGGGAGATACCCTATGTCTTTACCGCTAGATATTTGATTGGTCATACTCCTAGGATTATTAAGAGGTTTCTTCTTGGTCGAGTGTGGCAACAGTATGGTTGGCCTTAGGGTATGCCCCAGGGTTCTTTAGTTTATGTGCACCGACAGCAAGAGGTTACAGTGTGGGGTCCGCGGATTGCATATAATGCAGCAGTGGCAGAGTTCACCAGTTTGGGAGTACAGATGTGGGACTACATAGCTAATATTCTTGATGGGGGGATGACTCCAGAGTATGATCAGTATATGTTGGAGCATCCTATGCCACAATTATTTGATCCTAATGAGCCTACCACTCCAATTGCAGAGCAGAGAGCACATATAGGGGGACATAGGCAACAGTGAGAGGCAGCTTTAGAGAGTGATGACTCCAAGGAGGATGATGATGATGAGTCAGATGGGGATGGAGATAGCAGTGATGAGGAGAGTGGAGGTGATAGTGGTGGAGGAGGTGGAAGAGGTGGTGATAGAGGTGGTGGCATAGGTGGTGGCAGAGGTGGACTGCGGATGAGAAATTCATCTCCATCATCTTTAGTAGATCCAGTGGTGTCGAGCTAGATAGCTACCTTGCAGAGTAGAGTGTAGAGCTTACAGGATCAGTTAGCACAGGCACAGGCCTTGGTTACACAGCTACAAGGATAGTTGATGATAGTGACAGCTAAGAGAGATATAGCTAGATGACAAGGTGAGTAGGCCACGGCCCTAGCTGACAGTCTATAGAGAGTAGCAGCAGGTACCTGGATTGGCGACTAGGTATCATGACGCAGTGCCACCCAAGCGGAGAATGAGTTATACACAGTCTCGGTCTACACATAGTCGCTCTCGGGCTACCAACAGGGGTGTATCTCAGCCATTACCTCCAGGAGGGTCATCAGGAGCAGGTGGAGCAGGTCCATCAAGTACAGGTGGGGCAGGTCCCAGACTAGCAGCATCAGAGGATAGCACTTCATAGTGCTTTTTGCATGATGTCCTATATGTCTTATTGATACTCTGTTGAGACATTTGTATACACACTGATATGATCCCATTTTTGATGATGTTATGTCATGTATAGTTGACATCTTTTGTACATTTGACATTCATTTTTGAGATATATGATATGTAGTGATGATTTGTTTGTGTAATGAGTATGTGTCTATTTTCTATATGCATGATGCTTATGATATGATTTATGATGTGATGTATGATGTATGGAAACAAACAAAATGATATGTTGTGAAAATGACAATGCAATGAAAGTGATGTGAAGATTATGATGTATGCTTTATTATTTTTTGATGCAAATATGTATGAAAAATGTATGTGATGGTGTTTTTGTGAATGTCAAATATACTGTGTCGTTTATTCGAAAGATATGAAACTTTGATATTTTTCTAGCTTTTGGGAAAATCTATAAATGCCAAATGCAAATTCTAAAATGAATGTAATCTGTACTAACCATGCAGGGTATATGTACAATATTGCCATTCTAAGAGCTTATTTGTGCTTTTTGTGTCATCATAGAGCATTGAAATGTTGAAAGTTAATACAAGCATCAAAGGGTATGTTAGCACCAGTGATGATCTGAGTATTGCTTTCATGAATTTTGATATAGCAAGATAATACAAGCATCTAGCTATAATTGAATCGAGATGACCTGAGTATCGCTTGCATAAACAGACAAGAGTTAACCTGTTTCCCATGTAAATTCTGAAATGTCATCAATGATACTTAGTAGAGCATGTCTCACGACCAATTTGCATCGTACTAATGATTTCCTCACAAACAGAAGACAAAGAAAAATCATACTCCTTCCTTTTCTAGTTCAGTACATCATCGAATTGCTCTAGATATATGATAGAAAATCAACCAACAATTCAAATTTTTCCTAAAGTATTCCAAACATTATTTAGATTAAGATCATCCAACTTGGTTATCAACATTGATGTTTGTGTTTTGATTAACATTGTTTTGACCATGTTGTTTGATTTCATTGGCATTGAGGGATCATTTTGATATTGAAGTTGATTTGATGCATCAATGTATGTTGTGCTTTGTCAAACCGTCATTTGTCTGTTTGTGATATTCTAAAAGCTCATTGTCCCTCTCTTGTTTAGTCTGTGTTTCTGCCTCCAATGTAAACACAAACTAAATATTATGGATATGTACAAATTTCATCAAGCCATGATGAAACACAAGGATTCCCGTTGCATGATGTGGATATGATAGATATGTACAGATGATAGAAATGGATAGATGATGTCATAAAATGAATGTAAGACATAAGCTAATAGATAGAGGAGCCCATTTTGATTCACCACTTGTTTTTATTGCACTTTTTTTAGATCATGTGAATTTTTTTATTTTTATTTTTTTTGCTTTTCTGATTTTTATGTATTTTTTAAAGACTTTTTCTGATTTTTTTATGTATTTTTTCAGGACTTTTTCTAATTTTTATGATTCAGACATAGAACTTCTTTAAATGAATTTTGTTGATTGGTTCTTCAAACAGGTCCCCTTCTGATGTAGATAACTAATATGCTCTAGAACCGTATGCTGCAATGATGACAAATGGACCAAGCCAATTTGGTTCAAATTTTCCTTTCTTTTCTATGTCTTGTTGATTGCATGGATTTTCTTTCAAGACTAAGTCACCTACTTGAAATGTCTGTGGTTTAACTCTGTGATTGTAGCTATGGGACATAACTTGTTGATAACCCTTCAAATGATTAGTTGCATGTTGATGTATTTCATCTAACAATTCTAGCTCTTGTAGACGAGATACTCGGTAGTCTTCATCATTTATCAATCCTTTCAATGAGACCCTAAGCGAAGGTATTTCAACCTCTAATGGTGAGATTTCTTCTGCTCCATATACCAAGGCATATGGGGTAGCTCCTGTTGGTGTGAAAATGCTAGTTCTGTATGCCCACAAAGCTGGATTTAACTGGACATGCCAATCATGACCAGTATCATTTACCGTCTTCTTCAAGATCTTCAAGATTGTTTTGTTTGAAGCTTCTACTTGACCATTTCCTTGTGGATAGTAAGGTGTAGAGAACCTGTGTTGGATATGAAATATTTCACAAAGTTCATCAACATCCTGATTCTTGAAAGGCCTCCCATTATCAGTGATGATAGAATTAGGAATTCCATATCGGCAGATGATATAATTCAAGATAAATGAAGAGATTTGTTTACCGGTCATGGTTGTCAAAGGAACAACTTTGATCCATTTTGAAAAATACTTTGTAGCCGTGATGATGAATTTATGCCCATTTGATGATCAAGGATGAATTTTTCCCACAAGATCTAGTCCCCACTGAGAAAAAGGCCATGTTGGAGTGAAATGTTGCAGTTCCTATGCAGGTGCATGAATAAGATTCCCATGGATCTAGCATTTAGAACACTTCTTAACAAAAGTAAAATATTCTCTCTCCATGGTAGGCCAATAATATCCCATTCTAACAAGTTTCTTAGCTAAGGTTAAACCACTTGAGTGAGTTCCACAAATACCACCATGAACCTCTTGTAAGGCTTGTTTAGATTCGTCACATTCAAGACATAGAAAGAGCATACCATCAAGACCACGTCAATAAAGGATATCAGTGATCAAGGTATAATGGGATGATTGGTGTATGAAATTCCTTTTTTGGTTTCAGGAAAGGTCCAGAGGTAAAATGTTATTTTTCAGATAGGTATAAATCTTGCCATATAAAGGTGAACTAGAACCGGTTAAATGGCATATGACTTGGGTCTTAGGATTATCATAGGTGGGAGAAATCAATTGTTCCACCAAGAATTTGTACCATTTTTTATTTTTTGATAATTGTAACAAGGAAGCAATTGTAGCCATTGCATCTGTGGCTTTATTATCAATCCTTGGGATTCGTGAAAACTTGATTGCCATAAAATTCTTTTTAAAATCATCCACCATGTTCTTGTAAGGTAGTAGCTTATCATCTTTAGTCTAATAATCATCATTGATTTGATTAATGACAAGTTGTGAATCACCATAGACTTGCAACTCTGTAATCCGCCAATCCAATGCTATCTTCATTCCTGTGAGCAATGCTCCATATTCAGCTATGTTATTTGTGCAGGGAAACATCAACTGATATGATTTTGGGACAATATGTCCTTCAGGTGTAACAAAAAGAATCCCTACCCCTGAGCCATGTTGCGTGTAAGATCCATCAAAGTACAATGTCCATGATTTCTTAATTGTTGCTGTGAAGACATCTGCATCAGGAAATTCAATGTGCATTGGGTTTTCTTCTTGTAAAGGTGCTTCAACCAACTGATCTACTATGACATATCCTTTTATAGCTCTTCGATCTACATAGTGAATGTCAAACTCACTTAAGATCATTACCCATTTTGCAAGTCTTCCTGTTAAGGTAGCTTTGCTTAAGAGGTATTTTAGTGGATCGATTTTGGTTATCAGCTTAACTATATGAGCCAACATATAGTGGCGTGACTTTTGAGAAGCAAACACTACTGCTAGGCAAGCTTTTTCAATGAAAGTGTAGTTTAGTTCATGACTTGTTAAAGTTCTGCAGATATAGTATATGGCTCTTTCTTTGCCTGTAGAATCCTCTTGTGCTAGTAATGCTCCCAAAGATACTTTTGTTGCTGAAATATAGAGTATGAGGGGCATTCCTAGAACTGGTGGAATTAGGACTAGTGTATTCATGAGATATTGCTTGATCTGATTAAATGTTGCTTCACACTTTTCCTCCCATTTGAATGGGACATTTTTATGCAATAGATGTGTAAATGGTAAACTTTTTTCTACCAATTGAGCTATAAACCTCCTGATGGATTGTAGTCATCCTTGCAGTGATCAGAGCTGACTGATATTTCGTGGTGGCGGAATGTCCATTATAGCTTGTACTTTTCCTAGATCAACCTCTATGCCCTTTTCTGAAACAATGTATCCCAGAAGTTTTCCAAATTTAACGCCGAAGACACATTTCTTTGGATTGAGTCGAACATTGAACTTCTCCATTATGATAAGGATCTTTGACAAGATTTCTAGATGTCCTTCTCTTGTGTTGGATTTGGCCAATAAGTCATCCACATAGTCTTCCATGAAGGTGTGCATCATGTCATGGAAAATGGTGGTCATTGCTCTTTGATAAGTTGTTGCTGCATTTTTAAGCCCAAATGGCATGACATTCCAACAATAAATACCCCAAGGGCATGTGAATGCTATTTTATCTTGATCCTCTAGTGCAATCTTTATCTGGTTATATCCTAAAAATCCATCCATTAATGAATACATTGCATGGCCAACAGTTAAATCAACAATCATATCTATGTTTGGAAAAGGGAAGTCATCTTTAGGACATGCTTTGTTCAAATCTCTGAAATCTGTACAAATTCTAATCCTTCCATCTAGCTTTGAAATAGGTATGATATTGGACATCCATTCTGCATGCTCAATAGACTGAATGAATCCAACATCTAAAAGCTTCTTTAACTCTTCTTTAACCAATAATGCAACATGTGGATGCATTTTTTTGAGTTTTTGCTTCATAGGTTTTGCCCCTATGTTTATAGATAAATGATGCAATATCAGATTAGGATCTAACCCTGGCATATCGGCATATGACCAAGCAAAATTGATTTGATTCTCCTTCAAGAACTCTATGAATTTCAGTACTTCTTCCACTGTTAATGATGTTGCAAGTTGCAAAATTTTTGGCTACTCTGCTGTACTTATGTTGATTGATTCTGTGGGCTCAATCAAAATAGAAGATCTTTCTTGATAATGTTTGGGAAGAGCATCAAGTTTCTCATCCTTTAGTACCTCAAAAAAGTTTTCACCGTCAGATTCGCTCTTTATTTTTCTCTTGTTGTGATCTACCACTACCGTTTTTCAGTTTTCACCAATAGATCCATATTTTATTTCATTTATTTTGTAGCTAAGATACTTGACACCCTCCCTATCAAAATCTTGAGCATGAGATTCTTCAATGGAACACTTGTTTTCTTGAGTAGATGAACAAAGGAAATTTACAATATCCTCATCATCATGAAATTTAGGGATATGGATATGCATCGTTGTCCGGATCAATAAGTTCTGGATAGACTAAAGGTATGGGATCATTAGGTTGGGTAAGGTCTTGAGCTATCAAAGTCATGACATGGTTGTCATTTTCATGATGGACAAGGTCTATAATGGTATTCTCCTGTCGATTAACAATCTCGTTAAAATCTGAATCGTCCTCACTTGAGTCATAATCGCTTTGTAAAACATAATCAAGTGGAGGCCTTGAGCCCTCCCCTTGTAAGAACGTGGGTTTGAATTTGTGTATGGCATCCACCCTTTTCTCTATTAAGAATATATCATCAGATACATCATCCCATTTGTATTCATTGGAATCAGTGTCTGAACTGTTCTGCAATTGGAAAACTAATCCATAAAAATTTTGTAGAGTGACATCTTCATGGGGTTTATCTGAAATTGATTCTCCTTCTTGAGTTTGTTGTGCTTGATGTGAAGTTGACTCTTTTGTATCCTTACCATATCCAAGTCCTATTTTATCTTTTGTATGTATTGAAATAGGTTGAATTGGTTCAATGATTCCTTCTTTTCTTTTTCCTATAGGACCATTTCCTTCATAGCCCATTCTTTGCATGATGGTATACCCTTTGCCATATTGTTCGGTAGGTAACTTGATGTACAAGAGAGATTCATCTTCATCTTTATATAGCTAGCTTAGGATGTCCCTATCTTTGGCTTCTTCCTCAGTTGTGTTAGCTTTAATGAATTGTCCATCAAACTTCGTGATTGGCACATAATCTTGGGATGTAGAGGCTATTGCGATCTTTTGATTTGATAGGGTCGGATGACCATGTGACCTCGGAGAAGGAGGTAAGCTAGAAAGGGATAACAAATATTCACCTACTCCTTTGTCTTTTAAATGTAGCTTGGTGTCAAGATTCTTTGTTAATTCTTGCAATTGGCCTTGTAGATTGGAATAAGAGGCAGTAAGAGCCTCCCTATTGTGCGGCACAAAGGTATCTTGAGTTGCTTAGAGATTTGAACAAGTTTGGGTGCTATTGTAGTCATCTTGTATAGTTATTTCTTGTCCATCATATGGAAACTTGAGGCATTGATGGTACGTTGATGGTACTGCCTGCATATTATGAATCCATGGGTGACCCAAGAGTATGTTATAGGAAAGATCATGATCTCCTGACAAAAGGTATTTTTCACAATAGGTCCCACTCTGATAGGTAGCATTATTAGTCCTTTAGAAGCTCTTTCTTCATCATCATATGCCTTGATAGTTATTTTCCTTTGTGGATCAATGAAATTTTCTAATATTCCTAACGCATGTATTAGCTTTAAGGTACAAATGTTTAAACTGGCTCCTCCATCTATCAAGACACGTCTGATTCGGTGTTTATGGATCATGACTTCAAGATAAAGTGATGAATTATGCGGATGTGTCTTGGAGGCATCATATTTTTTGGAGAATGAAAGATAAGTGGGGGAAGACAAATGTCCCACCATGGCTTGAAATTTATTTACATCTAGATCAGTGTCGACAGTTGTGTTTACAAGAGCTTCTTCTAAAATATTCTTGTGTACGGGAGATATTTTAAGAAGTTCAAGGATGGAGATTTGAGCTGATGTTTTTCTCAGTTGATCAACTAGATTATAATGACTTGGAGGAGGAATAGCTTCCTTAGATGAACTTCCTTTTAATACAACTTTTTCTTTTCCTCTCATAGTTACATTAACCTATTGATATTCTTGTTTTTCCTTGATTTTGATAACATTAACCCATTGATCATTTGCATAGATGTCGCGGATTATGTTGTCTTCAACATTATTTATTCTTTTCGCTATGGTATCTGATGTTTCCACCTTTTGATAGTTTGGTAAAGGATCTTTGAATGCTTGATGATCGTCATTGGTATGATGTCCTTCAATTTTGATGGTACCATTGTCAATCAAATCTTGTACTAGATTTTGCAAGGCTTGACAGTTATTTGTTCTATGGCCTTTACATTGATGATAATTGCAATAATACGATTCATTTCATGATGGTGGTTTGACTGATGGCTCATAATCTCTTTGTGGTGGTAAGGTGATAACCTTATTATCAAGAAGTTCCTTGAGAGCAGACTCAAGAGATTGACCCAAAGTGGTAAAATTCTGTCAATTTGAAAAGAATGGAGGTCTTGGTAGATTTGATGTTTGGGTATTGCCAAGATTGTTAGTGAAATTACCACAATTATCCTTGTTGTTTTGATTGGTCATGCTTTCTTGATTGGAGTTTTTCCCTTGTTGATTGTTGTTTCCTTGTTGGTTGATGTTTCCTTGTTGGTTGTTTCGTGGAGCACTTGATAGGTTGAAGATAGATGGTCTTGTTTATAGATTGTTTGCATCCACTATACCATCATTGACAACATTTTTATTTCTGTTCCAAAACCTTGTTTTATCATTGTTGTTATGGTTGGATCTACTTGGATTATCAAGTTTTATCACTCCTCTTTTGACCAAGGTCCCTTCAATGGTGATTGCATTTTCAATCAATTTTTCAAAGTTATGAGGACAATTAAGATTAAGCCTATAACTTAATTCTTGATCTAGGCTATTGATGAAGATATCCATCTTTTCCTTTTCAGGAACATGATAGGAATATCGTGCAAACAATCTTCTCCATCTTTGCAAAAACGTAGTGAAAGATTCCCCTACTTTTTGTTTCACTTTACAAAGATCAAGCATGGTTATTTGGTGTTGGATGTTGTAGGCGTATTGTGATATAAACTGATTTATTAACTACTCAAAATTTTTGATGGGGGGAGTGATCTTGGAAAGCCACTCCATGGATTGTCCACCCAAACTTCATGGAAACAATCGCATTAAGTAGGTATCTTCATAAGCGAATTCTAGACTCATATTTCGAAACCCCTCACATGTTCAATGGGATCAGTTTTTCCATTGTACCTATCAAATTTAGGGATTTCACAATGTTTTGGAAAAGGGATCATTTGAAGACTCCTATCAAATGGATAAGGAGATATGTCATCCAAAACATACTTCTTTGTTGCACCCCCTTGCATTTCCTTTATTTTCCCTTGTAATTCTTTTATCTGTTGAGTAAGGGCACTAAAATCATTAGGAGGAGTTTTAGGAGTCTCTTTAATCCCTTCTATATCAAAATCGGAAGGTAACTTAGCTCCTTGATTAGCTAATGAAAGAAAATATATTTCTTTGTTTCGTTCTAAAATTCTTTCTATAAGAGTATGGAATTGGGGATCCTGCTCTACTTCTTGAAGCTTTTCTTCTATTATCTCTTCAATATGAAATGGATTTTCTTCCTTCTCACTATTATCACCCATTTTGCTTGTGGTACTTTCTCTTTCATCTTTTTCTGTGTGCTTTCGAGATCTCGTGACAACAGGCATAAGCTTTACCCCAAATTCTACTAACTTTTGATCAAAAGAATGAAATAGTGCAATTTTTGATGGTTATGAAAGTTAGGATAGAATGAAGATTCTATGACTTAAAATATTTCTAGTCTTTAGCTCGTGTTTTTCCCTATTTGAAAGGATGAAAATCATGTTGGCGGGAATTTAAGAAAAAGATCAAGAAAAAATGATTTTGCACTTTATGAAATTTGATTGTAGCTTCGTAAAAAGATGGATTTGTGATAAATGCCTAATGTGATTGAGTTCTCTATTACATAAATTGATTTGGATGAGTAGAATATTCAATTGCAGGTTGGGGAATATAAGAAGAATGAATACGCTGACTGTGGTTGTGCCTTTGAGAAAGGGCTCTTCTTTGAAAGAAATATCGTGAGTATAATGGTTCTACAGCATAATCATCAGTGAAACCTCGTCATGATATCGATGGATAAAGGTTCTATGTTTAAGTAAAACCTTTCGGCTTTGCTACCAGAATCGTCTTTTCTTCAATAGTTTCTTGTAGCTAAGTGGTTTCTTTGGCTTTTTGATTCGTTTGAAAATGGATTTCTTAACAAAGTTTGTGGATTTCCAATCTCTTAACATGAGAGTAATCAATGTAATTGTGAGTTTTGGATGATCTTTACTAAATTAATGTTTTGAAGAAACATCAAGCAAGTTGAAAACAGTTGTTTTTAAGTCCTATACTAAACACTTAAGTGTATGATCAAAATATTTTTCAAAAATTGTTTTCACAGGTTTTACACATGACAGATAGTTCAAATAGATTCACTCTTAGTACTCAGGTAGGTCACCATAATAATCAACAGCCCACATCTTAGAACTGCGTCGACTCACACAGCCGTGTCACCCCCGAAGGGGTGCCCATGTTTTTGTCTTTTCCAGGTGCGTACTCAGAGTGAAGAAAGTGGATATCGGATCCCCTAAGCAAACAGTCCTTGGTAGTTATATGGTGAGTATCTTGGGGGTAGATTCTTCCCTCCCCTGCACTGTGATTATTATAATGTTCAAAAATTGACTTCGGCTGGATACTACACTAAGTTCATAGTAAGGGTTTCGGTTCGGTGTGGCAAATGATAAACTCCCTCGAGAGACCTCCCAACCTTTAGAACAAAGGCTTTGGGGATGGTTATCTTGCACACTACTGTCAAAAGAGGGTTTCCCCAGATTTGCTTTAAATTTTATAGTGGGGCGGAATAGCCTAGTTTTGGATT
The DNA here is from genome assembly GCA_007258455.2 of Sequoia sempervirens. Lineage (NCBI taxonomy): Eukaryota > Viridiplantae > Streptophyta > Pinopsida > Cupressales > Cupressaceae > Sequoia > Sequoia sempervirens. The sequence goes on along the minus strand of VDFB02256132.1, from coordinate 72,021,635 downwards.
GAACCCACTTGAGTCGTTCCTCTTGGGTGAGTACTTTTTCCCACAAGAGCAGGCTCTCTAAAGGATGTAATTAAAATAGTAAATTTGCATGAAATTGAAAAGGAAAGTCTGGTATTTTGATCACCCAGTTAAGGGGAGAGCATAGACCTATTGCCACAGACAAAGAAAACAAATATTCTTTTTAAAACCCAAATCACAATGATCTAATCTAAGTGAAGATATTGCTTCACAAAAAAAATTGTTCAATTTTAATTGCAAGATCATTGTGTGGTGACTATCCTAGATTGATTCATTCTAAATCCATGTCTATCCTAGGATTGATTCATTTTTGAATTAAGTGACTATCCTACAATTGGTTCATTTTTTTAAATCTCTTACTGGCCGCGATCGCATCAGATCCAGTCAAATCCTACTTAAGTTATAGATTACAGTTTGTAGACTTATAAATTCTATGCTAAAATAAAGAAATGCACTAAAACAGATATCAAGAGCGCTAAAATAGAAATGCTCTATGAAAATAGTAAAGAGCGCTACAAAATCAATAATGGGCGCTACAGGATCATTAATGGGTGCTGCAGGATCAGTAATAGGCGTTGCAGGATCAGTAATGGGCACTGCAGGATCAGTAATGGGCACTATAGGATTAGTAATGGGTGTTGTTAGTATCAAAATAAGATAACAAAAACACACCAATGCAACATTCAACTAAAGAAAGCTAAATAGAATGAAATCAAAGAAATCAAACAGAGCTTCTTCAGAATCATTACATTGTCCTCTATCTCCACTGATTAGCTTGAAGTTGTTGCTCTCATATTGTGTAAGCAAAGCTTCTTAGAATGGCAACCTGCAGAACGAGTATGCAAAGGGAGAGTATTTCTCTATCCTATATGCTAGTGGAGTGAAATGTTGATATACGGATATGCACAGGGGCTGTGGATTATGAATGCTATTGAAGCTATGATATGAGGATGATAGGCCATGATATGGATTGCTAATATGATAAGCTATGCTATGCTATGATTCTAGAGGCTATGGCTGCTAGAAGGCTGATTGACTATAGTTTTCCCGTACAAAAGCTTCTTTTTTTCAAAGACCCGGTAGTCCTTTTTATAGATTTTTACAGGCAAGAGCCTGGCTGGCAAAGATCAATGGCTGTGAGATTGTCTGGTAAATTTGAATGGTGAGAGATGGAGAGGTTGAGAGGAAGATGGAAAATGTTGGAGGTTGGAGAGAAGAATGGAGGTTTTTTTTCAACCCATGGGAACAACTTTGCTCAGAAATAGAGAAATTTGTTTGATTTTATGTTTTGAAGTTATTTCACGGTTGTTGTAGATAATCCAAATTAAATAAATAATTTTTTTTAATTTTGTGTGAGTTTGAGGATTTAAAATATTTTTGAAATATTTGATGTGAATGGACATTAGAAGATTTAATTAAATATTTGGAATATTTAATTGCGAATAGACTTTAGAAGAATTAATTAAATATTTGGAATATTTAATTATGAATGAAATATTTTTAGAAGAGAAGAATATTTAATCTTTATTTGAATAAAATATTCAAGCCAAGATTATATGATAATTAATATAAATAAATCACAATTTTTATTTTAATTAATTAAGAAATGGATAAGAAAAGTGATTAAATAAACTTATTTATTTAATCGAAATGAAATAATGAACAATATAAATAAATTATTTAGATTTATTTATACGCAGATTGAATTCAGAGATTTAATTACATATTAAAAATATTTAATTAATTACTAGACTATTGTGATGTGACCATTTTTAGGTGTATACAGATTCAAGGTTGCAAAGGGACATGGTGACATGGATTTTGATAAGCTAGGAGATATGGAATGGAAGAAATAAAGGATAAAAATAATTAATGGGATGATCAAGATCAACTAGATAAGATACAGACACAAGGCCCAAGTATTTTTCCCCTATTCCTCATCAAGACCAAGGAAAGGAAGAAAAAATGTATTTAGTAAGAATGATGGAATATGGATAAGATGAAAGATATGGTATGGAAGATATGGATAAAGTGTATAGGATAAGATATATGATGTTCAAGAAGATCCTTAACCTTGTCAAGATCAAACATGGAAATGTAAGGAATGAGCATAGAAAGGATAATGACCATGAATGATAAGATGGATGAAAACTTGTCCCTAAGTGTAGAGTGCAAGAAGAATATGGAAGATAGGATATGGATGATAGGGAGATTAATGATATGATGGAAGAATATAAGATCTTATCCAAAGGTTTGGATTAAAGGAGAATGATGAGGGATGAATGTTGCATAATGGATAGGAGGTTGGAAGACTTGTTGATGGATAGATGGAAAGGATGGAAAGATCAACATTGGCACACACCTTGAAGGGTGGTGGAGTGATGGAGGAAAAATGGATTTGGAAGATGATAGGTTATTAGATGGAAAATTGGAGGAAGTTTTTGGATTAGCAAATTTGGATGCCAATTTAGATTTTATTGCTTCTATGAGACTTTTAGGAATCCACATGACTTTTGACTTTGATTTTTTCTTTGTGGGCCTTTGTGGTCTTTGAAATTTTCCTATTTTCTTTGATGGGCCTTTGTGACCTTTTGAAAATTTCTTTTCATTTATAGACCTTTGTGGTCTTCGATATTTTTGTTTTGATGGGCCTTTGTGGCCTTTTAGATTTTTCTTTTGATTTTGGATCAAATTTTCTTTTATTTTTGCATGTCTCTTCGAGGAGACATGTTGATCCTTTGATACATGTGGATTTTGATATAGAAGCTTTTGATATTTGGTGCCCAAATTTCTTCCAAGAGCAATGGGAGTGGTGGATTGAGATGAATGATATGGAGGTATTATGGATGAGTTAATGTGGGTAGAATTTTGAAAGGGCATCAAGGATGTGTACCTTTTTTGTTCTTGAGAAATAGGATATGGACCTAGGATAGAGGAAAGGTTTGATGCCATTAAATTGTGAGACAAAGGACCTAACTGATGACATTAAATTGGCACCCACCATGGGGCCCAAAAACCTCATTTATAAAATCTTTTTTTGAAAAGTACTCTTGCAGGATTCTAACGTGTTTTGTTTTAGTGCGATCGAGATTTTTTGTGGTGCATACAACAGATACTTTAGCACATCTGAGCATTGTTACGGTGCATCCAAAAAATACTACGATGCATACAACCCCTATTACGGCACATTCAACTTTCTATTTCATCAGTCAGGGGTTTTTCTTTCAACGCTTTGACCCTTTATTTTAGCGCTTTCATCAAATTTTGTAGCGCATCTAGACCTTCTACTTTAGCACTTTTAAGTTGTCTTTTAGTGCATTTAATGACTGTTGTAGTGCATCAGTTTGTTTTTCTTGCATATTTTCAAAAAAAATTGGGGATTAATAACTTTTTTCTTGGTTGCAGGTACGAAACATGTTGGTCAAAGACAATTGTTAGAAAAACTTAAGTCGGTCAAAGACAAAAACTTGCAAATTACTAATAATGCTTGCAGGAATTTTAATTTCATTATTGTTCTTCCTTTTATTAAGATAGTGAATCTAGATTAATTAATCAACTAGTTTGAACCCCATGTTTACTATGTTTAGAAAGCAATAGGCCTATGATCTCCTCTTAACTAGGTGATTAGAATGCTAGACTTGCTATCCTTCTTTATTAACACCTTTAGAAGGCATGATATAGTGGGAAAAAGTACTCACCCTACGGGAATGACCTAAGTGGGAACAACCAAAGCCAGGTTTTCTAACCCACTATAAAACAAAAGTGAATTTGGGGAAATCCACATTCACCAGAAGTGTGCAAGATAACCATCCCAAAAATATTTGTTCTAAAGATTGGGAGATCTCTTGAGGGAGTTTATCATTTGCCGCTCTGAACAAATACCCTATCTATGAACTTTAAGTTAGTATCTCACTATGTCAGGGTGAAGCCACATAAGTGGTTTACACTTTTGAAGAGGAAGGAAATTTCGAATTTTTCCCATTCCTCATATCAAATGGGTTTGGCCGAACCAATGAAATCCTCTATAAAAAATCATATTGAAGTGGGTTCGGCCGAACCTGAGTTCGGCCGAACCCCTTTAGTATGGCTAAAACAAAAAAAACTTTCATTTAGTTTCTTTTTTTAATTAAATGGATTGGTGGTTCAGCCGAACATGGGTTCATTCGAACCCTAGTTCGACCGAACCACCCCAAGATGTTCGACCGAACACTTGTTCGGCCGAACCACTCTTTTTTCACCCTTGCTTCCTAAGGCACCAGAATTGTTGAAAATTTTGCGTTTCAAAGCTCGATTTCAGAATGAAAATGGAGAAGATCTAAAAAACCCAACTAGTATTGGGTTCCCCTCAAAACAAGCTATCCAACGAATATAATTTTAGTATGTTTTGATTATATTATCTTTCTATTTTTTAAGTTTTATTAAATATAGGTTTTTCACTGAAAACAAAACTCTCTATTCTGCACAAGTGGAAAAATAGAAGATTATCAAAAAATAAAATTTAAAAATAGGAGTGCACCAGATATTGGAGTCCTTGATCCAACAAAAAAAGAATTTCGATACATACAGTAAAAGTTATGCGTTATACGGTCGCGCTATGTCTGAATTGTCATTTGATTGACTTCAAAACTTGATTAAAGAAGAAATATTCAATAAAAAACTATCTAACCAAGTGGAAGCACTAGATATCGGAGTTAGAAATCTAAATTTGAAAGAATTGGAATGTTATCCTTCATGGAAAAAAGTTATGCGTTATACGGTGTGCATCACTTTTTAAAAATGTTGTTTTTTGAAAAAAACCAATTTTTGTGGGAGATGGAAAAAGAAGTGAAATTTGATTCTAAAAAAATTGAAAAAAATATTTTTAGAATCTACAGACAAAATATGACAAGACTCTAGTTTACATCATCTTCAATTTCCTTACGGTTTAATCGCTATAGGTGCCCGAATGTGGAGATTGTGTTAAAAAAAATATATCAGTGTCCAGTTAGGCCAAAAAGTGTAAACCACTATTGTGGGATCACCCGTCAGCTTCTGAACACTTTCTATATCATGGTGCAAGGGGAGGGAACAATCTTCCCTAAAGACACTCACCATATAACTATTAGAGGCCTTGGCCAAAAGTGGAGGATTCGACTTTGGTTAAGACTCGGGAAAGGAAAAAACACGGGTACCCTCTAGGGAGTGACAGGGTTGTGTGAGGTGACATAGTTGCAAGTTGTGGGCTATGATATTCTAAGTGACCTACTTGACAAATAGAAAAGTGCTTGAACTGTCTTTATTTGTGTCAAACCTATGGAAATTGAAAGAATCAGACCTGATTCTAGAACATTCACTACATGTTTAATACGTAGAATTTGAAACAACTGTTTACAATCTCTCTTTTTTGTGTAAAGTTATTTTTCAAAGGTATCATCCAATTAGATCATCAAATTCCAAGATTTTCAAGCAAAACACATCTCCAAAATCTCCATTGGTTAGAAAATTACACCTTGGAATTAACCATTTTACTGACAAAAATCATAAATAAACAAAACTATGAATATACTAAAAAATTCAAGTTTTAGCACATATACCCAATCTTTTAGCGCAATAAACCTCTGTTTTAGCACATACACCTAGTATTTTAGCGCATCTACTATCCAAATACTGCATACAAACACTGTTTTAGTGCATTTGTCTTATCTTATAGTCCAACCAATCTCTTAAACTTGGAAAAATAAGACCTTGCAAATCAAATTCTTTCAAATTAAACCAAGATCTTACAATTTTAAAGTGCCTAATCACCAAACACAACTCTTGATTATTACGTTAAGTTTCATTATCAAGATCATCATCCTACAATCACAAAATGAAACACAATAATCAGATTTTAACTTGGTCTAATCAATAGAATTTATCATTATATTCGACTTAGGTTAATACTATTGGCACTCATCCAAACAAAAAGATCAAAGTTTAGTAAAAATAACAACACTTGTATGCCAGCTGACACCATCTAGGGCTAGCACTACATAGCTCCATGATTGGATTCTCTGATATATTTTGAGACCTGATGTATACTCCATTTTTTTAATGATTCACAGCCATTTTGATGTTGTATCTCCCTTATATTTTAGACTTCATTGTATACTTGACATTATGATATGTGGTAGATTGATCGATCAATATGTGTTCTATGTTATTTTATGATGGATGCATTTACTTTCCTTTTATATATGTCATGTGTGATTCATATGATGATGGTATGGATGAAATTTATGATCATGATGATATGATATGATTTTATGATTTTTTATTGATGATGTTATATATGATGATGTATGGATGCATAATGATAGTTGTATGATAATGTATATACTTAAATGATATGAAAATGCATCTATATTTATGATTTAGGATATGATGTTTCTATGATGTATGACATGATGATGAAAATGGAATATAATGCACTATATTTTTGATAATCTCAAATGCAAATATTTGATGTAATGAATGTATGAATGAATGATCAATATGATGATACTTCGAAAGTTTGATGTATTATATGATAATGTTAATGAAAATGCAATTTTGTAGATGATTTTTTTTTATATTTTTCTTATACAATTTGATGATGTGATGATATGAAAAATATGATATGATGCAAAATATATGATGGAATGTATGAATGATGAAATGAAATGATAAATTCTTTCTAATATCTGCAATGAAATTGATTATGTAACTACATGATAATGATGATGTTTTTGTTAATGTAAAGTATACTCAATCCATTAATGAGAAAAGATAACATCATTTTTGAATCCTTCACCATATTTTGTAACAAATACTTTACAAATGCAAAACTAAAAAGAATGCAATCTAATTTTACCATGCAAATCTATACTTAACAGTCCATTTATCATGCTTTTTATCATCATTGAGATTTTAAAATGTTGAAAGTGAGTACAAGAATCAATGGTATAATTAAACCAAGATGACCTGAGTACTACTTTCATGATTTTTGATATTGCAAGTTAACACAAGCATCTAGGTATAATTAAACCAAGATGACCTGAGTGTTTCTTGTGTAAACAGAAAAGAATCAATCATTTTCTCATGTGAATTTAGAATGTCATCAGTGATAGTTTGTAGGGCACATCTCGTGACAATTCACACAATAATAATGATTATCTCACAGATAGTAGAAAAATAAAATACCATTCTCCTTCCTAGCTTCTCTTGCTCAATACATCATCGAGTTGCTCCAAAGAAATGATAACAAAAAACAAATTACAACATTAGAGCATTCAAGCTAAAGCGATAAAATCATGATTCAAAAGAATATCATCCATCTAGAGTAATTTTGATTGATATGATTTCAACTGTTTTGATATGGATGGTTGATTTTCTGAAATGTTCTGATGTTTGATGTTTGTTCAATGTTGTGTTTGTTTCTTTGTCATACTGTTGTTTGTCCATTTGTTTAAGCTCAATGCTCATTGCTCCCAGTGAGTTTGGGATTTTTCCCCCAAGCTAGGGTGAGACACAATAAGTTTTCCAGGATATGTACATGGTGTTCTACTTTCAAATGATAGGCAGAAAAATGATGGCGAAAGTGAACAACCAAGTCATGCATCCAATAGATGGAAAAGCTAGTTTAAATCACAAGTAACGCCTATTTCCAGGTTTTCACTACATGTTTTTATTGCAATTTTTCAGATTTTATGATTTTTTTGTATTTTTCCCTTTTCTAACTTTTTTGTATTTTTCCTTCTTTTTTTGTATTTTTGCATTTTTTGATTTTTTTGTATTTTTTCGTCACCAAGATGCCTATTTACCAAGTTTTCATCAAGGCGACCAATTTAACTATGCACTAGATGACTCAAGTATAGAATTTCCTAAGATGGATATTGTTGATAGGTTCATCAAACAAATCCCCTTTAGGTGTAGACAACCAATATGCTCTGAATCCATAGACTGATATGACAACAAAGGGACCTAGCTAGTTAGGTTCAAACTTCCCTTTCTTTTCTCTATCTTGTTGATTTCGAGGGTTTTCCTTTAAGACCAAGTCACCAACCTGAAATTTTCTAGGTTTTACCCTATGATTGTAGCTTTTGTACATTCTCTGTTGATATGCCTTCAAATGGTTCATAGCTTGTTGATGATGTACATCCAGCAATTCCAGCTCTTGAAGTCCAGACACTCTATAATCCTCATCTGAAGTAATTCCCTTTAGTGACACATGGAGTGGTGGTATTTCAACTTCAATAGGTAGTATGGACTCTGATCCATATACCAAGGCATATGGTGTGGCTCCTTTAGGTGTTTTGATGCTAGTTTGGTATGCCTAGAGAGCAGGATTTAATTGAATGTGCCAATCATGTCCCACATCGTTGACAATCTTCTTCATGATTTTCAGAATAGTTTTGCTTGAGGCCTATGCTTGGCCATTTCCTTGAGGATAGTATGGTGTTGAAAAATGACATTAGATATGAAACCTTTCACATAGTTCCTGAACATCCTGATTCTTAAAAGGTCGACCATTATCTATGACAATGGACTGAGGAATTTCATACCTATAGATGAGGTAATTCAATATGAAAGAAGAAATATATTTTCTAGTGATTGTTGTTAAGGGAACAACTTCTATCCACTCTATAAAGTACTTCTTTGATGTGATTATAAATTTGTGTCCATTGGATAAAGACAGATTAATCTTTCCTAGCAGGTTTAGTCCCCACTAAAAAAAGGCCATGTTGAAGTGAGAGGTTGAAATTCTTGCACCGGTGCATGGATTAGGTTACCATGTATTTGACATTTTTCGCACTTCTTAACAAACTAAAAAGACTCCTTCTCCATGTTCAACTAGTAATACCCCAAACGGGGGAGTTTCTTCGCTAGGGTTAGTCTACTTGAATGAATTCCACAAATACCTTCATGAACCTCATGTAAAGTTGTCTCATAAGAGTACCATCTAGACCTTGGTGGTAAAGTATGTCTGCAATCAAGGTATGTCTTGCAATTTGGAAAATGAAGTTGCATTTTTGGTTTCTAGAAAGATGAGGAAGGATGTTTTCTTTTAGGTAAGTGTAGGTCCTTCCATAAATTGAGGATTCAATGTAAATTAAATGGCATATGGTTTGTGATTCTGGATTATCATAAGTAGGATTAGACACTTGTTCTACCATAAACACATAATGACCATGTTTTTATGGCAACTACAAAAGAGAAGCAGTCGTCGCCATAGCATCAACAATTTTGTTTTCTGCCCTTGGAATTTTTTCAAACTTGATATCCACAACTTGTACTTTTTGAGATCATTCACCATTTTCTTATACAACATCAACTTCTCATATTTGGTTTGATATTCATCATTTACCTGATAAATGACTAGTTGTGAATCTCCATATACTTGTAGTTATGTGATCTTTCATTCAATTGCCACTTTGATGCCAATAATTAACACCTCATATTCAACTACATTATTTGTACATGGAAACATGAGTCTATAGGACTTTGGGATGGTATGTCCTTGAGGTGTAACAAACAAATTTCCTACAAAAAACCCACATTGTGTGTATGACCCATCAAAATAAAGCCCCCATTGTGTTGTCATAGTAAGAATGTCTGCATCAAGAAACTCAATGTTCATTGGATGATCATCTAGCAATGGAGCTTCAGCTAACTGATCGACTATCACTTTACCCTTGATGGCTCTTCTATCCACATACTAAATATCAAATTCACTCAAGATCATGACCCACTTAGCTAGTCTTCCTGTTAAGGCAACCTTGCTAATTAAATACTTTAATGGGTCAATCTTTGCTATGAGTTTGACTGTGTGGGTTAACATATAATGGCACAACTACTAAGTAGCAGATACTACTACCAAACAATATTTTTCAATGAAGGTGTAATTTATCTCATAATCATTCAAAGTCTTGCTGATATAATAGATAGCTTGTTCCCTCCCTCAGGCTCTTCTTGTGCTAATAGAGCTCCTAAAGAAATGTCAGTTGTTGCAATGTATAGTAACAATGGTCTCTCTTCTGTAGGTGGCATCAATATGGGGGGTGACATCAGATATTGCTTTATTTGATTGAAAGTTGTTTCACATTCTTGATCCCATTTGAAAGAGACATTCGTATGTAGAAAATGATTGAACATGCTACTCTGTAGAAGCTACTAGTGATCTCTTCTTATGAGGCACTGTGAAGTCTCTAACCATCTCCACCACCTCCTCCATCATCTCCACCATATCCATCTCCCTCTCCCTCCTCATCTTCATATCCATCATCATCACTGCTCTCCACATCCTCCTCCTCATCTCTCTCATCCCTCCTCCATTGGCGACCATGAGAAACTACCATCTCCCCCTCACCTACTATTGAAATTGGCTCATCTACAACAGGGATCTATGGGAATGGATGTAATGCGAGATACTGGGCATACTCCTCAGTAATCGAAGCCTCAACGGTATCAGGATACATCTTCCAAATAATGGTTGGTAGACTTTAATACTCCTGCATTGCAGCATCATAGGATAAGCAAGGTCCCCACTTAGTGGCATCTATCTGAAGATGTCCATAATGTGTTACACCCTGGGGCATGCCCTATACTCTACCATACTATCTAAGCACCCTCCTCGAAAAAAATATCTCAATGACATAACATGCCCTACCGATTAGGTACATGGACTAGCATAGGTATGGCATCTTTATATCATCATATGGCCAATGCTCACAATTGAGGTAGGGCTTCCATGTAACTGACTCTACATCATCAAGAACTCTCCTCCAATGCTCTAATTTACCCAGTCTAGGCTGAGAACTAGACCTACATATGAATCAAAAAATGGCCTTAGAATAGGTCATTGCCTCAGGGGAACTAGATGAGTGACCGCGATATGCTCCCATGCCCACACCTAAAGTAGTGTAACTCCGGATGAAAAACTAGCCCCTCTGAGGTAGACCACTTGATGTAAATCGTGGTATATATGGGCAAGCATGCACATACCCCAGGCATATCTGGTACCATGGATGATCACACTCTCCAAAACTTGACCCCACCCAACTAAAAGTCCCTTTGACTTGCCATCAAGAAAAAGGAACCCTCCAATCAAACCAACAAGTACCGATGGAAAGGCAGCAAAGGTATCAACCATATCTCGCCATGGAATCTTGTATCCACAAATCGTATCATTCTGGAAAACATGGAGCAATACATCGGTCCCACCCTACTCAAAAGAATCATAAACTACCAACTCCCCAACAAAAGGTATCTACAAGATCTGCCATACATCCTCTGGGGTCACTGTCATCTCGTCGATAGGAAGGTGGAAGGTATTGTGCTCACTATGCCATCTCTCTGCTAAGGCTATCAAAAGTCCCTGATCAATCCTAATCGGGGGCATATCTAGAAGAGAAGACAATCCACATTGTGTAATAAGGGAAATCTCAAGTTGTATCAACTGAGGTATCAAATAAAATGTCCTAGGAAACCGCTCTCATATCTATAAGTTCATCAAAGGCTCCTATCATCACACAACATTGAAAGTCAATAATTTTTATCAATTAATCACACATCAATTAGCCTATGAAATCTAATTATCTCTAGTGAGATTTTGATCAAATCTCATAGTCAACTATCATTGAACCTCACCTATCATGAGGTCAATCAATCATCCTCGCCAATCATGAGGAAAATCATCAATTTATCATTATACCTCACCTATCATGAGGTCAATCAGTCAACCTCGCCTATCATGAGGTAAATCAATCATCCTCACCAATCATGAGGGCAATCATCAATTTATCATTGTACCTCACCTATCATGAGTTCAATCAGTCAACCTCACCTATCATGAGGTCAATCAATCATCCTCGCTTATCATGAGGATAATTAACATCAATCAATTATTGTAACTCACCTATCATGAGATCAATAAACATCAAACCTATCAGGAACATCAATCAATTATTGTATCTCACCTCTCATGAGATAAATACACATCAAACCTAACAGGAACATCAATCAACATTAACAATGAAAACAAAATTTAGGCTAACGTGATCAAAAATCATCAAAATCAAATAGTTAATTGACAAATTTCATCATTCTGACTTTAATCCGCTAAAACAGTGATTTAATGCGCAAGAGACGTCAAAGCACTATTAAAACTCATCAATGCACCAAAACAAGCGGCCATTGTGCTAAATCAACTTATGCGCCATTTAAGGACTTCTATGTGCTAATTTAGGTGACCAATGCACTGAATTAGTTGATGCACCATTTTAGGGTTCCTATGTGCTAATCTAGATCACCTATGTGTCATCCCTCTCTATGCGCTAATCTAGGAGATCTATGCGCTAAAATTGTCTATGTGCTTTTTTAACCTGTCTATGCGCTAAATCATTTGACCTATACACTATTTCTATGAATGTGCTTATACAGAATTCCTATACACTAAAGTGGTGTGTGCATGCGCTAAAACAAAGAAAAAAAGAATTCAAATGAAAAAAAGTTGAAAATCAAAAAGCATGAAATACGAGGAGATTCTAGGGTACCTACCGGAGGTCCATATGTAGTTGGCCGATGGTGATGATGCACGCGCTTGAAATGGTGAGTGTGTGATGGAATAACCCTTTGCTCCAAATGCTAAGAATGCTCTCACTGAAAAATTTACAAACTCACAATGCACAAATGAATTTGAAAATCCACCTTTTTAGAGCATAATGATAGTTGTATGATAATGTATATACTTAAATGATACAAAAATGCATCTAAATGTATTATTTTGCATATGATTATGGAGATTGTTCCTCCCCACAAAAACATTCAGCCAGAAGATAGGAAGAATCAATGAACGAAGATGAAGAAGATTGCATGCAAATTTATCTCTAAATTTTCCTATGAAGGTTGAGATTAATTAAATTAGACATAAAATATCTAATTTGGTAGATACCTTTGAAAAATAACTTCACACACCAAAGCCAGATTGTAAATAGTTGTTTCAGATTCTACATATTAATCATGTAATGAGTGTTCTAGAATCAAGTTTGATTCTTTCAATTTCCACAAGTTTGACACAAATAAAGACAGTTCAAGCACTTTTCTATTCGTCAAGTAGGTCACTTAGAATATCACAGAAAGAAAAATAATCATCAGTACTAGTAGTAGCATGGATGTGCTACAATATCTGACCTATGCACTAAAAAAACATATATGCTATTTCATTCTATTAATGTGCTATTACAAGTGTCCTATGCAGTAAACTAGGGGATGTGCTAAAACAGTAGTTTGATGCGCTATATTGGTTGATGTATATGCTAAAAGAAACTAAAACAATTCAAACCGAAATAAAATGTGAGAAATTCAAAAAATGCGAAAAACGTGGATGTTCATAGGCACATATCGGAGGTCCATAGGCGGTCGGGCAGTTGTGTCGACACATGCGCTCGAAATGATGAGTGTGGTAGGGGATTGACATTTTTGCTCCAAATGGCTCCAAATCACTCTCTCTCAAATTTAAAAACTCAATATGCACAAATGAATTCAAAATCAACCTTTTTAGCTTTTTAATAGAGTGATTAAAGGGATTTTGGTGGGATTTATTTAATTTCTTTTCAAATGGGCTTAATTCAAAATTCATCATACGGGCACTTTACACAATTATTTGTTGGGAGATAAATCGCTACTTCATCAAATCTTTATCGAATCATCAAATCATCACAAAAAAAAGAGAAAATTTTGAAAAAATACAGAAAAACAAAAATTCATCAATTTATCTCCTGAGGGGGCATATATCCATCATCACAACAAAATCCACGTATGGGGCATACTGAAAAATTTTCATTGATACTAGTAGCAACAGAAAAAAATTCTTTGAAGCAATGCATAAACACATCACTTCAAAGAGGGGCAAAATGTATACACCTAAACATGGTCTGGATAATTTAATTAATTAAATACAATTTATTTGATTAATTAACCTTTAATTCCTCTACTATTAAATAAATAGAAATATTTATTTATATATTTCACATTTAATTCTTCTATCTTTATTATATTATTTCCTCTTAATTAAATAAACAAATTTAATACTTTGTTTTATTTAATTATTGTTATCCAAATTCTTCTATAATTATCTTCCATCTTAATCACATCATTTCATCTAAATTAAATAAACAAGTTTCATACTTTTTTTTAATTTAATTATCATATTTTTTCCATATTTATTTAATAAACATAGACTTCTATAGTTTGTTTTATTGAATTAAATATCTTGTTTTCCTAAATTGAATAAATCTAAATATTCAATTGAAATATATTCTATAGCTATTTCCTCTTTTCACTCAATGTATGCACCTACCAAATTAGATATTTTATGTTTGATTTAATTAATCTCAACATTCACAGGCAAATTTGGAGACAAATTGGAGACAAATTTGCAAGCAATCTTCTTCATCTTCCTCCATTGATTCTTCCTATCTTCTGGCTGAATGTTTTTTGTGGGGAGGAATAATCTCTATAATCATCTCAGGCTTCTTCATCTTTCACCATTGAATCCTTCAAATGAAATCTAGGCCTTTGCTTTGCTGCCTCTTCACAAATGTGTTGTCGGGAATCTATAAATATAGCTTCTTTCTACATGAAATGGATCCCAACTTTGTGCAAACTTACTCTACATAAATAGCAATTAAGCAATCAAACATTCTGCAGAAATAGCAATCAAGCAATCAAATATTTTAGCAAATAGCATACCATTTAGTTTATAATCATGTATTTCGTCATAGATTGCATTTTAATATAGCTTCCATTATCATATCACAACATATAGCTTTCATTATCAGCCATCAGTATCATAGCTTTTACATCATATAGCTTGGATATCATTTAGCAATCATATAGTTTATCATTCTCATTCTTTAGATTGGCATTTTAACAATCATAATGCTTACAAAATCTGAGAGCCCTGTGACTTAATAAATCTTTGGAGATAGAGAGCAATATGACGCTTTTAGTAGATTCTTGCTTAAATTAGATTAATGTTTGTTTAGATCTATTGATATAATGTCTTATTGATTGTGTTGATTATCATTTACGCATCTTTTTTTGAAAAGTACGCTTGCAGGCTTCTAACATGTTTTTTTAGGGCGATCAAGATTTTTTGTGACGCATACAACAGATAGTGCATCTGAGCACTGTTATGGCACATCCACAAAACACTACGGCGTATACAATCCCTGTTACAATGCATTCAACTTTTTGTTTCATCAATCAAGGGTTCTTCTTTCAGCACTTTGACCCTTTATTTTAGCACTTTCATCAAATTTTGTAGCGCATCTACCTTCTGTTCTAGCACTTTTAAGTTGTGTTTTAGCACATTTAATGACTGTTGTAGCACATCAGTTTGTTTTTTTTGCATATTTTCAAAAAAATCTAGGGATTAATAATTGTTTTCTTGGTTGTCGGTACAAAACACACTAGTCAAAGACAATTGTGAGAAAAACTTACGCTAGTCAAAGAAAAAAACTTGGAAATTACTAATAATGTTTGCTGGGATTTTAATTTGATTATTTTTTTCCTTTGATTAAGATAGTGAATCTAGATTAATTAATCAACTAGTTTGAACCCCATGTTTATTGTGTTTTAAAAGTAATAGGCCTATGCTCTCCCCTTAACTGGGTGATTAAAATGCTAGACTTGCTATCCTGATTTATTAACACCTTTAGAAGGCCTATCGTAGTGGGAAAAAGTACTCACCCTATGGGAACGACCTGAGTAGGAACAACCAAAGCTAGGTTTTCCAACCCATTATAAAACAAAAGTGAATCTAGGTAAATCCACATTCACCAGAAGTGTGCAAGATAACCATCCCCAAAATATTTTTTTTAAAGATTGGGAGGTCTCCTGAGGGAGTTTATCATTTTCCGCTTTGAACAGACTTTAAGTTAGTATCTCACTGTGTCAATTTCTGAACACTTTTTATATCACGGTGCAAGGGGAGGGAAGAATCTGCCCTCAAGACACTCACCATATAACTATCAGAGGCCTTAGCCAAAAGTGGAGGATTTGACTTTGGTTAAGACTCACGAAAGGCAAAAACACGAGCGCCCTCTAGGGGGTGACAGGGTTGTGTGAGCTGACATAGTTGCAAGCTATGGGTTGTGATATTCTAAGTGACCTACTTGAAAAATAGAAAAGTGCTTGAGTTGTCTTTATTTTTGTCAAACCTATGGAAATTGAAAGAATCAGACCTGATTCTACAACACTCACTACATGTTTAATACGTAGAATCTGAAACAACTGTTTACAATATGGATTTTGTGTGTGAAGTTATTTTTTAAAAGGTATTATCTAATTATATCATGAAATTCCATGATTTTCAAGCAAAACACATCTCCAAAATCTTCACTGTTTAGAAAATTACACCCTAGAATTAACCATTTTACTCAGAAAAACTAGAACAAATAAACAAAACTATGAATATACTAACAACTTCCAATTTTAGCGCATATACCCAGTCTTTTAGCACAATCAACCTTTGTTTCAATGCATACACCCAGTCTTTTAGCACATCTTCCATCCAAATAGCGCATAGAAACACTATTTCAGCACATATGTCTTATCTTACAACACATCTACATAGTTTGTCACCATTTTTTACTAGTATCTTGGCGCAACCAATCTCTGTTTTAGCGTATATAACTTGTCTGAAAATGCATACACACTATCTTCTAGTGCATACACAGTCTGTTTTAGTGCATCTCAAATCTGTTATAGCGCATCCAAAAAATGAAAAACCAGAGAGTTATTTTTCCCATTAGTCAAATAGTTAACATCAAAGTCTATATTTTTATCAAAACAAAAACATTTTCTCAGTCCAACCAATGTCTTAAACTTGGAAAAATAGGACCTTGCATGTAAAATTCTTTCAAATTAAACCAAGATCTTACAATTTTAAAGTGCCTAATCACCAAACACAACTCTTGATTATTACGTTAAGTTTCATTATCGAGATCATCATCCTAAATCACAAAATGGAGCACAATAATCAGATTTTAACTTGGTCTAATCAATAGAACTTATCATTTTATTTGTCTTGGTTAATACTATTGGCACTCATCCAAACAAAAGGATCAAAGTTTAGTAAACATAACACTTGTATGCCAATTTTGACAAGATTACAAACATAGAAACTTAGAGAAAGAGAAATTGAAACACCAAATACCATGGCTGAAGAAAATCCCTTTCACAGATTGCACAACAAGATCCTAATTTCCATAAATTTATGGAAAAAGTTTTGGAACAAGATATGGAAAAATACCTTTTGATGCTAGCTAAACTAGGTGCAAAACTTCCAAAGGACTTTGACATTAATAGACTAAAAGAAGCACCTAAAGTAGCTGAAACTGAAACACAAAACACAGATCAAATGAATGTCCTAACACATCAAATGCAAAACTTGCAACAACTTCAAGATATGCAAAAAGGAACCACAAAAAGGTACGCATTATAGGACATTTGTCCTTATCCTTTTGATCCAAGTGTGGACATGATACCATTTCCTAGACATTGTGAATTCCCAAAATACGACAAGTACAATAGTAAAACAAATCCAATTGATCATGTGAGGGAATTTAGAACCATGAGTTCAGAATTTTCACAAGAGGAAACTTATCTAATGAGGTTATTTCTAAGAATTTTAGGAGGTCAATGTATGGAATGGTTTTCTAAACTACAACCAAGAATTCAATCTTTTGAAGAACTAGTCAATAGGTTTATCTCACAATTCTCCTATAATATTCAACATGAGATAATAATAAAGGACCTTTACAATACCAAAAAAAATAAAGGTGAAACATTTCTCTCATTCCTACAATGATGGCGAAGGTTGTTTGCTAGATATCCTCATTCTATACCTGAAGAAGAAAAGATGGAACTATTCATTCATAACCTAACTAATGACATGAGCTACAGGCTTGTACTACAATTCCCACCTACATTTGATAAAGTGATTGAAAATGGGCTCAAGATTGAGGAAGACTTGGTCAAAAGATGGGAAATAAAACATTACAATGAAGGATCAAATAATACAAACTCCTTGAATCACTACAATAACAATGATAAACCAAAGTTTTGGAAAAAGAATAGAAATACTAGTAACAATGATGCTACAAATTAGACACAAAATGCTAAACTAGTATTTAATTTGACAACAACTACTATAAAGACCAATCAAAACAATGACCAAAACATCAATCAAAGTGTCAATCAAAACAAAAATCCGAACAATGGTGAATCAAAACCACAATCATATCAAAAACCATTAAATCAAAGAAGATTCACACAGTTGGGATAGACACTATAATTGACAATGAGAGGACTTCTTGCACATTATCGTATCACATTACCTAAAGCAAGAAATTGGGAACCAAAATTAAAACCATCTTGGTGGAATGACACAGACTATTGTGACTTTCATAAGAACAAAGGACATAAAATGAATGATTGTATGTAGTTGAAACATCTAGTACAAGATTTGATTGACAACAAGAAAGTATCCATAGAAGGAAATCAAACAAACAATGATCACAGTGCGTTTAAAATTCCTTTACCAAATTATGAGAAGGGAGAATCTTCTTCTGCAAACAGTAAAGGTAAAAATGTAAACTACATTTATGAAAACACTATTCATTGTATCTCTGCAGTTGAGAATAATGATGTTGCTAAAAATCAAACTAATAATGTTGAAATCAATGACATCATACCCATAGATCTGATCCCAAACATGAATACATCCAACAATCAAATTAATGTCATAAAAATTAGAAAAACCAACATTATCCACCAGGCAACCTAACAAAAAGGGGGCAATCCAAGGTAATATTGAAAGGAGTTTCATCTAAAACCATTACTACCCCTTCCAATCAATACAACATAGTCAATCAACTATAGAAAATACTAGAACAAATATCAATTTTGGAACTCCTTAAAATCTCACCATCTCGTAAGGAGGTTTTGGAACAAGCTCTTGTGGCCACAATAGTACCCAATAATCTGGATGTTTGTCAATTCCAGGCTATGGTGGGACACTTAACCATGCCTCATTGCCTATAATTTTAAGAACAAGATGATATGTCACTTACTCATCCACACAATGTCGGGGTATGTGCAGGATCTTCATAGAAAAATAGGCCCTTAAGTGGCAAAAAATTCAGAAAAATCAGAGTTAGGCAACTTGACATAAAAATTTGAATAAGTTATCTATGTTATTTCAAAAATATGTAAGAATAGAATCTGTAGAAAATTTAATGTAGTTTCTAAACTACTAGGTTTGTTTTAAAAAAAAGATCCATTTGGTGAAATTTTGAAATTTAAATGTAGCAAGACTTAAATTTCAAGGAAAAAATAAGTACATGTCTATCTAACCACCCTAACCAAAATAAAATGATAATATTTTTTTATAATATTTTAGATATAAGTAGAGGATTCATGTCCTGATGTGATGCATATTTTTTTGTAATTTTTTTCCAAGTAAATAATTAATTATGATTTTTTTATTACAAACTTTTAAAAAATATAAAAAACTTGTGTGTCTAACCACCTTAACTTGGTCAAAACTTCATGAAATTCATTTTTTCCTTTTTTAATCCTATAGTATGTGAAACGTAGAATATGACGCATTTTTTGGATTCAAAAAATGTGATACCATTTGAAGGCTATAGATGTTTTTCAATTAGCCTATCAATCAGGACTTTAGTCATAATTTGAATAGAAAATGAATAATAATTACTTATTAAATTCAAAGTAAACCATAATTTATATTGGTGGAAAGCTGAGAATATCCTTTAAAAACCCTTTTCGTTTCATCAATTTTGGGTAAAAAAAAGGTTGTCAGCCACATACCCAGCATATTGCCACTTTTTGGCCCATCATGATTCTTCACATACCTGCCACCCTTCGTATTAAAGTCTTAATTCACAAACGTCGAGTAAAACATGTCTTAATAGATGGTGGAGCTAGTTTAAATATTTGCACTTTAAAATTGATCTATGCACTAGGATATTCTGATAATGCTTTTGATGCTAGAAGGAAGATCACAATGAAATCCTATGATGAAGAAGAGAGATCATCCAAGGGGTTGATCATGTTGCATATTCAAGTAGGTCCAATTATCAAGAACATAGTTTTCCAAGTGTTAGAAAAAGAGCTGACATATAATATACTATTGGGACATACGTGGATTCATGAAATGCAAGTAGTTTCTTCGACCTATCATTATTGCTTAAATTTTCTAGTCAATGGACAAGAAGTCACTATTTCAGCAACTACAATAATCCCCAAACTTGTAACATGCTTAAAACAACTCAGGACACTTTGGTGCCCCATAATAGGGAAGCAAACACTTCTAGTTCATCCAATAATGAAAGGCAACTAAATGTTGTATATAAATGGGTTGAGAAAAAGGACTACTCAAAAGAGACAAGTGTTGCAAACTCCACTCCATCAAACAATGAAGCTCAACTAGATTCTCTATCACAACAATTCAAAGATAAGATCCAGTTAAAATATAAGGGCATGGGAGAGTATTCCATTGATCAATCTTTATGCTTTTCATAGTTGTTGCCATCTCCAAGAAAATATGGACAACCATCAACATCAAGACAAAAATCATCACCACCTACCATGGTTTTAGATGATAGATTTGTAAAGGCAAGTACTTTAGAAGAAGAATTTGAAGACAAGGCCATTCTCAATTGGCTCTACAAAGATGAGGAAGCATCTACATCGGAAAACATTAGTATAAAGATAGATCAATATGGAAAGGGAAAAACAATATTAGAGAAAATGGGATATGAAGGACAAGGACCTATTGGAAAAAGGAAAGAAAGCATTGTAGAAACCATTCAACCTCTCACACTTCATTCAAAAGACAAAACAAGATTAGGTTATACACAGGAAACAAAAGAAGAAAACACTCATAGAGTTGTTGAAAGAATCCTTCAAATGTAGGATAGTTCTAAGACAGATTCTAATGAGTATGAGTGGGATTCTTTATCAGAAACATCATGCAAAGACATACAAATTGATCTCATAAAAGAGTATGCACCCACAAGTGAGGAGGGACAAAGCTTAGGGACTAGACCCCTTGTATTTGGATCACAAAAGATCGATGACTCAAGTGAGAATGGACAGATATCGAGTGAGATAGATGACTTGGAGGAAAGTAATATCATAGACCTTGACATTACCACTAAAAATTTTGACAACTTTTCTATTAGAACCCTTACTGCAGTTAACCTTAGCCAATCCGATGACATTCTACCCTTAATGCATCCTGAACTTATCGACTGGGAACCAACTGAACCTATCAAAATTCCTATCTTTGCAAATGATAATGCTATTGTGAATTTCCTTTGTTTTGATGAACCTGAAACAAGTTCTAATCATAAATATCATAGTGATGCTTCAGGTCGAGAGGGTGTCAAATCTTTCAATTGCAAAATTGAAAACATGAATAATGGATCTAATGGTGAAAACCATTTAATGGCGGCATTAGATCTTGAAAAAGTAAAAATAAAGAATGCATCTAATGGTGAAAACCTCTTTGAGGTACCAAAAGATGGGATATTTGAAAACCCTCCAGAATGCTATCATGAAAGATCATCAGTGTTGGTGGAGCCTACACAGTCTATCAATATTGGCACAATAGAAAAAGTAAAGACTCTACATCTGGCAACATCTATGACTGAACAAGAAAAGCCAAAATTCACCAAGTTCTTTGAAGAAAGACATATTAACTTTTCTTGGTCATAGTCTAATATGCCAGGTTTAGATCCACATCTTCTAATGCATCATTTATCTCTACCATCTGGGATAAAACCTGTGAAACAAAAACTAAGGAAATGCATCTGCATATTGCCTTGATGATAAAGGTTGAGCTGAAAAATTTATTAGATGTAGGATTCATTAGATCTATTGATTATGTTGAGTGGATTTCTAATATTGTACCTATTTCTAAACCAGATAATAGTATCAGAATATGTACTGACTTCAGAGATCTCAACAAGGAATGCCCAAAGGATGATTTTCCTTTACCAAACATTGACATTATTATAGTCTTAACATCAGGACATGCCATGTTATCACTAATGGATGGCTTCTCATGGTATAACCAAATCAAAATAGCACTAGAGGATAAAGAGAAAACAACATTCACATGTCTATGGGGAACATTTTGTTTGAATGTCATGCCCTTTTGGTTGAAAAATGCAAGTGCCACATATCAGTGTGCAATGACCACCATTTTCGATGACATGATGCATACTTTTATGGAAGATTATTTTGATGATATATTTGCAAAGTCATATACCAGAGAAGGACATCTAGAGATCTTGGGAAAAATCCTCACTAGAGTAGAGAAGTTCAATGTCAGATTAAATCGTAAGAAATGTCTGTTCGGTGTTACATCAATAAAGCTTATAGGATACATAGTTTCAGAAAAGGGCATTGAAGTGGATCCTGCCAAGGTCAAGGAAATAATGGAAATGTCACCACCGAAGAATACTAGTCAACTACAATCTCTACAAGGTAGGCTACAATCAATCAGGAGGTTTATCTCCCAATTAGTAGACAAAATTCATCCCTTCAATCATTTTCTACATAAGAATGTCTCTTTCAACTGGGATCAAGAATGTGAAACAACATTCAATCAAATAAAGAAATATATGATGTCACCCCCCATATTGATGCCACCTATAGAAGAGAGACCATTGTTACTATACATTGCAACAAATGAGATTTCTTTAGGAGCTCTATTAGCACAAGAAGATCATAACAGAAGGGAATAAGCTATCTATTATATCAGCAGGACTCTGAATGGTTGTGAGATAAATTACACCTTCATTGAAAAAGCTTGTTTGGCAGTAGTATTTGCTACTCAACAGTTGCAACATTATATGTCAACCCACATAGTCAAACTCATAGTGAAGATTGACCCATTAAAGGATTTACTCAGTAAGGTTTCCTTAATAGAAAGACTAGCCAAGTGGGTCAAGATCTTGAGTGAATTTGAGATCCAATATGTGGATAGAAGAGCAATCAAGGGTCAAGTGATAGTTGATCAGTTAGTTGAAGCTCCATACTAGATGATCGTCCAATGAACATTGAGTTTCCTGATGAAAACATTCTTACTGTGACAACACAACAATGGAGGCTTTATTTTGATGGGTCATACAAACAATGTGGGTCTCGTGCGGGAATTATGTTTATTACATCTCAAGGACATACCATCCTAAAGTCCTATAGACTCATGTTTCCATGTACAAAAAATCTAGCTGAATATGAGGCATTAATTATTGGCATCAAAGTGGTAGTTTAATCCAAGATGAAAAAACTACAAGTATATGGAGATTCACAACTAGTCATTTATCAGGTAAATGATGAATATCAAACCAAAGATGAGAAATTGATGCCATATAAGAAAATGGTGGATGATCTCAAAAAATAATTTGTGGATATCAAGTTTGAAGAAATTCCAAGGGCAGTAAAGAAAGTTGTTGATGCTATGGTGATGATTGCTTGTCTTATACAGTTGTTAGAAAAATAAGGTTGTTATGAGTTTATGGTAGAACAAGTGTCTAATCCTACTTATGATAATCTAGAATCACAAACCATATACCATTTAGTTGACATTGAATCCTTAGTTTATGGAAACACCTACGCTTACCTAAAAGACAATATCCTTCCTCTTGATCTTTCCAGAAACTAGAAATGCAACTTCATTCACCAAACTACACCACATACCTTAATTGCTGACATACTTTATTGTTGAGGTCTAGATGGTACTCTTCTTCGGTGTCTAGAACATAACGAGTTTGAAAAAAATTTACGTGAGGTTCATAAAGGTTTTTATTGAACTCATTCAAGAAGACTAACCCTAGCAAAGAAACTTCTTCATTTGGGTTATTATTGGCCAAATATGGAGAAGGAGTCTTTTTAGTTTGTGAAGAAGTGTGAAAAATGTCAAATACATGGTAACCTAATCCATGCACCAGCACAAGAATTGCAACCATTCACTTCGACATGGCCTTTTTGTCAGTGGGGATGGGACCTGGTAGGAAAGATTAATCCATCTTCATCCAATGGAAAAATTTATAATCATAGCAACAGAGTACTTTAAAAAGTGGATAGAAGCAATTCCCTTAACAACAATCACTGGAAAATAGATTTCTTCTTTCACATTGAATTACCTCATCTGTAGGTATGGAATTCCTCATTCCATTAACACAAACAATGGTCGACCTTTTAAGAATTAGGATTTTTAGGAACTATGTGAGAGGTTTCATATCCAACATCATTTTTCAACACCATACTATCCTCAAGGAAATGGCCAAGGAGGGGCCTCAAACAAAACTATTCTAAAAATCTTGAAGAAGACTTTCAACGATGTTGGACGTGATTGGAACGAACAATTAAATCCTTCTCTCTTGGCATACCAAACCAGCATTATAACACCTATAGGAGCCACACCATATGCCTTGGTATATGGATCAGAGGCCATACTACCTATTGAGGTTGAAATACCATCACTATGTGTGTCACTAAAGGGAATTACTTTAGATGAGGATTATAGAGTGTCTAGACTTCAAGAACTGGAATTGTTGGATGAACTTTGTCAACAAGTTGTGAAAAATTTGAAGGAATATCAATAGAGAATGTCCAGAAGCTACAATCAGAGGGTAAAACCTAGAACATTTTAGGTTGGTGAATTGGTCTTAAAGAAAAACCCTTGAAATCAACAAAACAGAGAAAATAAAGGGAATTTTGAACCTAACTGGCTAGGTCCCTTTGTTGTCATATCATTCTATGGATCTGGAGCCTATCAGTTGTCCACACCTAAAGGGGATTTGTTCAATGAACCTATCAACAATATCCATCTTAAGAAATTCTATACCTAAATCATTTAGTGCATTGTTAAATTGGTCACCTTGATGAAAACCTGGAAAAAAGGAGTCTTGGTGATGGAAAAATACAAAAAAAATCAAAAACAGAAAAATACAAAAAATCAGAAAAGGAAAAAATACAAAAAATCCATAAAATCTAAAAAAGTGCAATAAAAACACATAGTGAAAACCTAGAAACATGCGCTACTTGTGATTTAAACGATATTTTCCATCTATTGGATGCATGACTTGGTTGTTCACTTTCACCATCATTTTCCCGCCTATCATTTGAAAGGAGAACATCATGTACATATCTTGGCAAAGTGATTGTGTCTCACCCTAGCTTGGGGGAAAAATCCTGAACTCACTAGGGGAAATGAAAATTGAGCTTAAACAAATAGACAAACAACAGTATGACAAGGCAACAAACAAAAAATTGAACAAACATCAGACACCAGAACATTTTAGAAAATCAACCATCCATATCAAAACAATTGAAATCATATCAATCAAAATAACTCTAGATGGATGATATTCTATTGAATCATGATTTTATCACTTTAGCTTGAATGTTCTAATGTTGTACTTTGATTTTTGTTATAATTTCTTTGGAGAAACTCGATGATGTATTGAACTAGAGAAGCTAGCAAGGAGAATGGTATTTTATTTGTCTATTGTTTATGAGTTAATCATTATTATTGTGCGAATTATCACGAGACGTGCTCTACAAAGTATCACTAATGACATTTTGAATTCACATGAGAAAATGATTGATTCTTGTCTGTTTATGCAAGAAACTCTTAGGTCATCTTGGTTCAATTATATGTAGATGCTTATGTTAACTTGCAATATCAAAAATTATGAAAGTAGTACTTAGGTCATCTTGGTTTAATTATACCATTAATGATTGTACTCACTTTCAAGATTTTAAAAGCTCAATGATGATAAAAAGCATGATAAATGGATTGTTAAGGTGTCAATGCTTGCATATAGATCTACATGGCAAAATTAGATTGCATTCATGTTAGTTTTGCATTTGTAGAGTATATGTTACAAAAGCTGGTGAAGGATTCAAAAACGATGTTATCTTTTCTCATTCATGGATTGAGTATACTTGAAATTAACAAAAACATCATCATTATCATGTAGTTACATAATCATTTTCATTGCATACATTAGAAATCATTTATCATTTCATTTTATCATTCATACATTCCATCATATATTTTGCATCATATCATATTTTTCATATCATCACATCATCAAATTGCAAAAGAAAAATATCAAAAACAAATCATCTACGAAATTGAATTTTCATTAACATTATCATATAATACATCAAACTTTTGAAGTATCATCATATTGATCATTCATTCATACATTCATTGCATCGAATATTTGCATTTGAGATTATCAATAATATAGTGCATTATATTCCATTTTCATCATCATGTCATATCATAGAAACATCATATCCAATTTCATACATATAGATGCATTTTTGTATCATTTAAGTATATACATTATCATACAACTATTATTATACATCCATACATCATCATTATAAGCATAATCATATATAACATCATCAATAAAACATCATAAAATCATATCATATCATCAGGATCATAAATTTCATCCATACCATCATCATATGAATCACACATGACATATAGAATAGGAAAGTAAATGCATACATCATAAAATAGAATAGAACACATATTGATCGATCAATCCGTCATATATCATAAATATCAAAAATCATAATGTTAAGTATACAATGATGTT
This sequence comes from Sequoia sempervirens, assembly GCA_007258455.2. NCBI lineage: Eukaryota > Viridiplantae > Streptophyta > Pinopsida > Cupressales > Cupressaceae > Sequoia > Sequoia sempervirens. The sequence continues at coordinate 71,994,894 of VDFB02256132.1, read as the reverse complement.
TGAAATATAAGAGAGATACAACATCAAAATGGCTATGAATCACAAAAAATCAGAGTATACATCAAGTCTAAAAATATATCAAATAATATAATCATGGAGCTATCTCATGCTAGACCTAGATGGTGTCAACATCTCTAGACCAGTACCTCCTCCACCAGATGTACCAGGATCTCTTGGATCTCTTCATAGAGGTTGTGTCACATCTGTGCTAATAGTCCTGGAATGAGTCCTGCTTGATCGAGACTGAGAATAACTTACTCTCTGCTCGAAGGGAACTACATCATGGTATTGGCCTCTATAATACTTGGCCTATCTACCCACATGAAGAACCTCTCATGTAATTGGCCACAGAGGTACCATTGGCTAATCTCTGCAATCTCTCAGCCACTATCTGTGCTTGCTCTACATTCTGCCTAGCTACATCTCTCTCTGTTGTCAATGAGACTATTTGTGTCTGTGTAGCTGCCAATTATGCCTATACCTAAGCAAGAGCCTATGCATGAGCCTATGCCTATGTCTGCATCTACTTTTTTGTCAGAACTAGTAACCCCCGAGCCTGAACTAGTTGACCCTATATTGTTTGTACTTGCACCTGTAAAGTCACAATCTGAGTCTGTTGATGTTGAGAAGGTACCCCAATTTGAACATGCTAATCTACAGGAGCTACTAGTGATTACCTCTTTCGAGGCACCATGAAGTCTCTAACATCCAAGGCTAGACCTAATCCACCTGCTCCACTTGATCCACCTGCAACACCAACTCTACTACCTCCACCACCTTCTCCATCATCTCCACCATTTCCATCTCCCTCCTCATCTCCATATCCCTCATCATCACTACTACCCTCCTTCTCACCACTTCTCTCCACATCCTCCTCCTCCTCACCACCCTTCTCTCTCCTCCATCAGTGATCATGTGCAACAACAACCTCCTTCTCACCAGGTAGTGGCACTAGCTCGTTAGGGACAAAAATTAGTGGAAAAGGATGTAGGGTCAGGTACTCTGTATAATCTATTGTGACATGTAACTCAATAATATCAAGATGAATCTCCCACACCAAAGGTTGTAAATCAAATTACTCCTAAACTGCAGTATCATATGATAGGCCAAGTCCCCAATCATTGGAATCTATCTGACATTGGGCGTAATGTGCAACATCCTAGAGCATACCCTGTACAAATCCATACTATCTGAGTACCCTTTTGAATAAAAATCTCTCTATAACAAAACAAGTCCTACCAATTAGAAACATAGACTGAAAGAGGTATGGCATCTCTATATCATCATCCCAGTGCTCACAATCCAGATAGGTCTGCCATGTAACAGCCTCTACATCATCCAAGACTCTCCTCCAATGCTCCAAATTACCCAGTCTAGGCCAAGTAAGATGACCAATTTATATGTGAACATACAGCCTCATGGCAGGTCGTCAAACCATCACTGGACACGTAACAACTATATGCTCCCATGCCCACACCTGAAGTAATGTAATCCTAGAAGACAAACTGCGACCTCAAAGGTAGACCACCTAATGCAAAACATGGTAAAGATGAGAAAGCATACACATACCCCATGCATATCTGGTACCATGGATGATCATGCTCTCCAAAATGTGGCCCCACAAAAACATTCAGCCAGAGGATAGGAATGATCAATGGAAGAAGATGAAGAAGTTTTCCTGTAATTTGTCTCCAAATTTGTCCGTGAAGGCTGAGTTGAATTAATTAGATATCAAATATCTAATTTGGTAGGTAAATATAATGAGTGAAAAAAGGAATTAGTTGTAGATAAATACTTTAATTGAATATTTGGATTTATTCAATTTAGTAAAAGAAGATATTTAATTTAATAAAACAAACTATAGTAATTTGTTTATTAAATTAAGATGGAAGAAATGGATAATTAAATAAAAAAAACTATGTCATTTGTTTATTTAATTTAGATAGAATGATGTGATTAAAACAGGAGAATTTAATAATTAAATAAAACAAAATATTAAATTTGTTTATTTAATTAAGATGAAATAAAATGGTAAAGATAGAAGAATTAGAAGTGAACTAAATAAATAATTTTATTTATTTAATAGTAGATGAATTAAAGGAGTCAATTAGTCAAATAAATTGTATTTAATTAATTATATTATCTAGACCATTTTTAGGTGTATACATTTCCCCTCTTTGAAGTGATGTGTTTACGCATTGCTTCAAAGAAAAAATTTCTACTGCTTGCTAGTACTGACAAAAAAATAATTTTGGTATGCCCCAGATGTGGATTTTGCTGCGATGATGGATATATGCTCCCTCGGGAGATAAATTCATGAATTTTATTTTTTCTGGATTTTTTCAGAATTTTCTTCTTTTTTTTAACTTTCCATGATGATTTGATGATTTGATAAAAATATGATGAAGTAGCAATTTATCTCCCAACAAATAATTGTGTAAAATGCCCCTGTGATGAATTTTGAATTAAGCCCATTTGAAAAGAAATTAAATAAATCCCACCAAAATCCCTTTAATCACTCTATTAAAAATCTAAAAAGGTTGATTTTGAATTCATTTGTGCATATCGAGTTTTGAAATTTGAGAGAGAGTCATTTGGACCCATTTGGAGCAAAAATGTCAATCCCCTACCACACTCATCATTTCAAGCACGTGGGTCAAGACAACTGCTCAGCTACCTACAGACCTCCGGTATGTACCTATGAACCTCCTCATTTTTTGCATTTTTTGAATTCTGCACATTTTATTTCTGTTTAAATTGTTTTAGTTTCTTTTAGTGCATATACCGAATGATGTAGCGTATAAAACTACTATTTTAGTGCATCCCCTAGTTTAGCACATAGGACACCTATAATAGTGTATAGATAGAATTAAATAGCGTATCTAATTTAGAATGATGTAATTTGTCATTAACTCCCTGATTTTGATGACTTGAGATCACGTCATCCTTTGAGTTGATGTTGATTGATGACCCTGATAGTTTAGATGATGATCAACCTCATGATAGGCGAGGTTTGATGATTGATTGATGATAATTATCCTCATGATAGGCAAGGAATAATTATAGTTTGATTGATAAACCTCATGATAGGTGAGGTTGATTTGATTAATTGACCTCATGATAGGCAAGGATGATTTGATTAATTGACCTCATGATAGGTGAGGTACAATTTTAGATTGATGATTAACCTCATGATAGGTGAGGTACAATTTTAGATTGATGATTGACCTCATGATTGGTGAGGTTCAATGATAATTGATCATGATATTTTAGTGAAGTCTCACTAGAGCTGATTAGATTTGATAGGTTGATTGATGTTTGATGACTTGACAAAGATTTCTAACTTTCAGTATTTCATGATGATAGGAGTCATTGAAGAACTTACAGATTTGAGAGAGGTTTCCTAGGACATTTGATTTGATACTATAGCTAGTTCATCCTGAGAAGGTAGTTATCGTGAGATTTGGGTTGTCTTCTCTTTTATTTATGCCCCAGATTAGGATTAATCGAGGTCTCTTCACAACCCTAGTAGAGAGATGGCATAGTGAGCACAATACCTTCCACCTTCCTACCAGTGAGATGACAGTGACTCTCGAGGATGTATGGTAGATTTTGAGGAAACCTGTTGTTGGGTAGGTTGTAGTTTATGATTCTTCAGAGTAGGGAAGGACTGATGCTCTATGCTAAGTTTTTCAGGATGATACGATTTGTGGATACGAGATCCCATGGAGAGAGATGGTGGATGCCTATGCTACCTTTCCTTCGATTCTTGTTAGTTTCATTGGAGGGTTCCTTTGTCCTGATCGTAGGTCAAAGGGACTTTCTATTGGGTGGGGCCGCATTTTGGAGACCATGATCGTCCATGTTACCAGATATACATGGGGTATGTGTATGCTTGCTCATATTTACCATGATTTTCATTAGGTGGTCTACCTCTGAGGTCATACTTTATTTTTTTGGGTTGCATTACTTCAAGTGTGAGCATGGGAGCATATAGTTGTTATGCATCCAGTGATGGTTTGACAGTGACTTGCCATGAGGCCATATGTTCACATATACACAGGTCATCTTACTCATCCTAGATTAGGTAAGTTGGAGCATTGGAGGAGAGTCTTGGATGATGTAGAGGTCATTACATGGTGGCCCTATCTGGATTGTGAGCACTGGGATGATGATGATACATAGATGTCATACCTCTATCAGTCTATATTTCTGATTAGTAGGACTTGTTTTGTTATAGAGATATTTTTATTCAAGAGGGTGTTCAGATAGTATGCTTCATATAGGGTATGCCCCAAGGTGTTTCACATTACACCTGACATCAGATAGATTCCACTGATTGGGGACCTAACCAATCATACTATACTACAGTTCAAGAGTACTTTGATCTACAGGCTTTGGTGTGGTAGATTCATCCTGATATTATTGAGGCACCTGTAACAGCAGCTTATGTAGAGTAACTGACCCTACATCCTTTTCCACATATTTCCATCCCTGATGAGCCAATGCCACCACTTGGTAAGGAGGAGGTTTTTGTTGCACATGGTCACCGACGAAGCAGAGAGGAGGGTGGTGAGGAGGAGGAGGATGTGGAGAGAGGTGGTGACTAGGAGGGTAGTAGTGATGATGAGGGACATGGAGATGAGGAGGGAGATGGAGATGGTGGAGATGATGGAGGAGGTGGTGGAGGTGATGGAGTTGGTGGTGCAGGTGGATCAGGTGGAGCAGGTGGATCAGGTCTAGCCTTGGATATCAGAGACTTCATGGTGCCTCATAAGAGGTGATTACTAGTAGCTCCTACAGAGCAACATGTTCAGATTGGGGTACCTTCTCAGCATCAGTAGCCTTCGATTGCAAGTTTACAGGTGCAGGTAGAGACATTGCAAGGTCAGCTAGTTCAGGACTAGGGGTTACTAGTGCAAACATAGACATAGATGCAGACACAAGGAAAGGCTCATGCACAGGCTCTTGCTTAGGTATAGGCACAGTTGGCAGCTGCATAGGCACAAATAGCCTCATTGACAGCAAAGAGAGATGAAAGAAGGTGGACTACAGAGTAGGCACAAATAGTGGTCGAGATATTGCAGAGATTAGTCGATGGTACCTCTGTGGTTGATTACATGAGAGAGGTTCTTCATGTGGGTAGAGAGGTCGAGTATTATAGGGGTCGATACTATGATGTAGTTCCCTCCTAGCAGAGAGTCAATTATGCTCAATCTCGATCAGGCAAGACTCATTCAAGGACTATTAGCACGGGTGTGACAGCCTCTACGGAGAGATCTGAGAGATCCTAGTATGTCTGGTTGAGGAGGTACTAGTCCAGAGATGTCAGCACCATCTGGGGCTAGCACTACATAGCTCCATGATTGGATACTCTGACGTATTTTGAGACTTGATGTATACTCCAATTTTTTGTGATTCACAGCCATTTTGATGTTGTATCTCCCTTATATTTCAGAGATCATTGTATACTTGACATTATGATTTTTGAGATTTATGATATGTGTTGGATTGATTGATCGATGTGTGTTCTATGTTATTTTATCATGGATGCATATGATGGATGCATTTACTTTCCTATTCTATATGTCATGTGTGATTCATATGATGATGGTATGGATGAAATTTATTATCATGATGATATGATATGATTTTATGATGTTTTATTGATGATGTTATATATGATTATGCTTATAATGATGATGTATGGATGCATAATGATAGTTGTATGATAATTTATATACTTAAATGATACGAAAATGCATCTATATGTATGATTTTGGATATGATGTTTCTATGATATATGACATGATGGTGAAAATGGAATATAATGCACTATATTTTTTATAATCTCAAATGCAAAAATTTTGATGCAATGAATGTATGAATGAATGATCAATATGATGATACTTTGAAAGTTTGATGTATTATATGATAATGTTAGTGAAAATGCAATTTCGTAGATGATTTTTTTTTTCTATTTTCTTATGCAATTTGATGATGTGATGATATGAAAAATATGATATGATGCAAAATATATGATGGAATGTATGAATGATGAAATGAAATAATAAATTCTTTCTAATGTATGCAATGAAAATGATAATGTAACTACATGATAATGATGATGTTTTTGTTAATGTCAAGTATACTCAATCCATTAATGAGAAAAGATAGCATCATTTTTTAATCCTTCACCAGCTTTTGTAACAAATATTTTGCAGATGCAAAACTAACATGAATGCAATCTATTTTTATCATGCAGATCTATATGCAAGCATTGGTACCTTAACAGTCCATTTATCATGCTTTTTATCATCATTAATCTTTTTAAATGTTGAACGTGAGTACAAACATCAATGGTATAATTAAACCAGGATGACCTAAGTACTACTTTCATGATTTTTGATATTGCAAGTTAACACAAGCATCTAGGTATAATTAAACTGAGATGACCTAAGCATTTCTTGCGTAAATAGACAAGAATCAATAATTTTCTCATGTGAATTCAAAATTTCATTAGTGATACTTTGTAGAGCACATATTGCAACAATTCACACAATAATAATGATTAACTCACAGATAGTAGACAAATAAAATACAATTCTCCTTCCTAGCTTCTCTAGTTCAATACATCATCGAGTTGCTCCAAAAAAATGATAACAAAAATCAAAGTACAACATGAGAAAATTCAAGCTAAAGTGATAAAATCATGATTCAAAATAATATCATCCATCTAGAGTTCTTTTGATTGATATGATTTCAATTGTTTCGATATGGATGGTTGATTTTCTGAAATGTTTTGATGTTTAATGTTTCTTCAATGTTGTGTTTGTTGCCTTGTCATACTATTGTTTGTTTATTTGTTTAAGCTCAATGTTTATTGACCCTAGTGATTTTAGGATCTTTCCCCCAAGCTAGGGTGAGACACAATCACTTTGCGAGGATATGTAGATGATGTTCTCCTTTCAAATGATAGGTGAAAAAATGATGGCGAAAGTGAATGACCAAGTCATGCATCCAATAGATGGAAAATCTAGTTTAAATAAAAAGTAGCACCTATTTACATGTTTTCACTACATTTTTTTATTGCACTTTTTAAAATTTTATGATTTTTTTTTATTTTTCCCTTTTTTGATTCTTTTGTATTTTTCCTTCTTTTTTTTTTTGTCTTTTTTTGTCACCAAGACGCATGTTTGCCAGGTTTTCATCAAGGTGACCAATTTAACCATGCACTAGATCATTTAGTTATAGAATTTCCTGAGATGGATATTGTTGATATGTTCATCGAACAAATCCCCTTCAGGTGTAGATAGCCGATAGGCTCCAGATCTATAAACTGATATGACAACAAAGGGACCTAGCCAGTTAGGTTCAAACTTCCCTTTCTTTTCTTTGTCTTGTTGATTTAGAGGGTTTTCCTTTAAGACCAAGTGACCAACCTAAAATGTTCTAGGTTTTACCCTTTTATTGTAGCTTCTAAACATTCTTTGTTGATATGAATTCAAATGCTTCACAGCTTATTGACGACGTTCATCTAGCAGCTCTAGTTCTTGAATTCTAGACACTCTGTAATCCTCATCTGAAGTAATTCCTTTTGGCGACACATGGAGTGATGGTATTTCAACCTCAATAGGTAGTATGACCTCTGATCCATATACCAAGGCATATGGTGTGGCTCCTATAGGTGTTCTGATGCCGGTTCGGTATGCCTAGAGAGTAGGATTTAATTGAACGTGCCAATCACATCCCAGATTGTTGACAGTCTTCTTCAAGATTTTAAGAATACTTTTTTTTTAGGCCTCTGCTTCGCCATTTCCTTGAGGATAGTATGGTGTTGAAAAAACATGTTGGATATGAAACCTTTCACAGAGTTCCTAAACATCTTGATTCTTAAAAGGTCAACCATTGTCTGTGACAATGGACTAAGGAATTCCATACCTACAGATGAGGTAATTTAATATGAAAGAAGAAATATATTTTACAGTGATTGTTTATTAAGGGAACTACTTCTATCCACTTTGTAAAGTACTCTATTTTTTGTGATTATAAATTTGTGTCCATTGGATGAAGACAGATTAATATTTCCTACCAGGTCTAGTCCCCACTAACAAAAGTTCCATTAGATGAAGATGGATTAATCTTTCCTACCAGGTCTAGTCCCCACTAACAAAAGTTCCATTAGATGAAGATGGATTAATCTTTCCTACCAGGTCTAGTCCCCATTGACAAAAAGGCCATTGTTATGAAATAACTTGCACAATAGAAGAATATGATATGAAATATGTTGCAAATACTTGATAATAACTAAGAATAACAAGCCACTTCAAGGGGGAAAACCTTCAAATATCTCTAATGAGAACACACTTCACAAATTGATGATGGAATAAGACTCACAACCTCCTATATATACCTATTTATGCTAAGGATATCACCTAGGCCGACTTAGACACACCTATATAAGACTTAGGCCGACCTAAACAACTAAATAACAATATACTAATGATAATATGACTTAATAGAGAGTTAAGATAGCCACAAGCTGACTATTCATAACCCGATGTACAACAATATTAAGGGTGTAGCATGCCCCCCTTCTTCAAAGAAGCATTGTCCTCAATGCTAATCAAGTTTGGAAAATTTTGAATGAACTCCTTGTCTTCCCATGTGGCATCTTCAACTGGTAACTTCTTCCATTGGATGAGATACTCAGTGATAGTTCTATTCCTTAGCTTCTTTGTGCATGTTTGACGAATGCACTCTGGTTCCAAAATGATTCTTCCTTTTTCATCCAGCTCGGGAAGTGTTGTTTGAGTGGGAATATTATGCCCAATTACCTTCTTCAAATAGGAAACATGAAAAACTAGATGTATCTTTGTTGTTGGTGGCAACTCAAGCTTGTACGAAACACTACCGATCTTCTGCATGATTTGGTATGGACCATAATACTTTGGAGACAACTTATTATTCTTTCTTTGCTGCTTTAGTGAGATTTGATTATAAGGCTGCAATCGCAAGAAGACCCAATCTCCAACTTCAAAACTTCTTTCACTATGATGTTGGTCTGCCTGTTGTTTCATTCGATTTTGTGCCATTGCTAAATTCTCCTTGAGTCGTGAAAGTACTTGTTGTTGATGAAGCAAGTGGTCTTCTACTGCCTAAACTCTTGGGGACACCTTAATTGATGATGTGATGGAAGGAGGATTGTATCCATAAAGTGCCAAAAATGGAGACATTTTTGATGAGCTATGAAAAGAAGTGTTATACCATCATTCTGCAAGTGGTAGCCAATCTACCCACTGAGACTGTTTCTCTAAAGTGAAACAACGTAGATATCCTTCCAAACACTTATTAACAACCTTCGTTTGCCCATCTGATTGAGGGTGGTATGAAAAGCTAAGAGCCAATTGGGTACCCAAACATGAGAATAAATCTTTCCAAAAGTGACTAGTGAAGATAGGATCACGATCACTAACAATAACTTTAGGTGTACCATGTAGCTTTTGGATATTCTCCAAAAAATCTTTAGCCACTACACTTGCTGTAAAAGGATGTGCTAATGCAATGAAATGTGCATATTTAGTGAGCCAATCAACTACCACCATGATGACATTATGACCTTTAGATTTGGGAAGCCCTATGATGAAGCCGATGGTTACCTCTTCCCAACGCTGGCTAGGAATAGATAAGGGATGCAAGAGACCTGGTGTCTTAATTGTCTCCCCTTATGCCTTTGACACACCAAACATTCAGCCAAAAAAATTTTGAACATCACCCTTTAGCCCCTCCCAAAAGAAATCTTGCTTGACTCAATGATATGTCTTCAAAAATCCTAAATGACCACCCACATGAGACTCATGCAACTCTATGAGAATCTTGATTTTAAGGTTGGAATTCTTGCAGAGATACAAACGCTCTTTATACCAAAGAGTATCTCCCTTCCAACAAAACTTATCTGAACTACTAGGATCACTTTTTAATTGCTCGATGAGATTACTTGTCAACATCATTTTTCTACTCTTTGGCTTCCTCCACCCAATTTTCTTGTAATATTGAATGGGCACACAATAAGGCTTCATCTTTCTCATCCTTCCTTGACAGTGCATCTGCGACAATATTTTCTTTCCCTTTCTTATATACAATCTCAAAGTCATATCCTAACATCTTAGTGACCCATTTTTGTTGCTCTTCAGAAGATAGTCATTGTTCCAAAAAATATTTTAGGCTATCACGATCTGTCTTAACCTTGAAATGTCTACCCAATAGATAAGGCCTCCATTGTTTCACTGCATGTAGTATTGCTAGCATTTCCTTCTCATAAATAGGTTTTAGTTGATTCTTACCTTTTAATTGACGACTCTGAAAAGCAATTGGTCAACCTTCTTACATGAGCACTGCTCCTATCCCATTTCCAGAAGCATCACATTCCACAATGAATTCCTTGGTGAAGTCAGGAGTGGCAAGTACTAGATTTGTACACATAGCCTCCTTCAATCTCTCAAATGTTGTATTGGCAGACTCGTTCCAATAAAAAGAATCCTTCTTCAATAGAGTGGTGAGAGGTGCTGCTATACTACCATAATTCTTCACAAATCTTTTGTCAATCCCAAGAATCCTCTCAGTTTCTTAATGGTTTTTGGAATGGGCCTTTCCATGATAGCCTTAATTTTGTTAGGGTCCACCTTTACTCCTTCATGTGAAACTATGTGTCCCAAATACTCCACCTTTGTAAGACCAAAAGCACACTTGGATGGCTTAGCATAGAGTTTATGATCTTCAAGTATTTGTAATGCTTGGTCCACATGTTGCAAATGTTCTTCCCAAGTCTTGCTATAAATTAATATATCATCAAAGAATACTAACACAAACTTTCTCAAGAACTTCTTAAAAATGGAATTCATCAAACTTTGGAATGTAGATGGTGCATTGGTAAGACCAAATGGCATCACCAAAAATTCATAATGACCCTCATGAGTCTGAAATGTTGTCTTACAAATATCTTCCTCCTTAATCCGAATTTGGTTATAACCAGATCTAAGGTCTAACTTGGTAAAAAACATAGCTCCATTTAATTCATCTAGCAAATCATCAATGACTGGAATTGGAAACTTTTCTTTAATGGTGTACATGTTGAGCACTCTATAATCTGGACACATGTGCCAAGTATCATCCTTCTTTCGTACCATCACCACAGGTGAGGAGTAAGCACTTTGGCTATGCCTGATGATTCCTGCCTCTAGCATCTCTTCAACCATCTTTTCTATCTCACTCTTTTGTATGTGTGGATACCTCTAAGGCCTGATGTTTGGTGATTGGCTCCCAGGGACTAACTATATGGCATGATCATGAACCCTCTTAGGAGGAAGTCCTTTAGGCATATCTCCAAGAACAATTGAGTGACGATCAATTATAGCTTGCAAATCTGGATGAGTAGGAGTATTAGATTGAGAGACTTCTAATGAACATAGTTGGGCCACAAATCCATCCACTCCTTTCTTAAGCAACTTTTGCATTTGATGAGAGCTTACCATTTGTGGAGATTTTTCCTTCAACCCCCTTAGCTCTACTATCCTTCCTTCTAATTGAAATCTCATGAATAGTTCTTGGAAGTTCATCTCAATTGTTCCTAATGTAGTAAGCCATTGTACTCCCAAAACAATATCTGCTGCACCCATGGATATCACATACATTGGGGTATCAAGTTGATAATCTCCCATGGATAATTTAATGCTATGACACTTCCCTGAACAACTAACTATACCACCATTTGCAATCAAAACTTGAAACTCTGGAGCTGGATATATGAAACAATTTAGACGAGTAGCTAACTTTTTGTTGATGAAATTATGAGTACTACCTGAGTCGATCAACACTGTTACCTTCTGCTTCTTTAGGAACCCCACCACCTTGAGAGTTTGTGGAGCACTGAAACTTGAGAGTGCATGACAAGAAATGATTGGTTGAGAATCATGTGATTCCCCATTTGACTCCTTTTCATCTTCTAGTATGGGTTCCTCCTCTTCTTCCTCATTGGGACCTTCAATATAAAACAATTTCTTTTCACTACATTTATGTCCTCGACTGTATTTGCTATCACAATTGAAACACAAGCCTTTTGCTCTTTTCTCCTCAATTTGTTGTGGAGTCAACTTAGTAGGTTGTGTTGAATATCCTTTCTCTCTTGTCACATTAGCCCCTTGCTTCTTAGGAATCAAATACTTCTCCTCTACCCTGCGTGCTAAGATAAAAGACTCATTTATGGAACTAGGGCTAAACATGCGTACCTCATGTTGAATGTGATCCTTGAGACCACCCAAGAATAAGTCATTCAAGTTTTCCTCTGTAATTGTATCCACCCTTAAGGATAGATTTTGGAATTGTTGAATATAATCCTTAACTGATCCTGTTTGTTGAAGTTTAGCTAGTTGGCTGAAGAAGTTGTCTATGATGCTATTGCTATATTGTGCTTGGAGTTCCTCTATAAAAATTGACCATGAGATAGTAATCCCCTTTTTACTTTGATGAGTGCAAAGCCAACGATACCAAATGAATTGATTTGGTTCTATATATAAGGAATCCATCGTGACCTTTTGTCCATTTGGGATTTGGTGTACTTCAAAAAAAATCTCCATTTGGTTTATCCATGTTAGAGGATCCTTACCATCGAACTTGCGTATATCCACCTTTGGAAATAAATTCCTAGATCCCATAGGATTACTAAAGCTTTAGCAGCCATGTTGAAGTGAATGGTTGCAATTCTTGCACCAGTGCATGGATTAGGTTACCATGTATTTGACATTTTTCACACTTCTTAACAAACTGAAAAGAATCCTTCTCCATGTTTGGCCAGGTAATACCCCAAATAGAGGAGTTTCTTCGCTAGGGTTAGTCTGCTTGAATGAGTTCCATAAATACCTTCAAGAACCTCATGTAAAGTTTTTTCATACTCGTTATGTTCCAAACACTGAAGAATAGTACCATTTAGACCTTGGTGGTAAAGTATTTCAACAATTAAGGTATGTTGTTCAGTTTGGCGAATGAAGTTGTGTTTCTAGTTTCTGGAAAGATTAGGAGGAAGGATATTGTCTTTTAGGTAAGTGTAGGTCTTTCCATAAATTGAGGATTCAATGTCAATTAAATGGCATATGGTTTGTGATACTCGATTATCATAAGGATTAGACACTTGTTTTACCATAAACTCATAACGACCTCGTTTCTCTGGCAAATGCAAAAGAGAAGCAATCGTCACCATAGCATCAACAGCTTTGTTTTCTGCCCTTGGAATTTTTTCAAACTTGATATCCAAAAAGTACTTTTTGAGATCATCCTCCATTTTCTTATACGGCATCAACTTCTCATCTTTGGTTTGATATTCATCATTTACCTGATAAATGACTAGTTGTGAATCTCCATATACTTGTAGTTCTGTGATCTTCCATTCAACTACCACTTTGATGCCAATAATTAATAATTCATATTTATCTACATTATTTGTACATGGAAACATGAGTCTATAGGACTTTGGGATGGTATGTCCTTGAGGTGTAACAAACAGAATTCCTGCACCAGACCCATGTTTTGTGTATGACCCATCAAAATAAAGCCTCCATTGTTGCATTGTCACAGTAAGAATGTATGCATCAGGAAACTCAATGTTCATTGGACAATCATCTAGTAATGGAGCTTCATCTAACTGATCAGCTATCACTTGACCCTTGATGGCTCTTCTATCCACATATCGAATATCAAAAACAATTCGTCGGTACTAGCAGCAACAACAAAATTTTCTTTGAAGCAATGCATAAACACATCACTTCAAAGAAGGGAAAAATGTATACACCTAAAAATGGTCTAGATAATTTAATTAATTAAATACAATTTATTTGATTAATTAACCTTTAATTCCTCTACTATTAAATAAATAGAAATATTTATTTATATAGTTCACATTTAATTCTTCTATCTTTATTATATTATTTCCTCTTAATTAAATAAACAAATTTAGTGCGTATACTCAGTATTTTAGTGTAATCAACCTCTATTTTAGCGCATACACCTAGTCTTTTATCGCATTTGTCATCTAAATAGCGCATACAAACACTATTTCAACGTATCTATATAGTCTGTCACCATAATTTACCAATATCTTGGTGCAACCAATATCTGTTTTAGCGCATATACCCTATTTGATAGTGCATACACAATTTGTTTTAGCGCATCTAAGATATGTTATAGTGCATCTAGAAAATGAAAAACTAGAGAGTTATTTTTCCCATTAGCCAAACAGTTAACATCAAAGTCTGGATTTTTATCAGAACAGAAACATTTTCTCAGTCCAACAAGTGTCTTAAACTTGGAAAAATAGGACCTTGCAAGTCAAGTTATTTCAAATTAAACCAAGATCTTACAATTTTAAAGTGCCTAATCTCCAAACACAACTCTTGATTATTACATTAACTTTCATTATTAGGATCATCATCCTACAATCACAAAACGAAACACAATAATCAAATTTTAACTTGGTCTCATCAATAGAATTTATCATTCTATTTGACCTAGGTTAATACTATTGGCACTCATCCAAACAAAAAGATAAAAGTTTAGTAAAAATAACAAATCATACCGCGTCTTTGGGAAGAACTCTAAAATTCTCCTATGATCATAACATATCGCAAATCAGCAATATTATCAATCAATCAACCTATCAATTTAATCGGCTCTAGTGAGACTTTGATCAAATCTCGTGAGTGAATATCATTGAACCTTGCCTATCATGAGGTCAAACATCAACCTATTATTGATCCTTTCCTATCATGAACTCAATCAATCAATCTATCATTGATCCTTGCCTATCATGAGGTCAAACATCAATCTATTACCGATCATCACCTATCATGAGGTCAATCAATCAATCTATCAATGAACCTTGCATATCATGAGGTCAATCAAACTATCTATCAATGAACCTCACCTATCATGAGTTCAATCATCAATATATCATTGATCCTTTCCTATCATGAGGTCAATAAATCAATCTATCAATGAACCTCGCCTATCATGAGGTTAATCATCAATCAATCATTGATCCTCGCCTATCATGAGGTCAATAAAATAATCATTGAATCTCACCTATCATGAGATCAATAATCTTCTAATCTATCAAGATCATCAATCAATATCAAATCAAAGGCTGACATGATAAAAAATCATCAAACACAAGGAGGCAAAGTAGGGCAACATTTAGTCAACTGGCGGAATCAGTATTCTTTATTGGGAGATAAATCAATTTTGAATCATTGAAATTGAAAATCTTTATCAAATCATCAAAAAATCATAAAAATTTGATAAATTCTAAAAAAATCAAAAAAATCAAAAAAATCATCGATTTATCTCCTAAGGGGGCATATATCCATCATCACCTAAAAATCAACGTCTAGGGCATATAAAAAAAAATTCATCAGTACTAGCAGTAGCAGCAAAATTTTCTTTGAAGAAATGTTTAAACACATCACTTCAAAGAGGGGCAAAATGTATACACCTAAAAATGGTCTCGATAATCTAATTAATTAAATATGATTTATTTGATTAATTGACTCATTTAATTCATCTACTTATAAATAAATAGAAATATTTATTTATATAGTTTACATTTAATTCTTCTATCTTTATCATATTATTTCATCTTTATTAAATAAACAAATTCAAATACCTTGTTTTATTTAATTATCCATTTTCTTTCATCTAAATTAAATAAACAAGTTCACATACTTTGTTTTATTTGATTACCATATTTCTTCCATGTTTATTTAGTAAACAGATTTCTATAGTTTGTTTTATTAAATTGAATATCCTCTTTTACTAAATTGAATAAATCCAATAATTCAATTAAAGCATATTTCTACAGCTATTTCCTCTTTTCACTCATCATATGCACCAGCAAAATTAGATATTTTATATCTAATTAATTCAACTCAACCTTCATGGATAAATTTGGAGACAAATTACAAAAAAAATTGGAAATCAATTTGGTTGTCTTCTTCCATTGATTCTTCTTATCCTCTAGTAGAACGTTTTTGTGGGGAGGAACAATCCCCATATTCTTCTCAAGCTTCTTCATCTTTCACCATTGAATCTTTCAAATCAAATCCAGACCCTTACTTGCTACCACATCACAAATATGTTGTCAAGAATCTATAATTGCAACCTCTTTCTACATGAAATGGATCCCAACTTTGTGCAATCTTACTCTACAGAAATAGCATTCGAGCAATCAAGCATTTTAGCAAATAGCATACCATTTGGTTTATAATCATGTCTTTCAACATATATTGCATTTTAATATAGCTTCCATTCTCATATCACAGCATATAGCTTTCTTTATAAGCCATCAATATCATAGCTTTTACATCATATAGCTTGCATATCATTTGGCAATCATATAGTTTATCATTCTCATTCTTTAGATTGGAATTTTAATAGTTATAATGCTTACAAAATCTGAGAGCCCTATGACTTGATAAATCTTTGGAGATAGAGAGCAATATCATGATTTCAATAGATTCTTGCTTAAATTAGATTAATCTTTGTTTAGATCTATTGATATAATGTCTTATTGATTGTGTTGATTATCATTTATGCATATTTTACTCACACATACCACCAATATAGTTTTACTTTTGGTTCCCAATTTCTTGCTTCAGGTAATGTTATAAGTCCATGTGCAAGAAGTTCTCTCATTGCTGATTCTAGTGTATGTCCTAACTGTGTAAATCTTCTTCAATTTGATGGTTTTTGATATGATTGTGGTTTTGATTCACCATTGTTTGGATTTTTGTTTTGATTGACACTTTGATTTATGTTTTGGTCATTGTTTTGAACAGTCTTTGTAGTAGTTGTCAAATTAAATACTAGTTTAGCATTTTTTGTCTCATTTGCAACATCATTGTTACCAGCATACACAGTCTGTTTTAGTGCATCCGAGATCTGTTATAGCGCATCCAAAAAATGAAAAACCAAAGAGTTATTTTTCCCATCATTCAATCAATTAACATCAAAGTCTGGATTTTTATCAGAATAGAAACATTTTCTTAGTCCAACCAGTGTCTTAAACTTGGAAAAATAGGACCTTGCAAGTCAAATTCTTTCAAATTAAGCCAAGATCTTATAATTTTAAAGTTCCTAACCACCAAACACAACTCTTGATTATTACCTTAAGATTCATTATCAGGATCATCATCCTACAATCATGAAACAAAACAAAATAATCATATTTTAACTTGGTCTCATCAATAGAATTTATCATTCTATTCAGCTTAGGTTAATACTATTGGCACTCATCCAAACAAAAAGATCAAAGTTTAGTAGAAATAACAACACTTGTATGCCAAATTTGACAAGATTACAAACACAAAAACTTAGAGAAAGAGAAATTGAAACACCAAATACCATGGTTGAAGAAAATCCCTTTCACAGATTCCACCAAAATGACACAAATGAAATAACTTAAAGGATATTCAAACTGCACAACAAGATCCTGATTTCCATAAATTTATGGAAAAAGTTTTGAAACAAGATATGGAAAAATACCTTTTGATGCTAGCTAAACTAGGTGCAAACCTTCCAAAGGACTTTGACATTAATAGACTAAAAGAAGCACCTAAAGTAGCTGAAACTGAAACATAAAACAAAAAAAAACATAGATCAAGTGAATGTCCTAACACATCAAATGCAAAACTTGCACCAACAACTTCAAGATATGAAAAACGGAACCACAAAAAGGTACCCATTACATGACATTTGTCCTTATCCTTTTGATCCAAGTGTGGACATGATACCATTTCCTAGACATTGCGAATTCCCAAAATACGACAAGTACAACGGTAAAACAGATCCAATTAATCATGTCAGAGAATTTAGAACCATGAGTTTAGAATTTGCACAAGAGGAAACTTATCTAATGAGGTTATTTCCAAGAAGTTTAGGAGGTCAATGTATGGAATGGTTTTCTAAACTACAACAAGGAATTTGATCTTTTGAAGCACTAGTCAATAGGTTTATCTCACAATTCTCCTATAATATTCAACATGAGATAATAATAAAAGACCTCTACAATACCAAAAAAAAGAAAGGTGAAACATTTCTCTCATTTATGTAACAATGGCGAAGGTTGTTTGCTAGATATCCTCATTCTATACCTGAAGAAGAAAATATGGAACTATTCATTGACAACCTAACTGATGAAATGAGCTACAGGCTTGAACTACAATTCCCACCTACATTTGAGAAAGTGATTGAAGGATCAAAAGAGGGGTAATAAAACATTACAATGAAGGATCAAATAATACAAACTCCTTGAATCACTAAAATAACAATGATAAACCAAAGTTTTGGAAAAAGAATAGAAATACTGGTAATAATGATGCTACAAATGAGACACAAAATGCTAAACCAGTATTTAATTTGACAACAACTACTACAAATACCAATTAAAAAAATGACCAAAACATCAATCAAAGTGTCAATCAAAACAAAAATCCAAACAATGGTGAATCAAAACCACAATCATATCAAAAACCATCAAATAGAAGAATATTCACACAATTGGGATAGACACTAGAATCAGCAATGAGAGAACTTGCACATGGACTTATCAAATTACCTGAAGCAAGAAATTGGGAACCAAAAGTAAAACCATCTTGGTGGAATGACACAGACTATTGTGACTTTCATAAGAACAAAGGACATAAAATGAACAATTGTATGTAGTTGAAACATCTAGTCAAAGATTTGATTGACAACAAGAAAATATATGTAGGACATCAAACGAACAATGATCATAGTGCATTTAAAAATCCTTTACCAAATTATGAAAAGGGAGAATCTTCTTCTGCAAATAGTAAAGGTAAAAATGTAAACTACATTTATGACAACACTATTAATTGTATCTCTGTAATTGAGAATAATGATGTTGCTAACAATCAAATTGATAACATTCAAATCAATGAAATCATATGCATAGATTTTATCCCAAACATGGATACATCCAACAATAAGATCAATGTCATAAAAATTAGGGAAAGCCAAGATTATCAACCAGTCAATGTGACAACAAGGGGGCAATCCAAGGTAATATTGAAAGGAGTTTCATCTAAAACCATTGTTACCCCTTCAACTCAATACAATATTGTCAATCAACTACAGAAAATACCAGCACAAATATCAATTTTGGAACTCCTTAAAATCACACCATCTCATAAGGAGGTTTTGGAACAAGCTCTTGTGGCCACAATAGTACCCAATAATCTAGATGTTTGTCAATTCCAGGCTATGGTGGGACACTTAACCACGCCTCACTGCCTGTCATTTTTTGAACGAGATGATGTGTCACTTACTCATCCGCACAATGCCACCCTTCATATTGAAGTCTTAATTCACAAACACCATGTAAAACATGTCTTAATAGATGGTGAAGTTGGTTTAAACATTTTCACTTTAAAATTAATCCGTGCACTAGAATATTTTGATAATGCTATTGATGCCAGAAGGAAGATCACAATAAAATCCCATGACGAAGAAGAGAGATCCCCCAAGGGGATGATTGTCTTGCCTATTCAAGTAGGACCAATTTTCAAGAATATAGTTTTCCAAGTGTTAGAAAAAGAGCTAACATATAATATACTCCTGGGACATCCGTGGATTTAAGAAATGCAAGTAGTGCCTTTGACCTATCATCAGTGCTTAAATCTTCCATTCAATGGACAAGAAGTCACTATTTCAGTTGACTATAATAATCCCCAAAATTGTAACATGCTTAAAACAACTCAAGACACTTTGGTACCCCATAATAGGCAAGAAAACACTTCTAGTTTATCCAATGGTGAAAGGAAACTAAATGTTGTATCTAAGTGGGTTGAGAAAAAGCACCAGTCAAAAGAGACAAGTGTTGCTGACTCCACTCTATCAAACAATGAAGCTCAACTAGATTCTTTATCACAGCAATTCAAAGACAAGATCTAGTTAAAAGACAAGGGCATGGGAGAGTATTCCATTGATCAATCTTTATGTTTTTCATAGTTGTTGCCATCTCCAAGAACATATGGACAACCATCAACATCAGCACAACAATAATCACCACCTACCACAGTTTTAGATGATATATTTGTAAAGGTAGGTACTTTAGAAGAAGAATCTAAAGACAAGGCCATTCTCAATTGGCTCTACAAAGATGAGGAAGCATCTACATCGGAAAACATTAGTATAAAGATAGATCAATATGGAAAGGGAAAAAAATATTAGAGAAAATGGGATATGAAGGACAAGGACCTATTGGAAAAGGAAAGAAGGCATTGTATAACCCATTCAACCTCTCACACTTCATTCAAAAGAAAAAACAGGATTGGGTTATACATAGGAAACAAAAGAAGAAAACACTCATAGAGTTGTTGAAAGAATCCTTCAAATGCGGGATAGTTCTGAGATAGATTCTAATGAGTATGAATGGGATTATTTATAAGAAACATCATGCAAGGACATACAAATTGATTTCATAAAAGAGTATGCACCCCCATGCGAGGAGGGACAAAGCTCAGGGACTAGACCCCTTGTATTTGGATCACAAAATATCGATGAATCAAGTGAAGATGGATAGATATCGAGTGAGATAGATGACTTGGAGGAGACTAATATCATAGACCTTGACATTACTACTAAAATTTTTGACAACATTGCTATCAAAACCCTTACTACCATTAACCTTAGCCAATCCAATGACTTTGTACCCTTAATGCATCCTAAACTTATTGACTAGGAACCAACTGAACCTATCAATATTCCTCTCTTTGTGAATGATAATGCTATCATGAATTTCCTTTTTCATGACAAACCTGACACAAGTTCTAATCATAAATCTCATAGTGACGCTTCAAGTCAGGAGGGTGTCAAATATTTCAGTTGCAAAATTGAAAACATGAATAATGGATCTAATGGTGAAAACCATTTAATGGCAACATTAGATCTTTAAAAAGTAAAAATAAAGAATATATTTGATGGTGAAAACCTCTTTGAGGCACCAAAATATGGGAGATTTAACACCCTTTCAGAACACTATCATGAAAGATAATCAGTGTTGGTAAAGCCTACATATTCTATCAATATCAGCACAACAGAAAAAGAAAAGACTCTACATCTGGTAGCATCTATGACTGAACAAGAAAAGCCAAAATTCATCAAGTTCTTTGAAGAAAGACACATTAAATTTGCTTGGTTATACTCTGATATGCCTAGTTTAGATCCAGATCTTCTAATGCATCATTTATCTCTACCATCTAGGATAAAACCTATGAAACAATAACTAAGGAAAATGCATCTGCATATCGCCTTGATGGTAAAGGTCAGGCTGAAAAAGTTGTTAAATGCAGGATTCATCAGATCTATTGATTATGCTGAGTGGATTTCTGATATTGTACCTATTTCTAAACCAGATAATAGCATTAGAATATGTACTAACTTCATAGATCTCAACAAGGCATTCCCAAAAGATGATTTTCCTTTACCAAACATTAACATATTTGTAGACTTCATAGTAGGACATGTCATGTTATCACTAATGGAAGGCTTCTTAGGTTATAACCAAATCAAAATAGCACTAGAGGATCAAGAGAAAACAACATTCACATGTCCATAGGGAACATTTTGTTTGAATGTCATTCCCTCTAGGTTGAAAAATGCAGGTTCCACATATCAACGTGCAATGACCACCATTTTCCATGACATGATGCATACTTTTATTGAAAATTACATGGATGATATATTTGCAAAGTCATATACTAGAGAAGGACATCTGGAGATCCTGGGAAAAATCTTCACTAGACTAGAGAAGTTCAATGTCAGATTAAATCCTAAGAATGTGTGTTCGGTGTTACATTAGTAAAGATTATAGGATAGATAGTTTCAGAAAAAGGCATCGAAGTGGATCCCACCAAGGTCAAGGAAATAATGGAAATTTTTCCACTAAAGAATATTAGTCAACTACGATCTCTAAAGGGCAGGCTACAATCAATTGGGAGGTTTATCTCCCAATTAGCAGACAAAATTCATCCCTTCAATCATTTGCTACATAATAATGTCTCTTTCAAATGGTATCAAGATGTGAACCAACTTTCAATCAAATAAAGCAATATCTAATGTCACCCCCTATATTGATGCCACCTATAGAAGAGAGACCATTGTTACTATACATTGCAACAACTAACATTTCTTTAGGAGCTCTATTAGCAGAAGAAGATCTTGAGGGAATGGAACATGCTATCTATTATATCAGCAAGACTCTGAATGGTTATGAGATAAATTAAGAAGTGTGAAAAATGTCAAATACATGGTAACCTAATCCATGCACCAGTGTAGGAATTGCAACTGTTCACTTCAACATGGCATTTTTTTCAGTGGGGACTAGACCTAGTAGGAAAGATTAATTCGTCTTCATCTAATGGAAACAAATTTATAATCATAGCAATGGAGTACTTTACAAAGTGCATAGAATGCAATTCCCTTAACAACAATCACTAGAAAACATATTTCTTCTTTCTTATTGAATTACCTCATCTGTAGGTATGGAATTCCTCAGTCCATTGTCACAGACAATGGTCAACCTTTTAAGAATCGGGATGTTCAAGAACTGTGTGAAAGGTTTCATATCCAACATTTTTTTCAACACCGTACTATCCTCAAGGAAATGGCCAAGCAGAGGCCTCAAGAAAAACTATTTTGAAAATCCTGAAGAAGACTGTCAATGATGTGGGACGTGATTGGAATGTTCAATTAAATCTTGCTCTCTCGGTATATCGAACTAGCATCAAAACACCTACAGGAGCCACACCATATGCCTTGGTATATGGATCAGAGGCCACACTACCTATTGAGGTTGAAATACCATCACTCCATGTGTCACTAAAGGGAATTACTTCAGATTTGGATTATAGAGTGTCTAGACTTCAAGAACTGGAACTACTAGATGAACATCGTCAACAAGCTATGAACCATTTGAAGACATATCAACAAAGAATGTCTAGAAGCTACAATCACAGGGTAAAACCTACAAAATTTTAGGTTGGTGACTTGGTCTTAAAGGAAAACCCTCAAAATCAACAAGACAGAGAAAAGAAAGGGAAGTTTGAACCTAACTAGCTAGGTCCCTTTGTTGTCATATCAGTCTATGGATCTGGAGCCTATTGGTTGTCTACACCTGAAGGGGATTTGTTCGTTGAACCTATCAACAATATTCATCTCAATAAATTCTATACTTGAATCATCTAGTGCACTGTTAAATTGGTCGCCTTGATGAAAACCTGGTAAACATGCGTCTTGGTAATGGAAAAATACAAAAAAAATCAAAAAAGGGACAAATACAAAAAAAAAAGAGGAAAAATACAAAAAAATCAGAAAAGGAAAAAATACAAAAAAATCATAAAATCTAAAAATTGCAATAAAAACATGTAGTGAAAACCTGGAAATAGGCGCTACTTGTGATTTAAACTAGTTTTTCCATCTATTAGATGCATGACTTGGTCATTCACTTTTGCCATCATTTTTTCGCCTATCATTTGAAAGGAGAACATCATGTACATAACCTCACAAAGTGATCGTGTCTCACCCTAGCTTGGGGGAAAAATCTTGAACTCATTATGGGGCAATGAACATTGAACTTAAACAAATAGACAAAGAGCAATATGACAAGGCAGCAAACACAACATTGAACAAACATCAAACATCAAAACATTTCAAAAAATCAACCATCCATATCAAAATAGTTGAAATCATATCAATCAAAACAACTCTAGATGGATGATATTCTTTTGAATCATGATTTTATCACTTTAGCTTGAATGTTCTAATATTGTACTTTGATTTTTGTTATCATTTCTTTGGAGCATCTCGATGATGTATTGAACTAGAGAAGCTAGGAAGGAGAATGGTATTTTATTTGTCTATTTTCTATGAGTTAATCATTATTATTGTGTGAATTGTCACAAGACATGCTCTACAAAGTATCACTGATGACATTCTAAATTCACATGAGAAAATGATTGATTCTTGTTTGTTTATGCAAGAAATGCTCAGGTCATCTGTGTTTAATTATATGTAGATGCTTGTGTTAACTTGCAATATCAAAAATCATGAAAGTAGTACTGAGGTCATCTTGGTTTAATTATACCATTGATGCTTGTACTCACTTTCAACATTTTAAAAGCTCGATGATGATAAAAAGCATGAGAAATGGACTGTTAAGGTGCCAATTCTTGCATATAGATCTACATGGTAAAATTAGATTGCATTCATGTTAGTTTTTCATTAGCATAGTATTTGTTACAAAATTTGGTGAAGGATTCAAAAACGATGTTATCTTTTCTCATTAATGGACTGAGTATACTTGACATTAACAAAAACATCATCATTATCATGTAGTTACATAATCATTTTCATTGCATACATTAGAAATCATTTATCATTTCATTTCATCATTCATACATTTCATCATATATTTTGCATCATATCATGTTTTTCATATAATCACGTCATCAAATTGCATGCTACACCTTAATATTAGTGTACATCAGGTTATAATAGTCGGCTTGTGGCTATCTTAACTCTCTATTAAGTCATATTACCATTAGTATATTGTTATTTAGTTTTTTAGGTCAGCCTAAGACTTATATAGGTGTGTCTAAGTTGGCCTAGGTGATATCCTAGGCATAAATAGGTATATATAGGAGGTTGTGAGTCTTATTTCATTGTGAAGTGTGTTCTCATTAGAGATATTTAGAGGTTTTCCCCCTCGAAGTGGCTTGTTATTCTCAATTATTATCAAGTATTTGTATCATATTTCATATCATATTCTCCTATTGTGTAAGTTATTCATAACAAGTTGTGGTATCAGAGCTAGGGCTAAACATGCATACCTCCAGTGCTTGCCACTCCTGACTTCGCCAAGGAATTCATTATGGAATGTGAAGCTTTTGGAAATGGGGTAGGAGCAGTGCTCATGCAAGAAGTTCCACCAATTGCTTTTGAGAGTCGCCAATTAAAGGGTAAGAATTAACTAAAACCTATTTATGAGAAGGAAATGCTAGCAATCCTCCATGCAGTTAAACAATGGAGGCCTTATCTATTGGGTAGACACTTCAAGGTTAAGACAGATCATGATAGCCTAAAATATTTTTTGGAACAAAGACTATCTTCTGAAGAGCAACAAAAATGGGTCACTAAGATGTTAGTATATGACTTTGAGATTGTATATAAGAAAGGGAAAGAAAATATTGTAGCAGATGCACTTTCAAGCAAGGATAAGAAAGATGAAGCCTTATTGTGTACCCTTTCAATATTACAATAAAATTGGGTGGAGGAAGCCAAAGTAGCATGGAAAAATGATGTTGCGACAAGTAATCTCATCGAACAATTAAAAAGTGATCGTAGTAGTTCAAATAAGTTTTGTTGGAAGGGAGATGTACTCTTTGGTATAAAGAGCATTTGTATCTCTACAAGAATTCCACTCTTAAACACAAGATTCTCATAGAGTTGTTGTAAAACCCCGCCATGCAACCCTAGGGGAAGTTGCAATTAACTACTCAAACGAACTAATTTTTTTTTTTTTTTAAATAAGAACAATTAACATGCAAGATCGCTAACAATTTCCAACCAATCCCCTAAGGTCCGAGACTGAGTTACTTAAACCCAAACAAGAAACATGAATTGAAACCATAACATTTAATTACTTAAGGCATAAAGAATGCATACATTTCAAATAAGATTAATTACATCAAGAATAAGTACCACATGATTTCAATAACGATCACATAACAATAAGATTACAACACTCATTCCCCGAATGAGATAAATCCATTAAGTATAATTACAAATTACAACATCCACCTCGATAACAAATGAGGGGTAATGAAATACAATGTACAACTGAAAAGAATAAAGCATGAAATGAAACTGGATCCCACGAGCTCTCCAATTGGAAATCTTGTCCACACGAACAAGAAGACAACCCAACGGATTAAGGTGCACGTTCCACCCAACCATGTGATACTCGAAGGCTCACCCCCCATGCTAGGAGATAGTAACCAGGAATTCCTATAAAAGACCATCTACCACTAGACACAGGCTAAATCAGAACTAAACTAAAAAGGATACAAGTACAACCTCACTTAACACAAAGGTTACAATGCTTCCAAAGAACAAAGATCAGTAACGCAGTACAACAAACTGACTTCTCATTGACATAGAGAGAGTGTCACATGACATTTTCTATGAGTTACCCTGGCTCAACTATCTTAGGCAACCAAACCCCCACCTTGGGTTATCCTAGCTCAACTCTACTAGCCGCCAGACCCTCATACAAACTGTGCTTCTCGTCTCATCTCAAACCCTAAAAGCGAATGAGTTATGAGAGGCATTAATTATCTTAATTAGTCTGAGAGATTTTCATTAATTCTTTTTATGTTATCACTAACTTAAAACCTTAAGTGAGTTACCCTAGCGCCCCTCTGTGTGTCGGACCCCCACAAAGAGCCACTCTCCTATCGACAACACACATGGTACAAGACCACAATACAATGGGTAAACTAGATAAGATGACCTCTCCAATCCAAGGAGGCAGCGAACAAAAGAAACTCACTCCAAACATTGGAGGAAACAAAAGCACATGATCCACTCCTTCCAAAGGAGGCACAAACCACATAAGCCATTCCTAATCCCAAGGAGGCACAAACCATCCCTGTTCGTGAAAACTAGGTGAAACAACATGATGCCACTATACCCATTTCCCCAGGCAATTTGCAAATCGAACCACCACATAAAACATCCCATCCTAGATTGACTCCTCTGGAAGACTTACTAGACAAATAACCCCATTTTCCCAACATCGAAAAAGAACGAAAAACATCATTTAAACAACATTTCAGGCAACTGAATCACCTAATGTTAGGATTTCCTAAATCCAAGCCAAACAATAACATAGTGCATGAAATCAATTAAATTATTAACATTATTTGCAAGCACTTAAAAGTAATCAAATCACATTGTCGACATTAAGGAATTTAAACCAATAATTTAATTATATTTGTTCAATCATAGATAAGGATAAAAATAATATTTTTAAATAAAATAATTTGATTATAACATCGACTTTTTAAATAAAAAACATATATTATAAAATCAACTTTTTAAATAAAACATTCATTATAAAGCCAATTTTATTTCGATCATTTCTTTTAAGGTAACCAACTCAGAGTCAATATACTTAAATATGATTATATATTAAACATACCTATCTAATCATATACTTAATGTATATAGAATTATATATATACATTTTAAATAAACAAATATTAATTAAAAAATATATATATCTATATATTCTTAAAATCAAATTACCTTCCCAAACATTTAAGAAGTAAAACATATATATATTATATATATAATATACAAATATTATATATAATAATATATACAAAAAAATTATTAAATAAATAAAAAAAACATAATATAAATATATATATATATAATATATATACATTATATATTTATAATAATTAAATATTATATATATAATATATATTATATATATATAAATATAAAACATAATTTAAATTTTATAAAAAATAAAATAAAAACAAAAGGAAAACCTAAAGGCCTGCAACCTTCCCAAAGCAGGGGCGCAACCCCTGTTGTGGAAAGGTTGTTGCGCAGCCTCCCACAAGGACACTGGGAAGGCAGCGGTGTTGCCTTCATAGTCACCCCTATGGGCGGCTGTGGGGCAGCGCCCCTCCCCCCATACTACAAAAAAAAACTTTAATATAATTTTTTTTTTCTTTTAAAAAAAACAACATAACCTCTTGTCTTCTGACGGAATTTCACAGAGGACAAAAAAAAACCAGAGGATTTTTATATAAAAACAAAATTTTAAATGAAACTCTCCCAGCATAATAGCATAAAATTTTATATGCAACTACATGATTATATATAAATATATATGAATCTAAATTCCATTTTACAGTCCAAATTGGGAAAATTTTCCTAAGGGGAAAAACTAAGAAGAATTTTAAGCACAATATCATGATATGGATTTTGGGGTTTTCCCCAAATTGAACAAGTTTAAACTTTTCATTTGATTCCTTCCAAATTTCTATTGCTAGTTTTGAAATAAATTCACATGAGTTTTTATTGAAATTCCAAACAGTGGTTTAAAGATTTTCACACAGCATAACAAAGATTGAAACTCATTTCAAAATGAAAAAATTAAAATAAAATCAAATAGGGGACCTAGTTTTTCTCCAAAGCTTGAAGACTTAACAATGGTGATTCCAAATCTCTTCTTCCAAATCCAAATCTAGCCACAGCCAAACTCTCCACCAAAATTCCAAAATTCCCAAAAACAAAATGAACAAGCATTTCCTTACAAAGAGCTTTCCCCAAATTTGGTCAAACCCCTAAAAATATCCCACCCACTAAATTTATTCAACATTTGGAGGATATTTCCATTTTTTAAATTTTTTAAAACAATTTACTTTCAAAATGATATTTCATGCATTTCAAATTTTCATTTAAAACCAAAAATCTCAAAGTTGCAAAGAATATATTTTATCCAAAATTTCAAAAAGTGAAATTTAAAACACATTTCTATTTTTATTTTTTATTTAACTTTAAATATCCAACATGATTTCCATTTTCATTTTAATTTAAATCTAAATATCCCATAATGCCAAAACAACTGACTTAAATCATTTTATCCCCATTAATCTAATTAATCAATAAACTGAATCTAATTTTATTAATTAAATCAAATTAATCAATGAAATAAATAACATTTCAACATTGCAACTAGATACATTTAAACATCATTTTAACTACACCTGTCATTTACTAACCTTTAAAATATGAAATGAAATAGTTAACCAAGGAGGAAAGAACCAAATCAAAACCGCTAAAACCCGATGACCAACTATGACTAGGGTGACGACTTGGCACGAAAAACCTAGCTACTATCTCCCAATCAATAACCATTGGTCAATGGACATGCTCAAACCTATGAAGTCAAGTGGAGTCGATGTCCTATACCTATCAACCTACGAGCAAATAGTATATCGAACGTGCAAATCTATATATATAATAAGACACATCGTCAAGCGGAAATCTCAAAATCGTAGGGCACTCACAAGCGAGTGGTACAATTCCATCCCCTTCACCAATACAGTATTACTAACTAACGATTCTAACATCAATGATATGATCAAAGCATAAAACATCATTAAATCAAATATCTACTAAATTATTCCAAAACATGCCATAAAGATAACATCAAAGTAAAATACCATCACATTAAAATATTACATATGCATCGCTTAATAGTTGCTATCAAAGTAACCAAGTATCAAAGTCACAGCATAAACAGAACAACATACAAAGAAGAACACTGCCGATAAATGACGAGGGAGCAAACCCGAGACACAAAATAATACTCACAGAATAATATTTTATTCAAAAATATTGAACTCTTACATGCAGAGGATCTCAAATCCTCGAGCTCTGAGATACATGCAATTACAGACTTACAGAAATTATCCAGATTCCCCTTTCGCAGCATGCGAACTTCTTTCTCAAAAAGTTACTCAAAAATCAGAAACTAGCCCATAAATAGACCCATTTTGGTTTGGAACAAAAAAAAAACATTCGAGATAAGTGTTTTGGTGGTTTGGCGCCAAAATTACAATTTGAAATTCAAGTTTAAATTCACATTCGAAAATTAGCACATTTCTAAAATATGCACCAACTTCCAGCAGCCATAACTTTTAATCCGACCATTGGATCTTCAATGATAATACCTTTTCGGAAAGCTCATGAAAAGACATTTTTTTACAAATTAGGACTTTGGTAGGCGACTTTGGCATTTCTGCAAATTTTCAGGCCCATCCGGGATCATTTAGTGCCTCAAACTGAGCTTGGAAGGTTTTTCAGGGCAAAAAGCAAAAACTGGAACTTGAATAACTTTCAAATCGTGAATGATCTTGACCTGATTCTTTCACCAGACTGTGTATTTTTCCATCTTGAACCTTTCCATAAATTTATGTCTTCCCACGACTTCAAATTAAGACCTGCTAAAAATAGCAGTTGAGCAGAAAAAGTAGAAAAGCAGTTCTGAAAGTTGGAAACTCTTATTCGACAAAAAGGGTATCCAGAAATGCAAAAACATCTACAAAAAGAAAACAACAGGAAAATAAATGGAAAACATCTTTTTGGGTGATATAAGATTGCCCTCACACCACTGGATGCTCCTGCATCAGACACCCAGGGTAATTTGAGAAGTGACCCTGTCACGTCTCAGATGGCTAAG
Organism: Sequoia sempervirens; assembly: GCA_007258455.2. NCBI lineage: Eukaryota > Viridiplantae > Streptophyta > Pinopsida > Cupressales > Cupressaceae > Sequoia > Sequoia sempervirens. The sequence goes on along the minus strand of VDFB02256132.1, from coordinate 71,964,506 downwards.
GAAAACCCAAACAGTCAACCTCTGCCTTAGAGAACCAGGATGAGTCTTCTACAGGCCTTCCTCTCCACTTCACCAGATATTCCTCATACTGCCTATTTCGGGTACTCCTTCCCACACGGATATCCAATATTTCTTCAATCTCCTCATTTTCTAAAGTAGGTGTTGGAATGCTACACTGTTTCATTGTTGGTACTTCCTCTGCGCCACCTTCATGATACTCTGTCAGATCTAAAATATTGAACACAGGGGAAATATTGACTCCATCCGGCAACTCTACCTCATATGCATTCCCTGATTTATGCCTATTCTCAATTTTATAGGGACCAAACTTCTTCATCTTCAGTTTGTTATAGGTTCCCACTGGAAACCTTTCTTTCCTCAAATGGACCATCACTTCATCACCAATCTGATACTCCTTATACCTCCTCTTCTGATCTACCTTAGCCTTATACTGCATATTCATCTTATTGATATGATCTCTTACATTCTTATGTATATTCTTGATGTGCTCTACAAAGTCTTTGGGTTCAGCACTAGTCTTCTTCTCCTGGTCCATCTTCCTCAATTCTGGAGCGGTCCTGGGACTGCCTCCATACACAATTTGGAATGGTGATCTACCAATACTTCTGTTGACAGAATTGTTGTAAGAAAATATTTCCTGGGGTAAGATCAAGTCTCATCCCTTGGGTTTATCTCCTACCAAGCATCTCAGTAGGTTACCCAGATTTCTGTTCACAACCTCAGTCTACCCATCAGTTTGTGGATGGTGTGCAGAACTGAACTTCAACTGTGTCTTCAAATTTTTCAACAAGGTCCTCCAAAAGTATCCCACAAACTTGGTATCATGATCTGAGACTATACTCTTTGGCAGACCATGTAGTCTCACCACTTCTCTGAAGAACAAGTCAGCAATGTGGACTGCATCATGGGTCTTCTGGCATGGGATGAAATGTGCCATCTTCAAAAACCTATCAACTACCACAAATACTAAATCATTCCCTCTTTGTGTCCTTGGCAAACCAAGAACAAAATCCATACTTATATCCTCCCATGGCCTCTCTGGTACAGGTAAGGGCTGATACAACCCAGTATTCTGGCTCACTCCTTTAGCCATTTGACATACCCTGCAACTCTGCACAAACTTCTTCACATCTTGTGATAACTCAGGCCAATAATAATGCTCACTGATAATGGCAATAGTCTTATCCTGACCAAAATGTCCTGCCATTCCTCCACTGTGCTTCTCCTTTATTAGGTTCTCCTTCATGGAACTCTTCAGAATACACAATTGGCTTCCCTTAAACAACATGCCATCCTGGATTATGAAATCCGACCACTTCGTCCTGTCAACTGTAACAGGCTCCTTGCAAGCTTTCCAAGCCTCTACAAAATCAAGATCTTTAGGATACAGTGTCTTGAGTTCATTGAACCCAACCACTTCAATCTGCATCTCTGTCAACAATGTTTTCCTCCTACTTAAGGCATCTGCAACCCTATTTGACTTGCCACTCCTATGCTTTAAAACAAAGGTATAACTCTGCAAAAATTCTACCCACTTCATATGCCTCTGATTTAACTTTCCCTAACTACTCAGATACTGTAATGCTTGATGATCAGTAAAACAAACAAATTCCTTTGGCAATAGATAATATCTCCATTTCTTTAATGCTTGTACTATTGCATAAAATTTCTGATCATACACAGAGTACTTTCTCTTTGCATCATTTAACTTTTCACTAAAATAGGTGATGGGCTTACCTTCTTGGCTCATCACTGCTCCAATGGCACAACCACTGGCATCACAATCCACTTGAAACACCTTATTGAAATCTGGGAGGGCTAAAACTAGTTGCTCTGTCACCTTCTGCTTCAATAAATCAAAACTCCTTGCTGCTCCAGTGCTCCACTTGAATTCTTTTCTATCCCCTCTCATTGTTTCAGTCAGGGGTGCACAAATACTACTGAAGTTTCTAATGAACTTTCTGTAGAAACTGGCCAAACCATGGAAAGATCTCACCTCAGTAGCAGTTCTTGGGGTAGGCCATTCTAGAATAGCCTTCACCTTCTCTGGGTCCATCTTCAGACCCTCTGCTGAGACAACGAACCCCAAATACACTAACTCATTTTTAACAAAACTATACTTTTTCAAATTTATCAACAGTTTCTCCTCTCTCAACTTCTCAAAAACCCTAAGAATATGCATTAAATGCTCATCCAAGTTCTTACTAAAAATCAAAATATCATCTAAATACACAATGACAAAACTTCCCAGAAACTCTTTCAGTACCTCATTCATGAGCCGCATGAACGTGCTCGGTGCATTGGTTAGCCCAAAAGGCATGACTAACCACTCATACAGGCCCTCCTTGGTCTTCAAGGCAGTCTTCCATTCATCACCCTCTCGAATCCAGATCTGGTGATATCCACTTTTCAGATCTATCTTTGTGAAGTACCAAGCTCCACTCAAACAGTCCATCAGGTCATCCATCCTTGGCAAGGGAAATCTGTACTTGCTTGTTATCTTATTTATGGATCGGGAGTCTATACACATCCTCCACTCCCCATCCTTCTTTGGTGCTAGTACTGTAGGTACCGCACATGGGCTCAGACTCTCTCGAATCAAACCCTTCCTCAACAAATCCTGAACTTGTCTGTTCAACTCCTCATTTTCTGTAGGAGTCATTCTATGAGCTGCCTTATTTGGCAGACTGGCTCCAGGGATCAAGTCAATCTGATGACTGATCTTCCTCATTGGTGGTAAACCCTCAGGTACATTATTAGAAATAATCTCTTGAAACTCATCCAATAGTCCAGAAACTTCTACCGGTACCTTCTCACTACCTTCCTTATCTATTCTAGGAATCAATGCATAACACATAGGCTCATGCTTCATGCCTTCTAAAAATTTCCTTCCATCAACAAAACAAATTATAGCGCTACTGCATACCTTTTCTCCATCCTTCTTTAGGGGTTTCAATTTATGGTGGACTCCATCCTTCATCAAAGAATAAGTGTTTGCATGGCCATCATGTACAGCACGCCTATCGAACTGCCACGGCCTCCCCAACAACATGTGACATGCATCCATGGGGATGATATCATAGAGTACCTCATCACGATAGCTTCCGATCTTGAACTTCACCAGGCACTACTCATTGACTATAACTTTGTGGTCTTTCTGCAACCAGGAAATCCGATATGGGTGTGGATGCCTTTTCCTTTTCAGCTCCAACTTCGTAACCATCTCTTCTGACACCAAATTATCGGTGCTTCCACTATCAATAATGACTTCACAACATTTGTCTTCACACTTGCACCTTGTGTGGAATAGATTCTTCCTCTGTTCTGGCTTCTTCTCTTCAGTCATGAGGGCTCTTCTAACCACTAAGGCTTCCCCCCTTTCAGCATCATTTGAATGCTCGGATTGAGCCTCCTCATCTGCATGTGCAACCCTTCCACAACCTTCTGGCCTTCTGTCCATCCTTCCTTGGTGTTGTGGACATTCATAGGCTCGATGCTCTTCTTCACCATAATGGAGACAAGTTCCTCTGAAACCACCTCTTCCAAGCCCTGGCCCAGATCTTCCTTGTCCTCTACCTTTTTGATCACCACTGTTTTGATCACAAGGGTAGTAGAAGTTATCATTCCTCTGGCTTCGACTGGTACCCACATCTTCATTTTTCCTTTCATCCTCATTTTGACTCCCAAAAGATCTTCCACTACCCCTTCCACTTTGACCTCCTCGACCTTTTTGCTTGTTGTCAAATCTTTTGTTCAGCTTCTCCTCAACTTTTAGTGAAAACTGGTATGCATCCTCAATGGTGGTCATTCTGACCAAGCTTAGCTCCTCTTGAATGTTCGGTCATAACCCATTAAGATAACAGGCTACCTTCTCCTTGTTGGCCTCTGCATGGCCTATTCTGATGATCATCTTGTGAAAATCTTATGTGTATTCTTTCATAGATCTACTTCCTTGCTTCAGTCCTTGCAATTTCTTCAGTAGATCTAACTCGTAGTCCATTGGTATGAACTGTTTCTTCATTTTCTCCACCATGCGATCCTAATTGTTGATCTTTCCTTTTCCTCTTCGATTTCTCTCCAACTGGACCTCTTTCCACCAAATATTGGCATGTCCCTTCAGCTTTGTTTTTGCAAACTTAACCTGATCTGGGTCCTCTACTTTTTCATACTCCAAGTATTCTTCTAACTCGTTGATCCAATTGATCAACTCTTCTGGGTTCAGAGTTCAGGAATAACTGGGGACTTCTATTCTAGGTCTTTTTCTGATCTTCGAAATGGCCCTAATCAGCCACATTTGATCTCGATCAATAGCTTCTTCTTCCTCTTCTACATCTATGTCTTCCACCTCTTCTTCATCCTCGCTTTCTCCTCTCCTTCCCAGGTCTAACACTCTTCTCATTTGTTCCTGCAATGCATCGATTTGTCTCTGGAGGGCTCTGTAACCCTCAGCTGCTATTTCTCCCGCCAGCATTTATGCCACCTCTGACACCACCACACCTACTAGGCATCACTCTTGGAGGCATCTTGAATATTTTGAACCCACAACCATGGTCCTGGTGCAAACTGCCTCACGACGATCTGTTCACACGCTCAAGAAAACCTGCTCTAATACCACCTGACAAGGGAGCGAACCCGAGACACAAAATAATACTCATAGAATAATATTTTATTCAAAAATATTGAACTCTTACAAGCAAAGGATCTCAAATCCTCGAGCTCTGAGATACATGCAATTACAGACTTACAGAAATTATCCAGATTCCTCTTTCGCAGCATGCGAACTTCTTTCCCAAAAAGTTACTCAAAAATCAGAAACTAGCCCATAAATAGACCCATTTTGGTTTGGAACCAAAAACAACATTCGAGATAAGTGTTTTGGTAGTTTGGCGCCAAAATTACAATTTGAAATTCAAGTTTAAATTTACATTCAAAAATTAGCACATTTCTAAAATATGCACCAACTTCCGGCAGCCATAACTTTTAATCCGACCGTTGGATCTTCAATGATAATACCTTTTCGGAAAGCTCTCAAAAAATATTTTTTTATAAAATATGCCTTTGGCAAACTACTTTGGTGTTTCTGCAAATTTTCAGGCCCATCCGAGATCGTTTAGTGCCTCAAACTAAGCTCAGAAGGTTTTTCAGGGCAAAAAGCAGAAATTGGAACTTGAACAACTTTCAAATCGTGAATGATCTTGACCTGATTCTTTCACCAGACTGTGTATTTTTCCATCCTGAACCTTCCCATAAATTTATGTCTTCCCACAACTTCAAATTGAGACCTGCTAAAAATAGCAGTTGAGCAGAAAAAAGTAGAAAAGCAGTTCTGAAAGTTGGAAACTCTTATTCGATGAAAAGGGTATCCAGAAATGCAAAAACATCTACAAAAAGAAAATAACAGGAACATAAATGGAAAACATCTTTTTGGGTGATGCAAGATTGCCCTCACACCACTGGATGCTCCTGCATCAATAAAGGAGCCAAAATGGAGGGGTATTATAGTTGCATGAGTCTCCAATGGGTGGTCATTCAGGATTTTTGAAGACATATCATCGAGTCAAGCAAGATTTTTTTTGGGAAGGGCTAAAAGGTGATGTTCAAAAAGTTGTTTCAAAAATTTGTGGTTGAATGTTTGGTTTGTCAAAGGAATAAAGGGGAAACAATTAAGACACCAGGTCTCTTGCAACCCTTACCTATTCCTAGCCAGCATTGGGAAGAGGTATCCATGGACTTCATCACAAGGCTTCCCAAATCTAAAGGTCATAATGTCATCATGGTAGTAGTTGATCACCTCACTAAATATGCACATTTCATTGCATTATCACATCCTTTTATAGCAAGTGCAGTGGAAAAAGATTTTTTGGAGAATATCCAAAAGCTAGATGGTACACCTAAGGTTATTGTTAGTGATCGTGATCCTATCTTCACTAGTCACTTTTGGAAATATTTATTCTCATGTTTGGGTACTCAATTGGCTCATAGCTATTCATACCACCCTCAATCAGATGGGAAAATTGAGGTTGTTAATAAGTTTTTGGAAGGATATCTACGTTGTTTCACTTCAGAGAAATAGTCTCAATGGGTAGATTGGCTACCACTTGTAGAATGGTGGTATAACACTTCTTTTAATAGCTCATCAAAAATGTCTCTATTTTTGGCACTTTATGGATATCATCCTCCTTCCATCACATCATCAATAAAGTTGTCACTAAGAGTTTAGGTAGTAGAAGACTACTTGCTTCATCAACAACAAGTACTTTCAAGACTCAAGGAGAATTTAGCCATGGCATGAAATCGAATGAAAGAATAGGCAGACCAACATCGTAGTGAAAGAAGTTATGAAGTTGGGGATTGGGTCTTCTTGAGATTGCAGCCTTATAAGAAAATCTCACTAAAGAGAGAAAAAAATAATAATAAGTTGTCTCCAAGGTATTATGGTCCATACCAAATCATGCAAAAGATCGATAATGTTGCCTACAAGCTAGAGTTGCCACCAACAACAAAGATACAACCATTTTTTCATGTTTCTTGTTTGAAGAAGGTAATTGGGCATAATATTCCCACTCAAACAACACTACCAAAGCTCGATGAAGAAGGAAGAATCATTTTCAAAACAGAGTGCATTCATCAAACATGTACAAAGAAGCTGAGAAATAGAACTCTCACTGAGTATCTCATCCAATGGAAGAATTTACCAGTTGAAGATGCCACCTAGGAGGACGATGAGTTCATTCAAAAGAATCCAAACTTGATTAGCATTGAGGACAATGCTTCTTTGAAGAAGGGGGCATGCTACTCCCTTAATATTATTGTACATCGAGTTATGAATAGTTAGCTTGTGGCTATCTTAACTCTCTATTAAGTCATATTATCATTAGTATATTGTTATTTAGTTGTTTAGGTTGACCTAGGACTTATATAGGTGTGTCTAAATCGGCCTAGGTGATATCCTAGGCATTAATAGGTATATATAGGAGGTTGTGAGTCTTATTTCATCATCAAGTTGTGAAGTGTGTTCTCATTAGAGATATTTAGAGGTTTTCCCCCTCGAAGTGGCTTGTTATTCTTAGTTATTATCAAGTATTTGCAGCATATTTCATATCATATTCTTCTATTATGCAAGTTATTTCATAACATTGCATAAGAAATATATCAAAAACAAATCATCTACGAAATTGCATTTTCATTAACATTATCATATAATACATCAAAATTTTGAAGTATCATCATATTGATCATTCATTCATACATTTATTGCATCGAATATTTGCATTTGAGATTATCAAAAAAATAGTGCATTATATTACATTTTCATCATCATGTCATAAATCATAGAAACATCATATCCAAAATCATACATATAGATGCATTTTCATATCATTTAAGTATATACATTATCATACAACTATCATTATGCATCCATATATCATCATTATAAGAATAATCATATATAACATCATCAATAAAACATCATAAAATCATATCATATCATCATGATCATAAATTTCATTCATACCATCATCATATGAATCACACATGGCATATAGAACAGGAAATCAAATGCAACCATCATAAAATAACATATAACACATATTGATCAATCAATCCACCACATATCATAAATCTCAAAAATCATAATGTCAAGTATACAATGATTTCTGAAATATAAGGGAGATACAACATCAAAATGGTTGTCAAACACAAAAAATTGAAGTATACGTCAGGTCTCAAAGTATATCAAAGAATCCAATCATGGAGCTATGTAGTGTTATCCCCAAATGGTTTCGACATCTCTAGACTAGTACCTTCTCCACCAAACATAATAGGATCTCTTAGATCTCTCCATAGAGGTTGTGTCACACCTGCACTAACAGTCCTGGAATGAGTCTTGTCTAATCGAGACTAAGCATAACTAACTCTCTGGTTGGAGGGAACTGCATCATGGTATCGGCCCCTATAATACTTGGCCTCTCTACCCACATGAACAACCTCTCTCATGTAATCATCCACAGAGGTACCATCAACTAATCTTTGCAATCTCTTGGCCACTATTTGCACCTGCTTTGCAGTCCGCCTGGCTACATCTCTCTCTGTTGTCAATGAGGCTATTTGTGCCTGTGTAGCTACCAATTGTGCCTATACCTGAGGAAGAGCCTATGCATGAGCCTATGCATGGGTCTGCATCTACGTCTGTGTCTACACTAGTAACCCCCAGGCCTGAACCAGCTGACTCTATAATGTTTATACCTACACCTGTAAACTCATAATCTGAGTCTGTTGATGTTGGGAAGGTACCCCAATCTGAACATGTACCTGATCCACCAACTCCACCACCTCCACCACCTCCTCCATCATCTCCACCATCTCCATCTCCCTCCTCATCTCCATATCCCTCATCATCACTACTACCCTCCTCATCACCACTACTCTCCACATCTTCCTCCTCCTCACCACCCTCCTCTCTCCTTCGTTAGTGCCTGTGTGCAACAGCAACCTCCTCCTCACCAAGTAGTGGTACTGGCTCATTAGGGACAAAAATCCATGGAAAAGGATGTAGGGTCAGATACTTTGCATAATATTTTGTGACAAGTGCCTCAATAATATTAGGATGAATCTCCCACACCAAAGGCTATAGATCAAATTACTCTTGAACTATAGTATCATATGATAGGTTGGGTTCCTAATCAATGGAATTTATCTGACATCAGGCCTAATGTCCAACACCTTGAGGCATGCCCTAAATGATTCCATACTATCTGAGCACCCTCCTGAATAAAAATCTCTCTATAACAAAACAAGTCCTACTGATCAGAAACATAGACTAATAGAGGTATGGCATCTCTGTATCATCATCATCCTAGTGCTCACAATCCAAATAGGTCTGCCATGTAATGGCCTCTACATCATCCAAGACTCTCCTCCAATGCTCCAACTTACCCAGTCTAGGCTAATTAAGATGACCTGCGTATATGTGAACATACGGCCTCATGGAAAGTTGTTATTGAACCATCATTGGATGTGTAACAACTATATGCTCCTACACCCACACCTGAAGTAATGTAACCCCGAAAGAAAACTGCAACCTCGGAGGTAGACCACCTAATACAAATAATGGTAAAGATGAGGGAGCATACACATACCCCATGCATATTTGGTACCATGGATGATCATGCTCTCCAAAATGTGGCCCCACCTAATAGAAAGTCCTTTTGACCTATGATCAACACAAAGGAACCCTCCAATGAAACTAGTAAGAACCGAAGGGAAGGTAGCATAGGCATCCACCATCTCTCACCATGGGATCTTGTATCCACAAATCGTATCATCTTGAACAACTCAGCATAGAGCATCAGTATCACCCTACTCTAAAGAATCATAAACTACAACCTCCCCAACAATACGTATCCTCAAAGTTTGCCATACATCCTCAGGAATCACTGTCATCTCATCGGTAGGAAGGTGGAAGGTATTATACTCACTATGCCATCTCTCTGCTAGGGCTGTCAAGAGACCCTAATTAATCCTAATTTGGGGCATAAATAAAAGAGAAGACAACCCACATCTCACGATAATTGTCATCTCAAGATGCACTAGCTGCGGTATCAAATTGAATGTCCTAGGAAACCACTCTCGAATCTATAAGTTCATCAATGATTCTTATCATCACAAAATACTGAAAGTCAGAGATCTTTGTTAATTCATCAAACATCAATCAACCTATCAAATCTAATCAGCTTTGGTGAGACTTCACTAAAATATTGTGAGAAATTATCATTGAACCTCGCCAATCATGAGGTCAATTATCAATCTAAAATCGTACCTCACCTATCATGAGGTCAATCATCAATTTAAAATGGTACCTCACCTATCATGAGGTCAATTAATCAAATCAACCTCGCCTATCATGTGGTCAATTAATCAAATGAAATTTTCCTATCATGAGGTTTATCAATCAAACTATAATTATTCCTCTCCTATCATGAGGATAATTATCATCAATCAATCATCAAACCTCACCTATCATGAGGTTGATCATCATCTAAACTATCAAGATCAACAATCAACATCAACTCAAAGGCTGGCGTGATCAAAAATAATCAAAATCAGGGAGTTAATGACAAATTACATCATTCTGACTTGGATGCGCTAAAATAGGCGATTAATGCGCTAAATCAACAGATGCGCTAAAATAGGCAGTCTATGCGCTAACTCAGCAGATGTGCCATTTCATGAAGTTAATGTGCCATTTCAGGGGGTCAATGTGCTGAATCAATCTATACGCTACTTTAGCCTATGGATGCACTACAATATCTGACCTATGCACTAAAAAATCATATACGCTATTTCATTCTATCAATGCGCTATTACAGGTGTCTGATGCGCTAAACTAGGGGATGTGCTAAAATAGTAGTTTGATGCACTACATCGGCTAATGTATGTGCTAAAAGAAACTAAAACAAATCAAACTGAAATAAAATGTGTGAAATTCAAAAAATGCGAAAAATGAGGAGGTTCACAGGTACATACTAGAGGTTCGTAGGCGGTCGAGCGATTGTGTTGATGCATACACTCGAAACAATGAGTGTGGTAGGGGATTGACAGTTTTGCTCCAAGTGGCTCCAAATCACTCTCTCAAATTTCAAAACTCAATATGCACAAATGAATTCAAAATCAACCTTTTTAGCTTGTTAATAGAATTATTAAAGGGATTTTAGTGGGATTTATTTAATTTCTTTTCAAATGGCCTTAATTCAAAATTCATCAGAGGGGCATTTTACACAATTATTTTTTGGGAGATAAATCATTACTTCATCAAATCTTTATCAAATCATCAAATCATCACAAACAAAACAAAACAAAAAAAATATCCAAAAATATCCAAAAAAACAAAAATTCATCAATTTATCTCCCGAGGGAGGATATATCCTTCATCACAACAAAATCCACATATGGGGCATACTGAAAAAATTTCGTTGGTACTAGCAGCAACAACAAAATTTTATTTGAAGCAATGCGTAAACACATCACTTCAAAGAGGGGCAAAATGTATACACCTAAAAATGGTCTGGATAATTTAATTAATTAAATACGACTTATTTGATTAATTAACCTTTAATTTCTCTACTATTAAATAAATAGAAATATTTATTTATATAGTTCACCTTTAATTCTTCTATCTTTATTATATTATTTCCTCTTAATTAAATAAAAAAATTTAATACTTTGTTTTATTTAATTATTGTTATCAAATTCTTCTATAATTATCTTCCATCTTAATCACATCATTTCATCTAAATTAAATAAACAAGTTTCATACTTTGTTTTATTTAATTATCATATTTCTTCCATATTTATTTAATAAACATAGACTTCTATAGTTTGTTTTATTCAATTAAATATCTTCTTTTCCTAAATTGAATAAATCTAAATATTCAATTGAAATATATTCTACAGCTATTTCCTCTTTTCACTCAATGTATGCACCTACCAAATTAGATATTTTATGTCTAATTTAATTAATCTCAACCTTCACCAGAAAATTTGGAGACAAATTTGCAAGCAATCTTCATCTTTTTCTATTGATTCTTCCTATCTTCTAGCTGAATTTTTTTGTGGGGATGAATCATATCCATAATCATCTCAGGCTTCTTCATCTTTCACCATTGAATCCTTCAAATCAAATCTAGACCTTTGCTTTGTTGTATCTTCACAAATGTGTTGTCAAGAATCTATAAATACAACTTCTTTCTACAGGAAATGGATCCCAACTTTTTACAAACTTACTCTACATAAATAACAATTAAGCAATCAAACATTTTAGCAAATAGAAATATAAAATAGCATACCATTTAGTTTATAATCATGTCTTTCATCATAGATTTCTTTATAATATAGCTTCCATTATCATATCACAGCATATAGCTTTCATTATCAGCCATCAGTATCATAGCTTTTATATCATATAGCTTGCATATCATTTAGCAATCATATAGTTTATCATTCTCATTCTTTAGATTGGCATTTTAACAGTCATAATGCTTACAAAATCTGAGAGCCCTGTGACTTAATAAATCTTTGGAGATAGAAAGTAATATGACACTTTCAATAGATTCTTGCTTGTGTGAGTAAAATATGCATAAATAATAATCAACATAATCAATAAGATATTATATCAATAGATCTAAACAAAGATTAATCTAATTTAAGCAAGAATCTACTGAAAGCATCATATTGCTTTAGTGCATTGACCCCCTGAAATGGCGCATTAACTTCATGAAATGGCACATCTATTGAGTTAGCGCATTGACCACCTATTTTAGCACATCCACTGATTTAGCGCATTAATCGCCTGTTTTAGTGCATCCAAGTTAGAATGATGTAATTTTTCATTAACTCCCTGGTTTTGATGATTTTCAATTATATCATCCTTTGAGTTGATGTTGATTGATGATCCTGATAGTTTAGAAAAAAAAAATCAAAACTCAAAATTTGGGGATTAATAACTGTTTTCTTGGTTGCAGGTACAAAACATGCTTGTCAAAGACAATTGTGAGAAAAAATTACACCGATCAAAGACAAAAACTTGCAAATTACTAATAATGTTTGTAGGGATTTTAATTTGATTATTGTTTTTCCTCTGATTAAGATAGTGAATCTAGATTAATTAATCAACTAGTTTGAACCCCATGTTTACTATGTTTCAAAAGGAATAGGCCTATGCTCTCCCCTTAACTAGGTGATCAAAATACTAGACTTGCTATCCTACTTTATTAACACCTTTAGAAGGCCTGCTGTAGTGGGAAAAAGTACTCACCCTATAGGAATGACTTGAGTGGGAACAACCAAAGCCAAGTTTTCTAACCCACTATAAAACAAAAGTGAATCTAGGGAAACCCACATTCACCAGAAGTGTGCAAGATAACCATCCCCAAAATCTTTGTTCTAGAGATTGGGAGGTCTCCTAAGGGAGTTTATCATTTACTGCTCCGAACGGATACCCTATCTATGAACTTTAAGTTAGTATCTCATGTGTCAGTTTCTGAACACTTTTTATATCACGGTGCAAGGGGAGGGAAGAATCTACCCCCAAGACACTCACCATATAACTATCAGAGGCCCTAGCCAAAAGTGGAGGATTTGACTTTGGTTAAGACTCAGGAAAGGAAAAAACACGAGCGCCCTCTAGGGGGTGACAAGGTTGTGTGAGTTGACATAGTTGCAAGTTGTGGCATGTGATATTCTAAGTGACCTACTTGACAAATAGAAAAGTGCTTGAACTGTCTTTATTTGTGTCAAACCTATGGAAATTGAAATAATCAAACCTGATTCTAGAATACTCACTACATGTTTAATACGTAGAATCTGAAACAATTATTTACAATCTGGATTTTGTGTGTGAAGTTATTTTTCAAAGGTATCATCCAATTAGATCATCAAACTCCAAAATTTTCAAGCAAAACACTTCTCCAAAATCTTCACTGGTTAGAAAATTACACCCTGGAATTAACCATTTTACTGAGAAAAACTAGAACAAATGGACAAAACTATGAATATACTGACAACTTCCAATTTTAGTGCATTGAACCCAAACTTTAGTGCATCAAAGTAACAGTTTGGTGCATAGAAGCAACAGTCTAGCGCATTCAACCAATTTTCTAGTGCATAGACAAAATAGTACAATGCATTCAATGAGTCTTTTAGTGCATCAAAACAAACTTTTAGCGCATATGTTAGGTCTTTTAGCGCATCAGAAGACTATTATAGTGCATCTAGAAAAATCAAAATCCAGAGAGTTATTTTTAGTGTCTGTCAAACTTTTATCATCAAAATTTAGATTTTTCTCAAAATAGAAACTTTCCTAAAATAAAAACAGAGTCTTAAACATACATAAAATAGACTTTAAAATTGATTTTTTTCAAATCAAACCAAGATCTACCATCCAAAAGTGTTTCAATCAAACACATTTGATTAGTAAGTTAAGTTTCAGGATCAGTCATCCTAAATCAAAGAAACGAAGTTGTATAATAAAACTTATCAACTTAATCTAATCAATAGAATATATCATTCTATTTGAATTAATTTAATATCCTTGACACTATACCAAAGCAAGATCAAAATTTTATTGAAAACAATAATGTTCATATGTCCATTTTAACAATGTCACGAAGACTAAAATTCCAATAAAAGAAAATTAAAACTCAAACCACCATGGCTGAAATAGACAAGGATCAATTGAATGCTTCACTCAGCAGATGAAAAACCTTCACCAATGACTCCAAGATGTACAAATAAAAACCATAGAAAGAAACCAAACAATGAACATGAGACCTTCTTCACGAAAAACTACATCATCCAAGTTCAATGTCTTTGATTTTTTGCAAAATTTCAATAAGCCCAAGTCTAAATGATATTGAGCAATCCTATCATTTCATGCATTTATCTCCATCCACCATAAGCCAAAATAAACCTCAATATTCTTTCACTCAAGTTAACAATTCCATCCAATCATCTTCTTCTATCATATCTTCAACATCCAATGATTCATGTCAATCTCTCAATCCAAAGCATGCTAGCATAGATTCCCCTACACATCAAGATCAAAATATTCTTTCCACTCCATCCAATGATATCAAAATTCCAAAAATTCTTCCAATCTTTGATCAAGATCCCATTTCTCAAGAATCTTATGATGATCCCCTCCTTTCACTTTTCACCCAAAATAATTCCCTTCCATCTCAAGAGACAAGTATCATTCCAAGTTCTTCTTCCACATCATCTAATCAATCCATACCATCTCATGATTCTATTGCATCACAAGAGCATGATAGTTCTTCCATCCTATCTAATTATGTCTTACCAATTGATGAAGACATTATTTCTACAAAATCTCATGATTCCCTTCCTCATTAAGATCAAGATATTCTTCCATTCAAGGATACCCTTTCATCCCATGAAGATGTTTATCCTTCTCATGATCAAGATATGCCTTACATACCACTTCATAATGACTCCATACTTAATAAATGGAAATCTACTTCCTCTCCTACACCTCATGATCCTTTTCCAAGTCAAGATCAAAACACCCCATCATCCCCAAGTCAAGAGCCTATCACACCTATTCAAGCTATCCATGAACCCCACACCTATAAATTGGGATCCTCCACCTTTATCCATTTTGGTTTACTTCCAACACCTATCCTCTCATCCATATCATATCCTCCCCAAAAGGGACTTGCATCTTG
This sequence comes from Sequoia sempervirens, assembly GCA_007258455.2. Lineage (NCBI taxonomy): Eukaryota > Viridiplantae > Streptophyta > Pinopsida > Cupressales > Cupressaceae > Sequoia > Sequoia sempervirens. The sequence continues at coordinate 71,949,243 of VDFB02256132.1, read as the reverse complement.
TTTCACAAACAATACATATCCCATTGGTAAACGAATGTGTCAAAGTATGAATTACAAAGGAAAAGGATTAGGCCTTCATGAACAAGGTATCCTAGAACCCCGTTTTGTTCAAAGAAACCCATATCACCACAGCCTTGATTATATGCCTAAGTGTCCTATTTCATCAAACCTTCCATCTATCCTAGGTCCTCATTCTAGTTCATCAAACATTCCATCTATCCTAGGTCCTCATTCTAGTCCATCAAACCTTCCCTCTATCTTAGGTCCATATCTTATTTCTCAATAACAACAAAGGCACACATCCTTGATGCCCTTTCAAAATTCTACCCACATTAACTCATCCATAATACCTCCATATCATTCATCTCAATCCACCCCTCCCATTGCTCTTGGAAGCAATTTGGGTGCCAAATATCAAAATATTTTATATCAAAATCCACATGTATCAAAGGATCAACATGTCTCCTCAAAGACACGCAAAAATAAAAGAAAATTTGATCCAAAATAAAAATAAAAATCTAAAAGGTCACAAAGTCCCATCAAAGAAAAAAGACAATTTTCAAAGACCACAAAGGTCCATAAATCAAAAAGAAAAATATCAAAGGCCACAAAGGCCCACAAAGCAAAAAATCAAAGTCAAAAGTCATGTGGATTCCTAAAAGTCTCATAGAAGCAATAAAATTTAAATAGTTCACCAAATTAAGTTTATCCTTACTTATCCTTAATTGGTCCAATGCGGTTTATTTATAGGATATTGTTCAAGGATGTGTGCCTTTGTTGTTCTTGACAAATAGGATATGGAACTAGGATAGAGGGAAGGTTTGATGGACTAGGATGAGGACCTAGGATAGATGGAATGTTTGATGAACTAGAATGAGGACCTAGGATAGATCAAGATCAAGATATGCTTCCATACAAGGATACCCTTTCATCCCATGAAGATGTTTATCCTACTCATGATCAAAATATGCCTTTCATACCACTTCATAATGATTAAATACTTAATAAAGGGAAAGCTACTTCCTCTCCTACATGTCATGATCCTTTTCCAAGTCAAGATCAAAACACCCCATCATCCCCATGTCAAGAGCCTATCACAACTATTCAAGCTATCCATGAACCCCACACCTATAAATTGGGATCCTCCACCTTTATCAATCTCCAAAGATTTATTAAGTCACAGGGCTCTCAGATTTTGTAAGCATTATAAAGAATGAGAATGATAAACTATATAATTGCTAAATGATATGTTAGCTATATGATGTAAAATTTATGATACTGATGGCTGATAATGAAAGTTATATGATGTGATATGATAATGGAAGCTATATTAAAATGCAATATATGATGAAATACATGATTATAAACTAAATGGTATGATATTTGCTATTTCTATTTGCTAAAATGTTTGATTGCTTAATTGATATTTCTGCAGAGTAAGTTTGCACAAATTTGGGATCCATTTCCTGTAGAAAGAAGTTGTATTTATAGATTCCCTGAAGTACATTTGTGAAGAGGCAGCAAAGCAAAGGTCTGGTTCTGGATAATTTAATTAATTAAATACAATTTATTTGATTAATTAAACTTTAACTCCTCTACTATTAAATAAATAGAAATATTTATTTATATAGTTCACTTCTAATTCTTCCATCTTTATCATATTATTTCATCTTAATTAAATAAATGAATTTAATAATTTTTTTATTTAATTATTGAATTCTTCTATAATTATCTTCCGTCTTAATCGCATCATTTCATCAAAATTAAATAAAAAAGTTTTATACTTTGCTTTATTTAATTATTATATTTCTTCCATATTTATTTAATAAACATAGACTTCTATAGTTTGTTTTATTAAATTAAATATCTTCTTTTCCTAAATTGAATAAATCTAAATATTCAATTAAAGTATGTTTCTATAGCTAATCATACCTACCTACCAAATTAGATATGAAATATCTAATTAATTCAACTCAAATCTTCACAGTTGAATTTGGAGACAAATTTGTAGGAAAACTTCTTCATCTTCTTCCATTGATTCTTCCTATCTTATGGATGATTATTTTTTTGGGGAGGAACAATCTCCATAATCATCTCAAGCTTCTGCATCTTTCACCATTCAATCCTTTAGATCAAATCCATTCCTTTTCTTTGTTGCCCCTTCACAAATGTTGTCAGGAATCTATAAATACAGCCTTTGTCTACATGAAAAAGATCCCAACTTTGTGCAAACTTACTCTACAGAAATAGCAATTAAGCAATCAAACATTTTAGAAAATAGCAATAGAAAATAGCATACCATTTAGTTTATAATCATGTCTTTCATCATAGATTTCATTTTAATATAGCTTACATTATCATATCACAGCATATAGTTTTCATTATTAGCCATCAATATCATAGCTTTTACATGATATAGCTTGAATATCATTTAGCAATCATATAGTTTATCATTCTCATTCTTTAGATTGCTATTTTAATAGTCATAATGCTTACAAAATTTGAGAGTCTTGTGACTTAATAAATCTTTGGAGATAGAGAGAAATATGACGCTTTGAGTAGATTCTTATTTAAATTAGATTAATCTTTGTTTAGATCTATTGATATAATGTCTTATTGATTGTGTTGATTATCATTTACATATATTTTAATGTCTTTAGGATTATTGTAATTAGCTGAAATAGTGACTTTTTTCCATTGACTGGAAACTTTAAGCGTTGATGATAGGTCGAAGGCATTGCTCGCATTTCATGAATCCATGGATGTCACAAGAGTATATTATATTTCAACTCTTTTTCTAGCACCATTAACCCCTTGGATGGTCTCTCTTCTTTGTCATAGGCTTTTATTGTGATCTTCCTTCTTGCGTCAATAGCATTATCAGAATATCCTAGTGCATGGATCAATTTTAAAGTGAAAATGTTTAAAACAGCTCCACCATCTATTAAGACATGTTTTTCCCTGTGTTTGTGGATTAAGACTTCAATATGAAGGGCAACATTGTGTGGATGAGTAAGTGACACATCATCTTGTTCAAAAAATGATAGGCAGTGAGGTGTGGTTAAGTGTACCACCATAGCCTAGAATTGACAAACATCCAGATTATTGGGTACTATTGTGGCCACAAGAGCTTGTTCCAAAACCTCCTTATGAGATGGTGAGATTTTAATGAGTTATAAAATTGATATTTGTGTTGGTATTTTCTATAGTTGATTGACTATGTTGTATTGATTTGAAGGGGTAACAATGTTTTTAGATGAAACCCCTTTCAATATTACCTTGGATTTCCCCCTTGTTGTCACATTGGCTGGTTGATAATCTTGGTTTTCCTTGATTTTTATGACATTGATCTGATTATTGGATGTATCCATGTTTGGGATCAAATCTATGGGTATGATGTCATTGATTTGAATGTTATTAGTTTGATTGTTAGTAGCATCATTATTCTCAACTACATAGATACAATGAATAGTACTTTCATAAATGTAGTTTACATTTTTACCTTTACTGTTTGCAAAAGAAGATTCTCCCTTTTCATAATTTGGTAAAGGATTTTTAAATGCACTGTGATCATTGTTCATTTGATGTGAAATTAGGAACAAGATGAAATCCATACCTTTGCTTTGCTATCTCTTCACAAATGTGTTGTTGGGAATCTATAAATACAGCTTCTTTCTATAGGAAATGGATCCCAACTTTGTGCAAACTTACTCTACAGAAATAACAATTAAGTAATCAAACATTTTAGCAAATAGCATACCATTTAGTTTATAATCATGTCTTTCACCATAGATTTCATTTTAATATAGCTTCCATTATCATATCACAGCATATAGCTTTCATTATCAATCATAAGTATCATAGCTTTTACATCATATAGCTTGCATATCATTTAGCAATCATATAGTTTATCATTCTCATTCTTTAGATTGGCATTTTAATAGTCATAATGCTTACAAAATCTTAGATCCTTGTGACTTAATAAATCTTCGGAGATAGAGAGAAATATGATGCTTTCAATAGATTCTTTCTTAAATTAGATTAATTTTTGTTTAGATCTATTGATATAATGTCTTATTGATTGTGTTGATTATCATTTACTCACATTTTAGCACCATTGATTCCTTTTAGATTTTCTTATTGATTGTGTAGAATCTGATTCAAAATGTGTTGTCGGGAATCTATAAATATAGCTTTTTTCTACAGAAAATGGATCCCAAATTTGTGCAAACTTACTCTACAAAAATAGCAATTAAGAAATCAAACATTCTAGCAAATAGCATACCATTTAGTTTATAATCATCTCTTTCATTATAGATTGCATTTTAATATAGCTTCCATTATCATATCACAACATATAGCTTTCATTATCAGCCATCAGTATCATAGCTTTTACATCAGATAGCTTGCATATCATTTAGCAATCATATAGTTTATCAGTCTCATTCTTTAGATTGGCATTTTAACAGTCATAATGCTTACAAAATTTGAGAGCCCTGTGACTTAATAAATCTTTGGAAATAGAGAGCAATATGACGCTTTCATAAATGACAATCAACATAATCAATAGGACATTATATCAATAGATCTAAACAAAGATTAATCTAATTTAATCATGAATCTACTGAAAGCATCATATTTTTCTCTATCTCCAAAGATTTATTAAGTCACAGGGCTCTCATATTTTGTAAGCATTATGACTGTTAAAATGTCAATCTAAAGAATGAGAATGATAAACTATATGATTGCTAAATGATATGCAAGCTATATCATGTAAAAGTTATGATACTGATGGTTGATAATGAAAGATATATGTTGTGATATGATAATGGAAGCTATATTAAAATGAAATCTATGATGAAAGACATGATTATAAACTAAATGGCATGCTATTTTCTATTGCTATTTGCTAAAATGTTTGATTTCTTAATTGTTATTTCTAAAGAGTAAGTTTGCAAAAATTTGGGATCAATAAACTCCTAAATGTTAGTCTTAAACTCCATATCATATCCTTTTACTTAAGCTAGATGCCTATCTTAAATAATGAGTTCTTTTTAAAACACCAAACTTTAGTGTGAAGTTGTTTGTTCAATTTTAATCCAAATCCAAAAACTAGTGAGTTTCTAATGTTCTTTTTAACCAACTTTGACAAAGCTTGTGTAGATTGTTAATTTTAAGCCCAAAGTAATGCTAGTTGGTCCAAAAGCATGAATGAAAAATAACATATGATGGGTTATTTTCCCATGAGTGTTTGAAAAAACTATTACAATGGATATCAAATGCTTTTTCTTTCACTTCAATGCTCTATGTTCCTCTTAAAACCTGCAATAAATGTTCAAAATATTAGATGAGATCAAGAAATAAGAATATATAAGGGTTAAATGAATGCTTAGGCATAAAAACCTTAAAACTTAGACCAAGTTACAATGTTATTTTACTTTAAATGTAAAATTGAAAATTTTAACTCTACAAAAATAGATAAATACCTACACCATTGCATATCTTATGAAATTCTACCCCATTTCAAAAAAAAAAACTTCAAAATAGACCTTTGTATGACCAAGATATGGCCATTTTAAGTTTGACTATAAAACTGCTAAAACAGAGATCCAATGCACTAAAACAAAGATCCAATGTGCTAAAAGATTGTTGTATGCAATACAAAAATTAATGGATGCACTAAAACAGTGCTTGGATGTGCTAAAACGGTCCTAAAAGATTGTTATATGCACTACAAAAATCAATGGATGCACTATACTATTCCATCGATGCATCGTAATAGTATTTCTATGCGCTAAAAGATTTGTGGTATGCGCCATAAAAATACCTAATCGCGCTAAAACATAAACACGTCAAAACCTGCGAATGCACTTTTCCAAAAAATAGTTAAAATTGGGGTTTTGCCCCATGGTGGGTGCCAATTTATGTGAGTAAAATATGAGTAATGAATGACAAACACACCTAATAAAACATTATATCAAAAGATTTAAACAACAATTAATCTATTTAAAACGGGAAATCTCTTAAAAGCATCCTATTGATCTCTATCTCCAAAGATTTATTAAATCACTATGGCTCTCAGATTGTGTAAGCATTGTGACTGTTAAAATGACAATCTAGAGAATGAGTTATTGTAAAATGCAGGAATCTAATCCTATGTAATGATTGCTAAATGATATGATGATGATACTATAGCCTAAAATGACATGAAAATTATAAAACAAACTAGTGTAAAC